>PVKB01000562.1:0-681146 GCA_004027205.1 Ctenodactylus gundi
CAACACCACACCCAGTCCAAAATGTTATTTTAAAACATAAGTCACTCTTTGATGGCTTCCCAAGATGTACAGAACAGACGCTTCACAGGGCCTTCAAAGTGTGTCTAACCTCATAACTTCATCCTTCACAGGAAAGGCGGGGCAGAGAGGAAGCAGAGCCGAAGCTGGGGATGGGCAAAGGACGCTGGGAGGACTGAGGGGGTGGCCTATGCACAGGACTGACTCAGAGGGGCCAGTGCTAGCTTTCAGTACTTCAACAGTCCTAGGGCCTGACAGCGCAGGCCTATAATCCCAGCACTCTGCGAGACTCAAGTTTGAGCCCAGCCTGGGCAGCCTTTAGAGACTGTCTCAAAACAAAATAAAAATGGGCTGGAGGGACTGTGGGAATATCTCAGTGGTTAAAGCACTTGGCTACCATAAGCAAGGCCCTGGGTTCGATCCTCCAGCACCACACAAAAATGAGCCTTGTGTGGTGGAACATGCCTGCAATCCCAGTACTAAGGAGGCTGAGGCAGGAGGATTGCTGTGAGGTCTAGGCCAGCCTGAGAGATCAGGACCAGCCTGGACTAGAGACCCTGCCTGTCTAAAAAAAGAAAAAAAAAATGGAATAGGAATGCAGCACAGTGAAAAGACCTTCAATCCCCAGTACTGAAAAAAAAAAAAAAAAACAATTGGTAATGCATGAATTAAGGTTGAAAATTCAGAAGACACCAAAGGACAAACAGCAAAGTCTCCCACCACCCTGTTGTCCATGTCCTTGCAGAATCCGCATGTCTGCAAACAGCCCAAGCAGGCAAACACACGCAGACACACACACCACACGACTGTGCTTCTTTCTCTCCATTTATCAGTGGAGGTGTGTCCCCTTCACAACTTCTGAGCACGTGCACTCTGAACAACCCCGATCTCTGTTCCCAGCCCTCAGTGGGCTCCCCCTGCCCACCTGCCTCCCTGCCACTGGCCCCCACCCTCCCTTCCATCTCCCCTCACCAAGACCCCAAGCCCGCCACTCTCTCCCTTGCACCGGTCTATGTATGCACTGTTCCACTACCAGAAACGCTTTCCCTTTCCCTCATCACTCAACTGTCACCTTTCAGTGTGGCCTACACTGGCCACTCTATCTAAGATGGTCCTCCAGATTACGAGTTCGAGGCTAGTCTGGGCTCCAATATGAGTTCAGCCAACAGCAGCAAGACCGTGTCTCAAAAATAAAATAAAATAAAAAATAAACTGTGACAGTTACACTAACACCTTCATTCCATATCATTGAACCTGAAGCCATTTATCTCTACACCACACAAATCCTATTCAAAACAAGTCATTTTGTTGTTGTTGTTTGGATTTTTTCATTTGTTTCTTTTGTTCTGGAGACAAGGCTTCACTATGTAGGCAATGCTGGCCTCAAGTCCACACTGTACTCCAGGGTGGCCAGGAGCTTGCAACCTTCCTGCCTCAACCTCCTAAACACCGGAACTACAGGTGGGTGCAGTGGGGCTGGGATCTTAGCTCAGTGATTAGAGTGTTTGCCCAGGAAGTGAGGCCCAAGTTCCACAACCCATCACTGCTCAATAGCTGAGCCTTGGGCATAGTGGTGCATGCCTGTAATTCCAGCACTTGGGAAGCTGAGGTTCAACGCCATAAGCTCAATGCTAGCCTGGGCTACATAGTGAGCTCAGGATCTTCTGGACTACTGAGACCCTGTCTCTAAAAAAAATAAATAAATAAAAATAAGTTTAGCTTCTAGAACCTCCTCTTTGGCAACATCCAGAAATATAGTCACAAATATGGTGTCATTCAGAGAACACCACCAGGCATGGGCTCCAAAAAGGCATTAAAGTTCAAACTGGAAGGCAGCCTGGTGGCTCAACCCTCTAATTTCAACACTCTGGGAGGCTGAGGCAGAAAGATCACAAGTTCAAGTCCAGCCTGGGCAACTTAGAGAGATCCTGTCTCAAAACAAAAAATCCAAATGGTCTGGGGACCGCCTCAGGGTAAAGTTGCCCGCGCGC
Organism: Ctenodactylus gundi; assembly: GCA_004027205.1. NCBI lineage: Eukaryota > Metazoa > Chordata > Mammalia > Rodentia > Ctenodactylidae > Ctenodactylus > Ctenodactylus gundi. The sequence continues at coordinate 2,010 of PVKB01000562.1, forward strand.
GCGCGCGCACACACACACACACACACACACACACACAAGTTCAAACTGGAATCCAAGAATTTCCACTTTAGTAACTTCTCTGAACCTCAATTCCCCATTTAAGGAGTAAATGAGATAATTTATATTAAGTTCTTGGTGTAGGGCCTGTTATCTAGCAAACATGTGACAAAAAGGACAGAAATTATTAACTCAAGTTCCAAGGCAGTGAGACATTCCCTCCAACTACTTTACAAAGACATAAATCGGTGTGAAGACGGCAGGAACGACTGGAACAGGACGATAATCAAAAGTACTCTGTCCACCCCGGAACTATTTTCCCCATAAACACTTCAGTAAATTACACGAGATCGCCTAAAATCTCACATTTCAGGAAGCAGCCAAACAAGAACGGCGACATTCCCATCAACCAACCTGTCCGAAATAAAGGACAGCCATACCGGGGCTGGGGGTATAGACCGGTGGCTAGAGCGCTAGCCTAGCAAACTCAGGGCCTTGGGTTCAATTCCCCAACACCACCGAAACTTGGGAGGCTGAGGCAGGAGGACTGCGGGGAGTTCAAGGCCAGCCTGGGAGTACATGGTGAGTTCAACTTGGTCTAGAGTGAAGAATTGAGGAGAAAGAAAAGAACGAACAAACAGACCACACTGGGCGAAATCAGAGAGAGGACGATGAATAACAGAACCAGATTCCTCGGCTGTGGTCACGGGAGTTACGAAAAGCCCAACCCCAGTCACGGCACTGAGCTGCTGCCTCTCGGGCCGCTGCGCGCCCTACCTGCAAGTGCGCTACGCCCAGCCCGAACGAGGAGCCTTTTCAGGTCGCACACAGGTCCCCCGCCTCCACGGGCGGGCCTCCCGTGGGCACAAAAGCCCCGGCTGCCGCGCGGCCCCGCCCCCGCGCCCCTCGCCCCCCTCCGCACCGCGGTCCCCCTGGAGCTGCACCGAAGGGCTCAGGCTCCGCCGCGGGTGACCGGGGCCGCAGGCCCGCCAGCTAGTGCGCCACACCCACCAGCCGCAGCACCCCCGGCTCCGCAGCAGCCTCGGGCCTCGGGCCCCCCTCAGACCCCACAGCGCAGCCAGCGCGCCCCACAACAGCCGGCGCACGCACCCGAAACCTGCAGCAGCCCTGCGCTCCGTCGCCCGGCTCCGCTTCCCTCGCGACGCCTCACCACCCGCCGCCCCCGCCGCCAGCTCACCCTCGGCGCCGCAGCCAGGGTTTCCGGGCGCTCACGTGATCGCGCGGCCGTGGGGCATGCTAGGAATTGTAGTCCCCGGAGCCGCCTCATGGGCGGAGGTGCAGGACCCGCCCGCGCTGGGAGGGCTGTGGCTGGCAGAGGCCTCCAGGGCACCTGCGATCCCGCCTGCCACGTGTGTGGCACCGGCCGGAAATATTAATTGACAACAGCAGTAAGGGACACAGAAGACATAATTGAGGGAGAACTGGTGGGTTGACTTTTTTCCCCCACAAAAACATTAGTGTAGGACTCAAAACTTTGTTCGGTGGTTACAGTGCTTGCCGAGCTCGCACAAGGCACTGAGTGGGTTGGGCAGCACCTCATACAGATTAGGTGAATGTGGTGGTGCACCGGGGTAATCCCAGCCCTGGAGCAAGGGGATTGCCTTGAGTTGGAGGCCAACTCAGGACCAGCATGCACTACAGAGCGAGACCCTGACTCAAAATAAAAGAGAGGTTCAAGGACTGGCACAGCAGTTGGAGCACTTGCCTGGGAGCACAAGGCCCTGGATTCGACTTCGCCGCACCACATAAACTGGATGTGGTGGTACATGCCTGTAATCCCAGCACTCAGGAGGCTGAGGCAGGAGAACTGCTATGTATTCAGGACCAGCTTGGGGCTACAGAGCAAAACCGTGTCTCAAAAAAAAAAAAAAAAAAAGGAAGAAAGAGGCAAAAATAGTGAAATATGTTCAAAATGGAATTTTTTAAAAGAATAAAACGAGGAAGAGTATTTTGGGAAGGATTAATGACAATGTATCTTTTGTCATAATTTTTTTTTTTTGAGACAGGGTCTCACTATGTGGTCCAGGCTGGTCCTGAACTCACTTCAGAGCCAAGACTGGCCTTGGACTCACGGCAATCCTCCTGTCTCAGCCTCCCAGTGCTGGGATTAAAGGCGTCCGCCGCCACGCCCAGTTTATGTGGTGCTGGGGAATACGAACTAGGGTATGTAGTGCTTGCTAGGCAAACGTTTTAACCACTGAGCCATTCCTCCAGCTCCTGTCATAATTTTTTTTTTTTTGAGACAGGGTTTCCCTCTGCATTCCAGGCTGGTCCTGTACTCACTATGTCACCATACTGGCCTCTAATTCATAGCAATCCTCTTGCCTCAGCCTCCCAAGTGCTGGGAATATAGGCGTCTGCCATCACACACAGCTTAGATGGCCCAGGGGAATAGAACTCAGGGCCTTGCACTTGCTATCCAAGCATTCTAACCACTGTGCTTTTCCTCCAGCACAAGCCCACGTCTTTAATGCTGAGATACAACCCCCACTGATTTTTTATTTTGATTTTAAGATAGAGTCTTGCTAAATTACTAAATTGTCCAGGCTGGGCTCAAACTTGAAATCCTCCTGCTTCAGCCTCCCAGAATGCAGGAATACAGGCCTGTGCCATCACCCGGCTCCAGCTAGACATTTTCACCTACAATCCCCACCCATGGGTGCTCTCCGAGTGTGGAATCTGAGTCAGCTGCCTTTTTTTTTTTTTTGAGTCAGTGTCTCCCTCTGTAGTCAAAGTTTATATCCTGAACTCACTATGTCACCAACGCTGGCCTGCAACTCAAGGCAATCCTTTTGCCTCAGCCTCAGGAGGCGAGCACCACTCCAGCTGATGTGGTGCTGGGGAACTGAACCCAGGGCCTTGTGCTTGCTAGACAAGTGCTTTAACTGTTGAGCTACATCCCCAGATCTCCACTTACCTTTTTGTTGTTGTTGTTTTAAAACAATAATCATTACAAGGAGAAGGAAAACATTTTGCACAAAACCCAAGGACACTGACACCCAGCGTATTCACTTCCTGCCCAGCCCACACATTTGTGGTTGACCTTGACCTGTGTTTCAGTACCAATTCTCAGATGTGTAACAGGGACACCGGAAGCCGCAGCCTAGCCCGCGGAAGCAGGGTTTACGACATCTTTTGCTTTCTTGCCGTTTACTGGCATTTGGTAATCTTATCTAGAAGAAATCTTTCTGATAATTGATGTGCAGAATTTTGGGTAAGACAAATCATATTTTAAAGATTATGCCAGGCTGCTGATTCAGGCATGTATCCCAGCATTTTGGCAGGCTGAGGCAGGAAGATTACAAATTTAAGCCCAGCCTGGGCAACTTAGTGAGACCATATCTCAAAATCAAAAATCAGGCTAGGGATGTAGCTTATTGTGAAAGCCCTGAGTTCAATCCTCAGTAACACACACACACACACACACACACACACACACACACACAGACAGAGGGAGAGTAAAATTAAGGTTATCTGCTGTAGAGCCTACCTGTAATCCCAGCTTCCTGGGAGGATGAGCCAAGAGGATCTCAAGTTCAAGCCCATCCTGGACAATTTAGTGACTTAGTGAGATCTTGCCTCAAATTTTTAAAAACTTTAAAAGGGCCTGGGATGCTGAAGGAATGGCTCAGTGGTTAAAGTGCTTGGCTTGCAAGTGCGAGGCCCTGAGTTTCATTCCCCAGCACCACGTAAAGCTGGGTGTGGTGGCACACACCTGTATTCCCTGTGCTCAGTAGAGAGTCTGAGACAGAAGGATTGCTGTGAGTCCAAGGCCAGCCTGGGCTACCACCAGTGATTTCAGGACCAGCCTGGGCTATAGAACAGGACCTTGTCTCAAAAAAAAAAAAAAAAGAATGAAAGACTCACCTTAAATCTGGCTTTTTCCTACCAGTAGCTGGGACTGATGAACTTATTTTCTCAGACCTAGAAATTAACCTTCACTGTGTGGTAGAATTTATTATTACTATTAAGGCAGGGTCTCACTTTATAGTCAACTTGCTATACAGCCCAGATTGGTCTCGAAATCAACAGCAATTCTCCTGCCTCAGCCTCCCCAGTGCTGGGATTACAGGAGGGCACCATTACACCGGGCTGGTTCTGGAGAACCGAACCCAGGGCCTTGTGCTTACTAGTCAAAGCACTCTAATTGATGAACAATGCCCCAAGACCCCTAAGGTAGGATTTTCGAATGCTACACAGGCTGTACTCGGCCACACCCAGTGGCCCAGGCCTGCAGCCCCAGCACTCAGAGAGGCTGAGGCATAAGAATCCCAAATCCAGCCCATCCTGAACAACTGAGCAATTTAGTGAGACCCCGTCCCCAAATTTAGTAAAATAATAACACTGCCAGTACGAAAGCCCTCAGTTCAATCTCAGCATACCACCAAGAAAATTCTTTAGGTTCTTTCCACACACTTTCAAGGTGCATTTACCTTTGTTTTTACTTTCTCTGTCATGAACTCCTTTCCCTTACTGGCTCCTCAAGAACTAATCCAAATACAGAAAATAATTCAGTTTCTTGAGATCAGATCAGTGTCTTCCTTTACGTCAATGACCCCTTGAAATGGAGCGTGTGGGAAGGGGAAAAGGATGCGATATGGAAATTTAAAAATAATAAAAAATTAAAAGCCAAAAAAAAGTTGATGACCTCTCATCTATATCCACTGACCAGCCAACAAAGGAACATGGAGAAGAGCAGGGGCACATGGGAATCCACCACTTCAGAGGCTGAGGCAGGAGGTGACGAGTTCAAGCTCACTCTAGAGGATTCGGTGCAAGCCTGTCATCTCAGCACTCAGGAGGCTGAGACAGGAGGACTGCAGGTCACCGGGGCCCACTCCCAGAGTGCGGGAGCTTTTGCTTTTCTATTGTTTCTTAATAAAAAATATATGTTCCTACCTGTTCCTCCACGGAAGAGTTCCAGGCCAGCCTGGGCCACAGGGTGAGTTCAGGACCAGCCTGGACCGCAGAGCCAGACCCTGCCTCTAGAGTCTAGAAAGATGATAGCAGACAGACAGACAGACAGAAAAAAGGAGGGGAGGAAGGCCCCGTGCGGCTGAGCAGGTTTGGGCCAGGTGCACCGACCGGGCCTGGCCCTGCAGGGCAGCCACCGCGGGAGGACGGCGCCCTGTCCCCGTGCAGCTGGCTGGGCAGGGAGGGGCTCGGCTGTCTTCCTTTCACTTTCCGGCCCGCGCCCGGCCACCTGGGCCAGGACGCCAGTCCCCACGGCGCAGCGAGGCGGGAGGAAGAAGGGGTTCCGGGCCTCCACGGACACCGGAGCCAGCGCCGCACCTGCGGGCCGGGAGGCGGGAGTCCACAGGTGACCCGGGAAGGTGCGGGGAGGGAGGGGCCGGCCCGGTCTCCCTGCAGGGCGGGTAAACCGAGTCCTGTGGGCGATCGGGGGAGACCTGCGGATCCTCAGGGGACAGGGAGGGGCGCGGAAAGCTGCTCCAGCTCCCGTCACAGTGAGAAGCTGCCGGAAATGGCTTTCTCCAGCTGGAAAACGAGAAGGGAAAAGGGGCAGCCGGGCGTGGTGTCTTCCCTAGGGGCCCTTCTTCTTCGTTTGTCCCTCTAAAGCCTCAGGTTTTCACACACAGATGGCATGTTGTGCGCATTTTTAATTCTTGTGATGATCCAGGTAGGGCAGGCCTCGCCTCTGATGCTGGCACTCTGGGAGGCTGAGGCAGGAGGATCGCAAGTTTGAGGCTAGCCTGGGTAACGTACTTTTTTTTTTTTTTTTTCTTATTCTCTTTGTGGTGGCGAGGATTGAACCCCAGGGCCCTCACCCTGGGTGACATATTGTACACCCCCAGCCCATTTTTATTGTTCATTTTGTCTAAGTTGCTCAACTGCCCAGGCTTAGCTCAAAATTGTTATCCTCCTGTCTCAGCCTCCCAGATTTGCTGGGATTATAGGTCTTGGCCCCTGAGTCTGGCATGAGACTGATCTTTAAAAAATTAAAACAAGATCTGGGGGACTAGGGGTGTAGCTCAACTGTTAAAACGCTTGCCTAGCAAATCCAAGGCCCTGAGTTTGAATCCCCAGCACCATATAAACGGTGGTGCATGCCAGAGAGGCTGAGACAGGAGGCTTGGTACTGTTCAGAGCCAGCCTGGACTCCATAGTGAGTTCAAGACCAGCCTGGACTACACAGCGAGATCTTGTCTCAAAAAAAGAAAAAGAATAAATCTGAGAGAAATAATTAAAGGCATCCTAAGGCAAGGGTCATTGGAGCACATTGCATTTATGAGAAGGGATCAAGCTGCTTGTACTTTCATGAGTTCTTTGGTGAAGAGACAACTCAACCTTGCATAAAGGACAGAGAAGGTGACTAGCGACAGTTACCTGTGGGGAATGTTATTGCTGCTTTGAATATCTGATGGGCTGTCATGTGGAATAGGGATTTGGGGGGTTTGTTTTTATACTACCTGGAATGGAGCTCAGGGCTTCACACTGAGCTACATGCCCAGCCCATTTTTATTTTATATATATATATATATATATATATATATATATATTTTTTTTTTTTTTTTTTTTGAGACAGTGGCTTGCTCTGTAGTCCAGGCTGGTCCTGAATTCACTATGTAGCCCAGGCTGGCCTTGAAATCCTCTTGCCTCAGCATCTCCTGTGCTGGGATTAGAGATCTGACTCACCGGACTCAGCTAATCTTCATGTGACACCGAGGAACAGAATCCAGGGCCCTGGGCATGCTGCAGACCAAGGCAAGCGCTTTAACTACAGAGCTATGCCCCGAGTCCTTATTTTTGATTTTGAGACACAGTCTTGCAAAGTTACCAATGTGCTGCTTGAACTTGTGATCCTCCTGACTCAGCTTCCCAAGAGTGCTGGCATCACAGATATGCGCCACTAGACCCAGCATGGAATAGGAATTTGACGTCATCAGGCAGAGCACAGGGGGGTTGTGGGACCGAAGGTGGAAAATCCCACAGATGTGGGTTTCCACTGCAGAAGCTGGAGCCACCGTGGGAGATGGGTGAGTTCCTGGCACCAGAGAGACTCAAGTTCAGGTGTGTCTCGGAAAAGGGACGCTGAGGGTGGTAATGAAGCCACCAGGGAAGATGGTATTGATTCGTGTTTCCATACCTGGCTGCTAGCAGGCTCATCTGAGGAATGTGGGTGGCCCCGCGTGGTGTTGTTCTGGTTTTATGTGTGTATATGTGTGTGCTTTCCAGTGCTAGAAACTGAACATAGGATCTTCACACACCTTCACAGGCTACATCCTTAGCTATTTTTAAATTTTTTTGCTACTTTTTTTCTGAGTTAGGCTCTCACTAGCCTAGGCTAGCTTCCCAACACACAAATTTTCTGCCTCAGCATCCTGAGTCCTGGGATTACAGGCATGCACACCACCGCCAAACTTTGAATATATTCGTTTAGTTATCTACCCAGATCATTCTGATAATTGGTTGGTTTGGAAAACACTGCCACTAGAAACCTTTAAGAAGTTGGGCACAGGCCTGGGGGTATATACAGCAGTTAGAGCACTTGCTTAGTAAGCACATGGCCCTGGGTTTGATTTCCCATTGCCACATAAAAATTAGCTGGGCATGGAGGCACATGCCTCTAATCCAAGAAGCTGAGGCAGGACTGCTGTGAGTTCAAGGCCAGCCTGAGCTACATAGTGAGTTCAGGAGCAGCCTGGGCTACAGAGCGAGACTTTGTCTCAAAAAACAAAACAATAAAAAGAAGCTGGGTATAAAACTGGGTCATGGTGGCACAGGCCTGTAATTCCAGCACTCTTGGAGGCTGATGCAGGTGGACTGTAATTTCTATCCCAGCCAGAGTAATTTAACCACTCAGCAAGACCTTGTCTCAAAATCAAAAATAAAAATGAGCTGGGTTTGTATTAGTGTGAAGTCCCTGGGCTCTTTAATATGAAAAAAAAAGGCAGACGCAATGGTTCACACCCATAATTCCAGCTTTCAGGAGGTGAGGCCAGGGAGGAGGTGTTTGAAGCCAGCCTGGACTGCGTAGGTCATTCAAGGCCAGCCCAGGCAGCTATGTAATAAAACTTGGTCTCACGCAGTAAAAAAATGAAAACTTTAAGTTATTTTGCAGCCTACGTTATAATTTACCGTAACATTTTAACTACAGTGTTACCCTGGAATATTCTCAAAATTCTAATTTCCTGCTGGGCTAGGTGGTACAGGTCTGTACTCCCCGTGCTCTGGGAAGCTGAGGCAGGAGGATTACAAATTTAAGCCCAGCCTGAGCAACTTAGCAAGACTCTGTCTCAAAATTACAAAAGAGAGGCTGAGAAAGGAGGATTGCTGTGAGATCAAGGCGAGCCTGGGCTATAGAGGGAGACTCTGTCTCAAAAAAAAAAAAAATTGTAAAAGGAAAGCAAATGGATGGGGATGTAGTTTAGCGCAAAGGCCTTGAGCTAGGTCTCCAATACTGCGAAAGACCAAGAGAGAGAGAAAGAAAGCTGATTCCTTCTTTTCCCCCGAGGTCCTTCCTAGGCTGCCAGAGCCATGCAGTTCGGAACCGCAGATGAGGACTGCGACTACCTGTTCAAGGTGATCCTCATCGGTGACTCCAATGTGGGGAAGACATGTGTGGTGCAGCACTTCAGATCTGGGGTCTACACCGAGATGCAGCAGAACACCATTGGGGTGGACTTTACCGTGCGCGCCCTTGAGATTGATGGCAAGAAAGTGAAGGTCAGGGGCCGGGCAGGGCTAGAGGGCTAGTAGCAAACTGTTTTTCAGGTTTATGTTCGGTTTTGTTATTTGAGACAGGGTCTTGCTTCTGTAGCCCAGGCTGGTCCTGAACTCATGGCAATCCTCCTGCCTCAGCCTCCCGAGTGCTGGGATTACAGGGGTGCGCCACCATGCCAGTTTTATGTGGTGCTGGGGAATAGAACTCGTTTACTTAGCACTTGACTTAGCTCTAGGCAAATGCTTTCATGGCTGAGCCATTCCTCCAGCCCTGGAAACTGTTTTTAAATGATGTTAACTGAACATTCCTGAGCTGCTGGCAACACTGGCTGCAGATTGTCTCATGTCCACCTGCAGGTGCAGGTGTGGGACACGGCGGGCCAGGAGCGCTTTCGCACCATCACCCAGAGCTACTACCGCAGTGCCCATGCTGCCATCATCGCCTATGACCTCACACAGCGGTCCACCTTTGAATCCGTCCCTCACTGGATTCATGAGATTGAAAAATACGGTGCAGCGAACTTGGTGGTTATGCTGATTGGTACGCTAGCCTGGCTTGCCCTGTGCTTCTGCCTGTGCTCAGCCTGTCGCCTTCTTCCGTGGCAATAGATCCCAGAAAGGCACAAACAGGTGCTACGGGTGGGAAGGGGTGATAGCTCAGTGGTCAAAGTGCTTGCCTACCAAGCCCAAATTCCTGGGATGGATCCCCCAGCACCCCTCAAAGATTAGTTGGCCGAGGTGGTGCATGCCTGTAATTCCAGCACCTGAGAGACTGAGGCAGGTGGATTGTCCTGAGTTCAGGACCAGCCTAAGCTACAGGGCGAGACCCTGTCTCGAAGGGGAATTGAACTTGGGGACTTAGCGCTTGCTAGACAAGCATTTTAACTGCTGAGCCATTCCTCCAGTCCCCAGAAATTTCAACTACACAGACACTTGGGATGGCTTTTCCACCCTCCTACACATGATACTGCCTACCCAGCGGCTGCTTAGTGTTGGCAAATGGGTCTGGGCTCTTTCTACTCAGAATTCCTTTCTGCAGAGCACAGCAAGGCTCAGCTCCAGTCAGCCAGCGGTGGACTGAGAAAGAGCTTGTGGTGGCATGGCCAATGGGCACCTTGGGCTTTGGCAAGCGTGTCCTAGCTCTGAGCTTTGGTTTCCTCATCTGTGGGATGGGACTATTTCTTAGTGTCATAGGGATTTAATGAAGTCAGGCCCTGTAGTGCAGGCCTGTAATCCCAACACTCTACAAGGCTGAGGCAGGAGGATCACAAGTTAGAGCCCAACCTGGGCAACTTAGCAAGACCTTGTTTCAAAATGTGCTGGGGATGTAGCTCAGTGTGAAGGTCCTGGGTTCGAACCTCATCACCACAGGAGATTAGGGGGTGAAGAGGGATCAGAATCCACACATGAGTGAGGGGGGCAGGAGCAGATCAGACTTGGGGCCTGAGGGATCTCAGTAAATTGCTTAATTGTCCAGGCTCCTGCCTCAGCCTCCTAGAGTGCTGAGATTATAGGCCTATACCAGCAGGCCCAGCCAAAAGGCTCACTGTTAAAGTTCATTTTTGTTGTTTGTTTATCTTGAGACAGGGTCTCACTCTGTAGTCCAGGCTGGTCCTGAATTCACCATGTAGATCAGGCTAGCCTCAAACTCACAGCAACCTTCCTGCCTCAGCCTCTCAAGTGCTAGGAATACAGGTGATTACCATGCCCAGCTTATGTGGTTCTGGTGAATCGAGCCCAGGGCCTTGTGCTTGCTAGTCCATGTGCTTTAACTGTTGTGCTATTTATTCCTCCAGCTCAAAGTTTGTTTTAAAACAAAGACAGGTTAAGTGGCTCCATGGATACCTGCTTCTGTGTGCTTCCAGGAAACAAGTCGGACCTGTGGGAGAAGCGGCACGTGCTGTTTGAGGACGCCTGCACACTGGCCGAGAAGTACGGCCTCCTAGCTGTGTTGGAGACGTCGGCCAAGGAGTCCAAGAACATAGATGAGGTCTTCGTGCTGATGGCCAGGGAGCTGATGGCCCGCCACAGCCTGCACCTGCATGGGGAGGGGGTGCCGCGCAGCCTGGCCCTGGAGTCCAGCCCGGTGCTGCTGGCCCAGGGGTCCCGGGAGAAGCCCCGCTGTACCTGTTGAGTAAGTGTGCCAGGCCAGCTGAAACCTGAGGTGGCCAGAGACCCGAGTGTCCCAGAGGAGCTCCGCCCAGACTCCTGACTCGTCCCAAGGCTTCCGGCCTGACAGGCAGCCCGTGGGGCTGGATTCACATCAGACACTGAGGAGAGAGATGCTGAGGGCTATTCTCCTTAATTCCTAATGAAACTAGGCTGTGAGCATGAGGACGAGAGCTCCTTGCCCCTTCTGGTCTCCTTCACACTCCAGCAGCTTCTGACTGGATTCTTCTCCCCTAGGGATGGAACCCAGGGCCTTCGCACTAAGCTACATCCTCCGCCTTCTATGGTTTTTAGTTTAAGACAGGATCTCGCTAAGTCACTGAATTGTCCAAGGAAGACTTGAAGCTGTGATACCCCTGCCTCAGCCTCCCAAAGCGTGGGGATTACAGGCCATCAGGCCCGGCTCCAACTGGCATTTGCTTCTCAGCTTGAAGAAGGTGGTTATGGGGGAAAGAAGTAAGGGCAGTGGTGAGGGGCGAAACGCTGTCCTGGGGTAGCTGTCGGCTTTTTGTTCCCAGTGTCCCACCTCAGCTTCACTGTGGGGAACGGGCCTCTGGAGCTGAACGCCAGCACTGCCGTCTGGTGGAAGGGCTGGAGCCACAGGTGGAAGCCGGGATTCAGCTGCTTTTTTTGCTTGGGCACCCTGATCACCCTGTGTGGTAGAAGAGATGCTGGTGATTTCTTTCCAAAACATTGAATTATCTGCATGATCCTACGTCAGTTCTGATTGAAATTGGTTGTTTATCTTTTGGGCGGTGTTAGGGCTTGAACTTAGGTCCTTAGCACTGAGCTACACTCCCAGAACTTTTATTTTTTATTTTGAGACAGGGTCTCACTAAATTGGCCAGGCTCTTCTTCCTAATTGCGATCCTGCAGCCTCAGCCTCCCAGAATACAAGGATTATAGGCCTGTGCCACTGGGCCCAGCAGGCCTTTTTATTTACATGTATTTATTTACTTGTTTTTGAGAGAGGTCATGCTGTATATCCCAGGATGGTCCTGAACTCACTATGCAACCCAGGCTGGCCTCGAAATCACAGCAATCTTCTTGCCTCAGCCTTCTAAGTGTTAGCACCACACACATGAGCCTCCATGCCTGGCTTACGTGGGAACTGAACTTAGGGCCCTGTGCTTGCTAGGCAAGTGCTCTAACTGCTGTGCTATTCTCCCAGCCCTAAATTTTAATTCTGAGACAGGATCTTGCTAAGTTGCCCAGGTTGGGCTTGAACTTGGAATCCTCCTGCCTCAGCTTGCTAGAGAGCTGGCAGCCCAGGTCTGTGTCACATGATACCTCACATTGAGGATGGTATTTCAAGGCCGGCACTGGAGACAATGGTGTTGGAATAGCCATTCCCCTCCCCGTGGTACTGGCGATTGAACCAGGATGTCCACGCTGAGCTACACCCCCAGCTCATTTATTATTATTTGAAGCAGGGCCTAAATTTTAAATTGCCCAGGCTGGTTTGAACTTCACCCTGAGCTATGTCCCCAGTCCCTTTTATATTTGAGACTGTGTCCGTTGATGCGATTATGTCAATTTAATGGAATTAGGACCCACACCTCTATTAGGATTAGGATTTGTCAACCACCTCAGACTGGAGATCAAAAAGCCTTTGCAACACAGGCCTTCAGGGGACACTACCGATTCAAACCGCAGTGAAGGATGACGGTGGCTGCTAGGGCCTGTGGCACATGCAAACAACCCCAGCACTCAGCAGGCTGAGGCTGGAGGATTGCTGTGAGTTTGAGACCAGCTTGGGCTACCTAGTGAGTTCAAGGCCAGCCTGGCCTACAGAGTGAGAGCTGTCTCAAAAAATAATAATCAGGGGGCTGGAGGAATAGTTCAGTGGTTAAAGCGCTTGCCTACCAAGCGTTAAGTCAAGTGCTGAGTGCCCGAGTTCAATTCCCTAGCACCACATAACCCAGGCGTGGTGGCACATGTCTGTAATGCCAGCACTTGGGAGGCTGAGGCAGGCAGATTGTCATTGTCATGAGTCCAAGGCCAGCCTGGGCCAGCCTGGGCTCCACAGTGAGTATCCTGGGCTACAAAGTGAGATCCTGTCTCAAAAAAAAAATTAAAGAAAATAATCATAACATGAAATAAAACAAAGGCGCTGGGACTGTAGCTCAGGGTGAAGGTCCTAAGTTTAATCCCTGCCCCTTCCCCCCACCCAAAAAAAGAAAATAACTTGCCCAAGGTGACATCTCCCCTAAAACATTAGCTATAGTACTCCACAGATTCAGTAAACGAAAATCCTCTTTACTATAAATATCTGAAAATATTGAAAAAATGTTCCTGTTCTTTTGAGACAGGGTCTGTCTGTATAGCTGCAGCTCAGGCTAGCCCTCAAACTCAACCCTCCCGCCTAGCCTCCCGAGTGCTGTACCCAGGCCCGGCTCTTTTCTCTTTTTTGGAGGTGAGGTCTTGCTGTGTCACCTGGGCTGGTCTGTAGTCCATGCTCAATGGCCCTCCACATTCAGCCCCACAAGGAGCTGGGACAACAGGTACATGCCAGCTGGTTGGGGGAGGGGAGGATTTAGTAGGCCAAGATAGCTAAGGCCTGGATTTAGGGACCACACAGGGACAGGACAGGACCCACCTCTGGCCTTTATGAGGCAGACAGCTGAATCTGAGACCTGGGACATCACTCACTAGTCTAAGACTAACAAGTATGTTGAAAATAATTACAGGCTTAAAAGAAAGAACACAGCAATCTGAGACAACAAACCCTCCCAGCTCTCCCACATCGCTGTCACTTCTCTGCCAGTCTCCAGCACCATCAGGCAGACTCATCAAAGGCCGGTGGCACAGGCCTATCATCCCAGCCTTTTGGGAGGCTGAGGCAGGAGAATCCAGCCTGGGCAACTGAAACACTTAGGAAGATTCTGTCTCAAATATAAAAGGGACTAGGGACATAGCTCAAGCTGAAGACCAGGTGCAATCCTTAGAGCTGCTGGTATCATGCACTGATGACCTAGAATTGAAATAGCCCTCGTCACAGGTCACACCCATGAGGACTAGGTCACCTGAATCCCACCAACCTGTCACCAATCAGCTTGGGCATCTGTTGAAATCACAGTGCTCCAGCAGGAACCTCCACTGCACGTTGCCAAGGACTGGAAGCCTGAGTATTGGAGTGGCTTCTCTGGATTACAGCACCCAAAGATTTTGGCTGCTGCAAACTAGCAGGCTTTGTTGAGCCTTGCCATCCTGTAAGGTCTTGGGAAGTACCCCCTTCAAGCTTGGCTCCCAACAGGTGGCGTTGGGTGGACACTGAGTTGTCTCACATCTCAGTTGTGCAGTCAGTAGCCAGGGAGCTCTAGGAAGTTAAGTGCTCAAAGGGACGTATTTGAGGTGAGCCTATCATCCTAGCACTCTTGGGAGGCAGGAGGATCACAAGTTCCAGCCCAACTGTGGCAATTTATTGATTTAGCAAGCGCCTGCATCGAAATGGAAGCCAGACAAACAAAATATGTGCCAGGGATGTAGCTCACGTGAGGGTCCTGCATGCATTCAATCCCCAGGGCCACAAAAATAAATAAAAGAGCTGGGGCATAGCTCAGGGACAAGAGTGGCTCACCTGGGAAAACCAGAAGCCCGTCTCAGGCCCCAGTGTCACTTAATAGCTGGATGTAGCAGTGTTCCTCTGTCATTGCAGGACTTGTGAGGCTGAAGCAGGATTGCTGTGAGTCCAAGGCCAGCCTGGGCGACACAGTTCAGGACCAGCCTGGACTACAGAGTGAGACCCTGTCTCAAAAGAATAAATAAATAAATAAATAAATAAATAAAAATAAAAATAAAAAGGCTAGGGATGTCGCCCCATGCAGAAGCCCTGGGTTTGATCTGTTCCCACACACATACATACACACACTCAATATTTCTATCTGTCTGCTGGCCTGAAATGCTTTTCCGTGTGTATGGAATTCTTTGTTAGCACTTCACTGTCCACGTGGCTCCTGAGTCTGCTCCCCACCCCGTCACACATAAAGTCTGCTATTATTAATAGTACCACCCTACCGCCCTAGTAAGCACAGGGGCACACAGCAGGTAATTACTCTGTGCTCAGCCCTGCAGTATACTCACAGAATTTTGTAATCATTTTTAGACATAGATACTATTTATAAATCCTATTTTAAATCATTTGATATTTCCGAGATCTTTATTTTTTTGAGACAGGGTATCGCTCTGTAGTTCAGGCTGGTCCTGAACTCACTATGAGCCCAGGCTGGCTTGAACCCTAGGCAATCCTCCTGCCTCAGCCTCCTGAGTGCTAGGATTACAGGCCTGCTCTATGATGCCCAACCTGCATTGCTGGGGCAGGGGTGAGGGGGATCGAACTCAGGTACTTAGCAGTTGACTTCGCACTTGCTAGGCAAGCGCTTTAACTTCTGAGCCATTCCTCCAGCCTGATTTTTGTTTTTCAGACAAGATCCTGCTCTGTAGCCTAGGCTGGCCTCCAGCTTACAGCAATCCGGCTGCCTCAGCCTCAGTGCTGACATCATTTTTATGTTGTGCAGCGGATGCAGCTCAAGGGAAGCACACGTGCCCAGTAGGCCCCAGGACCACCACACCATGCCCAGCACTGAAACACAAAAATAAAATGAGAATGTGAGACATTGAGTCAGTGTACACAGCAAGGGGCTGGAGGAATGGGTGTCAAAGCGCTTGCCTAGCAAGATCAAGGCCCCAGGTTCCATTCCCCAGTACCACATAAGCCAGGCAAGGTGGAATCCTAGCACTCGGGAGACTGAGGCAGCAGGATTGCCATGCTGAGTCCAAGGCAAGTCTGGGCTCCACAGTGAGTTCAGGACCAGCTTGGGGTACATAGCGAGACCCTGTCTAGAGAAAAATATGTCCCTTTTCTTCAGTGGACCTGAACTCATGTGAATGGGTCTGAGGAACACATGAAGACAGCTCATGAGAAACAGCACTCTGACAGGAGCGTGTTTCAAATGGCTCTTCACAAAGCTGCAAAGACACTATTTTCTTTAAATCATTTTATTTGGGAAAGTGCTTACAAAAGGGCAGCTGCAAAATACAGACGCCTCTGCACCACCACTGGTGTTTCTGAGCAAGGGTGGATGGGCTCCCAGGGAAACAGCAGCAGGACAGTCTGCAGAGGCCCTGTGATTGGCTCAGGACGGAGCCACAGGATGAAGGCAGGAGACTGCAGTGACACCACCGCCCACCCTTGAGGGGCGCAGTGTGATTTCCTTCCTTGTACTCCTGCTAGGAGGCAGACCGTTACCTGCAGAATTCGGGAGTGGAACATGGCGGTACCTACAAACCCAACATGAGAACTCCACAGAGGCCCTCACGTCATGACAGGTTTTTTCCACAAGTGCTTGAACCAGAAAGGCTAGACCAGAAGATACGAGACACAACAGTGTATCCCAAACCTGACCTGTGGGCCAGGTGGGATCACCGAGCCATTTAACCTCTCTGGTGACCCTCGTTCCTGCCAAACAGAGCTAACGAGACAATATAAACAACTTTGACACACTGCCTTGTCCTCTGACACCTACCTGCCCCATGAGGCTGATGCCACAAAACCAACTTGAGGCTAAGTGAGAATATCGCACATGGCGGGGCTGGAAGCTTCCTGCTACCCGACTCCAGGGCGTCACCTGCAGTCCAACCCCGCATGGTGGACGCGATGCATCCTGTATTCTTCTGGAATGTTCTAGCATGCTCACCACGACCTGCTCGCACCAGGTTCTGGTTGCCCAGTAGTTCTTGTGTGCAATCAACAAGAGACCAAAACCACAGGACAAGCACACGTGATGACTCGAGGGGAAAGAAAAGGTACAAACACAGACACGTGTGTCTAGGACGCCCTTCCTCCACCCACTGCAGAGGTGACTGGTCAGCTTAGGTCCCTTCCCTTGCCACCCCTATTTATTCTTGGACCCCAAAAACAGGCTGGCACTTTTTCTTTCCATCCTGGGGGCCTTGAAGGAGGAGACGAGCCCGTAACCAACCTGGTTCAGACAGGCAGTGTCACAAACCTACTGCTAACTGCCTCAGGTAAAATTGATGTTACAAAAAAAAAACTAACTTCAAGATTTATTTTTGTAACTTTTTGAAACAGAGGAACAAACAACACACTGTTGAGGGAAGGTGAGGGGTGGAGAAGCAGGCCCTGGGTAAGTGGTCACGACAGCACCTGGAGTTTGAGGCCTGCCACACGGCACCGGGAACAGCTACTGTCTGCGGCATGCCAGGCCTGTTCTCGCGCCACGCATCGCCACTATAGGTCCAAATCATAAAAGTCTCCCAGCTCATCATGAAACAAGTCCCACTCGTCCTCAGAGTCTGTCAGCTCGTCGTCTCCACCCGCAGCCAAGAGCATAAGCAACATCTCGCCCAGCTCAAATGTGACCACCTCCTCTTCATCGGTGTCAAAGGGGTGGCTGTTCTCTCTCTCCTCAATGAGCTCCCAGAAGTGGTTCCTTCGTTGGGCCTGTAAGAAACAGGGCCATCATAGGGGTGGCACTGCCAATCAGAAGGCCAGTCACCCAGCACTCTGGAGGAGGGCACCCGGAGCCAGACTCCCTTCCGGGTGCTGCCTGCACGCTTGCCCTCGGCGACCTGCTCCCTTACGCTGGGCTGCAGGCACTGCTTCCTAGCTGGCCGGCCCCAGCCCCTCCAAGGTCTCTCTAGTCCTCTGCACTTCTAGCCACACTCCCGCCTGAGCTTCTGCCTTCTGCCCTCCACCCCAGGCGTCCCCAGACGGTAGCGGTTCACGGCCTTAGAAGAACTGGTCTGGGGCAGAAGAGCCAAGCCCCGCCTCCGGTCGGCGGGCTCCTATCAGGCTCCAATGCCACTGCTGATCTGACGGGAGGCGGGGCTTTGCTCCCCAGGTCCTGAAGAGAAGTCTCCACTAATTCGGTTCCTGTTGTCAAAAAAGGCAGGGACCACTGCACCTACCCCACTCTGCACAGGACCCCACTACCCACAGGGCTGTGCTCCCCCTCCTTTAAGAAAACAGCGAGAGTTACCCGGTATCTGCTTGAGGTTCCCACTTTGTGTTTCTGTGGCTCCTCTCTACGGCCATCGGGGTAGGCATGCTTGTAAAAACAGTTCCCTCCAAACGGGCAGCTCCCACGGCCTTCATCAAAATACCTGCATGCCTTGTTGCTGGAAAGGAAAATATCACAGTGGGCTCAGGTGTGCGTCGGGCCAACACCCAGGGCTCCCTAGAGGCGGGGTGGTCCAGGGTGCTCGCGGCCCTCCCAAGTGTGTTCCTACGGTCGTCGCAGACTAGGCACAGAGCCTCGGCAAAGGCCAGTGCTTCCTAGAGGCTCCGGCACCGCTGGGCTAACGGGGCAGAAACCTTCTAGCAGGCAGCACGTGAAAATTAACAGACGGCAGGAAGACCCGGGCAGGGTTACGGGCCTCCGCAGTCGGCAGCACTGATGCGATTTAAAGCGGCCCTTGGCACGGACCCCAAGGGCTGGGTTACGGTGAGACGCGAGCTGGGCGACCGCAAGGTGGAGGGCAGGAGGGAGGTAGGCATGTGCGACCGGGCGGCCAAGGAGGCCGGGCTCATACCTCATGGCCTCCTTGTATTTCTGAATGAGTTTCTGCTTCTCTTCTTTCTCCTCCACCCAGTACTCACTTGGAATGACAAAGTTAGATGTGATCCGGCATTCGGGGCAGGACCTGGGAAACAATGAACAGGCTGCAGTGCACCCACAATTCGCTCCAAGGTCACACCCTGGTGTGTTCCCTCCGTTTTTCCTCTTTTGTGGTACTGACGACTGAACCCACAGTCTTTGTACTGAGCTACATCCCCTGCCCAAATTATTTTGTATTTTGAGACAGGGTCACACCAAGCTGCTACGTTGCCCAGGGTGAGCTCAAACTTGGAATTCGCCTGCCTCAGCCTCCCGGTTAAGACCTCTAGCACCATGCCCAGCTGCTCCTTGCAGACTCCAGGCTTAGGCCCAGCCGTACACCTGGGCCTCTCTTCAGAGATAAGCCAAGCTCCCTCATAAATTCAGCTCCATGGCTAGCCAGTTCATTTTTTAAAAAAATAACAAGTTTAGAAAAATAACAAAAGAAGACATTTCACACAGACTCCTTTTCTTTCGTTTAAATAAATTTATTTCTTGCAACTTCGCTCTGTTTAGATTACGTAACCTTTGTTCAGTTATGAGAACAATCTTTAAAGGATGGTGGATTATTGGCTAGCGTAATGGATGGAATAAGAAAGCAGAAAACGTGAAACCCAGGGAACATACAGGCAGACAGAGCTAGTTCATCCATGGAGCCTATACTGGCTAATCCGCTAAACACAATCGCCTCTGAGAAGCACGAAGATCCTAGAACTGGTACAGAGGGTTTCCTCCTTCAAATCAAAGAGACCAACTAACCTAGCAGCTAGCTGCAATACAAGAAGGAATCTCGCTTAGAACCACGCCCGGGGGCAACGTAAAATGCATGCATTCAAATGCGCTCCGACTGCTGGAAAGTTGGCACAAGGTACTAAATTCGTCCCCAAACAGAAAGCACAAATGGAGATTGGGGAGGAGCCTCACTTGATGATCTTGCTCTCAAACTGCTTCGCGCTCCTCCACTTGCGGATGCACTTGAGACAGTAGGTGTGGCTGCAGTTGGAGAGGATCCCAAAGCGGCGCTCACTGGGGTTTGTTTTCTCATAGACCACCTCCATGCAGATCCCACACACCATGTCCTTGCTGCGCTGCACAGCAAATGACAGCTCCATGTCCTTCTCGTGGGCTTCAATGCAGGACTGCAGGGAGGGGGGAGAAGGGGATGCAGTCAGGCCACTGGGCTCTCAAGTTCCAGGGAATCACATAACTGAAGAGACTGTTCCCAGTGTGACCTGAAAACGAGCTTTATTCACAGGTGAACAAGGATGATGTCATTAAGGGACTTCACAAAGCTATAAAGTCAAAGTGTGAGGACTTTAGCTTAGGAAAATGAAAGACTAAGTCTTCTTTTTCTAAACTTGCAGCTTGCTAAGCCTGTGGATGTAGGCCTGTAACTCCAGGACTCTGGTAGGCTGAGGCAAGAGGATCACAAAATTGGGCCCCGCATGGGCAACTTAAGAGACTGAGCGGGACCTGCCTCAACTCAAAAAAGGCTGGGGCCGTAGCTCAGTGTGATGCCCTGGGCTCAACCGCTCGTAACAGACACAGACACACAGAAACACATACACAAAAAGGGAAAATAATCTTGCAGCTCTGTCTTGCTGCCACCTAAGTGAAAGAGTTTCATACTAAATGTGCTGATTTTCTAGATTCATGACGGCAAGATGAGTGCGGTGGTACAGGCTGAGGCAGGAGGACTGCCATGAGTTTGAGGCCAGTCTGGGCTACAGAGTGAGTTCAGAACCAGCCTGGACTATAGATTGAGACCCTGTTTCAAAAAAGAAAAAAAAAAAAAAGAAAAAAGAAAAAAGAAAAACAAAATCAAAAAGCCAGGCTCAGCAGTGCAGGCCTGCAGTCTTAGCACTTTTGGAGGCTGAGGCAGGAAGATCCCAAGTTTGAGCCTTGCCTGGGCAACTTGGCAATTTGGTGAGACACTGTCTCTATAATAACAACTAACAAGACAGGCGACGTAGTTCCGTGTGAAGGTCCTGGTCCTCAGTGCCATGGAGGGAAAGAACAGCTCAAACCAACCCACTACGCCAACCGAAGTGTGGCGGTGCACACGTGGAACCCCTGCCACCCAGGCAGCAGGAGCCCAAGTGTGACACCAGCCCGGGCAACTCAGTGAGGCCCTATCTCGAAGTACAACATGTACAAGAGGCTCGGTGGTTGAGCGCTTGTGGGTTGGATTCCAGGACAGAGTAGACACATACGAACACGTATACACTGAGATGATGATGCTAAGCAAGGGGCTGCCACAGACCACCCAGGGTGTGTTCCAATCGTCACACTGGGGCAGCCCTCAGGCAAGCAGCTTCGTGGGTGCCCGGAGCCTAAGGCAGAACACAGATAGGCTGCTAATGAGTTTGGGCTTTCTTTGGAGGTGATGAAAACATCCTGAGTGACAACAGTAATAATAATTACATGACTGTGTGAATACGCTGAGTGCCAAAAGACACCACAGAGGGTGGCGCAGGTCTGTAATCCCAGCACTCTGGGAGGCCAAGGCAGGAATGATCCCAAACTCAAGCCCAGCCTAGTCAACTTCAAGACTCAGTAAGACCTCTCAAAAAAATAAAAACAATAATAATAACAAAAGGCTGGGAATATATCTCAGTGCAAAGGCCCTGGGTTCAGTCATTGTCATTTATTTGCTTGTTTGTGGTACTAGGCACTGAACCCAGGGCCCTAACATGGAACTAATGCCCAGGTCTTTTCATTTTGCAATGGGGTATTCCCTAGGTCATGAAGGTGCCCAGGCTAGATTTGAGCTTGTGATCTTCCTGCTGAGCTCAGCCTCGGAGAGTGCGGGCAGGGCAGGCCTGCACCCCTGGGTCCACTCTAACTTCTTACCTAAGAGTGCAAGAAGGGGAGAAAACAAACAGCCTACTTCGCAGTAACCATTCAGTTCACCCAGTGTTTCTTTGAACAAACTGACAGCTCTGCTCATTACGGACAGACGAGGTCTCTCAGTGATCCAACGCTGCTTTCCAGAGGGCTTACCTTTATGTGCTGTGACCTCTGGGCTGCATCTGTAGGGTGTAGGACCTGCAGCCCGCACATGTCACACGAGTCCCCATGGAGGTACACACAGTTCTCCCCGTAGCGACACTCGCCCACGGCAGCATAGGGACAGAGTTGCTTCTTGGTTTCCACTGGTGCCTGCTCCTTGTCGGCCTCGGCCTTGGGTGCTGGGCCCTGCAGAGCGACCTCAGAGCAAGATGGGGCGGCTGGAACGTCTGAGGAGGAAAGGCCTGACATAAGGCAGGCGCGTTAACCATAGGGGACAGGATCTCCCTGAGCAGAGCATTTCAACTCAAAACGGTCTGTCTATGTAACTATTCTCTTCACTGTGGAAATGATTTTCTCTAATGCTGGTTTTTCCAAGATTAGGCTTTAAACAAAAAGAAAAGGAAAGCAAGCTTCTGTGAATACTTTTTGTGGAATTAAAATTTAATCTTAAAAGAGAAGTACTGGTTCATAGGGCTGGAGGAATGGCTCAGTGGTTAAAGCACTTGCCTAGTAAGCACTAGGTCAAGCACTAAGAAGGCGATTCCCAGTACCACATAAGCTGGGCGTGGTGGCACAAGCCTGTGAGAGGCGGAGGCAGGAGGATTGCCGGGAGCCCAAGGCCAACCTGGACTACAGAGTGAGACCCTGTCTTAAAAAAAAAAAGTACTGGTTCACCCTATGGAAAGCAGTATGGAGATTATGCAAAAAACTGAAAACTGATATTCCATTTGACCCATTTACACCTCTTCCAAGTAACTTCCCAAAAGTTAAAATTATCATACAAGAGTGATACAGTGATACATAGTGATACAAGTATACCAAAAAGAAAGTACTAGTTCAAAAGACACTGCAGTTTTCCCCCCAAAAAATATATTTTTTTCAAACAGGGTCTTACTCTGTAGTCCAGGCTACTCTTGAACTCTCAGTAATCCTCCTGCCTCAGCCTCCTCCAAGAGCTGGATTTATAGGAGTAACCAACCACACCCAGCTTAGGTGGTGCTAGGCAATGACCTCAGGGCCTTGGCAAGCACTTGAACCCGGTGCTACTACTCCAGCTTCAAAACATTCTACTTTTTTTTTCTTTTCTTCTTTTGGAGACAGGGTCTCATTCTGTAGTCCAGGCTGGTCCTGAACTCACTAGTGTAGTCCAGGCTGGCTGTGAACTCAGGACAATCAGCCTGCCTCAGCCTCCCGCCCGAGTTCTGGGATTACAGGCATGTACCATCATACCCAGCTCTGTGTGGTGCTGGGAAATTGAACTCAGGGCCTTGCACTTCAAGGCAAACACTTTAACCACTGTGGCATTCATGCAGCCCCAGCTTCACGGGTCTAAATGCATTACTATTGGGATTCAAAATCTGACTCTTCTGTCTTAGATGACTGAAGTTACTCAGATCTGGCTGGAAATAAAGACTAGACGCAGGAAGGCTGTGAAAGCAGCTAAGGAACTAGCTACAAGCAGGTACATCCAACACACAGCCTGCCGTTTTTCTGAGTTAAGAGGAATTATTTTAGGCCACATAAAAATACACAACACACCTAGTATGCGTATATAAATGCTAAAAACTTCCTTTCTAAAGAATTTCATTATAACACTTTGAAAAAAAAATCAAGGGAAAAAAAATGAAACAAAACAAGCCCCCTGCAGGCTGCGGTTAGAGCACACCTGATTCTAGCCTTGTCTGCTCACCGCGCTCCTCCAGATACTTACTGCGGCCACAGTAGGGCTGCCCGGGAACAAACTCAATGGCGTTCACCCAGTCCTCAGAGCCAGCTCCCATTGCCGGCAAATCCGCACTTCTAGGCTGCGCTTCCGTGTTCATTTCAGCACATGGTCCTTCCGTGCTCATTTCAGCACGTGGTCCCACAGGAGAGAGGCTGCAGGAAGCAGCAAGTGATGGTTTTGCAGACAGATCTGGAGTGGCTGCTTCCTCCTGTTTCAATGGCTTGCTATGTTCATATCTAAAAAATCAATCAAGTAAGTAGTCACTATCTTCTGTGGTTTGGATCTGGAGTGTCCCCCAAAAGCCTTACGTATCTATAAATGCTGTGTACTGCTGGGTGGTGGGGCCTGGCTGAAGGGGGCAGATGCTGGTTCTGCCCTTCCTCCCAGACTGGGCTTGGCTGTGCTATACTGCGAAGAGCTCTCTCCCTCTCCGACTCCAGCCTCTGCCCTGTGAACAGACCGTGACCTTTCGAGACCAGGAGCTAAGAATACATCTTTCCTCCTCAAAGTTGTGGATGTCAGGTAATCTGTCCCAGCAACAAGAAAGTAACGGAGACACTGTCCAATTCCATGTGCTTTCTGCTACTTCTGTGAGGACACGGGCCACACTGGAGACTACATGGCAGACAGCTCACTTGGCAGCCTGGAAAACAGCCCGTGTTTGTTTACGCCCAACATGGTCCTACGTGATGCCACTGCCGGTGGGTTAAGGCCACTGACCAGGGTCAGCCAACTTTTTATTTATTTGGACCTGGGGATTACACCCAGGGGTTTGGTGCTGAGCTGTGTATCTCCAACTCATTTTATTCACTCATTCATTCATTCAACCTTTCCTTTGAGATGGGGAGGGTCTCGCTCCACAGTTCTGGTTGGTTTCAAACTCACAGCAATCCTCTTGCCTCAGCCTTCCGAGTGCTGGGATTACAGGCCTGTGCCACCCCACCCAGCTATGATGTGCTGAGGAATTAAACTCAAGGCCTTGTGCTTGCTAGGCCTGTGCTTTAACAGCTGAGATACACTCCCAGGCCCCCTACTCCTTTTGTTTTGTAAATTACTCAGTTCTGGGGCTGCAGGTATAGGTCAGTTAAAGTGCTTCCCTAGCTAGCAGTCCCAAGGCCCTGGGTTCAGTTTCCTAGCACCACATAAACTGCGAGCAGACCTGTAATCCCAGCACTTGGGAGGCTGAGGCAAGAGGTTTGCTGTGTGTTCAAAGCCAGCCTGAGCTACCTAGTGAGTTCAGACTCAGTTTGGACTACAAAGCAAAACCCTGTCTCAAAAAATTGTTTAACAGCTCATTCTGGGTTTGAATTCATGGTCCTTCTGCCTCGGCCTGCCCGAGCCCTGGATGACAGGCATATGCCACTGAGCCTAGTTTCTATTTTCCTTTTCTACACCTATCTGCTTATTAATTACCTTCTGCCTCGGCCTGCCCGAGCCCTGGATGACAGGCATATGCCACTGAGCCTAGTTTCTATTTTCCTTTTCTGCACCTATCTGCTTATTAATTAACTACTCCCGTTCCCGGTTTCCTGTCCACATTTGGTTCCCTTTTCATGCACACCCTTTTGTTACTCAAGCTGGGTGAGGACCGAGCCGGGGCCTTCCCAACCAGGTACATCCGTAGGGTTGTTTTTTGTTTTTTGATTTAGAGACAGGGTCTCACGAAGTTGCTAAGTTTTCCAGGGTGGTCTCAAACTTGTGATCTTCCTGCCTCAGCTTCCCAAAGTGTACCAGGCCTGGCTACATCATTTAATGTATCTTCAAAAGCAGAAGAGAAACTACTTCCGTCAAGAAGCAACTTTGTGATCGAGAAAACGCTCCCAATTTTTTTTCACACTTTTATAAGAGTTTCATCCAGTGGCTGGAGGAATGGTTCAGTGGTTAGAGCGCTTGCCTAGAAAGCACTAGGCAAACGCTAAGTACCCGAGTTTGACTCCCCAGCACCACGTAAGTTGGGCATGGTGGTGCATGTCTGCAATCCCAGCACTCAGCAGACTGAGGCAAGCAAACTGTCCTGAGTCCAGTGCCAGCACTGGGCTACACAGTGAGTTCAGGACCAGCCTGGACTAGATTAGTGAGACCCTTTCTCAAAAAAAAAAAAAAAAAAAAGATTTATTGTGTCTGAATGTATGTAGTAAAGCTGAACTGTGCTTTAACTGTGTGTTATCTACCAGCGGTGGACAAGGCAGTACCATCCACTGTCAGCTTGTAACTTAAGTATTATATTTACAACTAAAACACAAAACAAAACAAAAAACTTCAAAAGTAATCTCTGCCCTGGGAAGTTAAGGCAGGAGGACTGCCCTGAGTTCGAGGCCAGCCTGGGCTCCAAAGTGAATTTAGGACTGGCCTGGACTGTAGAGCGAGACCATGTCCAAAACAAAGCCAACCACATCATTTCATGACACATTCTTATTAATGAACTCCAAGCTCGGAGCCCCAAAGTGAAGCTGCAGCCGGAGCACAGCCACACGCACAGGTGGCATGCTGCCTGTGGACGCGTGACACAAGGCCATTCGGCCTCAACTAACAGAGACTGACTCTGCACCAGAGCTCACTGGGTCACAGCACACAGCAGGAACTGTCTGTCCCATCACTGAAGTAGTACAAGGGACTGTCAGAGAATGGGTGATCTTTTTGGAAACAGGTTTAAGACATGAACTGATACTAAGCTGGGTATGGTGGTGAATGAATGCCAGTAATCCCAGGACTCAGGAGGCTGAGGCAGGAGGGTCATGCATTAGAGGCCAGCCTGGGCCACATATAGTGAGCTTAGGACCAGCCGGAACTACAGAGCAAGACCCTGTCCATGTCCCCACCCCCCCAAAAAATAACAAAATGGAACAGGTGTGGAGATAACACGTAAGTGATGATTGAGAATATAAAGGTACCCCTCAACATAACTGAATCCATAATAAATCCATCCTTACCTGCAGCGGTCTCCGTAAACACAGCACCCTCGCTGAAAATACTTGCACACGACACCATAGGGACTGTCAGAGAGGTCATGTGAGTAGCGACAGTTATCTCCTTCCTTACATACTCCATGCATAAAATACCTGCAAGACAAAAGACCAGAGAAGTACATTAAATGCCAGTCCTCACAGGACTCAGCACTAGTGCCCTGGTCCAGGAAAAGCACAGTGCACCCCCCCGGCCCATGGCCACAAGGCTCCCCGTGGGCGGCAGCAGTCGGCTGCCTGGGAGCAGGGACCCACTTCAGCTCTGACCATTCATCTTATCACCGCAGGTCAGCTCTACTGTCCTCATTTCACAGTCCTAGAAAAGTGGCTTCTTACTCTGCACTAACTTTAGGCACAATGGTGGTTTTATCTGTAAAATAAAGCAAAGATAAAGCAGCAAGAAACCACCCCAAGCCAGGCCCAGTGGCACAGGCTCTTCCCCGCAGTCAGGGAAGCTGAGGGTGGAGGCCTACACGTTCAAGTTCAACTAGGCAACTCATCAAGACCTCATCTCAAAAGCAAAAGTAAAAATGAGCTGGGGAATGTAGCTCAGCGGGAACAATCTGGGTTGGATCTCTGACACTGTCAAGAGCCAGAAGGACAGAGCTCCCTGGGGAGGGTGGGCCAGATATGAGGGGGGGGGGGGGGGGGGGGGGGGGGGGGGGGGGGGGGGGGGGGGGGGGGGGGGGGGGGGGGGGGGGGGGGGGGGGGGGGGGGGGAGAAGCTGGGACTGAGACCCAGGGTTTTTGCACTGGGCCACACATCCCCTGTGTTAAGTTTATTTTGAGACAAGATCTCACTAAGGACCTAACTTCCCTGAGCTGAGCTGGGTTAGCACTTGTACCTCAGCCTCCCCAGTGCTAGGATTACAAGCCTGTGCCACAGTGCCTCGAAGTCTAGTGCCCTGGCCACAGGGCAACACCACCCTGTACTCCCACCATCCCACATCCCAGACAGAGAGAGGGGTCACCTCTCAGTCTTTAGGCTGCACTGCACTGCAATCCCGTATGCATATGCCACTACAGTGTAAGCTGGATAAAAACAGCCACCCGGAGCTCTCAAACTGGGAGGAGGGGATGGAGCTCCTAAACCCTAGGCCCAGCACTAGGCTTTCAGCTTTGCTCTAAATCCCACCTTGCCCTGTTCCCATTTACTTGAACAGCTGCACTGGGGCGTGCGATACTTGGCGTGAGTGTGGATGTGTGGTACTGGGGATCCAGCCCAGGGCTTTGGCAATGTGGTACATCCCAGCCCATTTCCGATATTTGTTTTTGAGACAGTCTCACTAAGGTGCCCACACTGGGCTCAAATTTGCAATCCTCCTCCTCAGTCCTCCCCAAATGATGTCACGAATATCCCAATGGCCCTTGCAGAAAAGCTCCCCACCCCGGCCCAGAGTATTACTGCCATGGTAACTGTAGGTCACCAGGGTCTTACCCAGCCACCCTCCCACTGCACACATATGTTGGGAACCACCCCCGAGCTGGCTAGTCAGGCTACACTGCCGTTACCTAGGCTCCGGTGGGACAACTTAAACCTGCTTAGCAGCAGCTGTCACAGCTGCAAGTTTTATGTTCGCCTGTGAGCCTTTGGTGGTCCTGCTGTCATCACAGGTACTCCAGCCTGTTGCAGCAGGCAAGAGCCCGCCTGGCTCACTCACAGGGCCACAGCTTCCTGCGTGGCAGGCAGACAGCAGGGGCTTATTCTGCTGAGCAGATTAGGGAGGCTGGGTCATAAACTAGATTATTTTTTGTAGTTTGACTCTGAATACTGCCTCTCTGGCCAGCTGTAAGATGAAGGTGCAGCCACGCGCATGCACCCCAGAGCTGGGGCCGTCCTGTGCAGGGTGGTGCACGACAGCCATGATAGCTGTTTCTTTCCTGTGAACTATTTATAGAAACACAAAGCAGGCCACTGTTCCACGGCCTCACTGCGTGTACAGCTTGGTCATCTGCTCTGCTCTACTCCTGGCCAAGGTGCTGTGTGGCTGCAGGCCGGCCGGCTGGCTCTTGAGAACGGGCCCTTCCCCATGGGTGTCCGCAAGGAGCGGCGGTGCAGGTGTCATCTGGATATCAACATGTCAGTGGAGCCCCTCAAAGCAGCCACTGGAAGAAATGAGGCAAAGACCTTGCCCAGCAGACGTACTTGGGTGCCATCAGGTGTTTCCATGCCACCCAAGGGAAAGCGGGACCACAAACCTGGGCCACGGAGCAAATTTGTCAGGGCCACAGAAAGCAAGCTACGTCACAGAAATGAACCAACATAGACTCTAAAATGGGGAAGTGTCAGATTAAAATACATTTATCTATTTACTTATTATTTTTGAGAGAAGGTCTCACTCTGTAGGCCCAGGCTGGCCTTGGACTTGGCAATCCTCCTGTCTCAGCTTCTAGAGTACTTGGATTACTGAAATTACAGGTGTGTGCCATGTGAGCTACCACGCCAAGCTGATGTGGTGCTGGGGAGCCGACCTTGGGTACTTGAATATCTGAGTTTGATTTCACAGTACCACATGAACCCGTGGTGGCACATGCCTATAATCTCAGCACTAGAGAGGCTGAGGCAGGAGGACTGTCCTGAGTCCAAGGCCAGCCTGGGCTCCATAGTGAGCTTAGGACCAGGCTGGGCTATAGAGCGGGATCATCTCAAATAAATAAATAAATAAAATATTAAACTAGCTTCTAGGGGAAAGGAGTGGAGCTCAGGGGCAGAGTGTGCCCAGCACGTGCAAGCCCCTACCCTGCATAAATGAAGAGTTCTAGGCGACTTGTCTTGACTACATTTCCATCTAGAGACGAAGCTGATGGATGACCAGTGTTCTTCACACTGGTCTGTGCTACAGACCAAGACCATGTTAAAAAAAAAAATTTAAGTAGCAGTAAAAAGCACAAAGGCTCAGACTTAGAAAGCCTGAGGGCTGGGGTGCAGCTCTGTAGCTCAGTGATCAGACTGCTCACCTAGCATGCGCAAAGCCCTAGGTTCAAAGCACCAAAACAACATGGGGCACGTGTCTGTAATCCCAGCACTCAGGAAGCTGAGGCAGGAGGACTGCAATGAGTTTGAGGCCGGTCGGGGTTACAAAGTGAATTTACGACCAGCCTGGACTACACAGTAAGATTTGGTTTCAAAACAGAAACAAACAAACAAAAAAACTTGGAAGCCTTTACAAATTGTTGACAGAAAAACCTGACAGTCACTTGGGCTGCCTGAGCCCTCGGGAAATCAGCAGGGCCACTTCTGGGACAGCCTGTGAGCGTGGCTCCCTGGTTCCCTTGCTCGGCTTCCTGTACACCAGGGCTGAGCAGCCTTCCTCTGCCGCACGTTTCTGCCATATTCCTGGGAGCCCGGGACCCTCAGCAGCCTCTGAAAGCATGTAGACCTCTCTGCTTCAAGTGGAGTGTCTTGGGTAAAAAGAGAAAGCAGACCGATTTCACCAGCTATGTGTTTCCTATTCACGTGGACTGGGGATACATCAGACTCAGGTGTGGGGCGGGGAAGAACTGCCTGTACTTAGCCCACTCTCCTCTCTCTTTTAATCTTCTTGAGACAGGGTCTTTACTCTGTAATCCAGGCTGGTCCTGAATTTATTATGTAGCCTAGTCTGGCCTTGAACTCAAGACAAACCTCCTGCCTCAGCCTCTTAAGTGCTGTGATTACAGGTGTCAACCACCACACCCATTCTTTTTTGGTTGTTTCTGCAGAGCCTGAAGATCAAGCCCAGGGCCTCTGGCAGGCCTGGCAAAGGCTAGTGGGTACAGCCCCAGGGGACCTAGGCATGGCGGTACAATCTTGCAACCCGGCATGGTAGGAAACTAAGGCAGAAGAATCACAATTCAAACAGCCTGGACCACTTAGTGAGACCTGCCTCTAAGGAAACCCTACAGGGCTGGAGGAATGGCACAGAGGTACAGTTAAAGCGCTTGCCCAGCAAGCATAAGGCCCTGAGTTCAACATAAAGCTGGGTGCGGTGGCGCACGCCTGTAATTCCAGCACTTGGGAGGCTGAGGGAGGAGGATTGCCAAGTCCAAGGCCAGCCTGGGCTCCACAGAGAGTTCAGGATCAGTGTGAGCTACAGAGCGAGACCTTGTCTCAAAAAAAAAAAAAAAAAAAAAAAAAAAAAATCCTACAAAATGACCTGGAGCTGTAGGTCAGCACAGAAGCTGCGGGTCATCTTTCCAGTACTATCAAAACAAAACCCAACTCAGTGAAGCGTCAGAAAGCCGAGGCTACTCTCAGTATTTCAAGGAGCGCAGTCAGGGACAAGACAAAAGAGCTACCTTTCCCTGCACTATTCTGTCCGAGGACCTTGTCTGGGGTGCGGGGGTGGGGGGGGGGATCTGGCTCAACCTAAAGCACTATCTGCCAGCAGCATAAGCTCCTGTACGCAGAACCAGCACCTGAGGGACCCCAGCCCACGTGAACACGAGCTGAGCTGGTGCTGGTGGCTGCCGAATGCGACACGTCCCTTCGCCCAGCGCTGGGCTGGTGTTGCCGGTGCTCTGGTCTGCTTTATCTGCCTGGGTCTCAGCTATCTTACCGCTGTGCATGCACTCAGATCTATAAACAAGCCCCACTAAGGTCTCCTCTAGCCACAACACCTCTGTGTAAGTCAAAGAAATTACTGCGTGGTAGTGTAGCTTCCACCAGGTAAGAAGTGGCATAAAGGCAACCCACTTCCAAGAACTCCTCAGAACAAAAACCAATGAAACAAAGACTTTCATTTATAATTTAGAAACAAGGTACCATTTTGTAGTCCAGGATGGGCTTGAACTCTCTATGTACAAACTGGCCTTGAACTTACAATTGTCTCAGCCTTCTGAGTGCTGGGATTACATCACGTGCCACCACACTGAGGTTATGTGGTGCTGGGGAATTGAGCCCAGTGCCTTTGCACTTGCTATGCAAAGGCTCTAACTGCTAAGCTATGCCCCAGCCCACGACTTTCATTTTTTAATGCTAAAACAAATTCCCCTTAGTGTCACTGCCTAGGCTGGCTCCCTTCCAAGAAAAACTGGGCCATGATTTCTAAAGTCCCTTCCACTATGGAAGATCCTGACTCCCTGCAGATGCGGAACAGCAATAAAGACAAGTGCAGTTTCCCACAATCTCCACGGCTAGGGCCTGGGATTCCCCCTCACTCCACCTGCAGGATCTATCTGCAGCATCTTCCCGGGGACTCCTGGGAATCACACAAGTATCTATACACCTTAACACAATGCAGACACCACCACGGCGCGGGAGGCGCCCTGCCAGGGCAGGTCCCTCTCCCCGCAGCAGGTAACTTTGTGATTTAAGTGTGTGTTGCCTCCATTACCCATCAAAACACACACCAGGCCCGGTGGCTCACAGGATGGGTATCAGGAGGGTCCCAAGCTGAATGGCAGGGAGGACTACACTGCAAGCTCGAGGCCAGTCTAGGCTACACAAGGAACCTGTCTCAGCTACTCAGGAAGCAGAGGCAGGAGGATGGCACAGACGGGAGGCAGCTGAGTCAGGAGAACTGCAAGTTTGAGAACAACTTACTAAGGATGCCACGAGGGAGACAAAGGGAAAATGCCCTACAGAGAAAAAAATTGGGCAGAGTGGCCGATGCTTCTGAGAATTCTAGCTGACTCAATGCTACAACAGGAAAATCACCAATCTGAGGCAATTTATCAAGACCCTGTCTCAGGATAGTAACACTGGAATACCAGGTATAGAAGCACCAAGTTATAATTCCAGTACACAGAAGGCTAAGGCAGGAGGATCAAAGCTTTGAGGCCAGCCTGGGTTACACAGCAAGTTCGAGACTACATAGTGAGTCCAGCCCCCTATACACAAACAAAATAATAAATAGAAAAAAAAAAAAAGACTGGGGATGTAGCAGCATTTCTTGAGTTCAATCCCCAGTACCACACAAAAAATATTTAAATTTTTAAAAAGAAATATAACTGCTTGGAATTTTTGTGTATTATTTCAAAAGCCAGAACATTTAATCTACCATTGTAAAAGGATTCTAGGGAGACCCAGTCTAAAAATAAAACAAAACAAAACAAAGCACTCTAATAAAGCAATATCAAACTCAAAACCATTTGTAAATTACAACTTTTTTTTTTCAGACAGGGTCTTGCTCTGCAGCCCAGGCTGGTCCTGAACTCAGTATGGATCCCAAAGTGGCCTTGGAATCCTTCTGCTTCAGCTTCCTGAGTGCTGGGATTACAGGTGTGCATCAACACGTCTGGCTCCATGTGGTGCTGGGGAATCAAACTCAGGGACTTGACCTTGCTAGGCAAACATTTTAACTGCTGAGATATTCCTCAAACCCAAGGATAGCGTAATCTTCTTTAAAGTTAGAAGTTCTTTGGATAAAATGTTTTTTTTTTCCTGTTTTTTTCCCCCTTATACTGGGAACTGAACCAGGGCCTTTCCACTGAGCTACATCTTCACTCCTTTATATTTTTTTTAAAATTTGAGCGGGGGTCTCACTGCATCACCAAAGATGGCTACGCTGGGCTCAAACTTGAGATCCTCCAGCCTCAGCCTCCTAGAGTGCAAGGATTACAGGCCTGCACCACCACACTTGGTTAGGCCTCTTTTGATTGCTTGTTCTGGAAACATGGTCTCACTCTGGTCCTTGGACTCAGGACAATACTCCTGTGTCAGCCTCCTGAGTGCAGGGGTTATGGGTGTGCAGATTACGTGGTGCTTGGGAACTAGAGTACTTAGCTCTTGCCTAGTAAGCGCTTTAACCGCTGAGCCATCCCTCCAGCCCGTTAGTTTCTTAATGCTACAAAATCCAGGCCACTTTTGGTTCTGATTTTGAGATATTGCCTCCTTAAGTTGCTAAGGTGCCCAGGCTGGATATGAATTTGCGATTCTCCTGCCTCAGCCTCCCAAAGCACTGAGATTGCAGACCTACCTATACCAACTACCAGCCTCATCTACATTTCTTCAAATATTAGGTTTTCTAACCCTACACACTCAAGTTATCTAGAAGAAATAGTGAGTCTGCTTCAGAGCCTTCCTCTAAAAAAAGGAAAAACAGCCTGGTGGCGTCAGTGTAACAGCTTCTCATTCTCAAGCTCTTGCGTTACTGAAGTAAAACACAATGAGAATCCCGAGAGGCTTACGAAAACAGTGGCCAATAAGAATACAGATAATTCTGCATAATCAAAGATAAAAACCCCTGAGCTGGAGGAGTGGCACAGCAGTTAAAGTGCTTGCCTTACAAGCACCAGGTCCTGCGTTGATTCCCCAGCACCACATGAAGCCGGGTGTGTTGGTGCACGCCTATAATCCCAGCACTCAGGAGGAATCCAAGGCTAACCTGGGCTACAGAGCAAGAACCTGTCTCAAAAAAATTTTTTTTAAAATTCACTAATAAATTCACACCAGAAAAGAGGATTATATCCTTAGTGTAGGAAAATAGCCACATCCAAATTCCTAGCTATGATGATCTGTTATAAGGAGAAACAAGGACAAAATACAGCACACCACTCCCTGCCTGGAAACATGTTCAAGCCTGTAACCCCACCTGAACTGGGGGCTGAAACAGAGGGACAGGAAGTTTGAGCCTCAGAGCCTCAGTGACTCAGAGATCCTCCCTCTCAAATGTTTCTAAACGGGCTGCGAATGCCCTCAGCCTGAAGGTCCTGGGCTCCGGCTCCAGCACTGGAGGGAAGGGATGTGGGGAGGAAGGAGGGAGGAAGGAAGAAGCAAAGGGTAAGCCGGTGGACAGATGCAGGCACTCTGAGCATGACAGGGTAACTTTTAGGCAGGCCTTTATCAACATCATGCATTAGGCATCTGCCCTCAGCCAAGCACCCAGGAAAGGCCTGCACAGACAGAGATAAAGCAGGGTCCTTTCAAAGACCCGCAAGTCCAGAATACAGATTTCATAGCTGTTATTCTCCTACAAAACAAAGATTTTAAGCCATCATGATAGCTAAAACAGAAAAATGATGTCAAACATTACAACCCAAGGCTTACCGATTAACTAACAGTTTTTGTTGTTTTTCTTTCTTCTTCTCTCATTCCTACTGGCACTTGAACCCAAGCCCTGACACTGAGCTACAATTCCCTCAGCCCTTTATATATTTTGTGAGACAGGGTCTCACCAAGTTCCAAAAATGGCCAGGCTGGGCTGGAACTTGTGATCCTCCTGACCCAACTTCCCAGAGTTTAGGCTGGGCATGGTGGATACAGTCAAGACACCTTATAAAACTTTAATACTCAAGGAGGTGGAGTTGGAGAAATAGTTCAGCAGTAAAGCACTTGCTTAGCAAGCTGAAGCCCTGAGTTTGATTCCCCAGCATCACATAAGCCAGGTATGGTGGCCTACACCCATAATCCCAGCACTCGGGAGGCTGAGACAGAAGGACTGCTTCAGTCCAATGTCGGCCTGGGCTTTGTATTGAGTTCAAGACCAATCTGGACTATAGAGGGAGACTCTGTCTCAAAACAAAACAAACAAAAACTAATGGAGGGGTTGGGGGAGTAGCTCAGGGGCACAGTGCATGCCTCGTATTGTGCAAGGCCCCTCTGATGATTCCCCAACACCACATAATTATTAGCTAGGGCAAGTGCACTGTGATTCCAGCACTTCCAGAGGCTATGGAAGAAGGTCTATCATGACCTGGAGACCAGCCTGGACTGCGGAGCAAGACCATACCACAAAAAACTCAGGGCACACAGTATGTTCTGTACTGGGGTGGGCTGGGAGTGCAAGATGAAAAGGAAAGAAGCCCAGAACAGAAACATTTCTAGGGGCTGGAGGAATGGCACAGGGTTAGGCCCTGGGTTTGATTGCTCAGTGCCACATAAAGTGGGCATGGTGGTGCACTTGGGAGGCTGAGGCAGGAGGGCTGCCAAATCAAAGGCTGCCCTGGGCTATACGAGTTCAGGACCTACCGTAGGTACAGAGGGAGACCCTGTTCTCAGAAAAAAAAAAAAGGTTTCGAGCTTTTATTTGTAAAAGACTGACTGACACATAAAAATCATTGGCTTTGGGAAGCCTTCTTCAGGCTTCTTCCTATTAACAGAAGCTTTCATTCTGTTATTTCCCTGTCTTCATCTTTACTAATAAATCACCCACTTTGCAACTTGGGCCAAAAAAGTTTCAAGTACTGGTTTCATAAATTTTAACTTAAAAAAATTCATATTCATTGGGAAATTTCACTTGGGTCCATTTTTAGGATCTAAAGATGAACAAAGTGCTTGAAACGAGTGCTTCTGTTTTCTGCATTTCATTACTGGAATTATCATAATTTTTCGGTATTAGAGATAGAGACCAAGGTTTTCACTCGGAGCTCTGAGCTGTATCCCTAACCCATTCTTACTTTTTATTGAGACACAGTCTCACTATGTCACTTAATCACCCAGCCTGTGGCAGGGCTTGGGATCTTCCTGCCCCAGTCTCTCATATTAAAAACATGGTCTAATCTGGGCATGGTGGCACACGCCTGTAATCCCAGCACTTAGGAGGATGAATACTGGGGAGGTGGAGGCAGGAGGATTGCCTTGAGTTGTCCAAGGGCAGCCTGAGCTCCACCCTGAGACCCTGTCTCAAAAACAAACCTGTCAAAGTGACAATCTGGTCGTTTCAAGTGTCAAAGATTCAGAATGCTTAAACTTTATTCGTGGGGGTACGGGGTGGGGGGGGGCACGGTCTTGCTCTGTAGCCCAGGTTGGTCCTGGGCTCATAACAGAATCCAGGCTGGCCTTGGACTCAAGGCAATCCTACTGTCTCAGCCTCCTGAGTGCTGGGATTACAGGCGCAGGCCACAACGACCGGCTGGTCTGGTGCTGGGGGAATCGAACTCAGGTACTCAGAACTTTCGAGGCAAGCACTTTAACCGCTGGGCCATTCCTCCAGCCCCACAGGGCAACACTATTAACTGCCGTGCCTCAAACGCTTAAATCTCGCCTACCTCACTGGGTTCCGTGAATCAGAAATACTTTCACATATTTGCATACAAATCGCCAGTCAGGTGAAAACCATCCTTTCCGTTGTATATTTTTCTCAACGGATAAAATCGATGACCCTACCCGTCACAGCTCAAAAGGCAGAATCTAACCTAAAATTAAATAACCTCACAGGGGACAGCGCGGTCATTCTCCACGCGCGCAGGGTGGGTGACCCGGCTATTCCCGCCCACTAACCCCTTCTTTTTCCTAACATCCTCTTCTCGGATTACCAAGTCTTTCCCTTCCCACGTAGGAAGCGAGAATTTGAGGAACAGGAGCGCGGCGCGGGGGAGTCACAATGTAGGTCGTACCATCCGCGGGTGGGAGAGACGACCAAGACAAAGCTCGAACCGCCGACCCCCTCCAACGTACAGAGACGCGGAAGCTGCTGCTCCGGGGGGCGGGGTGCGGGCGGCGGGGCCGGCGGACGTTACAAACGGATGACAAGGCGCGCAGAGGCCCCGGGTCGGGCCGGGGTCCCCGGACGCAGAGGTCGTTGGAGCCCGGCGCCGCGCCCAGCCCCGCGCGCCCCTTCCCAGGCCTCCGCAGCCGGTGGCCGGGCTGGGGCGACCCGACCCGCGCCCCGGGGACAGCGACCGACCGGGAGGAGCCGGCCTACCTCTCCCGGAACCGGAGGGCGCATGGGGACAGGCAGGTGGCGGCGCAGCCCGGAGCGATCGCGCGCGGCCGGCGGCGGCCCGAAGGAGCTGACGCGGTGACCGACGACGAGGCGGCAGCGACGGCCGGGCGACAGCGACCGCGGCCACACCGGCCCGGCCCCCGCCCCCTCCCGCCGCCCGTTCACGCAACGTCCTACCTGCAGGTGACCTGTTTCGTCCAGCCGCCAGCGCTCCCGTCGCTGCCGCCGCCCCCTCCGCCCACCCCCGGGGACGGGGCAGCGACGGTGGGGATGGGGTTGGGGGAGGCCGATGCCACCGCCGCCGCTGTCGCTCCCGCTCCTGATGTTGTGGCTGTTGTTCCGGGAGCCGCAGCCTCCGCCATTACTGTTTATCCCACACAGCAATGGCCCCGGAACTTCCGGGATCACATAGTTCCGGTCCGGCTGCGGGGAGAAAGCGGCGAGGGGAGGGGAAGGGAAGGAGGCCGAGACGCCGGCTCGCTCCGCACTGGCCCCGCGTCGCCGCGTCTCCCGGAGCTCGGGACACCAACAAGGGCGGCCCGCGGCGTGCGCGCCTACGGCCCGCCCCCGACACCGCTGATTGGCCGAGAGGGCAAGGGGCGGGGCCTGCCAGGCGTGCCGGGCGCTCAAAGTCCAAGCCGGGCTGGGCGAGCGTGCGCGACCTCCCGGGTCTAGTTATCCAGCATCACAAAAGGGAGAGAAAAAAAGAATGCCGGACGACCAAAGCCCGCACAAAGGCGAAACAAGGGGGCTGGAGGAATGAATGACTCAGCGGCCAAAGCACTGGCCTTGTAAGCACTAAGGATCCGAGGTCGGTTCCTCAGCACTACGCAAGTAGGGCACGGTGGTTCACATCAATAATCCCAGCGACCGGGGAGCTTGAGGCAGGAGGACTGTCGTGAATTCGAGGCTACAGTCAGCTCAGGACTAGCCTGGACTACAGAGCAAGACCTTGCCAAAAAAAAAAAAAGAAAAAAACAGGAAAGGCGTCAAGCCCCCCACAACCGTGCACAGGGTCACGGCATTCTTAGACAAAAAAAGTAATGCCCTTTCAAGTTTAGACTGCCACCCCAGTAAATGTTATTTTTTTTTTTGAGACAGTATCGCTCTGTAGTCCAGGATGGTCCTGAACTCACTATGTAGCCCAGGATGGCCTTGGTCTCTCACAGCAATCTTCCCGCCTCAGCCTCCACAGTGCTGGGATTACACGGGTGCGCCATCATGCCGGGTTTATCTAGTGCTGCGGAATGGAGCCCACCCAGTACCTTGTGTTTGCTACAGTGAGCCCTTGAACCACTGAGCTGCACCCTCAGACCCCTACCATGGTTTCTATTTTTATTTTATATTTTTGTCTTTTGAAACAGGGTCTTTGTAGCCCAGTCTAGCCTTACGCTCAGGACAATCCATCTGCCTCAGCCTCCAGGATGCTGGGATTACAGGCATGCACCGCCACAAGCCCAGGTTTATGTGGCGCTGGGGAATTGAACTCAGGGCCTTGCCAAGGGCTTTAACTGCTGTGCCACCCCCCAGCCCCATTTAACATCTTGTGCCCGAATAAAGGAGTTCAAAACTCAATTATTAACTCTCATTTACCTTGGAAAGTTCCCCGATTATGTATAATTTACTATAAGCCCGGCATGGTAGCGGAGGCCTGGAATCTCAGTAGTATGGGAGGCTGAGACAGGAGGATCTCAAGTTCGAACCCAGCTGGGCAATTTAAGAGACTTAGGGAGAGCCTGTCTCCAAATGAAAAATGGGCTGCAGAGACCTAGAGTAATGGCACAGCGCTTAGTACGTTTGCCCAGCAAGCGCAAGGCACCACAGGCCCGGTGTGGGAGCACATGCCTGTAATCCCAGCACTCAGTAAAGAGGGAAAGAGAGAGAGAGAGAAAGGCAGGCAGGCTCTGTCTGGGGTTCAGTTTGTCTCACTAACTCCTAGGGGTCTGTCGGCAAGTGACTGTGCCGTCTGGCCCCCTTCTTTTTCCTTCTCCAGGAACAAGAGCCGACGTGGTGGCCGCGGCGCTGCGGGAGGCTGAGGTGGAAGGATCCCAAACTCAAGCCAGCCTGGGCAATTTAGCAAGACCCTGTTTAAAAATAAAAAGAGAGGCAAGCATGTGGCGCACGCCTATAATCCCAGGACTCAGGAGGCTTAGGCAGGAGGACTGGCGAGAGGTCAAGGCAGCTTGGGCTCCGTAGGGAGTTCAGGACCAGCCTGGACTACAGAGACCCTGTCTCAAGAACAACAAATCCCGGGGATGTAGCCCAGGGTGAGGCCCTGCGCGATCCTCCGTAACATGCGCGCACCGCAGTCCCCGAAGGTCCCCGAAGACTGACGGCCTCGTCTACCTCGTCCAATTGGTGCCGTCTCCGCCGCTGGCCATGGGAGAGGAGCAGGCTGCCGAAGCGTCGTAGCTCTTCGGTTTCTTGGCAAGATTTGGCGAAGCAGCTGGCGTTTTCCTCTTCAACTTCTTGCCGACCTCCCTGTCCGAATCTCCGTCGGAAGAGCTCGGAGAAGCGAGGTCCTGCGGCCTCGGCATCGCTTGTGCCCGCGGCCTGCCGCCTCCGGCTCGCTCACGGGGACTTCGGAAGATTAAAGTTGGGAGGAACCAGGCCTGGTGGCGCCAGCCTATCATCCCAGCGTGCCATGAGGCTGAGGCAGGCTGATCAAGAGTCCCGGGGAGGGGCTGGAGGAGTGGCTCTGACGGTTAAAGCTAAATCGAGCACTAAGTACCCTAGTTCGATTCCCCAGCACCACAAAAGTTGGGCGTGGTGGCGCACGCCTGTAATCCCAGCACTGCTCGGGAGGCTGAGACAGGAGAATTGCCGTGAGTCCAAGGCCACCCTGGGCTCCATAGTGAGTTCAGGTCCAGTGTGGGCTACACAGCGAGACCCTGTATCCAAAGAAAAAAAAAAAGCGTCCCAGGGAATAAAGGGTGATGCTCACTTTGTTACTGTAACACTTCAGGTCAAATCTTGTTTTCTTTTTTCTTTTCTTTCTTTTTCTGTAGCCGGGCTGGTTGTGAACTCAATACATAGCCCAGGCTGGCCTTGAATTCATGGCAATCCTCCGGCCTCAGCCTTCCAATTGCTGGGATTATGTGGGGAGCCATCTGTATTAGAGGCCCCAGACCTGGGACATAAACAACTCCATCTTGGCTCAAGTCTACCGTACTCGGTGCTGCTGACAAGAGAGCAGCCAACACCCTTTCACTCTGAAACACCCAGTTTCTCCCAGAACTGTCTGCTTAAACTAACGTGACCTTTGCCTTTCTTTTTCTGGGGCATTCTGTTAAATGTTTTAGCATAGAATAGCAGATGAGAAACCAGGATGTCTTGTGGTTTGGTGATCAAGGCAATCGTTCTTACACAGATTACCTCCCCCATACTATTCTCCTTACATACGTTGTCCTAACCTGCAATAAACGAGACTTGATCAGAAAGCCTGTCTTGCCTCCGTTCTTCGCGCCTCTTGTCCCCCTCTCCCTTATTTCCTAGAGCCCCCGTTGATGGTCCCGCGGGCCGGGACAGGATTACAGGCATAGGCCACCACACTCTAGGCTGGAGTGTCTTTAAAATCTGGAAAAGAGGGGACAGGCATATAGCTGAGTGATAAAAGGGCTTGCCGAGGCTTTAAAAGGCTGGGTTGGTTTCTCAGCACCCCCTAAAGATTAGCTGGGCCCAAGATGGAGCGTGCAGTTCAGTATTTAAAGATCTTGCCAAGTAAGTGCCAGGATCTGGGTTTGATTTTCTAGTACCAGAGAAGCCAGGTATACTGGCACATGCATGTAATGGTAGCACTTGAAAGGCTGAGGCAGGAGGATTGCTGTGAGTTCCAGGCCAACCTGGTCTACACAGTTGAGTTCAGGACCAGCTTGGACTACAGAATGAGACTGTCTCATAGCAAAGACAAAATTGTACTTCTAGAGCTGGAGTTGTAGCTCAGTGAGTAGAGCACGTGCCAAGCATGCAAAGGCCCGGGATTCCATTTCCCAGCACCACGTAAAAAATTATCTGGATGTGGTGCCAAACACAATCCCAGCACTCAGGAGGCTGAGGCAAGAAGACTGCTGTGTGTTTGAGGCCTGCCAGGGTTACACAGTGAGCTCAGGACCAGCCTGGACTACAGAGCAGGGACCTATCTCATTAAGTACATAAAATAAAAAATAATTTTAAAAAGCAACATCTTAAAACATCGAGTAACTGGGCTGTGAGTCTGAGTATTTCACATGTAAATTTTCCTTCCTCCCATCAACCCTCATCCTCAGGTGGCTGCACTAAAAGAAAAGCTTATCTCGGCCTCAAAGGCATGGAAACAATACGCTGTAACCCACATGGAAAATTCCAGAGAGGAAAGACAACCCATCCCAGGGATGCCCCACTCCTGCAGGAATAGGCTGCGGGTGGGTGGGACCAAACTTGAAGTCTATAAAGTACAGATTTCCGGGTGGGATGTTTAGGCAGGGGCCTGGCTCTGGGTTAAATTCCCCCAGGGCCCAGACTGAAAGGGAAGTCGGGGGTGTTAATGAAGAGACTGAAGGCCAAGTACAGAGCACTGGGTCACATCTTCCAACAGATGTGAAAGGCTTAAATTCCACTTGGATTCTGGCATCGCTGTGTCCTGCTTACAGCTCACCCACTCCAGAGCTGCTCTTTGTAGATCACCAGTGTAGGCTCAAAGTCAACCACTTTCTGCAGGGGAGGGGTGGTATTGAAACCAGGGCCTTCACAATGAGCTAAAATCTCAGCTCTGTGGTCCAGGTTGGCCCAGAATTCACTATGTAGCCCAGGTTATTCTCTTATATGGGGCAATCCTCCTGCCTCAGCCTTCTGAGTGCTGAGATTACAGCCACGCACCACCATACCTGGCTTCCATTTTTATCTTTTGACTTTGAGACACGGCCTTGTGAAGTCATTGAGTTGTGAGAGGAGACAGTGGGGTTGTAGGCAGTTAGGGATACAGAGTCCCCCCAAAATGGAGAATCTGCTTAAAGGTAGGATTATAGAAAAGACAGCTGGCTGTAATTTGTGACAGTCTGTATCTGACCTCTCCCTAGAACTTAGTTAAAAGAAAATAGAAAGATCTTTAAGAGAGAAGTATTTAAGGGTGGGCTGCAGAAGCAGATTAAGGGTGGAGAACCTAGCAACCAGCCTTACCAACCTAGCTGCTTACCATAGGACAGCCCCTTACCCAATTCAACTATAAATCCACTAGACAGGGCAGCCCTGAGTTCGATTCCCCAGTACCACATGAAGCTGGGTGTGGTGGTACACATCTGTCATCCCAGGAGGCTGGGGCAGGAGGACTGCCCTAAGTCCGAGGCCAGCCTGAGCTCCATAGTGAGTTCAGGACCAGCCTGGGCTACCGAGCAAGTCCCCACCTCAAAAAAACCCTAGACAGCAAGCCACACCAGCACCCCGCGTTTCCAAGTCCCCTTTCTGACTACCGAAGCTTTGCCCTCCTCTTTCCTATCCTTCTCCTTTCACCTTCTGTAATTTGTTTTCTTCACAACTTGCCTGCCATCTTCTGCAACTTGTTCTTCAGGCTCCTAGAGACATGAACTCAGCACAGAGGCCCAACTGAGCTGGAACCTGGCAGCACAGCTACTGGCAAAGACCAGCCTGGACTACAGAGCAAGACCCTTCTCAAAAAAAAAAAAAAAAAAATACTTTTGCGTAGTCTTTCCCAAGCCATTTAGTATTTTTTTTTGCAGGGCACTGAGCCAGGGATTTCATACTGAGTTACATCCCTATCCTTTTTTAGGGTTGTTTTGTTTTGAGGTGGGGTTTTACTTTGCAGCCCAGGCTGTTCCTAAACTCATTAAAAGCCCAGGCTGGCCTCAAACTTGGCAATCCTCCTGCCTCAGTCTCCCGAGTGCTGGGAGTACAGGTCTGTGCTACCACACCCAGTGCATGTAGTGTTAGGGAATTGAACTCACGGCCTTTGCGTTTGCTAGGCAAACGCTCCACACCACTGTGCGAGTCCTCCAGCCCCAGCTGTTCTGATTTTGAGACAGGCTCTCCCTAACAAAGTGGCAGGAGTGCCACCATTTTAGGTTTTCCCTGATGCCAGAAGTCAAACATGTAGCTACCTCGTGACCTGGTGACTCACCCTCTGCTGACCCCCTGCCCCTAGGCTGTTACTGGCAATCCCCTACCAGAAATCAGGTGCAAGCCATAAACTAAAATTTGAATCACTGTTAGTTTATTATCACCTTATTACTGTGAGTTTCTGGATTCTGTAATTAACTGCAGCTTATTCTGTTTTGCGACTCCCCCACCCTGTGCCCCTTTCCTCTGTGGAATTCCTGGAATTCTTGTGATCCTTCCCATTCTTATGGTTTTTGCCTTTATAAACCTGGTCCTGAACTCACAATGGAGCCTAGGCTGGCCTTGGACTCAAGGCTATCCTCCTGCCTCAGCCTCCTGAGAGGCTCGGGTACTTAGTCCTTGACTTTGTGCTTGCTAGGTCAGGGTTTTAACTGCTGAGCCTTTCCTCCAGCCCTCTGTTTTTGATCTGGACTGGTGGTGGTGGTGGTGGTGGTGGGGGGGCGGTGTGGATTGGGGTCACGGCCTTCTGAGCTGCCCTGGCGGGTAGTTCTTCAAACTGCTATCAGCCCAGCCAGTTGCTGGAGGCCGCTTATCAGCAAGGCCCTGGCAGGCTCCGTGGGAAGGGAGGTGGGGTTCTGGGGCAGCCTACCTGGAGCTGACTGTAGGGTAAGGAGCCAAAAGAGAGAGCAAGTTTTAGGGACATTCCTCCGGGCAGTGCTGTAAGGCTTTAGGCGTGGCCCAGGATGCCTGGAGGGGATGGTAAAGGATTCCTTCCCCAGATTATAACAGCTTTTCTTGCTGGAAAAGCAAGAAAGCTGTTCTGATCTCTCTTGTTTTCTGCACTGGGGATCAAACCCGGGGCCTTCACACCAAGCCTCCTAGAGCACTGGACTCACAGGAATGTGCCAACACACCTGGCCACCTCAAGACTTCGAGGCAGCCTGCGGACACCCTGTGCCCAGGCGTGCTGACCCCTTGAGGTGTTTCGTTGGTGTTGGGTTGTTTTGTTTTGAGACGAGGTCTTGGTCTGCTGTCCCCAACTATTTCTGAACTCACTACAGAGCCCAGGCTGGCCCCAAACTCAAAGCAATCCTGCCTCAGCCCCATGAGTGCTGGGACTATAGATGTGAGCCACCAGGCCTGGCTATGGAGTGCTGGGGAATCGAACCTGGGCTTTGTGCTTGTTAGACACATGCTTTAGTCACTAAGCTGCAGCCCAGTTCCCTGAGCTCCCAGCCTTGCAGCCCTCCAGCAGTCCCTCCCCACTGCCCTTGTCCTTGGGCCCCTTGACTTGACTCTGCTGCTGCTGCTTCTGCTCGGGCTGGGTTGGAACTTACGAACCCTCCTGCCTCAGCTTCCTAGAGTGCTGGGATAATAGGCCTTTGCCGCTGGGCCCTCAACATGTTCATCTCCTCCATAATACTCTGATTTTTTTTTTTTTTTTGAGACAGTGTCTCAATCCATAGTCCAGGTTGGTCCTGAACACACTATGTAGCCCAGGTTGTCCTCAAACTCATGGCAATCTTATTGCCTCAGCCTCCTGAGTGCTGGCATTACAGCTGTGCATTACCATGCCCAGCTTGCGTGCTGCTGGGGAATCGAACTCAGGGCCAACTGACTTGCTATTCCCCAGCCCCAGTATTCAATGTTTCTGTCAGTCCTGGAAGACAGACAGATCCTAGACCTCCTTCTGTCCTCCTGGGGTGGCTGTGCTGACCTGAGCTCCTTTCCTGCCCTGGCTACTCATTGCTGGCCTTGG
The DNA here is from genome assembly GCA_004027205.1 of Ctenodactylus gundi. Classification (NCBI taxonomy): domain Eukaryota; kingdom Metazoa; phylum Chordata; class Mammalia; order Rodentia; family Ctenodactylidae; genus Ctenodactylus; species Ctenodactylus gundi. Next base: position 46,591 of record PVKB01000562.1, read on the forward strand.
GGCGGGGCTAAGCCTGGCCTGTGAGGACCCGTCCACTCCGTGCCCAGAGGAAGAAGTTGGCGTCCATCCATGGAAGCTCAAGGTGATAACTCAGGCCTAAGGGTAATAGAATCACAATAAAACACGAAAGCATTGCTACACAACTGGGCATGCATGCTGGTTTGTGTGGCGCTGGGGAGCGGAGCCCAGGGCCTTGTGTTTGCTCGGTGAATGTCATTTAACAAGCGTGTTCTTTCTGTTGCACCGTACTGTCAGTATCACAGACTAAAATAATCAAACTTTCAGGGGAAAAGAAGTACTTACGGAGCTGGAGGAATAGCACAGCGGTTACAGCGCTCGCCTTGAATGTGCAAGGCCTTGGGTCTGGTGGCCAGGCCCTGCTCCTCGGCTGCAGTCACGACTGGTCGCTCTTCTGGTCCTCTGCTCTCCAGAGGCCCGCTTCACAGGCCTCCCACACCTTTCTTGCACTGGCCACAGAATAAAGAGTTGAGGGTGCGAATCTGAAATTCTCTTCTAAGCCGGGCCCGGTGGTGCAGGTCTGTACCCAGCACTCTGGGAGGCCGAGGCAGGAAGATCACAAGTTTGAGCTCGGTCTGGGCAACTTAACAAGAACCTATCTCAGAATGAAAGATAAAGCTGTCATCTGGCACTCAGGAGGCTGAGGCAGGGGGACTGCTGTGTATTCCAGGCCAGCCTGGGCCCCATAGTGAGTTCAGAGCCAGCTTGGACTGCAGAACAAGACCCAGTCGCAGGCTGGAGGAATGGCATAGCAGTTAAAGCACTTGCCTAGCAAGCACAAGGCCCTGAGTTAGATTCCCCAAAGTCACATCAAGCTGGGCATGAAGGTGCACACCTGTAACCCCAGCACCTGGGAGACTAAGGCAGGTGGACTGCCATGAGTCCAAGGCCAGCCTGGACTTCGTAACTTCATAGTGAGTTCTGGACTAGCCGGGGCTACAGAGCGAAAACTGTCTCAAAAAACAAAAACAACAACAAAAAGAGCCAGTCTCAAAACAAACAACAAAAATGAAAAAAACAGTGAAAAGGACTTAGCTCCATGAGGGCTCTAGGTTTGATCCTCAGTACAAAAAAAATTTGTTTTTCTCCCAGCAAACCACCCATTTGCAGATTCTGTGGGGTGAGCGTATGGGCGTGTCCAGTGAGGCAGCAGGGACATATCTGAGTCCTCGGCCCCTGCTGGTGGCTGGAGCAAGGGGAAGCTGGCAGGTGTGGAGCCCAGAACTGGTAAAGTTGAGACTCTGCTCTTTGGCCCACTGCCTGGAAAGCTGGCAACAGGCCGCTGTCAACTGGAGCCTCCAAGAGTTGGCGCTGAACCCCACCTGGGGCTGGGTGAGGGCGAGGTGTGGTCACCACCACAGGGTGCAGCAGATTGTACCTGGAAGGACCTTGCCTGGCCTTAGCTTCCTCCCCTGCTGGCTGCAGCCCTCAGCTCTCCAGGTGCGGCGGGTCCCCTTTGCAGGGAAGGGCAGTTTTCTGGAACTTGAGAGAAGTGATTGGGAGTGTAGTACATACCACAGAATTGTCCATCTGTTCTTTTTCAGTGCTGAGAAAGGAAACCAGCCCAGCTTATGTGTGCTAGGGAATCGAACTTGGGTACTTAGTGTTTCACAAGTGGTTTAACCACCGAGCCATTCCTCTAGCCCATTCTTTAATTTTTTTAGAGACAGTCTCGCTTTGTAGACCAGGCTGGTCCTGAGCTCATTGCTGCAGTCGGGCTGGCCTTGGACTCTGGACCATCTGCCTGCCTCAGCCTCCAGAGTGCTGGGAATATAGTCCTGTGTCACCACGCCCAGTTTATGCGGTGCTTGGGAACTGAACCTGGGGGTTTGGGCTTGCTAGGCAAGTGCTTTAGCCACTAAGCTACTCCTCCAGCCCCTCAATAGTTCTCCATTCCCCAGTGCCACATAAGCCACTTATGGTGGTGAAGGCTGTAATCCTATTACTTGGGATGAGGCAGGAGGATTACCCTGAATGTGAGGTCAGCCTGGGATATTTGGTGAAACTGCGGCCAGTTGAGAAAATACAGCAAAACCCTCTGTCCAAAAAAAAAAAAAAAAAAAAAAAAAAAAAAAAAAAAAAAAAAAAAAAAAAAAAAAAAAAAAAAAAAAAAAAAAAAAAAACAGGGCCAGCTGGGGGCATAGCTCAATGGTTAAAGTGCTTGCCTAGAATGTAGTTGGTTTGATTCCTCAGCACCACTTAAACATTAGCTGGGCACATGACTAAAATCCCAGTACTTAAGAGGCTGAGGCAGGAGGATTGAAATGAGTTCAAGGCCAGCCTGGGCTACACAGTTACTTACTTATTTATTTTGAGAGAGAGAGAGGGCCTCATTCACCTTGCAGGCCAGGCTGGTCCTGAACTCACTATGGAGCCTAAGCTAGCCTTGGACTCACGGCAATCCTCCTGCCTCAGTCTCCTGAGTGCTGGGATTACAGGCATGCGTCACCATGCTTGGTTCTATGTGGTGCTGGGGAATCCAACTTAGGGCATTGCAATTGCAAGGCAAGTGCTTTAACTGATGAGCCATTCCTCCAGCCCAGTACACAGTGATTTTAGGACTGGCCTAGACTACAGAGAGAGATTCTGTCTCAAAAAAGGGGGAGGGGATTGGGGCCATAATTCAGCAGTCAAAGTGCCCACCTAGCAACCACAAGGCCTTGGGTTCGATTCCCCAGCACCACATAAACCGGCGTGGTAGTACATGCCTGTAATCCCAGCACTCTGGAGGCTGAGGCAGGAGGACTGGCTAGAGTTTGGGGCCAGCCTGGGCTACACAGTGAGTTCAGATCAGCCTAGACTACAGAGTGAGACCTTGTCTCAATCAAAAGATTAAATAAAATAAACAAAACACCGCAAGTGTGCTAGGATACAGTAGCTCCTTGGTACTCACCTGTGACGGTGTAGGAGGCATAATGAGTAGCAAAAACAAGAACGGAACAAATTGCTTTGGCTGGTAAGGACACTGGACCAACAAACACAGGGACAAGATTTGGTGTCAAAATGTGTCAAGCACCAAGTCTGACGACTTTCAGAACAGCAAGGACTGAGGTAAGCCGATATGTGCACAGAAGGCTTTCCCAATGTTCTTTATGACAATAACAACGGGAGAATGTTCTGTTTGCAAAAGAATAAAAGCACATACCTTTATTTAGGAGACAGAGTCTTGCTCAGTAGTCCAGGCTGGTCCTGAACTCACTAAGTAGCCCAGGCTGGCCTCAAACTCATGGCAATCCTCCTGCCTCAGCCTCCTGAAGGCTGTATATAGGCAGGTGCCACCAGATTCCGCTTATAGGGTACTAGGAAATGGAATCCAGAGCCTTGTGCTAGGCAACTGCTAGCCCTGGCCCCATCCTTGGCACACACCTTCAATCTCAGGTACATAGGAGGCTGAGGGAGGACCCTAAGTTCAAGAGTAGTCTAACCATATGGCTAAAACAAATTATGACAAAACTAACCACTATACTTTTTAAAAAATATCATATGAACAAAAAATTGTTTTTTATATTAAATTGTTTAATTCTGACAAAAACAATTTAAAGAGCTGGTACTAATAAAGGAATATGACAATTAAAAAAAAAAAAAGAACAGCCTCAGCATTTTAGGAAGACAGATCCTTTCTTGAAATAAAGTTTAGGGCCGGAGGAATAGCACAGTGGTCAGAGTGCTTGACTAGCAAGGCCCTAGCAAGCATAAGGACCCGAGTTTGATTCCTCAGCACCACATGAACTGGGTATGGTGGCACACACCTATAGTCCTAGCACTGGGGAGGCTGAGAGAGCAGTGCTTTAAGATGAAGGCCAGTCTGGGCTACACAGTGAGTTCAGGACCAGCCTGGATTACAGAGCAAGACACTGTCTCAAAATAAGGAAAGAAAGGAATTTCTCTTAGTGTATCCAGAAAAAAGAATATCACGCAGGCATTGGAAATGTTGATAAAGATGGATATTTATTCACACAGAAGTCTTCAGTAAATAATACAATAGAAAATAAGTTAGAAAAGAAAGCATATTCATAATATTAAGAGTGATTATTTCTGGGTAGTATAAAAATATGCAGCATATTGCTATTAATAAAATTAATGCATCTGAAGCACTTGTTAGATACAAATCCCTGAGCCCCACACTCAGCTGCTCACCTGGGCCTCCCCAGCTCTCAAACACACACTTACTCGGGCTCATGTTTATGCATAGTCTGGTTCCTACCCACCCCTGCTCTCCACTTCTCTGCGGTGCTGGAGACTGAGCCTGGGGCCTTCTTACCAAGCTACATCCACAGCAATGTTTTTTATTTTTACAGTGGGCCAAGGTCTCCCTAAGTTGCTAAGTTGTCTGGGCTAGGCCCAGAAATTGTGATCCTCCTGCCTCGGCCTCCCAGAGCACTGGGATTCTGGGCCTGTGCCCACGTCCCAGCATGTCTCTATCTTTTTGATGAGTCCTTAAGAATCTGACGTAAACTATGGATCCTCTCCCCTAGAAATAAAAGACCACAACACATGTTGGCTGTAATTTTGGGGTGGTTCATGACTCCAGTTAAGAACCCTTCATGGGTTGGGGGAATAGCTCAGTGGTTAAAGTATTTGCATAGTAAGCTCAAGGCCCTGAGTTCGATTCCCTAGCACCACATAAGCCAGGGGTGATGGCACATGCCTGTAATCCCGGCATTTGAGGGGCTGAGCCAGGAGGGCTGTCTATTTGAGGCCAGCCTGGGTTAGAGTGAGTTCAGGACCAGCCTAGACTACAATGTACAGATTGAGACCCTGATGCAAAAAACAAAAACCAAAATCCTTGCATAGAACATGAGGCCAACCTCTTCACTTTACTGTGAGTCTTCAGAAGAGTACTTTTTTTCCTCCCTGCTGGGCTAAGACTCCTTGCAGCAGCGCGGGCTCCTGGGCCACCACATCAGCACCGGTGCCACCTGTGTCTTCAGGGTCCTTGAGGCATCCAGGACAGCCTGCGCATGGCTGGTGGCCCTGAGTCTGCCCTGAGAACCTGAAAGAGCTGCTCGCCAGCTTCTTGCTGGCCCCTGCTGTCCTTACAGGACAGTGTCCAGGCCTCTTTTGGTCTGGGTGCACCCAATGGGTACCCTGCCTGCCCGCTTCTGTTATATTACCAACAAAGGCCCCGCCCATCCCCCTTATCCACCTGCTGGTCATGAATTACACTGAGCTGGGTCCCTGCAAGGAGCTATTTCTTCTTTTTTTCCTTTGTTCTTTTTTTTTGTTTCTGTTTTGTTTGGTGGTGGTGAGGCCTGAGCCAGGGCCTTCATTCACCCTGAGCAACATCCTCAGCCCATTGTTATTTTGGATTTTGAGACAGGGTCTCCGTAAGGAGATACGTTGCCCAGGCTGGGCTTGAATCTGTGATCTTCCTGCCTCAGCCCCCTGAAATTTTTGGATTACAAGCCTGTGCCACTAAATGGGCTAAACTGGGAATATTTTTCAGTCTGCGTGGGAATGCAGTCACAGTAATCAAAGTGTCCCCAGACACGCTCCAGGCCGTCTCTTAAGCTTTAGGTGCCTAGAACATTTGATTCATAGAGGTCACAGGATTTCCTCGGTTTGTGAGCCCCTCTGGAGGTCGGGGTGCTGGGGCAGCAGGGTCTGAGGCTTCTACGAGGAAAAAAATCACCAGGTAGGTACCCTTGTGAAGAGAGCAGTTTATGGCCTCGGCCACTAGGTGGCATCACTGACCACTCAAAGAGGACTGACTGCTGGGCGCCCGCACCGTGTCTGACCAGCTCTCCGTGCACCAGGCTCCAGGGCCCACAATTGTGCCCGTGCTGGGCGGGGGCTTCTTTGTCCTATTCCCAGGTGGCTGCTCCTTCCCGCCTCTATCATCCTGGGTCCAGAGCTACAGGCAGGCAGACCCACGATGGTGCAATGAGGCCTGGCATCATGAAAGGAAAACCCAGGCTCTTTTCTTGTTTTTAATATTTAAGATAAAAAAAAAAATACCCAAATTCAAAACTAACCAGGAAAACAATGTGTATGACAAGTGGCTCAAGGGTCACTGGTCTCTGTCGTGGCTGGGGACACTCCAGGGCTAGCCTCCCGGGAAGGCCACCAGGACTGTGTAAACCTTTGGTCTCTGGGGGTAAGGTTCCTCCTCAGGCCCAGGTGAGGCTTATTTCTTGTGGAGAAACTTCATTTTATTACCTAAGAGCAAAAAATGAAGAATATGAGCTCATGTTGGCTACTTCCTTATTTGCAGCGTTGGGGACTGAACAAAGGCCTTCCCTCTGGCTACCTCTCTTTCCCCCACCATCTCCTTCTTCCTTCTTCTTCTTTTGAGACAAAGTCTTGCTCTGTAGTCCAGGCTGATCCTGAACTCACTACATAGCCCAGGCTGGCCTCAAACTCAGGCAATCCTTAGCTTCAGCCTCCTGAGAGCTGAGAGTACGGGTGTGTGACACCACACCCAGCTTATGTGGCACTGGGGAATCAAACTCACCGCCTTGAGCTTTCTAGGCAAGTGCTTTACCCCTTGGGCTATTCATCCAGTCCCTTGGTTTTCACTTTGGGGACAGATCAGGACAGGAGGTACCAATGCCCGCTTAGCCCTTCATTAATTGGGTCCTGGTCCCAGGGAGGGAACTGGCCAGGACTTGGAGACAGGGAGGGGCTCAGGCCTTACCCAGGCCCTTCAGGAACCTGTTGACCCCGCTGTGCTCGCCAACTGGTAGTGTGTCCAGGTACTCCTGGGCTCGGACCTCGAACAGACCTGGTGACGACAGACACCACGTTTCTGCCCCTCCTCCATGTGCCCGTCCATACACCTGCTGGTTCCCTGACCTTTCACCAGGAAGAGAAACCTGCTCCTGGAAGGACGCCGCTGCGTAAGTGGACTGAGTCGCGCGCCTTAGGGATTCACTTCCCTGAGACTGCCACTGCCAATCGTGGGCTGTCTTTGGAAAACTGCAAAAGTAGTTTATATGTGAAATTCCATTTTTCCTCAAAAATACATTCCATGTGTCTACACTGTGCCAAGCAACGTGAATCCGGCAGTGAAGAAGCTCCCAGCTCTCCGATTTTTCTCTCTCCTTTTTTTTTTGAGAAAAGGTGTTACTCTGTAGCCCAGGCTGGTCCTGAACTCTCTATGGGGAATAGGCTGGCCTTGGACTCACGGCAATCCTCCTGCCTCAGCCTCCGAAGTGCTGGGATTACAGGCGTGCGCCACCATGCCCAGCTTATGTGGGGAATTGAACTCAGGGCCAAGCGCTTTAACCTCTGTGCCATTCCCCTTGCCCTTCTTTTGTCTTTATTTCTGTGACTGGGTCTTGCTCTCTAGTCCAGGCTGGTCCTGAATTCACTATGTAGCCATGGCTGGCTTCATACACATGCAATTCTCCTGCTCAGCCTCCCATGTGCTGAGATTACAGGAGTGCGCGGGCTTATGTGGTGCTGGGAATGCGCGGGCTTATGTGGTGCTGGGAATGGGCCCTGTGCTTGCTGGGCAAGCCCTAACCACGAAGACACCTCCAGCCTCCCTGCCTGCTTTCTCATGGCTCCCCATACATACAAAAGGGGGTTCCTTTTTTTTCCGATGGTGCCAATTTTAAGCAGTTTTATTAAGACACTGTATTTCCCACTTACAGCAGAATGCTTATGAAGTGCACATGTCCCATTATATTCATGTTCTAAAAATACGGAGGGGCTCCTTTCATATATGCTAATCTCTCCAGTCTTCCACCTTACTGAACAGTGATGGCTAACATTTTAATTATTTTTTTTTTGGTGACACTACAGACAGCGTCTTTCTTGCACTGCAGTCCTGGCTGATCCTGAACTCCCTAGGGAGCCCAGACTGGCCTTCAACTCATAGCAATCCTCCTGCCTCAGCCTCCCAGGGTGCTGGGATGACAGGCCTGCTCCACTGGCGCCACTGGAATACCGTCCCTGCCTGTACCCTTGCCCCTGATCTTCCTCCCGCGCACCAGTTGCCCGGAGCCCACACCCTCCAGCACCTCCAAGAGGCCATTCACCTTTGGCGTCCTGGCGGCGCAGCTCCCGCTCCTGGATGAAGCCCCGGAACGTCTGAGTCTCCATAAAGACCTCCAGGAAGCGGCGGAGGCTCTTGGAGGAGACGGCTTTGCGGAAGGCCTCCCGCTGCAGGGTCCTCTCCTCTCGCTCGCCTGATGTCAGGAACAAGGAGTAGTGGCCCACGATCTCCACAAAGAAGCGGACGAAGGCTTCTGACACCACCTCATTCAAGGGGCTGGCCTCGGGGCCTGAGCAGGCGGGGGAAGGCAGGAATGTGAGGCGCGAGTGGGCTGGACCCCGAGGCCCGGTAGCCAGGGGCTCAAGCCAGGGCGGCTGCCTGCCCACCCAGGAAGCTGCCTTAGCTTGTACCACTTCCTTACCTCCTTACATGGGCAATTCAGGGCCATAGTGGGAACATTTCCCCATAATTTGTTGGAAAAAAATCCAGCTAAAGAGCTGGAGCCAGCCTACCTGCTCTCTATGAGACATGATCATGCTGTGTATGTAGCCCAGGATGGCCTTGGACTCATGATAATCCTCCTGCCTCAGCCTCCCGAGTGCTGGGATTACAGGCGTAAGCCACCATGCCCAGCTTATGTGGTGCTGGGGAGTCAAATTTGGGTACTCAGCACTTGCTAGGCAAGTACTTTAACCGCTTAGCTATTCCTCCGGTCCCCGCCCCCTTTCTTGCCTGTCATACTGGGACTGAACCCAGGGCTTCATACTGAGCTACGTCCCCAGCCTGTTTTCTTACTTTTGATTTGGACACATGTTCCTGCCAAGCTGCAAGTTCAGGCTAAACTTGAACTTGTGGCCCCCTGCCTCAGCCTACCCAAGTGGTATTATTACAGGCCTGTGCTACCTGGCCTGAGTCCATTTTTAAATTTTTATTTCGAGACGCAGTCTAAGTTGCTAAGTTGCCTAGGGTGACTTGAACTTAGGCTCTTCCTGCATCAGCCTCTCCCTGGGCGTCTCTTGCCTGTTTTCCTACTTTGCCAGAAGGGACAGGGTGGCCATGGCTCGTCTGCCCCCACCCCTCGCAGTACAGGCACAGCTGTGTTTACCGTATGTGCTGTCCAAGGACCCTCCATCCGGGTCGCAGGCCAGGTCGTTCCTCTGCTCCAGGATGTGCTCCAGGGCCACCTGAAGCTTCCGGGGCAGGATGGAATCCTCATCCTCCATCTGTAAAGCAGAAGTCGCAGTGGGCCATGATGTCCGTGCTCTGGTCAGCGGGGCCACGTGCTGGGCAGCGCCACACTCTGGCCGCACTGCACGGCAGGCAGCTCAGGTACAGGGAATGTGACCTGGAGCCAGAGACCTGAAGGCTGGGTCTCACGTCTTCGTTTTACAAATTGTGTGGGCCTCAGTTTCTCTATTTGTCACACAGGCTCCCAGGTGCTGCCTATCTCACTGTGAAGGGTAACTGTCATATGTTTCTTTGGGACAGTGTCTGGAACTCCGCAGAGACTCAGCAGATGTTTTCTGCTGCCTGCCATCCTCGGCAGCTAGAGCTCATCTAGGGATCCTGGCAGAGCAGAGGACCCAGTGCCTGAGCTGGCTTTACACTCCAGGCGTGGACTGGGAGTGCCTCTGGTGGGACCCAAGGAGGTGAGCACGATGGAGCAAGTGGGGAACAGTGGCATCAGCCCCTCGGCTCCTCAGCAACACCGCAGCCACAGAGCCCTCCTGGGACTCCCCTGGAAGGTTTTTATTGCCATCTTATTATTCTGCAGTACTGGGATTCAATCAGGTCTTCACCCTGAGTGACATCCCTAGCCCAATTCCTGTTTTGAGCCCGTGTCTCACTAAGTTGTCCAGGTGGGGCTACACACTAAGTTCAACAGCCTGGACTACAGACTAGTCCCTGTCCCTCCCCCTCAAAAAGATTTTTTGTATTGGATGGACATGTGGAAATCAATCCTTTGGTGAATCCCTTCTCTGTGCCTCCTGGCTGTGTCATCGTGAGCCCGACCCTGGCCTTGGGTCGCTGAAGTCCAGTGTGGGCACAGGGCAGGCTGCCCAGGAGCCTCTGCCTAGCTAGGGAGCTGAGCCGGAGGACAGGATGGCAGAGAGCAGGCAGGCTGTGTGGCTCCACTCACCTGGCGGAGGAACCGATCATTGATGAGGTCGACCACCAGGACCTGCGGGGCCAAGGAGAAGGGAAGCATCAGTGGGACTCCCAACCTCCTCCCGCTCCTCAGCACCCAGGGACAGCTGAGGCAGGTGGTGGGCCCTGTGGGTTCCTGATGCTGCCACAGCAGCCACAGTGCTGAGGTCGGCAGGAGTGCCCCACACAGAAACCAAAGCCGGTCTCCTGTGTCTCTGACTGGAGCCCTGGTCAGGCTCTGGCTTTTTTTTCTGGTACTGGGGATGGAGTCCAGCGCCTTACACAGAGCTACATCTCTAGACCATTTTTATTTTTGATTTTGAGATAGGATCTCACTAAGCTGCCTAGGCTGGGCTTGAAATGGCAAACTTCCTGGCTCAGCCTCCCAGGGTGCTGGAATTACTGGCGTGTACTACCAAGCCCAGCTCCACTAAGTGTCTTTGAACTGATATTTTAAAAAAGGCTTACTAGAGGAGTGTGGTCCTTGTGTAGTACAGCATCTATCTCAGCTACTGTGAGCTTCTAGTGCACTTTCCCTTGGTGCTGAGAAGGCAGGAAGAAGACAGAAGGGCTTACAGCCATTCCTGCTGCTAGAGCTCTGGCACCTGGTAGCTCACTCACTGCTGTCCTTCTGAGGGGCTGCTTACACCAGGCCTGCCAGCCTTGTTCTTATTTTGGTGGTACTGAGGATTGAGCACAGACCTTTATATTGAACTACATCCCGATACCCTTCTTAAAATTTAGAGATGGGGGTCTGAGGGCATAGCTAAGCTTCTTGAAAGCACTTGCCTAGCAAGCACAAGGCTCTGGGTTCGATTCCCCAGCACCACATAAACCGAGTATGGTGGTACATGCTTATAATCCCAGCACTCAGGAGGCTGAAGCAGGAGGACTGCCATAAGTTCAAAGCCAGCCTCGGCTACATAGTGAGTTTAGGACCAGGCTGTACTACAGTGAGAAATTTAGGGACAGGGTCTTGCTAAATTGCTCAGGCTGGTCTTAAAACTTACAAGTCTCCTGCCTGGTCCTCCCACAGTGCTAGGATTACAGACATGCGTCCCCAGGCCCGGTAGACATTTCACTTAGAAGGGGTAGCAGGGTCTTTGGTCCCAAGGGGCTGGCTGGACCAGACTTAAGGCAGCACTGTGTATCCCACTGTCACGCCCCTGTCCCCCTCACCCCTGGGCAATGTGGCACAGACTGGCTGGCGCTCACCTCTTCCAGCGGCAGCTCCCGGAGCAGCGGCAGCGAGCTGAACAGCAGCCCGATGAGGAAGGGGGTGGGTGAGCACACAATGTCGATCATGGCGGGCGGCAGCACGGGGATGTAGGTGTGCTGCCAGCTGAAGGGGTAGATGAGCGCCACCATGGCGTGGCAGCACTTGGACAGGGTGCTGCGGGAGAGATGGGAGGCTGTCAGCCAGCAGGCGGCGCTGGTGCTAAGGCAAGTTGGCTGGCAGGAGCCCACATGCTGGGCTCTGAGCCTCAGCCTCAGGGAGGGTGGGGATCAGATGTAAAATCAAGGCCTGTGTTCAAGTTCTCAGCACCACACAAGCCAGGCCACATGCCTGGAATCCCAGCACTCAGGAGGCTGAGGTAGGAGGACTGCTGTGACTTTGAGGCCAGCCTGGGCTACACAGTTGAGCTCAGGACCAGCCTGGACTGCAGAACGAGACCCTGCCTCAAGAAACAAAACCAAAACCAAAACAAACAAAAAGGGAGCCTACTGAGAGTTAGTTATTAGGTCCTGGGACTCCACCCAAGGAAGGGCATAGGGCTGTCTTGCGGGAGTGGCTGCCACAGAGCGATCAAGTCCCCCCCCCCCCCACGCCCCAGCTCTCTTGCTTCCCATCACCCATGTGCGCCCCTGCAGCCTGCGAGCCCCACTTCCGATTCTCCATGTTGTGATACAGTCAGGGAGGGCCCTTGTCAGGGAGCTGGCACCAGGCTATCTGGCTATTCCAGGCACCAGACGTGGGAGTTCACTAAACCTCTTTACTCCATAAAGTACCCAGCCTCAGACATTTCGTCATAGCAACAGAAAACAGCCTAAGGCAACAACTAAAGCCTATTTCCTAACGCATGCTCATTCTCTTACTGAAGATGTTTACATTCTAACATTGTAGCTTTTTTTCTTAAAAAATACTATTTTTGAGACAGGGTCTGCTCTGTTGTCCAGGCTGCTCCTGAATGCACTCTGTAGATCAGGCTGGCCTTGCCCTCAGAGAAATCCTCCTCCATGCATGGCTGATTTATGTGGTTCTGAGGAATCCAACCCATGGCCACAAACATTAGGAAAAAGGAGCGCAGCGCTTTTGGTATCCACATGCCAGCCTCGGCTCCGAAGAGATCCATTTTTTAAAAAGGAAAACCCAGAATCTTGGTCAAAGGATGACATGCTGAGTGACCACGGGCTAACGCTTCAAAAAAACAAGACTTAAAAATAAAGTTTCACAAAGAAAAATGAATGTAATACAAATTTTTTCTTTTTTTGGGGGGGGCACTGAACCCAAGGCCTGAGTTATAACCGCCAGTCCAGTTTTATTTGCGATTTTGAAACAGGGTCTCACTAACTTGCCTAGGCTAGGCTTAAACTCGAGATTCTCCTCCCTCAGGCTCCCAAAGTGCTGGGACTATAGGCCTGGAGCACCGGGACTAGCAATAATGTGACCTTCAATTGGTGAGCACTAAGTATCACTGATTGTTGCTCTAATGCTCAGGGCCTCAAAATCATGCTTAGCTTGTAGAATACATGATAGATTAAGCTGGGTCAGCCATACCCGGCGGCACAGGCCTGTCATCACAGTCCCCTGGGAGGCTGAGGCAGGAGGACCACAAGTTGAGCTCAGCCTGGGCAACTGAGCAAAACTCTGACACAATATGAAAATATAAAGTTCCTGAAGAAGCCACGGGTGTGCGTGCAGGGACGTAGGCCCTGTGCACACCAGCTCCTGGATAACCACTGTTTGTTCTTGCTGAGAAATAAGACGGTCAGGACACCACACTGTCACCATGGCTTTTAAAGACACCAGAAAGACACCGTGGAACCATAGGCAGCGATTCACCGAATTAGAATTACCCTCACTAATCTTAACATGAAATCCTTGGAGAAGGTATGTGCTGACTTAATCAGAGGCAAAGGAAAAGAATCTCAAAGTGGAAGGACCTGGCCACATGCCTACTAAGACCTTAAGAATCACTATCAGAGGGGCTGAGGGAATGGCTCAGTGGTTAAAATACTTGCCTAATAAGTGCTAAGTCAGGCGCTAAGTACTGGAGTTTGATTCCCCAGCACCACATAAACTGGGCATGGTGGTGCATGCTTATAATCCTAGCACTCAGGAGACTGAGGCAGGATTGCTGTGAGTCCATACTGAGTTCAGAACCAGCCCTTGGGCTACACAGCAAGACCCTGTTCTCCCCCGCCCCCTGCCCCAGCCCCCCCCCCCCAAAAAAAAAAAGAGATCATGTGGTGAAGGTTCTAAGACCTGGGACCATTTCCAGCAGAGAATCCACAAGTGGCTCACTGACTTATTCAGTCCTTCTGTTACACAGATTACACTCATCAGCACTGAGCCAGGAGTGGAGGTGGAAGTCACCATTGCAGATGCTTAAGGCAACTGTTTTAATAAACTGATAATTAGTTGTTTAAAAAATCAAAAATAAAAATGGGAGCTGAGGGTATAGCTCAGTGGTTAAAGCATTTGCCCAGCAAGGGTAATGTCCTGGGTCCAACTCCCTAGCACCACATAAGCTGGGTGTGGTGGCACACACTTGCCTTCCCTCTGCCCGCACTGCTCTTAGTCCCCTGTCCTTGGCCTCCTAGAACCACTGCCTGCACTGTCTCCCCAAGAGCCCTCAAGCCAGCACTGTCTGGAGAACCACCCAGCACAGGGGGGGTTACCCTAACTTCTCCAGTAAGGAAATAGTCAGGCCTGGCAGCGCACAGACTTTGTGATCCTAGAATTCCAGGAGGCCAAGGCAAGTCTGAGCCCAGCCTGAACAACTTAGTGGCTTAGTGAGACCCTGTCTCAAAAAAAAAAAAAAAGGTGTGGACTAAGTATGTGGTTCATTGTGAAGGCTTCAGGCTTGATTTCTAGTACCACAAAAAAGAATGTAATAACGTATAAGCATACACTAATAAAAACAATAATCACAGGGGTTAACAATAATACAAGGAATGTGCACAGAACTTCCTGATGCCACTGGGAAGGTCAATGAGTTTTCCAAGTTAAATACACACCCCAGAACCGGAAGAGCATATCCCAAGGAAAATACCCCTCCTATTGGTCATCATTCCCTGAGCAGGAGGGAAGATGACCTCCCAAAGGTGGTGAGTCACCACGCATGGCTGTCACATTTCTGAGACTATACTTTTTTTTTTTGAGACAAGGTATTGCTAAGTTGTCCAGGCTGAAATTGAACTTATGATCTTCCTGCCTCAGCCTCCCAAAGTACCAGGAATTACAGGCCTATGCCTGTCTGCTCTGTGCAACCAGTTCACCTGAAACCCCATTTCAAAATCAAAAATGCAAAATGGCCTGGGTATGTAGCTCTGTGGGAAAGCCCTGGACTTGATGCCCAGTGCCACAAAGAAAGAAAGAAAAAAAAAACATTTGTGGAATATTAAAAACCTAGTGTTGGGCTGGGGGCATAGCTCAGTGGTTAAGTCCCTTGTTTGGCAAGTATGGGCCCTGGGTTCTACATCCTAGCACCACACCAACTGGTTGAGGTGGTGCATGCTTGTAATTCCTAACATTCGGGAGGCTGAGGCAGGACGACTGTTTTGAGGTCAAGGCCAGCCTGGGCTACACAGTCAGCTCAGGACCAGCCTGGGCTACAGAGTGAGATCCTGTCTCAATAGATAAGAATCAGGTGGCATCTGCAACTTTTGCGCAAATCTGTTCAAGCGCAGTTCTAATTTTGTTTTTCTCCCCAGTCTAAAGGCTTAGCCAAAACTTTTTGGAATAAATAAACTAGAAAACAAAATGTTTATTGTCAGGAAAATGATGACAGTGATACAGGGGAATATTTATCTGGGTTGTTATGGCAACAGAACAAGCCATCACCACCGCATTCTTGCTTCCCTATCTGTGGAGCTCTGGCTTGAGGGGACCTCAGTGTCCACTGAAGGATGAGACAGAGTGACATGTTATTCTAAGTTTGATAGATTTTTGGCTCAACTTAAAGCCCTTTTCAACTCAGCATATTTGCCAGGCCACCGAAGGAAGAAAAAAGCTGGGCCACTGAGGCCTGGTGGGGCAGGCCTATAATCCCAAGCGAGACCCTGTCTCAAAATCAAAAATCCAGAAGTGGGCTAGAGACGTGACTTGTAGCAAAGGCCTTGGGTTCAATCCCTAGTACCAAAAAACAAAACAAAACAAAGCAAAAAAAAAAGCTGGAGGAGTGGCACAGTGGTCAGAGCACTTACCTACTCACCTAGCAAGCAGAAGCAAGGCCTTAAGCTCAATTTCCGAGTACCACATAAACCAGGCATGGCAGGGCCTGCCTATAATCCCAGGGAAGCTGAGGCAAGAGGACTGCCATGAGTTCAAGGCCAAGTGAATTTAGGACCACGTTGTCAGACAGGTACCTGTCACCTACCCTCAAACCAGAGGCCAGGGCGGCTTCCTTACCCTCTTCTGATTCAGGCAGCTCTGTCACTGCTGGTTTCCTTGAGCAAAATGCCAAAAGCTCTGTGCATTCAGGGTTCCGGCAAGAGCGCCCACCGGGCAGGGCTGTGCTATAGGTCAGCCAGGAGAACGAGCCCGGCCAGGGCAGCACTCCCACGCTGCAGCCGCTGTCTGCGTCACGCTCCTCACATGCGCTTACTCTTGGTTTTCTTCTCTTCTTTGGGCCTTTTTGTTTGTTTGGAACTGGGGATGGAGCCCTGGCCTTCACAGTGAGACCATTTTTATTTCTGATTTTGAGACAAGGTCTCTCTCAGTTGTCCAGGCTTTGCTTGAACTTGTGATCCTCCTGTTTCAGCTTCCCAGAGTCCTGGGATTAGAGACCTGTGGCCAAATCTAATTGTTTTTCTGTACTCTGACCAGAAGACAAGACAACCCTTTGTGTCCAGCAAGCGCTGAGCACCCTGCCTGGCCTATGCCCTCCTGCCACAGCTGCTCCGTGGGCACTGCACTGTCTCCGCACCTCCTGTCTAACATCTTCACCCTGGAAACCAGCGCCCAGGGATGTGCGCTCATGTGGCTCCAGGCTGGCTGTCCACATCCTACCTGGGTCTCTGAGACTCACTGCTTTCCCCTCCCCCAACCCAAGCTGGAGAATCCCACCCGCTGAGGCCAGGCAGCCGGGGCAGGGATTGGCCTTCAAGAGGATCCAGGCAGAGGAAACTGGAGCCCACCATCATGGCTTCCAGGGGCCCAGCCTTGAGAACTCTCAGCTGAACTTCCCAGTGCCCAGTGGCACCTGCGGCCTCCAGTCGGGCTGCTTCCCAGGCTGCCAGAAGTGCATGGGATATTCCAAAGCCAAGAGCAACTCACATACAGGCGAGGACAGTGGGGACAAGCCAGGTGGCTGCTGTCCAAGGGGGGGAATCATGAAGGTGACCCGATGCCAAGCCCTCCCCGCCTCCAGATAGACTCCACTTGGACACATTCTGTCCTTTCCTTTCCCCTTTCTCCTCCACACTTGGGAGTCATATTCCTTTCTAAACCATAGTTCTCCACTTTTTTTTTTTTTTTTTTGACACAGGGTCTCACTCTCTATGGCAGGCTCGTCCTGGACTCACTATATACCAGGCTGGCCTTGTGCTCACAGCAATCTGCCTGCCTCAGCCTCCGGAGTGCTGGGATTACAGGCATGTCCCACCACACGTGGGTAATGTTTTGTATGGTGCTGGGAATGGAACCTGGGCCTTGAGCCTGCTAGGGGAGTGCTGTAACCACTGAGATACCCTGCCAGCCCATTTCCATTTGTTTCTGGCATGTGAACTTCTCTGGTGGCCTGCTTGTTCCGGCCAGCTAGTGGCCCACCTTCCTGACACTGTGGTGATCATATATGCTTTATGCCGTCAGATCCAAAGCCAAGAAGGCTCCAGTCTGTATTCTGTGATGATTAAAATTAAGCCACGCATGATGGTGGAGATCTGCAATCCCAGCACTCTGGGAGTCTGAGGCAGGAGAATCTAAAGTTCAAGCCTAGCCTGGGCAACTTAACAACTTAGGTAGACCCTGTCTCACAATAAAAAGTTAAAAAAACGAGATGTAGCTCAGTGCGCAGGCGCTGGACTCAATCTCAAAAAAAAAAAAAGGCAAGGAATTCTTCGGTTAGATCAGAATTCACCCAGTTGGATTTATCAGTCCTACATGTTCCCAAGGATCTTCTTTGATTTGTGAGCCAGTCTTTGGAAACCAGACTGCGACCCTTGGGATGTGGGTAGCAGCCTCCTGGGCAGTCAGTAGTGTGTGTTTACGTGGGATTTGGGAGGAGGGAGGATGCCTCTGCCTGCCCAGGCTGGCCTTGTGTCCCGACCCGTCCGTCCCCCGCTCTGCCCCAGCTCTGCCTTCCTCTCTGCCCAGGGCAGCAGCTCCCTCACGTGACACGCTGGGCAGCTCCTCTCGGATGTGCTTTTTCACTCGCGTGTGCGTGCATCGTGCGTGTGTGTTACTGTGGATGGAACCCAAAGTCTTAACACGGCCTCTTTATTTTTGATTTTGAGACAGCCTTGCCAAGTCACTAACCTGCCTAGGCTAGGCTTGAACTTGAGATCCTCTGACCTCCACCTCTCAGAGCACTGGGATGACAGGCCTGCCCACCAGGCCCAGTTCCTCCTTGCTCTTGGTTTGGAACCAGCCTCCCAGGAGCCGAGCACAGTCCACACATCCTGCCTAACTTTGCACTCACAGCCTCGCACTCAGTGCCTGGAGGTCCCACCCCGGCACGGAACTCTGGAGGCAGGCACATATACCCCATCTCTGGTTCGCTTAGATAACATCACGCTGAGCGCACAGCAGCAGGTGTGGAAACAAGGTTGTGCTCCTGGGCAGCCGGGCACAGCCGTGCAGGCCTGCCTCAGTTTACCCAACAGCTAGGCCTCCTGGGCCATAGCCTGCTCCCTGCCCCTCCAGGCTCCAACAGCACACGTCACGTACACCCTGTGACACTGGTCACTGAGTCCATACCTGAGCTTGTCAGCGATGAAGATGACCCTGCGTTCCAGCAGCAGTGAGGCGAACACGCAGACCAGGTGGCGGACGCTGAGGGAGGAGAAGAGAGACTCAAAATCCACGTGCTCGAGCCGGGAGTCCAGTGGGCGGCACAGCTCGATCACCTGCCAGGGAACAGGAGCAGCTATGAAGGCGGCCACCACTCGACCAGGCCTCTCCCAGGTGTTGCAGTCCCTGGGCTCTGAGGTCCTCGGCAGGAGTGACCCGCTGGCAGGAGAAGAGGAAAGAAAAGAGAGGAAAACAAAAGGGATTGGGGAAAAGAAGGATGCCGGGGAGTAAGGACGGAAGTGTGTGGGGAAAAGGAACGCCCGAGCCAGGCTGAGGACAGCTGGGGCGGGGGCGACAGGTGGATGCCACAAGCCACCACCACCACCTGCGCTCAAAACACAAGGAGGCTCGGCCCGGCAGGGGCTTGTCCCCCCATCCCTCATCCCTAGCCTGTAGCAGCCGGACCCTTCAGCCTCACGAGGGACTGTGTGTCGCCACAGTGGCGACACAAGTGCGTGGCCAGTGGCCCCCTTTCACTGTTTACTTGAGATGGGCCTCGCTAGGTTGCTCAGGTGCCCTGGTGGGGCTCAAATTTGTGATCCTCTTGCCTCGGCCTCCCGGAGTATTGGGATGGCAGGCCCACGCCACTGGGCCTACTTCTCTCTCCTTCTTTTTGTTTCTGCAGTGCTGGAGATGGAACCCAGGGTCTCACACATGCTAGCAAATGCTCTACCTGAGCTGTATCACCAACCTCCAGCAAACAGTTCTCTCTCTCTCTTTCTCTCTCTCTCTCTCTCTCTCTCTCCCTTCCTCTTTCCTCTCTTCCTTTTGTTTTTGCAAGTAATTTTTTTTTTTTGAGACAGGGTCTCGCTCTGTAGCCCAGGCTGGACTTGAACTCACTGTGCAGCCCTGGCTGGCCATGGACTCACGGCAACCTTCCTGCTTCAGCCTTCTGGGTGATGAGATTATAGGTATGAGCCACCACACCTAGCTAATTTTTTATGTGGTACTGGAAAACTGAACCCAGGGCCTTGTGGACACTAGGCAAGTGTTCTAACCACTGAACTACACTCTTAGCCATAGTCCTTCAAAAATTCTTAATTTTGAGACAGTGTGTCATTAAGTTACCCAGGTTGGGCTTAAACTTGTGAGTCTGTTGCTTCAGGCCTCCAGAATGCTGTAAGTGGGGCTGGAGGAATGGCTCAGTGGTTAAAGCGCTTGCCTGGCAAGCATTAAGTCAAGTGCTAAGTACCAAAGTTTGATTCCCCAGCACCACATAAGCTGGGCATGGTAGCGCATGCCTATAATTTCAGCACTCAGGAGGCTGAGGCAGGAGGATTACCTTGAGTTCAAGGCAGCCTGGGCTCCATAGTGACATAGTGACTTCAGGACCAGCCTGGGCTATAGAGTGAGACCCTGTCTCAAAAACAAAAAACAAAACCAGAGTTCTGCAACTGCAGACATGTGCCACTACACTCGACTCAACTATGGCTATTAAGGGAAACTAAGGATGTTTGGTGAATGTCCCTGACCTACGAGGCCCATAACAAGCAAAGAAATGCCACACGGGGCCCTGCAGGCTCCTGGGATTGTTCCTCGGGGAAGAACCCGAGCCGGGGCTACATGGGGGCTCCCGGCCATCCCAGGAAGGGCTAACCACCGAAGTAGGACTGTCTGGGCCACTCACTCCCTGGGTGACAGGAAAGGCACCCAGCAACTTACCTCAGTGCCAGAACCTGGCAGGAAGTTCTTGACAATGATGGTCTTGCCCAGGGCTGGGAAAGGGGCTTCCATGACGCTTCTCATGAGTGGCTGGACCAGGGCAGGAGAGATGTCCCGTCTCTTTTCCACCTCATCCAAGATCTGCAAGGGGCAGGACAGCAGCTCAGCGGCACTGGGGTAAGGTGTGAGATGTGACCTGGCTCTGGACAGAGCACCTGCCTGGGTGCTCAGAGAAGGCAGCCCTGCAGCACTCCTCAGGCCACGGCAGTGGCATGGGCCTTCAGCTGTGTGCAGCCTGGCCCCACCTCTTCTCCCCTTCGTGCCCACTCCTCGTGCCACGGATCTTTATAGCTCCAACATTTTTTTTTTTTTTTTTTTTTTGAGATAGGGTCTCGTGCTGTAGCCCAGGCTGATCCTGAACTCACTATGTAGCCCAGGCTGGCCTTGGACTCAGGAGAACTCGCCTGCCTCAGCCTCCCCAGTGCTGGGATTATAAGAATGCCCCCCCGACACCTGTCTTTATCAACACTAACCTCCTCATTCAAGAGGAGCTGAGGACATGATAGAAGCAAGGAAGGGAGGCAGTGAGGGAGAGAGCAGGACTCCCACGTGGCTGGAGAAGGTGGCCTGCTCCCCACTACGCCCATGCCTTTCTGCCCTGCCTTCCTCCTGTCCCAGCACTCACCTTTGAAAAAAGACTGAAGCACCCCAGGCGGCTCACGATGCAGTACACCTCAGGGAGGCGCTTCCCCTTGCCTCCAGGCTTTGGGAGAGAGACAGGGATGCTGTGAGTTCACAGCCTCAGGAGGACAGGCCCGGATACTTTTTGGGATCAAGTAAGTGCCAAATGACTCCACACGCTAGGCTTTTTCGTTTTTCCTTTTTTGGGGATTGAGCACAGGGCCTTCATACTGAGTGACATCCCAGCCCACGTTTATTTTTTCATTATGAAACAGTCTCATTGAGTCACTAAATTGAGGCTGGAGGAATAGCACAGTGCTTAAAGTGCTTACTTAGCAAGTTCAAGGCCCTGGGTTCCAGTCCACAGCACTGTATAAGCTAGGAATGGGGGTGCACACCTGTCATTCCAGCACTTGGGATGCTGAGGTAGGAGGATTGCCATGAATTTGAGGCCAGCCTGGGTTACATAGTGAGTTCAGGGTTAGTATGGAGTACTGAGTGAGACTCTGTCCCAAAAAATAAACAAAAAACATATAAATAAATGACTAAATTGCATGAGCCAGGCTTGAACTTGTGATCCTCCTGACTCAGCCTCCTAGAGTACTGGGATCCAAGGTGTGTGCCAGCACACCCAGCGTATACGAAGCCGGGGAGTCAAACTCCAGCCCTTGCACGTGCAGGTTGAGCACTCTGACTGCTGATCAACCATCCCACCCCCGTCTCTGTTTTCTAACCACAGCAACTAACCTCCACTTGGCCTCCCATAGGACTCATGTAAAACTGGAGTCTCCAGGGACCAGAAAACCTGACCAGCAGCCAAGCAGAATGGATTTTTTGAGTGTGCTAGAGGGGACGGAACACAGGGCCTTTGCATCATGCTGTACCCCCGGCCCATTCTGGGTTTTGATTTTGAGACAGGGACCCGCTAATTTGCTAAGCGGCCAGGGCTGGGCTCGAACTCTTGTTCCCCTACAGCAGAACGTCCGATACTCACCAGCAACCTGCGGCAGTACCCGAACCGTCTGCTCCCATCTTCTCCAGTCAGGACGAAGGAGAATGTTTCACTGCAGGTGGGAAACAAGATGCGGTCACAGAGGGCTGCTCCCCGCCCTGCCAGTCCCTGTCTCTGAGGAGGAGGCTGGTCTCCTGTGGCGAGGAGGCAGAGGTCTAAAAAGATCACTGTGCTGAAGCTGAGTTATTCTCTCACCTCCAGACCCCTGGAATTCTACTACCTGAGCCGCTACCACCAACACAACTGTGACTCTGTGGAGATAGCAATGGGGGCGGACCCCCGAGGGAGCTTCCCTGACGTGGGATGGGAGCCGGTGAGCCAGCGGGCAGCTGAGGAGCAGGATAGACCTCAGGGCCATTTGTGGACATGGCCTGGGTGTGGCTCTCGGGGCACTATCCCTAAAGAGCGCTGACCCACCTTGGTGCCGCTGCATCCCCCGGCCCTGAGGATGGGCAGCCCCTCTGGGCGTAGCCAAAAGTGGGACGCCAGGAAACAGAGTCCTGGCATCTAGCAGTGCGCAGTGAGGCAGAAAGGAAACCTGATTCCAACCCGAGCACCAGCTGCGTGGGGTGGTAAGATGTGTCAGGAACGCGAGGTGATGATGAGCAGTGGACACTGTTTCTCTAACTTTTCTCAGGACAAGAATCACCTTCGCTTGGGAGTGTGCTCAACAAGGTGACTTTTCTTTTTTTCCTTCCTTTTTTCTATCTTTACCATATGGGGAAGTGAACCTAGGGCCTTTGCACAGATCGAAGGCCAGTACTTTTAAATTTTGAGACAGTATTTTACTAAGTTGCTGAGTTGCTCAGGGTGGGCTTGCACTTGTAATTTTCCTACCTCAGTCTCCCACGGTGCTGGGTTTCTAGGTGTGTACCCCTATATCTGGCTCAGAAGGTTTATTTTTATTTTATTTTTAAAAATCTTTAAGTTCCTAAATTGCCCAGGCTAGCCTTGAATTTGTGACCCTTCTGCCTTAGTCTCCCACAGTGCTGGGATTATAAGCGTGTGCCACCACACCTAGCTCAGGAAAGATTTTTTACTAAAAAGTTTTATTAAAATAATCTTTCTACAAAATATAGTTGGGCCCAGTGGTATTGGCCTGTAATCTAACACTCTAGCACCCTTGGAGGTTGGGGCAGGAGGATCACCAAGCTCCTTCTGGGTGACTTAAGACACTTAGTAAGATCCTGTATAAAAATAAAAAATAAGGGGCTGGAAAAATGATACAGCGGTTAATCTGAGTTCAACTCTCCAGCTCCACATAAAGACAGGCATGGTAGCACATGCCTGTAATCCCAGGACTTGGGAGGCTGAGGCAGGAGGACTACCTGAGTCCTTTGCCAGCCTGGGCTCCATAGTGAGTTCAGGACTAGCATGGGCTATACAGTGAGACTCTGTCTCACGAAACAAAAACAAAACAAAACAAAACAAAAATAAAAAATAAAAAATGGTCTGAGATATAGCCCAGGATGAAAGCCCTGGGGTTCAATCCTCAACACCAAAAAAAAAAAAAACAAAAAACAAAAAACAAAAAAAAGAACGACACAAATAGAATGCAACCCCCCCACAAAATACGGAAAAAGTTCATCTCACACCCTTCTCCTCTCCCCCTTACCCACCTCTTAAAAACTCAGGGTTGTGATTTGGCCAGAACAGGGCTTAGAGCCAGTCAGAGAAGTTTTGAGATGTTTTGAAGCACAGTCTTGCTTTGTAGCACAGGATGGCCTTGAATTCATAGTAATCTTCCTGCCTCAGCCTCCTGAGAGCTGGGATTGCAGGTATGGCTAATCTTTATGTGATACTGGACATTGAACCCTGGGCTTTGTGCATGCTGGGCAAGGGTTTTAACCACCAACCTCCCTCCAATGCAGGGAGGAATCTCCACTCCAGGTCCCATCAGGGATGTGTGTGGCACACGTTTGTAGCCCCAGCAATCTGGGAGCCTGAGGCAGGTGACTTGGCAAGACTCTGTCTCAATGTACCAATGCCTAGAGATGTACTTCAGTGTGCAGGACCTGGGTCCAATCCCAGTGCCACCAACAGTAACTACAGCAATGGTAAAAAGTCATGTGTGCCAGCAGGACTGACGTATGGGGCCGCCATCTTTGGGGGAGGAAGGAAACGTCAGCATGTACCTGGTGAACTGCTGGACGGGTGTCCAGTCCTTAGCATCAGGGAAGCAGAACTGGGGAATGGCCTTCAGTTGGTCCTCAGCCTCTCTCATGACCTTGAACGACCTCTCCAACTGCAGGAAGAAGAGGGGAGAGGAGGTTCCAGAACAGACTCTAGCCCAGGAAACTGGGGCACACAGTGGCAGAGATGGCGTGCCCCAACCTCGCAATGCTGTGACCGCTCCCTTCCGTCTCCATTGGTAAGAGTCTGTGGCTCAGCCAGTGGGGACTCTTTCCTCAGGGGCATTCCACCTACCATCGGAGGGACAACTCAGGAAAGAAACACGGATGTGTTAGACAAATGTTCTTTCTGTTTAATGTTCAGGAATTCCAATCAGAAAAAGCCGGCATGGTGGTACACACCTTTTTTATTTTGGAACAGGATCTCATTCAGTTGCTACATTGCTCAAGCTGGGCTCAAACATGTCACAACCCCACTTCTCTGGTACCAATTTCTTTCTCTATCACTTTCTCCTTGCTGGGACAGAATCCCCAACATCCACAATTTAAGAGAGGAAAAGATTTTAGCTCACAATTTCAGAAGGTCACAGTCCACACACGGGTGGGTGGCAATGGCAGAAGCTGGTGGCAGAGGCAAGCCACAGGGGAGATTCTCACAGCACAGTAGACAGGAAGCCGAGTGAGGAAGGGCAGAGCTACTCCTCCAGGCCGTGTCCCCAGCACCCGCCCCTCCCAGCCAGGCCCCACCTCCCAACAGCCCTCGGTATATACATAGACTTTTGGGGCACACTCCAGATCCAAACCACAACGCATGTGCCTACACATATTGTCAACAATGATTCTCTGCACACACAGTGAAAGACAGGGAGAGGCAGTACAGACACAAGTGTGATGCCACTTGGAGCCGCAGGGCTTGAGAGGACACAACCAAGGTGGGAAGAGATGTCCCTGAGTAAGGACACCGGGAGGACAGGGAAGATAAGGAGGCACAGGGGTCGCAGGAAGAGAGAAAGCATTTGAAAGCATCTGTGCCTGACTCGAGTCTCTGAATCTGTCCTCCCTAGAGCATCCTGCCTTCTCCCATGGTGTTTTCTCTCTTCCTCCCTTCCTTCATTTCTCAGTGCTGGGAATCAAACCCTGGTGTGGTCAAATACAGAACAACATCCCTAATCCTTTTTACTTGATTACTTTTATTTATTTATTTTTTTTGAACTACTGGAAATTGAACATAGGACCTTAGCTCTGAGCTACAACTCCAGCCTCTTGCTAAGATGCACAGGTTAGCCTTTAACTTGTGATCCTCCTGCTTCAGCTTCCCAAGCAGCTGGGACTGCAGGCAGGTGTACCCACAGCTTTTTTAATTTGACAGACAACTGTAGTAGGGCCCACGTTCAAGGCCCCAGGCCTTAGGTCTTCCTCGGACTACCCCAGCTCCTCAAATCCCTCAGTCCCATCAGAGAGAACAGCTAGTACATTGCTGTCCCTGCAGACCGTGGGGTCCAGCACCCTGTACCTTCACAGGGAACTGCTGGGTGAGCTCCGGCACGTATGTCGTCCCAGCCTGCTTCTTGTGCAGAGATACTACCACAAAGTACTCGAAGAGCTGCCGCTCCTGGTACTCGACCAGCTCACGGTCAAGGGCAGGGCACCGAGGGGCCTGCTTCAGGCGGGACTTCACGTGGACCAGGCGCTGGCTGTGAGCTGAGGAAACACAGACAGACAGACAGAACATGGGCACGGTGTGATCGGCTGTCCACTTGGAAGTGCGTGATGCTGCCCCGGGTTCTGTCATTCCCAGACCTAGTACAGACCTGGAGATTGAACTTGGAGCCTTCACACTGAGCTACAACCCCAGTCCATTTCTCTCTCTCTCTCTCTCTCTCTCTCTCTCTCTCTCTCTCTCTCTCTCTCTCTGAGAGGGTCTTGCTCTATAGCCCGGACTAGTCCTGAACTCACTATGTAGCCCAAGCTGGCCTCGAACTCACAGAAATTCTCTTGCCTCAGTCTCTGAGTGATGGGGAATTGAATTCAGGGCCTTGTGCTTGCTAGGCAAACCACTGAACTACATCCCAGGACCCCAGGGTGCTCCATGCCTAACCAATGAGTAAAAAATGCTCTCTGTGGGACCCAGGTGCAGTAAGTGGGGCTGCAGGCCTCTGGTTGCACGTCCACTGCTTCTCTGGGGTCAGGAGGCCTCGCCTCCATCTGTCTTGCGGGTGGGGACCCTGGCTTCTCCCCACACTCATTTCCGTTGTCTCCCAGCTTGGGTGATGGATGAAATCCAGCCCACTGAGTTCTCTGTGTAGGAGGGTTGTAAACATCCTGTCAGATGGGAGTGGCAGAGGGATCAGCCTCGGCCTCCACCCACCTCCTGACTCTGCAGCCAAAGGGATCCTTTTGCAATCTAGGGGAGGCCCAGGGACCATCCAGGGTCAGTAGTGGGTGAGGCTACGGAGTGGAGAAGTCCCTGTCACCTTGTTCAGCAGCCCAGGACTTCCTCTCTCAGTGTCTCCTTGTGGTCTGAGAAATCCCAGCCATCCTAGCCTGCACACATACTTTTTTTTCCCCCCTAAAGACAGGGTCCCACCACGTTGCTGAAGTGTCCAGTCTGGGCTCAAACTTTGAAATCCTCCTGCCTCAGCCTACCAAAATGCTGGGATTAAAGGCCTGGGCCACCACACCCAATAAGCTCCTGACAATGGATTTCCTGCAGTTTGGTCAGCAGTCAAGACAGAAGTGGACGCTGAAGGAGGAAAGCACTTCTGATAAGGGAACACCGCTGAGTGAGAGCACTGCCCTTGGGACCCCATGCACTCTGCAGGCCCAGCGAGCCTTGGCAAGGCGCATCTGTGACCCACGCTGGCGGAGGGGCACCCTAGGGCTCCCAGGCTTCAGGGCGCCCGCTCTCCTCACCTTGCAGCTTCTCCTCGGTGTCGCTGTCAGACTCACTGTTCTCGTCCGTCACTGGAGAAGAAAACAAGAAAGGAAGTTGCAAATGTGAGCGCTTCTGCCGCAGGAACCAGATCCTGAATCCCCAGCTCTGTGGGAGTATTCTGTCATCTACTTAAGGTCCTCATACAAATCAGTTTATTTCCAAACTAATCAGGCGTAGGGAAGATGGCTCCTATGTCAATAGTGACAAGAGAGACTGAGCTAAGCTTCAAACGGTGCCTGGAAGGTTGCTGCACCGTCAGGCTGGGACCTGCAGCCCTGCGGGTGCCTGCTGACACAGAGGTGGGAGAGGCAGGGGGAGCCAGAGTAGGTGGCACTCAAGCGGAGCGCCTGGCCCCTGGAGGGACAATGGCTGGCACCTGCAGAGCACGACTCCTAGGGAGCGCGGACGCGCTCCTACCTTTCCCCGAGCTGCTCTCCGCAGACTGGGACAGCCTCTTCACCCGCTTCTTTCCTCTCCGGGCCTCATAAATGGCATTGATGCGCAATACAAGCTGCCAGACACAGAGGGAAAAGCCGGCGTGAGCAGTGCCCTGCGCAGAAGAGCGGCCTTTACTGCCCACCTCTCCCGGGATGAGGGAGGGACCGGGACGGCACAGGGGACACACCTGGCACTGCTTCCTGGCCCTTCCAATCATGCCCCCTTGCCACCTGGGAATGAGGCAGTCAAGAGAACTAAATAAGGTTGGAGGAATGGCACAGCAGGTAAAGCACTTACCCAGGGAGTGCAAGGCCTTGAGTTCAACCACCTAGCACCACACAATCTGGGCATGGTGGCACCTATCTGTAATCTCAGCACTTGGGAGGCTGAGGCAGGAGGATTGCTGTGAGTTTGAGGTCAATCTGGGTTATACAGTGAGTTCAGGATCAGCCTGGACTATACAGTGAGACCCTGTCTCAAAAAACAAAACAAAACAAAACAAAACAAAAAAACCCTAAAGGAAGTAGGGCACGGTGGTATACCTGTGATCCTAGGATGCTGGGAGGCTGTGTCAGGAGATCTCAAGTCTGAGCCTGGGATGGGTAACTTAGTGACTTAGAGCTAGATGCTGTCTTAAAATAAAAAATAAAACCAAGGATAGTGGCATAAACCTGTAATCCTAGTACTGGGGAGGCTGATGCAGGAGGACTGCCATGAGTTTGGGGTCAGCCTGGGCTCCATAGTGAGTTCAGAACCAGCCTGTCTCAAAAATAATAACTAAATTAAAAGGGCTAGGGACGTTGCTCAGGGCGAAGGCAGCACCCGAGGAGAAAGGAATGGGAACAGCAGAGGGTGCCTGTTGCTGCTGCTGGCCCAAGCAGGCGGCCTCCGCTGGGACAGGCAGGGGACAACAGCACAGCTTGTAGTGTGGTGACAGCTGGGCCTGTGCTGTCATGTCACTGTGGCCTGGGAAGGACCGTTTACTCCCAAAACAAAACAAGAGAAGGAAGAGACCAGACACACAGTTCCCAGGGTGGGCCCCTTGGTGGGAACCACTCCAGAGAATGTCCGAGCAGCCCCAGGGGGTGGGAACAGGGACGGGGCCATGTGGAGTAGTCCCCTGTGCCTTGAGCCCCCCCACGCTGCCTGCAGAGCGGACTCAGCCCAGCCCCACGAGGCAGCGCACATGTGGTCAACACTGCACTGGGATGCCCAGTGCAGGAATTAGCCCATGATGCCCAGAAGGCCACCTGGCCCTGAAGGCGTCCCCCTTCCCCCCGCTGGGGCTGTGCTCAGCAGAGCCATCTACTGCTTACACAGCCACTGATGTGAGGCTGATGGAAAGTGGATCTGCCTCCCAGGCCAGTAGGCCTACTGCTGCCCGGGGCCAGCGTTTCCTATGTGGCCTTCCCGGCTGTCTTCTGAGAGGCAGGAGAATGTGTTTTTTCTTGTTCATTTTTTGTTTTTTTCTTGCTGAGATAGGGTCTTGCTGTGTAGCCGAGGCTGGCCTTGGACTCATGCCGATGGTCCTGAGTGCTGGGACAACAGGGATGTGCCACCATGCCCAGCAGAGAGTGTGGGTTTCCATGCTTTGCCCCTCAGTAAGTCCCTAGGGAGTGCTGTCAAAGAACACACGTCCTTCCCACACGCAGTTCTGAGTTTGCCAGAGAGGATCACCACAATTCCTTGTGGCTTATAAAACTATTCAGGGGCCCAGTGGTACAGACCAGCAATTCAGGACTCTTGTGGGAGGCTGAGGCAAGAGAATCACATGTTCAAGCTCAGCCTGGGCAACTCAGCAACTTAGTGAGATACTCTCTCAAAATCATAACTAAAAAAAAAAAAAGGGCTGTCTGCCACTCAGTGTGAAAGCCTTGAGCTGGATCCTCAGCACTACCAAACAAAGAAATAAACTAGTAAAATTAGAAAAATGTATTCAAAGTATTTTGATGGGGAATTAATTGGCATGTGTGATGTATTTGTTTAAATTTACACATTCACCACAGAGTTTGACCACACCTTTGTACATCCACGCCACTAGGCATCTTCTACCTTGGGGACCACAGAGGGCCAGGAGAGGCGTCTGACCCGGTTGTCTCAGAGCTCAGGAGGCCTCTGCCCTGCAGTGGGGGCTGACTGAGGCTTAGACAGGGCCGTGATGGGTGGAGCTTTGCTTGTTTTTCTTCCTCCCTCCCTTCCTTCTTTTTTTTGGTGGTGCCAGGATGAAGTCCAGGGCTTCACACTGAGATGCATCCTGGCTCTTTCTTTTTATTTCTGGTTTTGAGACAGGAGGATCTTGCTAAGTCACTAAGTTGCCCAGGCTGGGCTCAAACTTACAATCCTCCTGCCTCAGCCTCCCGGAGTGCTGGGGTTATAGGCCTGGTGCCACGGGGCCAGTTTATGTTTTGATGAGAAGCAGCAGCAGGATACAACCTTTTGAGAATGAGCACAGAAGACACCACGTGGGATGAGCAGAGCAGGGAGGGCAGGTGAGGGACAGCTCGGAGGGAGGCCTCGACCACAATACTGACTGACGCAGAGGTTCCCCGCCTGCTGGCTTCACTGTGTCACCCATCGTCCTGCGGTGACACAGGGGCCGAGCCTGTGGCTGGTTTCCCCGGCCTCCTCTGTGGCCTGCTCTGAGAGGCAGTGCACAATGGAGCTGGGAGCTGGCAGCGAGTGGTACCTTGGGGATCTTTTTCTTCTTCCGGCC
This sequence comes from Ctenodactylus gundi, assembly GCA_004027205.1. Classification (NCBI taxonomy): domain Eukaryota; kingdom Metazoa; phylum Chordata; class Mammalia; order Rodentia; family Ctenodactylidae; genus Ctenodactylus; species Ctenodactylus gundi. The sequence continues at coordinate 76,508 of PVKB01000562.1, forward strand.
ATTCTGCAGGTCTCCGAGGTTAAAGAAAGTGTCATCAGGGCTGCTCGGGGTGGATGGGGGACTGATTCGGGAAGGGGACCCAGTTCCATCCCGACTCAGCTTCCTGGTGTCCAGAAGTTTGAAGCTTCTTCTCTCCGAATTTTGCCAGAAAAAAGCAGGTTTGGACAATGGCTGCTGGATGAGGGAAAAAGAAAAAGGGGAGTAAGTCAGTAAGATTGGGAGTGGCTGGGGTGTAGCTCAGAGGTTTACAGTGCTTGCCTAGAAAGCCAAGGCCCTGGGTTTGACTCCCACAATCCCATAAACTGGATGTGGTGGCACATGCCTGTAACTCCAGCACTCAAGAAGCTGAGGTGTGAGAACGGCCAGGAGTTCTCCAGAAGAAGAAAAAATAAGAAAGAAGAAGGAAGAGTAATTCAGACCTGATGGCAAAGGCCTATCATCCCTCTGGGAGGCTGAGGCAGGGGAACAGCAAATTCAAGTCCAGTGATTTAGCAAGATATTGTCTTGAAATCAACAAACAAGGAGCTGGAAGAACAGCACAGCGGTTGGAGCACTTGCAGGCGCAAGGCCCTGAGTTCAATTCCCCAGCATCACACAAACTGGGCATGGTGGTACATGCCTGTAATCTCAACACTTGGGAGGCCGAGGCAGGAAGACTATGAGTTTGAAGCCAACCTGGACTGTATAGTGAGTTCAGGACCAGCCTGGACTACACAGTGAGACCCTGTCTTAAACAAACAAACAAACACAGAGAGAAAGAGAGAAAGAGAGAAAGAGAGAGAGAGAGAGAGAGAGAGAGAGAGAGAGAGAGAGAGAAGAGAGGTAGGGCTTAGGATGTAGACCACTGTGAAGGCCCTAGGTTCAATCCTCAGTACAAAAAAAAAAAAAAAATACCCAACCAACAACAAACAAAACACCTAAAGGGAAAGATTAACTAGCCATACTAGAGGTGCCAGTGAGAAAGCCAACAGAACTGAGCAGGGAGCTGGTCTAGGCCAAGAGAGTGCTCCACAGACACACAAAAATTCGTCTCTTTCAGACAAGCAGGAAACCATCTGGCTCAATACAACTATGGAGCCCAGGCTGGCTTCAGACTCAGGGCAATCCTCCTGCCTCAACCTTCCAAGTGCTGGGATAACATGCACGAGCCACCAGCTCACTGTGAAATGGTCTGTAATTATAATGTATGAGAAACAATCTAGATACCCATCAACAGAGGCTGGATAAATAAATTATGACATATCCATATAGTGGAATGCTGTTAATTGTGAGGAACATTTTTTTCCTTTTGCAGTACAGGGGATTGAACACAGGGCATTTGTTCTAACCTATAGCCCCAGCCCCTTTTGACTCTTTTTTTTTTTTTTTTTTTGAGACAAGGTCTCACACTATAGCCCAGGCTGGTCCTGAACTCTCTATGTAGCCCAGGCTGGCCTTGGACTCAGGATACCTTGCCTGCCTCAGCCTCCTGGGTGCTGGGATTACAGGCGTGTGCCACCATGCCAAGTTTTAAGTGGCAACAACTGAGCTATTCCTCTAGCACCCCGCCCCCCTTTAATTATTAGTACTATGTGTTTGAGATAGGGTCTTGCCCTCCCCAGGTTCTGAACTCACTCTGTAGCCCAGGCTGGCACCCTCCTGCCCCAGCCTCTCCAAGTGTTAGGATTACAAGCATGTGCCACTATGCCTGGCTTTACCTATGTATCTTTTGGGATCTCATGTTTTTCTTTTTTCTTATTATTTTTTGAGATAGAATCTTCCTCTATAGTCCAGGCTGGTCCTGAACTCTTTATGTAGTTCATGCTGACCCTGGACATGTAGCAATCCTTCTGCTTCAGCCTTCTGTGTGCTGGGATTACTGGCATGTGCCATCATGCCCAGTTTACATGATGCTGGGGAATTGAACCCATAGCCTTGAACCTGCCAGAGAAGAACTTTAACCACTGAGCTATGTCCCAGTTCCTTTTCTTATGACTGTATATGAGCTCTATCTTGGACAGGTATTAGCTATTTGCCAGCTTTGTGGCTTATTTGTATTTTTGTTTTGGTGGTTATGTGTGCATTCTCTGAGCTCCACATACCTTTTTTACAAAAATCTGTTACTTTTTTCTGTAGTGACTCATTTCATCTCTTTGCTAGAAAATCCATCTCCATTTAGAAGTTTAATAAACAATTACTTCCATCTTCTTGGTTTTTCTTTTCATTCCATCTCTTTTTTTCCAAGGCAGTGTCTCACTCTGTAGTCCAGACTAGTCCTGAACTCAATATGTAGTCCAGGCTGGCCTTGACCTTGGTTTGTTTTTGACATTAATCTCACAGTAATTTATTCTGTGGTACGTTAACCTAAATCATCCTGTCACAACTAATTTATCCCCATTCTGGTTATAAATAAGCTTCCATCAATTTTTTTTTTCTTTTTGGTGAGACAGGTTCTCACTCATCATCCAGGCTGATCCTAAACTCACTTTGTAGTCCAGACTGGCCTTGAACTCTCAGCAATCCTCATGCCTCAGCCTCCTGAGTGGCAGGATTACAGGCTTACAGGCAAGCCACCAGTGCGGTGGCTTTTTCATGAATTTACAAAGTGATGTGCTGGGGAGGTAGCTCAGTGGCAGAACATTTGTCTAGCATGTGTTAGGCCCTGGGTTCTGTCCCTAAAATCAAAAAAAAAAGAGAAAAAATCTAGAAGACATATGCAGCATATCCTAAACTCTCACTGCTACTCTGTTTCTAATGGGTTTTTGCTCAGTTCCAAGTAGTACATAAGAACTTCAGAGCTTTTATTTTTTCTTTTAAGATTTCCAGGAATCTTGGATCTACAAGGAGCATAAACTGCTTACTACAGCTTACTCCTTTACGAGCTCGTGTGGTCACTGTGGGCATCCTAATCACAGCAATACGAAAAGAAAGAACAAGGGCGGGCTATTGTCTTGTTCTTTGTAGGGGTGCTGGGGTTGAGCCTGGGGCCTTTGCAGGAATGTCTCCCAGGAGTCTCATGTATGCGGCTGTTATGGGTCATCCATGGAACCATGTGCCACTAGGAGATGTGGGCCTGGTCTGTGGAGGGTGGGTTACAGGTGTGTGGTGGTTTGTTGTTTGTGTAGTGGAGGACAGGCATGTGGTGGGTTAGGGGTCTGCTGTAGGTGACAGCTGTGTGGTACATTACTTTGCATAGGACCTGGAAGGGGCTTAAACCTGGCAGGGGCAGAACACTGAGGCTGGACCCAGAAGGGGCGGAACCCTGGGAAAGGAACTGGAAAGGTATATGCTACTTCCTCACTTCCTCAGGACTCGGCTTCTGTTTGCAACGCTGCGTGGAGCAGCCTCCACCTCTGCCTCTGCCATGTGCTTCCACTGTTGCTGGCCACCCATGAATAGACTGTACCCTTCCAAAATTGTGAGCTCAAATAAACTCTTCCTCCAGTAATTTGTGCATGTCGGGTATTTTGTCACAGCAAAAAGAAAGTAACCGAGACAAGCACTAGGTAAGTACACCCAGCCCACAGGAAGCTTCTTAAAGGCCACATTCCACCTGCAGTGAAGTTCAAGAGAACGCTTCTAATGCTTACACTGCATTAAACTCTACTATCAAGTCACTGGCAACTAGAAGGTCCTCTATTCCCATCAGAGATTCAGTGTTGTGGGGGATGAGGGTGGGGTGTAGCTCAGTGGTTAAAGCACTTGCCTAGAATGTACGAGGCCCTGGGTTCAATTCCCCAGCACCACATACACTGGGCACGGTGGTACAAGCCTGTTATTCCTGCACTGGAGAGGATGAGGCAGGAGGACTGCTGTGAGTTCAAGGCTGACATGGGGTCCATAGTGAGTTCAGGACCAGCCGGGAATACAGAGGGAGAGCCTGTGTCAGAAAAACAAAACAAAACAAAACAACCCCCAAAAACCCGAGGCGAGAGATGATACCAGTGAAGACATCTGATTGTCTGTTGAAGGCCTTTGAAAACAAAAAGCTTAAGTGTGATCTAGCAGGGCTCACAAGCTTTCTTCTTTTTCTTTCTGTTTTCTTTCCTTCCTTCCTTGAGACAGGGTTTTGCTCTGTAGTCCAGGTTGGTCCTGAATTCACTCAGCTGTGACAGGGTTTTGCAAAAGCAGCCACCAGGCAAGACATAGAGTTATATACCTATAATCTCAGCACTGAGGGAGGCTGAGGCAGAAGGATCACAAATTTGAGCCCAGCCTAGGCAACTCAGCAGCTTAACAAGACCCTGTTAAAGTATTCTTTTCACTAGTATGTATGTGTGTTACATAACAACCACCAGCTTGAGAGACTGGTGCATACACATACCACATCTTGATCATGTTTACTTCTCTCTCCCATCACTATCCTGCAGCCTCCACCTTCCTCTCCATAAAGTCTATCTTCCTATTTTCTTCCATCTTTTATTTTGTTCTTTTGCCATTTTATAGCTTGGTTTTCTCATCTTATGAGAAATCATATAATATTTAATATTTTATCTGTGATTTATTTTGCTAAGCTTGAAGACCCTGTTTCAAAATAAAAAATTATGGGGCTGGAGGAAGAGCTCAGCAGTTAAAGCACTTGCTTAGCAATTTCAAGGCCCTCCCTGGTTTGATTCCCCAGCACCACATAAACTGGGCATGGTGGCACATGCCTGTAATCCCAGCACTTGGGAGGATGAGACAGGAAGACTGCCATGAGTTTGAGGCTAGCCTGGGCTACACAGTAAGTCCAGGACCAGCCTCGACTGCAGAGCAAGACCCTGTCTCCAAACAAGCAAACAAACAAACAAAAAAACAAACAGGGCTGGGAGGTGGGAAAGGAAGTACAAATTGATAACATGTAAAGGAGCGAGCATGGCTGTGCTCTCATAAAACTTTATTTATAAAACTAGGTGAGTAGCAGTGTTTTACCAAATCCTAACTAGTACAAAACGTAAGTTACTACAGGAACGTAAGGGTGATTTTTTTGTTAGACTGTGGTCAGAGAAGATTCCCACTATTGATCAGGGGGCTCACGTCAACATGCACAATGTGCAGTCTCCCCGTGATTCTCTCCATTAACTCTGACAGAGGCAGAGTCACCTTAATCTCAAAGGAATTAGACTTGCTTGGGAGACAAGAACTCTCTTGGACTGAGGTTTCATTTCCCTATTGGAGCCTCTCGTGTCATTTTGAGAGGCTCAGCATGAAGGGCGTGCAGGCAGCAGATAGACACGAGTGAAGGGGAGTGAACAAAGCACAGGCATGACGGGAAGAGCTGCAGGGCTTGAAAGGGGCAGCTGAAGGGCAAAGACCTCTGTCCACGACCAGCTAAAGGAGGGCAGAAACCAGCATGATACTACAAACTGCAACAGAGATGACGGACTTTTTTGACTTAGGCGCAGGCGTGTTAGGGCAGGCAACATGTCCATAGCTCATTGTAGTATCATTAGCATATCATGCATAGGCATAGAATTCACAGGTATGACTAAGCCCAGGTGAATTATGGGAAATGCATTGCTATAAGACAAAAGTTACATAACCTGAAAGCACTGCGTGGGGGAGGAATGTATCTTAGACTGTGTAAGTCCAGGGTGCGTGAGAAGGGAACCCTAAAGACGGCCTGGGCTCACCTGCTCTCCTGTTACCACCCAGGCTGCCTATAGGCTCTCTCTTTCAACAAGCCTTTTTTTTATTTTATATTATTTTATTTTGGGACAGGGTCTTGCTCTATAGCATGTAGTGAGTTCAGGACTCACAACAATCCTCCTGTCTGGCCTTGGACTCACAGAAATCCTCCTCCTGTCTTAGCCTCCCAAGTACTGGGATTACAGGTATGTGCCACCACGCCCAGCTTCTGTGGTGCTGAGGTACTTAGTGCTTGCTAAGGAAGTACTTAAACCACTGAGCCATTCCTCCAGCCCCACAGCAAGTCACTTTTAACCTTCATTTTGCTTGTGTTGGTTCCTCACGAAAAGCTCTCGTGGGCTCACTGAATTCTTCTCCCTGTGCCCACAAGAACCAGGTGTCACCATCCATCACCGGTTATCCTCCCTCCCTCTCTTTAAGAGGCCCTGGCCACGGGCCTTCCTGGTGGGATGTCAGGGTGACAAGGAAGCCGTGTCTCCTTGGAGGGAGCTCACCTGATACAACCCCTTTGGTCTATGAATGGTGTCAGTGTTGAAAAAGAGCATGTCATATACGCGTAGGTTCCCTTAACTCTAAGAATTCATTCCTGCAATATTCACAGTGCTGCATGAGGCCCAGGACTTGGGCGGGGGTTACACATGGCAAGGAAAAAAGACAGGCCTCAAGAGCTGGTGTCTCATGGTCTCAGATCTCAGCATCCGATCCTGCTGCACACTTGTCCCTTCCTGGGGTCAGTCTATCCAACCCACCTTCCCCCTCCACTGGGCCTAGGCAGGAGCTGGTGAAAGAACAGCCCAGGGGCTAGAGGAATAGTACAGTGGCTAAAGTGCTTGCCTAGCAAGCACAAGGCGCTAAGACTAATTCCCCAGTATCACACAAACCAGGTATGGTAGCAAACACCTGTAATCCCAGCACTCGGGAGGCTGAGGCAGGACTGGCCCGTGTTTGAGGCTAGCCTGGGCTACACAAGTGAGTTCAAGAGCAGCCTGGACTACAGAGGAAGGACTTGTGTCAAAAAAAAAGAGACCTTCCTGTGGCCGGCAGAGGAGGGTCTCGGTAGCTACTCTGAAGGGCCCAGATGTGGCCCAGATGTAGCACATGCTCATGAATATCTGATGACCTAAATGGAGGAAGTGGTGAAGTCTGCAGCTGTGCCACAGTGCGGGGGCACAAACCAGACACCCAGACGTGGTACAGCAGAGGAATGGGCATGGACGCAGGGCCCCGCTGATGACGCACACAGGCCCAGACAGTCTGCAAGTGTCAGGCATCATCAGCCATGTGCCCTGGTCAACCACAGTCTCCTCTTCAGGCAGATGTGTGGGGACAGCAAGCTCTGGCTGACGTTGCCGTTCAGTCTCCCTTTTCTCGATGAGAATGGAGCCCCTGCCCTGGATGCAGGGAGCGCTGAGACAGGTATTCCAGGGAGGCCACACGGCTTACTTGCTGTGTGATGTGGGGTGTGGAGGGGACAGGTGGGTGGGACGGTTGTGTCTTTCCAAGCCAGCGTTATCCACCATGAGAAAAGAATTTCCTAAATACTGAAGACATCTAGATACCAGTGAAACCACATTTCCAAAGAAATGGTATTTCCAAGGCAAATGGGAACGGTTGATTACTGGTTGTCACAGACTGGTCTTTCCGTGTGGGGACACAGCTCCTGTATATAACCCCAACAAGCCTCCTGGTTCACTGAACTGGACTTAGGTGTGATCACGACTTCGGTCCATCTGTTTGCCCCATCTGGTGGGTGAACGGACGCTGGCATTCACACCTCCTCAGGAAAAGTTGTTCCTGGGACAGTGCTCCTGGACTTTCCCTGAGGACACACGAGCGCCAGAAACTACGCATTCCAGACAGGCACAACAGAGAGGTGGTGATGACTACCAAAGTCCAATTTGGTGAGCTGATGAATTTTGGGGGGTTACTTACAGAGGCAAAGGTCAGATGACGGGCTGCCCGAAGGGGCATGGGTGAGGAGACACTGTCAGGCCTATTGGTGACTCAAGAGCAGCCCTATTACCAAAACGCCCAGCACAGGGGGTTCAGGCAAGTACTGCAGCAGCTAATCTGGAGGTGTCAGTCATAGTCCCAACTCTACTGGGAGTCTGGTGGCAGGAAGCTGAAGCTTCCCTTTGGTTTGGTTTGATTTTGAGACAGGGTCTCATTCCACAGTTCAGGCTGATTCTGAACTATGTAGCCTAGGCTGGACAGGAACTCACAGCAATCCTCCTGCCTCAGCCTCCGGATTACTGGGATTACAAGTGTGTGCAGCCACACCCAGCTAAGTTTTTAGTGGTGCTGGAGAACTGAACCCAGGGCGTTAAGGGCTGTAACCACTGTGCTACACCCCAGCCCCATGGAAGCTTCCCTTCATGAGCACCCAGCACAGAGGCACAGTTCACAGGAACTGACTGGGTCGGACCTACAGGGAGGTCCTGCCACTCTCAGGATGCAGACACATCCCTGCAGAGGATTTCAGGTGACAGCTGCAGCCTGGATTTGGCCTCCTTCGCTGCATGCCTCAACAATGTATGACAACGACTGCAAGGCCATCCAACGACACCATGGGGCAGAGTAGACAGTGTGTGGCCTTGGGGAATTTACAGTTAGGGAGTTCTCTTCTGAGTGCTGGAGATCAGACCCAGGCCTCGTGCATGCTGGGCAAGGGTTCCACCACTAAGAGTCGCCACCAACCTTAGGGAGATGCTTTTAGGACACATGACGTGACATAAATGGGAACTAAAATCACCAGTGGGACATATGCCACAATGCAATGTCCAGCTCAGTGTGGCAGGAATGGTGAGCCCGAGTACTGTGGGGCCTCAGAGGAAGCGTCCCAGGGCCGGGGATAGTACAACGCTTCCTAAAGGAGGCACGAGTACTCAAGCCCATGCGACAGTCACAGGCAGGAACAAACGAACACAGGGCTTGGCAGTGGCTGCCCAGGAGTCATATCTGATCTGTCATGAATTAAGAACAATTTTTTTTTTGAGGCAGGGTCTTGCTCCATAGTTCATGCTGGTTCTGGACTCACTATGTAGCTCAGGCTGCCTCTATTTCACGGCAATCCTCCTGTCTTGGTCTCCTGAGTGGCGGGATTACAGGCGTGTGCCACCATTCCCAGCTTATGTATTGCTGGGGAATCAAAGCCAAAGAGGGCCTTATACTTGCTAGGCAAGTGCTCTAACTGCTAAGCTACGCCCCCAGGCCCTGGATATTTTTTCCCCAGTCCTAGGGACTGAACATCAAGCCTGAGAACTGAGCGACACCTTCATCCCCTTCATCCCCTTCATCCCCCACCTCTTTTTTTTTTTTTTTTTAGTACTGGGGATCAAGCCCACTGTTATCATGTTATCATTTATTTGAGATGGGTCTCATTAAATTGCTCAGGCTGGGTTTGAACTTGTGTTCCTCCTGCACCAGCCTCCCAGAGTGCTGAGATTACAGGTCTGTGCCACTGGGTCTGGCTTGCCAGTCCCCTTCCCCCGGCCATTTTTTTTTTTTTTTTTACATAGTCTTACTAAGTTACTAAATTGCCCAGATTAGGCTTGAATTTGTAATCCTCCTGCCTCAACCTCCCAGAATGCTGAGACTGCAGGTATGAGCCACCATGTCTGACTTCTCAATGGTACTTTAGAAGGCACTATGGGGCAGAAGGTCCCAGGAGAAGCAGAAGAAGGAAGACTAGTCAGGCAGCAGATGGAAAGAGATCCAGGAGCCTGGCCACGAGGGTGACCAGGGACCCCTAAGCACGTGGGGTCCTCCTGCCACTGCTCCCTGCGGGATCGTACCTTGATGGAAGATGCATCAGCAATGGAAGCGGTGGGAGAACCAGGGAAGGTCAAGACACACTTCTTGCCCAGGCAGCGGCCGTGCAACTCAACGTCCTCATAAGGGTTTTCCTTCACTGGCGGATCTGTGGTCAAAGGCAACGGGTCAAGAAGATCCTGGGATGTTTTCCTTAAAGGGACATGGAGGCCGATGGCTTAGCCACTCCTGTGTTAGTCCTTGTGGGATGCTGTTGCCTTGCTATTACCTTTCTTCTTGGTGACAGACCTTGATTTCCATCAGGGCCACCCCCTTCTTCCCAGCTGTCACCATGTAAGACTATCACCTCTCCCAGTTCTGGGGCTCAGCCACTCTGAAGTCCCAGGTCCTTGCCTCAGTGATGAGTTCAGGACAGGGCTTACACCCCACCAAAGACAATCACTACATGGAATTATTCCTAGACCCAAAGAGACCTAAGCTTATCTGGTCAGGGTGGACCCTCTGAATTTTTCTGTTTGTTGACTTGTTTTCTTTTTGTGAAGACAGGGTCTCACTCTATAGCCCAGGCTGGTCCTGAATTCACTATGTGGTCCAAGCCGGTCACAGACTCATGGCAATCTTCCTGCCTCAGCTTCCTGAGTGCTAGGATTACAGGCATTTGCCACAATGCTTGGCTAATCTTTATGTGGTACTGGAGAACTGAACCCGAGGCCATGGCCATTGGCCTGACCACTGAGATACACCCTTAGCTCCTTCTGGATTTCTACTGGGACTTGTCAGCCACAGGCTCTGCTTGCAGGGGCTGCTTGCAGCTACCCTGGGACTATGGACAACCTGCTGAGAAAGTGGCTCACCTGGGAGTTACAAAGAGAAGGAACAAAAAGCCAGTTATAGTCACAGGAGTCTGCAAACTCCTTTTGTGGTTTCAATGGGGTTTTCTGTTCCCTGTCACTGAAAGTGTGTTCTGAGGCAGGTCTAGCTAGGGGAAGTCTAAGTCTCGTGCCCGCTTTCCATCTGGGAAGCCAGCTGCTCAGGCAGGAGCCTGGCCTATACAGACGAGCTTTGGCTTCTCTGGTCTCTACTTCAGGCCGGCTCACATAAGGCTATTCCTGCATGGATGAGCACGCGAACGTGTGTCTGTGCGCTGGCCCACCGGCCATGAGTGCACATACCTGCAAGCTTTTCTGTCTGACCAGCTTATTTCTTGTCCACTGTGAGCAGAGACCAGCTTGAGCTCACTCCTCCCTAAAACTGGGATCTTCTAAAGAGACAACAGCTCCTAAACAAACTCTGCAAACTGAGCCCCACGTGCGAATCTGAGTTTTTAGATCTGGGCCAAAGCTGCTTTCCTAACAACAGACATTCACAAACCAATGCCTTGACGGCCTAGAAAGGCACACTCCTGGGGTGTCTGGAAGAGCCTGTGGCCTGCAGTGCTCTCTTCCTCTCCGTACCCCTTGCAATTCTGGGAGCATCTAAAGAACCAAGGTGATCCAGGCTGGGGGTGTAGCCCAGTGCTTACCGTGTGTGCCTAGTGTGTCCAAGGCCTGAGGTTCCAATACCCAGTACCACAGAAAGATAAGCTGGCACAGCGGTGCACACCTGTAATCTTAGCTCTTGGGAAACTGAGGCAGGAAGACTGCCATGAGTTTGAGGTCAGCCTGGGCTGCCTAGTAAGTTCAGGACCAGCCTGAACTATAAAGTGAGACTATGTTCCAGTTTGTAAACATCCCACAAGGGAGCTATTGTTGTCCTCACCATACAGACCAGACAATCCCAGCTCAGAGATGTCAAATTCCAGCTCAAGACAACACAGCTGACTGGCAGAGGCAGGATTCCAGCCTGGACTGAGGGACTGCAGGACGCCACACCACCTGGGGTATTCATAACCAGCCCGTCCCTGCTCACCTTCTCCTGTATCCTCACCTGCTGGTTCTCTCATTCACTGCTCTGTGTATGTGCGTGCCTGTGTGGGTGACAGGAACCCTATTTCCTTTGCCCAGAGCCGCTGGCCTCTCACCTAGGATGTCCTCATAGACGTTCTCCTCGGACATGGTGCGTGTGAGCCCCAGCTTGGTCTGCGCGTACCAATCGGCCCTGCTGCTCTCGGAGGAGGACTGCAGTAAGTCCTCAAACTCGTAGGATTTCCTATGGGTTGTGTGAGACAGGAGGGGAAAACAAGAGCTAGAATCAATTCAGGCTGGTTTAGAGAATAAACAACCCTGTCCCAATTTTTTTTTCTTAGAACGATTTCTATTACTGAGATCAACTCTTTCTTTTTATAAAGAGTCTCTGGGCTGGAGGAACAGCATGGTGGTTAGAATGCTTGCCTAGCCAAGTTCAAGATGGAGTCGGATTTCCCAGCAGCACATAAACTGGGCATGGGGGTGCATGCCTGTAAATCCCAGCACTCGAGAGGCTGAAGCAGGAGGACTGCCATGAATTTGAGGCTGGCCTAGTCTATACAGTGAGTTCAGGACATGCCTGGACAACAAGAGCTCATGCTCTAAAAAAGATTTTTTCAAGTTGAATAAAAGCATTAGCATCTCTAGTTATGTATTAACTTTAAGAAACAGGAATTTCCAAAGGCTATTAAATGATAACTACATCCCACCTGGCTTTTCTCTAGTTTAAATGTTTCCAGTGATCATTTCCCATGCCACCTGCCTTTTTCAGGGATAGGTGGAGCATGCCCATAATCCCAGCACTCCGGGAGGCTGGGGCAGGAGGATGCCACGTTTGAGCCCTGCCTGGTAAACGCAAGCCCCTGCCAAGCCACTTAAAAAAAATCTTCTGCGGATTACATTGTGCTCAAAGCTGCTATGGTAAGAAGTCCCCACTTTACAGCTCTGAAAAACTTGACTGGCATTTAGTCCATCGGCCTACCAGGTCCTTACAGGATCACTGGATGACTACTGCTCACAGGTGTTATTGTGAAAACTCAATCCCAATGGGCTTTTATTTATTTTTATTTTTGTGATTCTTGTTATTGAACCCAGGGCCTTTAGGCTTTCACAATGAGTTACATCCCTAGTCCTTTTTCCTCCTGCCTCAGCCTCCAGAGTGCTGGGATTATAGGCCTGTGCCACCATGCCCAGCTAAGCTTTTTATGTGATGCCAGTGCTGGCTAGGCATGCCTGTGAATTACTGAGCTGAGCCCCTAGTATTCTCTATTCATTTTTGAGACAAGGTCCTGCTAAACTGCCCATGACTGAACCTGCAATTTGGATCCTCCTGTCTCTGTAGCTCGTGCTCTGCTTTTCTGTTTTTGCAGGGGTGGTGGTGGTGGTGGTGGTATGGTATGGTATGGGGGCGCGTGTGTGTGTGTGTGTGTGTGTGTGTGTGTGTGTGTCGCGGTGTGTCTTTCTATGTTGTCCACATTGGCCTTGCAAGCTCAAGGGCCTGATTTCAATTCCTCAGCACCACATAAGGCTGGGCATGGTGGTACATCGCACTCGGAGGCTGAGGCAGGAGGACTGCCTTGAGTCCAAAGCTAGTCTGGGCTACATAATGAGTTCAGGACCAGCCAGGCTACAGAGTAAGACCCTGCCTCAAAAATCAATCAATCAATCAATCAATCAATCAATCAATCAAAGCTAGAAGTGGTGGCACATGCCTGTAATCACAGCACAAGGGAAGTTGAGGCAGAAGGACTACTGTGAATTTGAGGCCACTCTGGGCTACACACTAAGTTCAGGACCAGTCTGAACTACAGAAATAAAAATAAAAAAATAAAAAATAAAATAAAATAAAATAAAAAAGAAAAAATATTATTGACTAGCTATTGTGGTTTGACTCTGGAATGTCCCCAGGTCTCATGTATTTAAATGTTATGGATTGTCTATGAAACCATATGCTGTTGGGAGACTGGGGTGTAGCCTGGAGGGGTGGATTACAGGCATGTAAGTCAGGATTGCAGGCGTGTAGTGGCCGCACCTTCCACACCTGGATCCAGGAGGGACTGATCAGTGGGCCGAGATCTAGAAGGATACAGAAGCTGCTTCCTGCCTTCCTTGAGGGCTAGTCTCAACTAGCCTCAACTTGCCTTCCTGTGTGTGATGTCATGAGGAGCTGCCTCCACCTCTGTCTGTGCCATGTACTTCCATTGCTGCCGGCTGCCCCTGAATGGACTGTGACCTTCTGAAACTGTGAGCTAAAATAAACCTTTCCTCCCCTAAATTTGTGGATGTCGAGTATTGAGTCACAGCAACAAAAAAGTAACTGAGACACTAGCATCCATGGTCTTTTCAGTTCCTAACACAACCATTGGGGCTGGAGGAATGGCTCAGCGGTTAAAGCTAAGTCAAGTGCTAAGTACTAGAGTTTGATTCTCCAGTACCACATAAGCCAGGCGTGGTGACACATGCCTGTAATCCTGGCATTCAGGAGGCTGAGGCAGGATTGTTGTGAGTTCAAGGCCAGCTTGAGCTCCATAGTGAGTTCAAGACCAGCCTGGGCTACAGAGTGAGACTCAAAATTAAAAAAATAAATAAATTAGACTAACACAACCATTGTTGAAACAGATGATGTTACTAAATGAAGATTCTCAGAAACTCCTCAAGCTACATTTGCTCTAAACCTCATTTAATCGAACATTTTGCTCCTTTGAAGATTCTAAACGTTCAGGTTTTGGCCATAATTCTGACATCTTGTCTCCCAATGACAAGACAGAGGGCAGTGTGCAGGCACTTTCCTGTGAAACAATGCTAGTGGAGGGTGATGCCACACCACAGCCATGGGGACAAAAGGGGTCTTGGGTAGTGGACATGAGGGGTCAGTCACTGTACAGTGTAGGTTGCACACTTTCTAGTGACTAAGGTTTCATGTCCTCCAAAAGTTCTGAGTCTTATCTGGGCTCAGTCACACAAGCCTGCAGTCCCAGCACTACGGATGGCAGGCTAGGGCAAGAGGTTTCCAAGTTCAAGCCCAGCCTGGGCACTTAGTGAGACCCTGTCTCTAATCAGAACCAAAATATGGGCTAGAACTGTATCTCAAGTGTGAAGGCGGTGGGCTCGATTCTCAGGACCAAGACAAAACCAAAAAAAAAAATAATAATAATAAGAAAATTCAGAAAGTCTTACACTAAAGCCCCAAGGAAATCGGTACGAAGTCAAAACAATCAACTGAGAAGTTGAAATTCTCGTCAATGCAGATATGCAGTTTCATAATGATTTAGAAAAAACTGTAGCGTGATCAAATTAAGCTAAAATTTAAAAACTTGAAATCAAGGTGAAGTAGTTTGAGGATGCAGATGCATGTGAGTTTAAACCACAGTACCTTTCTGGCTGAATGCTGACCTTTGGCCATTCCTTTCAGTCATTAAACGCATGCCATGAAAACATGTGGAACTACACTCCCGTGGCAGAAACCTGATCTGTAGAATTTCCTGACATTTGTGGGTTTCTCCTTTTCCACCTTAGGATGAAAGGCACGTGTCCTTGCGTTTCATTCCCTGGGGCTTTGGATAAATAAAAATGAAGGAAGGGAGGGAGAAGAGAAAGGGGAGGGGAAATCGGAAGACAGAAGAGAAAATGGGAAATGCACTCTCTCCAAGAGAAGCTGCATTGTCCAGCCCAGGCCTTGGTGAGGCCCTTGGTGAGGCGGGCCACCTGGCCAAGGAAAACAAGCTGAGCGGTTCTCATAGGCTCCTAAGGCAGGCTGTGTAACTCTAAACTCTCCTCTGGTCCTGATCCTTAATCATTTCTTTCTCCAGCCTTGGCTTGGCTTTCTTGCTCAGAGGGAGCAGGACAGATGCCAAATTCATGGCTGAGACTTTTTTTTTCCCTCTGAAGAGATAAGAACACAATATAGTGGAGTAGAAAGTGAATGCTCACCTCTGTTTTTTTTTTTTTCTTTGTAGCCCAGGCTGGTCTTGAACTCACTACACAGCCCATGGCAACCCTCCTGCCATAGCCTCCTGAGAGCTGTATTACGGGTGTGCGCCACCATCCCTGGCTAACCTTTATGTGGACACTTTCCACATGTGGCACTGGGGAACGGAACCCAGGACCCTGCACACTAGACAAGTGCTCTAACAAGTGAGCAACGCTCCCCTGTCATCCATATGGTATTTTAAATAAAATGAGCCTAACAAGCTCAAGGCCCAGAGTTGATTCCCCAGTGCCATATAATCTGGGCATGGTGGCATATGCCTATAATCCCAGCACTTGGGAGGCTGAGGAAGGAGAGCTGCCATTAGTTTGAGGACAGCCTAGCATGGTGGTTTGGATTTGGAATGTCTCTCCAAAAGCCTCATGTATTGGGATGTTACTGCTCATCTATGGAAGTACGGGCTGCTGGGAAACGGAGGCCTGGTCTGGAAGGGGAATTATGGGCACCTGGTGGATTATAGGCGTGTGATCTAGGACAGACGGGTGGGCAGATTGCAGATTCCAGGTATATGGATAAGATTACACGTGTGTGGATTGACTGGATTACACGTGTGTGGTGGGGGCTTAAACCAGGAGGGGCAGAACACTGAGGGTAGACCCAGAAAGGGCAGAGGAGGAGGGATGCATGCTGCTTCCTGCCTTCCTCCTTGGACCTGGCTGGACTGGACTTGGCTTGGCTTCCTGTTTGCGATGTCGTGAGGAGCTGCCTCCACCTCTGTCCCTGCCATGATCTTCCACTGTTGCCATTACCCGAGTGGACTGTGACCCTCTGAAACTGTGAGCTAAAATAAACCTTTCCTCCTGTAATTTGTACTTGCTGGGTACTGAGTCACAGCACCAAAAATAGTGAGTTCAGGGTTAGCCCAGACTACAGAGTGAGATCCTGTCTCAAAAAGAACAAAAACAAAACAAACAAAATCTAAAGATTTAATAAAGGTTAAAACATAGCTGATGCAACCACATTCATACTGGACAAGAACAATTTCATCTTCAGCCTTAAACTAAGTTACTTTAGCTGCCTATAAAAATATGGAAAGATTTTTTTCCCCATCAGTTGGAACCAAGGAGAGAAAGGTTAATGAAAGTAACTAGTCCCCAGGTGATTCGTGACCTGGAGACGACCCGGATGGAAGACTTCACCTTCCAAGGACCAACCTGTGCCTGGGAAGTGGGCACCCAGGATGGAGCGTATGCCTATAATCTCAGCTACTTAAGAGGCTGAGGCAGGAGAATGGCAAGTTCATCCGGTTTCAGAATAAAGAATAAACAGGGCTGGGTATATAGCTTCAGTGGTGAAGAACTCCTGGGTTCCTAGTAATGCACACACACGCATGCACACACACACAAATTAGTGCCTGACTGGCTAGGGGTATAGCTCAGTGGTGAACATCGGCTTAGCAAGCGTTGAACACGGGTTCAATCTGCGGCAGCAAGCCTGGCTCTCCTCCTTTCTCCCCACCTAAGAACTGGAGATGGTTCCAATTTTCCCTAAATTCTTCCACAGACTTTATATAATACTGTGACCAAAACCTGATTCAGTACAATAAAAGCCACACACAGACCAGTCTCACTGGGGGAGTACTGGTACAGAATTCATAAACCATTAGCAAATGGAATGCAACTGCACATTAAAAAAAGAAAAACAACAGGGGCTGAAGGAATGGCTCAGGGTCAAAGTCAAGCACTAAGTATCTGAGCTTGATTCCCCAGCAACATATAAACCGGGTGTAGTGGCACATGCCTCTAATCCCAGCTGAGACAAGGAGGACTGTCCAAGGCTAGCCTGGGCATCAAAGCAAGTTCCTGGGCCACAGAGTGAGACCCTGCCTCAAATATAAATAAATAAAATTTAAAAAACAACAATTCTGGACATGGTGTATATCTGTGATTCCAGAAAGCTGGGAGGCTGAGGCAGGAAGATCACAACTTCAAGCCCAGCCTGGGAAATTTAGCAGTTTAGTGAGTCCCTGACTCAAAATAAAAAATAAAGGGGCAGTAGGCCTGGAGGTACAACCTAGCACAAAGGCAAAGACTCTGGGTTCAACCTCTAGTATGGCAACAAAAAAAAAAGAAAGAAAGAAAAGAAAAGAAAAAGAAAAAGAAAAGAACCAGGACTGAAGAGAAAATGATCCCAATAATGTAAGATATACTAAAATATAGTTTCAGGGCTGGGTGTGGCTCAGTGATGGCAGAGAGCTCGGCTGGTACACACAAGGGACTGGGCTCATCCTCAGCGCCACAAATGAACTGGAGAATCACTATTAGCAGCCCAAAGAGGAAGAACCACAGGATCACATAAAGGTGATGACAAGTGCGAGGGTGAGAGGTGTGGACTGGAAAGATGGGAGTTGCGCAAGCGACAAGGATGGACCTACCAGGACCAAGAGCACGAAGAGGACCAAGCAGGGAAGTTTCCAACCCAGAAGCCAAATGAGGGCAGTGTTTACAAACAGAGTGACCTGGTGGTTGTCCTCCAATACCAAGATGAGGTCAATCAGGAAAAGACCAGAGGGGCTAGGAGCACAGCTCTGGTGATTAAACCAGGTGCCCAGGAACACATTCCCCAGCACCACATAAACCAGGCATGGTGGAGACTGCCTGTCATCCCAGTGCTCGGGAGGCTGAGGCACGAGGATTACCGTGAGTCCAAGGCCAGCCTGGGCTTCATAGAGAGTTCAGGACCAGCCTGGGCTGCAGGGCGAGACCCTGTCTCAAACACAAAAACAAAATAAAACAAACAACCGGACAAGCCAAGCAGGGAGGAGACTGACTGCGGGTTGCGAAATCCCCACCAGTTCCTCACTTTCTGCTTCCCAATCCTCCCAATTACAAGTTCTCAGCACACCCACAGGGCTCATTTTAAAAGCAAGCATTCTCTTTCGAGGGCTAAGGACAAATACCGCCAGGGGTAGTGGTGCATGCCAGTAATCCCCTACACTCTGGGAGGCTGAAGCAGGAAGATCCCAACTTTAATAAGTTCAAGCTAAGCCTAAGCAACTTAGTGAGACCCTGTCTCAAAAAAAAAAAAAAAAAAGACAAAAATAAATTAAGTGCAAAAGCCCTGGGATCAGCCCCCAGCAAAAACACCACCACCATCACCACACACACCCACACACACACCCACACACACGCACGCACGCACGCACGCACGCACGCACGCGCGCGCTGCGAAAACATCCCCACAAGGAACACCTATCAGTTCCAACACGTCTAGGCTCATCAACAAACTACTCGTGCTATGAGCAGTCTTGACTAATTCTAAGGTCCCTGCCTTGAATGTGACAGGCTGAGACCAGGTGGTTGGGATGGGGCACGTGTGGCACAGAGTCATAGGAGGATTCCGCGGCTGCTGGGCACAGGGAACCTACCTGTGGTCAGCGCTGGGTCTCTGCCTCCCAGTCCACAGTCTTCTGTTGACTGAGGCAGGAGGCGGGGATGAGGGCAGGGGCGGGGGTGGCAGGGACGGCAGGGGCGGCAGGTTTCTCTTCTCTTTCCGCCAGCTGGTGCCTGGGCCCCCATCCTTGTCTCCTTCTCCGGCGGCGTGTTTGAACGTTCTCCGGGGCTTGGGCACGGGGTTGATGAAGGGCTTTGGAGGGGCGCCCTCTGAGCCCCTGCACACGCTCTCCGGGCTCTTCCTGTCCTCTGGGGCCCCAAGACTGGGGTCCCTGCACTCGAGGTCCAGACGGGCGCCTCTCTGGCTCACTTCTGAGCCTCCTCTGCCTCCAGGATGATCAGGAAGTGAGGACCCCTCCTCTGCCCGGTCAGGCAGGCAGTGTGGTGAGTAGCAGGTCCCTGGCAGCTGGGGATCCAGGCCGGCCGAGCCATCCTTCAGAGCCTGCTCCAGTCTCCTGACCTGCTTCAGGACCGAGAGGTGGTGGTTCCTGAGGCGTGCTTTGCCCGGCCTGGGCGCGCAGCCTCGGCCTGGGTCTGCCTCTGGACCTCCACTGGGTGGGCCGGGGTCTGGCCTCCACTCCGTGTCCTGTTCCCCAGTTCTCACCATCCCTCTACTCCTCTCACCCTCCATGCTTCCTGCGTGGGGCCTCACTCCATTGCTGGCCTCTACATCTCCAGTCCTCTGGACCTCACCGCCTCTCCTGTTCACCACGCAGGACGGGTGGTCCTCCTGCTCGGCTATCTGCCCGCCAGGGGCAGCAGAGGGCAGCTCGCTCTTGCCCTCCCATGCAGATATCTTGTCCCTTATGCCGCAGGGCTTGTGCTGGGCTCCGGTTCGGGTGGGAGTGCTGGGATTCTGGGCTCCACTCAACTGCCTCCTCCTGGCATTGCTGGCATTCTTAGCCCTGAGATCCACAGCTGGGTCCCTGATGACCACGTTGGAGCTGAACATGTCCACACCTGCCTTGGGCATGAGGTTCTGGAGGCCTTCCAGGGGGCTGCTTCCTAAAGGCAGTGCCCGGTTGGCCTCTGGGGCAAGAACACAGGCCCCAAGCGGCTGTCTTTGAGGGGCTTCCCAGACCTCCAGATCGTCCACCTTTACCCTGAAGCAGAAAGACAGGCACCGGGTGAGGGATTCCTACAGCACTTGCTGCTGATCACTTTATCATTTTGCGGGGAGACAGCACAGTGGAATGAAGAGGAAATTCAGATTTTGGCATCAAATACACCTGTCTGAGTCTTCAC
This sequence comes from Ctenodactylus gundi, assembly GCA_004027205.1. Lineage (NCBI taxonomy): Eukaryota > Metazoa > Chordata > Mammalia > Rodentia > Ctenodactylidae > Ctenodactylus > Ctenodactylus gundi. The sequence goes on from PVKB01000562.1 coordinate 96,415, forward strand.
ATCAACCACTGGCCAGCTGTGTGACCTTGGGCAAGTTATTAAGTCCATGAAGTCGCAATTTCCTCCTCTGTATCATGGGCATAATAGTAATTATGATAATATGTGGGGCCAGAGGTGTAGCCCAGTGGATATAGTGCTTGTCTCACGAGTGTAAGGCCCTGGGTTGGATCCCCCAGCACCACATAAAAATTAGCTGGGCATGATGATGAATGCTTTTATTTTTTTCCCACCATTTCCATTAATATATGTGATACACAGTGTTTACAATGAAATTGAGTATTTTGTGCACATATATATCAGATCAACTTTACAGTCCCTTCTCCTTTTTGGCCCTCCCACATCCTTCCCAACCTCCCTAACTCCCACTATCACACCATTTGGTTATATAGAATGCCTGTATTCTGGGTTTCCCAAATCACAGAAACCATGTGATATTTAACATATTTAATCTTCTGCATCTGACTCATTTTACTCAAATCACCACTCTTTAGCTCAGTTTCCCACCCCTAGAATGGGCTGCAGGGGCCAAATCTTGATGCCTCTTCTCTGAATCCAGCAGAAGCCTTTATTGGGACATTTGACCAAGGTTCCTTTTTTCTAATATCTCACTATATCTTTGTTGAGATTCTATACTTATGTGTGATATAGATTTAAGTTTGTTTTATGTAGCAATTTGATATAGACTTAAGCTCAATTATTATAGCAATTCACTTATTCTGTCTTTGATATAAGTTTATTCTAAGAAAGCTGATATAATGATAACCTGAATATCTTTTGAATGTACAAACATTTACCTTTCAGTACTGAGCTAAGGCATTTGAAATTTAACTTCTTCCTTACGTTTTCTAGCCTTATGAATTACACTATTACTTTTCTTTTCTCATGTAGACTAGTGGGTAAGACTGGGGCAGGAGGATTACTCTGAGTTCAAGGTCAGCCTAGGCTACATACTGAGTCCGGGATCAGACTGCACTATAGAGCAAGACCCTGACCCACTATCCCCCAACACACAAAAAAGGTATGCATCTAAAAAGGCTGCCATAGTCAGGTGTAGTAATGTATTTTGGTAACCCCAGCTACTCAGAAGCTGAAAGCAGAAGATCAACAAGTTTGAGGCAAGCCTGGGCAACTTAGCAAGACCCTATCTCAAAAAAAAAAAAAAAAAAAAAAAGAGTACAAATTTGTAGTCCCAGCGCTGTCAAGGGTGAGGCAGGAGGACCATACATCTAAACTGAGCCTGGGCAACTTAATGTGATCCTGTTTCAAGATTTAAAAAAAAAAAAAACTAAAAAGGGCTGGGGATTATAGCTCAGTGCCAAGGCTTTTAGTTCAATCTCTATTACCACAACTATTGAGACAGTGTCTTACTCCATAGTCCAAGCTGGTCCTGAACTCACTATGTAGCCCAGGTTGGCCTCAAACTCACAGCAATTCTGAATGTTGGGACTATAGTGTGTGCTACCATATCCAGTTTATATGGTTCTGGGGGTTCAAAGTCAGGATCTTGTACTTGCTAGGAAAGCACTTTAACTGCTGACGTATTCTTCTAGGCCCTACTTAAATGATTTCTAAAAGGTAGTCATAAATATTTAATGAAACAGCCTACATAAAACATCTACCATGTTCTGAATATAAAGGGTAGCTATCATTACTGGCTTTTCTCTATAATGAAAATAAGACTAATTTCGTAAGGTCGAAGATTATATAATCTAGGTTTACTCTGATTTTTTGGGTGACAAGGTCTTGCCCTAAAATGCAGGCTGATCCTGAACTCACTAGTAATCAAGCTGGCCTTGAACTCATAGCAAGCCTCCTGCCTCGGGCCCCAAATGCTGGGATTATAGGAGTGTACCACCACATTTGGCTTACATATGGAAACCGCTACTTGCTATGCAAGAGCTTCAACAGATGAGCTAAACTCTAGCCCCTTTAGGGATAACTTTTTGCTCTGTTTATTTATAAATCAAAATAAGCCAGGCATGATCAGGCCTGTAATCCAGCACTCTGGGAGGCTGGTGCAAGAGGATCCCAAATTTGCCCAGCTGGGCACTTTAGCAATTTAGTGATATCCTGTCTCAAAATTAAAAATAAAAATGGGCTAGGGATATATCTCAGGAAGAAGGCTCTGGGTATGATCCCCACTACCACACACACACACAAACACAATTTAAAAAGCTGGGTGTGATGGTGCACGTCTGTAATCCAGGCACTCTGAGTCTCGGGCAGGAGGACTGCTGTAAGTTTGAGGCCAGCCTAGACTACATAGTGAGTTCAGGGACAGCCTGGACTACAGAGGGACATCCTGTCTTAAAAAATAAAAACAGTGAATTCAAGACCAGTCTGGACTATAAAGCAAGATCTTGTCCCAAAACCAATCAATCAAACAAAACAAAACAAAAAACTTAACCACCATTGCAAGTCATGCAGATTTGCTGATTCTAGGCTTGAAAACAAGACTAGGCTCTTACCCTCAAACTGAAGCAGCTCTGGAGCTTGCGTCCTCTGAGCCACTCTCCCCCAGCAGGGACTGTTCGGCTACACGGGCTTGCTTTGGCTGCTGCTGTATCCCACACCCAGAATAATGTGGAAAGAGTAGGTGGTCAGTTTACTATCTGTGGCACAAACTAGGCAGATTCGGGGTTCATGCCTGACAGGGAAAAGTGCTGTCCCATAAGATGCCACTGGCCACACGCAGCTACTTAACGTTAAATCCAACTAAATACCAGGCATGGTGATGCATGCCTGTAATCCCAGCAGTCTGGGAGGCTGAGGCAGGAGTATCACAAATCCTAGGCCTGCCTGGATTACAGGGGAGACTCTGTTTTGAAAACCGAAAGAAATAAACAGAAAACCCAACTAAATAAAAGCCTCCATCCTTAGCTGCATCAGCCACAAGTCAAGCTGCCAGCAGCCCCTGTAGCTGGTTAATGGTTGCTGTAGTAAGTAGAGGGGGCAGAAGGAGACTGCTGTGACTGTAGAAAGGGCCCTAGCCCGTAATCCCAGCACTCAGGAGGCTGAGACAGAAAGATTGCTTTGAGTCCAAGGCCAGCCTGGGCTTCATAGGGAGTTCAGGATCAGCCTGGATTACAGGGCAAGACCCTGTTTCAATCAATCAAAAAATAAATATAAAAAAATTATACAAAGAGTAAGCTGGGACTGTATGTAGCTCAGTGCAAAGGCCCTGGGTTGGATATCTAGTATCACAAAAATAACAAATAAATGGCAAACAGATATTCAAGGAACAAATGGATGAATAAGTAATGTGTTTGTCATAAATATTTATTTATTGTTAGTTTCTGAGATATGATCTTGCTCCACAGTCCAGGCTGGTTCTGAGCTCATAATATAGCCCAAGCTGGTCTCCAACTGACGGCAATCTGTCTGCCTCCTGAGTGCTGGGGTTATGGGTGTGCATCACCAGGTCTGGCTAATTTTTCATGTGGTGCTTGGGGATCAAGTGCAGGACCTTGGCCACGCTACACAAGCACTCTAATCACTGAGCTATGCTCCCTGCCCCTGTTGTAAATCTTTACATCAACAGATAGCAACTGTGACTGTAAATCATTACAGTTATTTCCTAAGATCCCAAACACCTAGAGTGACTTCATAGTCAGTGAGGACCTAGCTGGGAACAAAGAAGGCTTGCTGAGACACCATGTTGGATTTACCAAGTGTGGTGACACCGTCCCAACTCTCCCCAAGAGCACAGTGCCTTTTCCACACAGTTCCTATGCTTAAGAGTTCCTAGAATTCCTGTTTCCAGGATTCTACCATCCCAATGGGGCTCCTGGCTGGGATGCAAAGCTGTGATCGATCAGCTGATTGTCAACTGCCTTGTTGAAGGTGAGAGTAAGTGTCAGAGATAAAGGTTCCACCTGCAAGACCACCACCCTAGCAGAACAGGGAGAAGGCTGAGTGTGTGGCCAGACACAGCTGCAGAGGCAGAAGGCTCAAAGATTAGGGAGGGGAGGGGAGGCACGGCCTAGCAGTCAGAACTAATGGACACCACCCTGGCCCGCACAGAGGAGATCCTGCCGAAGTCCCCAGAACACATCAAGAAGCAGCCAAAGCATCCTGTCACCACTTGGTCTCAAGTTTTTTTTTTTTGTTTGTTTTGTTTTGTTTTGGTGAAACCAAGGATTGAGCCCAGGGCCTTTGCACTGAGCCACATCCCCGGCCCATTGTTATTTTTGATTTTGAGACAGGATCTTAGTAAGGCAGTTAAGTTGCCCAGGTTGGGCTCCAACTTGTGATCCTCCTGCCTCAGCTTCTCAGAGTGCTGAAACTACAGCCCTGTGCCACCAAGTCCAGCTCAAGTCTAAAGTGAGCACAGAGTGCGGAGGCAAGTTCCGGGAGGCCCCTTGCCATGATGCCTCCCTAGTTCAGAGAAGGCTCAGGAGGAGAAAAGGATCAAGGGGCCACTGTCTGCCCGATTCCAGAGGCAGCACGCCTACCTGTCGGCCGGTGAGCAGCTCGGGTCCTCGGCGTGGATGTGGCTGCCCTGGGCTGGCCCGCACACTGTCATCATGTCAGCACTGATGGGAGCTCCTGGGGGCCTGCGGGACAAGGATGCACATTTAGTCAGCCAGGCCGGCCAGGCCTCCTCCAGGGAAGCTGACCCAGGACTCACGCCCCACCCCACCCCTCACAGAGTCCCCACAGTGTTAGCAGGCATCTATCTTGGCTTCAGGCACACAACTGTGGTCTGCATTCTACCACAGCCTACAGGCAGGGACCACGGGATGACATCTCTGGGATGCCCAGACATTACAGCACCACCCCGGGTCCAGCAGCCTCTCTCTAGGACAGCCCCACTCTCAGCGCACACTTTCTGCCTAATGAGGCCTTCCTGCTTCTCAGTGACAATCTTCCCTGCCCGAGACCGGTCACTGAGCCCAGGGCTTCTACACTGAGCTGCATCCCTAGCCCCTCATCCCTTCCTGGTTTTGAAAACAGGAATTCACTAAGTCCCTAAATTGCCCAGGCTGGACTGGAATTTATGATTTTCCTGCTTCAGCCCCCAGAGTCCCGTGATTAACAGGCCTACATCACGACACCCGGCAGTGACCGAAGCCAGAGAACCTACTATGTACATGCACCATAGGTGGGGTGAACTGAGGTCTCCGTACATCTGGGGCAGGTCTGGGGCTGGAGGAATGGCTCAGAGGTTAAAGTGCATGTCTAGCAAGCTCTAAGTCAAGTGCTAAGTACCAGCACCACATAAGCTGGGTGTGGTGGCGCAGGCTGGTAATCTTAGCACTTGGGAGGCTCAGACAGGAGGATTGTCTTGAGTCTGAGGCCAGGCTGGGCTCCACAATGAATTCAGGACCAGCCTGAGCTCCAGAGTGAGACCCTGTCTCAAAACAACAGCAACAAAAACACATCTGGGGCAGATCTGGGCTGTAACCAACATTTCCTGAAAGCAACCAGCCCTCAGCTCACCAGTCCCTACACAGCAGAGCAGAGCATTGAGGGGCCTTTCAGGGACAGGAAGGGACTCATTGTCCCTAGCATAATGCCTGCCACAGATGAAACTTCTGGAGCTTGTCCCTGCGGCCAGCCCCACAGACACTGCTCTTCTGTCCTCATCTGACAGAGGGCTGCAAGGGAGGTGGGGGAGCAGCCCCCATCCTCCAGGGTCTGCAGTCCTCGTGAACCAGCCCACACTGGCAGCCTGGGTCCATGCACAAGGGACATCGGGGCCCCTTCAAGCAGGCGCCTCTTCCCCAGTACCAGGACCAGTGCCAGTCTGTGTGCAGGACACTCTGGGGGACTTGGAAGAGCACAAGGCTCGGGGTCCCCATCCTCCAGAGGAACACCAGGACTGGGAACAGTGGCACATGCCTGTAATCCCAGTACTCTGGAGGCTGAGGCAGGAGGATTCCAAGTCCAAGCATAGCCTGGGCAACTTAGTGACTTAACCAGACTCTGTTTCAGATACACATAAAAGGGGCCTGGAATGTTGCCAGGCATGAAAACCCTGGGTTCTGTCCCTAGTACCGGGAGAAACAAAAACCCAGGATTGCGCTCAAGTGACTGTGAGCCTATAACCCTGCTCTCTCCCCACCCCAATTTCCCTACTGGACTCAGGAAGCACAGCTTTCAGAAAAGGTCCTTCTAACAACACAGTGCTATGTGAACTCGCTTCCTATCCGGTAGCAATAATTCCCATACTGGAGCAGGGTCCTGTGTGTGCTTCTGGGTGGGAAGTGAGAGGCAGAGTGCCCTGCACACTCAGCAATCTGCCCACCCACACGGGTAAGGAAAATGCTGCCCTCACTAAAGTTTGTCCTGTCTAGCCATGTGTGGTGGCACACGTTATGTAATTCCAGTACTCTGGGAGGCTGAGGCAGGAGGAGAACAAATTCCAGCCCAGGCTGAATTAACAATGTCGTGAGACCTCATCACAAAATAAAAAATAAAAACAGCTGAATACATATGTCATGGGCAGATCCTACACTCAATCCCCAGCACCAACACAAATAAATAAATAACATTTGTCTGCTCCTGATGATTAAAAATCACTATTGGTGACAAGCCCAGCCTGACCTGCTAGTTGGGAGCACTTACGACTTAAATTACCACAATAAATGTCACTATTTTTTTTTTTTTTTTTGAGACAGGGTCTCACTCTATAGCACAGGCTGGTCCTGAACTCACTATGGAGCCCAGGCTGGCCTTGGACTCTGGCAATCCTCCTGCCTCTCCCTCCCTAGTGCTGGGATTACAGGTGTGCACCACCATGCCCATCTTTTGTGGTGCTGGGGAACTGAACTCAGGCACTTGCTAGGCAAGCGTCTTAACTGCTGAGCTATTCCTTCAGCCCCTGCCCTAGATGTTTTTAAGAGCCAGAAAACTAGGTGCAGGCAGCAGCTTCACAGAGAGGCTGCAGCTGTGGGGCAGCCCCCGAGAACCTGCCATCTTTCCATTTTCCAGATGTAATTATGGTTACCCTCATTTGAAGGAGAGGAGTTCAGGGATCAGAGACTCAGCCGCCCGTCATCGCAGTCTTCTGTTGAACTGGGAATCTAATGTGTATCTTTCTATCCCAAATTCTATCACCTTCATCTGGGCTATCTGCTCATTTAGAACCACCCGGGAGCTTCACCTCTCTTGCATGTGATACTGGAATCTTCTACCCAATGATGTCAGGACACCCCGGGGACAGAGGCCTCAGAATCTGACCTGAAGACTCCTCTCCATTTTTCTTCCATACAACAGGAATAGGTCTTTATTTAGAAACAAAGGTCAACGGGTAAAAGCTCCTGCTACCTGGGTGGGGTCCCAAGTGGGCTGCAGGACAACCTTTCTTCTGAGAGCAGCGAGTGGGTGGGAAATAGCTTTCCTACATAATCTTCGGGGAAGTTCAGGGTAAGGAAATTGACAGTTACATTTTGTTAGGCACTTCCGTAAGCACAAACATAATTCAACCCAGCAATACTTCTAAGAAAATTGAAATGTGTTCACATATGTTCTTCTAATAATAACATTCAGAGCAAGTGCTACATGTAACGGGCAGAAAGTAAAAACCACAGTAATAGCCATCAGCCAACGAAGGGACAAATTAAATGTGGTATGTTCATAAAATGGAGTATTATTAAGCCACTGAAAGAATGAACTCAGACACAGGCTACAACTGAAGAAACTCTAAAAACATTAGAAGTGAACTGAAGCTTGTCAAAAAAGTTCACGTATTATATGGGCACATTTATAGGAAATATCTCAAATAGCCAGTACACAGAGACAGAAAGTAGTTCAGTGGTTGCTTTGGGCTGAAGGGGATCTGGGGTGTGGGGTGGCCAAGGGCACAGAGCATAGGATTTTTTGCTTTGTTTTGGGTTAATATCAGGCCTTGCTCTGTAATCTAGACTGGTCCTGAACTCACCATGGAGCCCAGGCTGGCCTCAAACATACAGCAATCCTGTCTCGGTCTTCCCAGTGCTGGGATTAGAGGTATGGGCCACCACACCTGGCTTTACAGGTTTCTCTTACACAGTGAAAGATGTCCTAAAATTATGATGGTTGCAGTCTATAAAAAAACACACTAAAGTGTACACTGGATTGACTTTTACTGTCTATAAATTACACCCCAATAAAGTGGCTTGTAAATAAAGGTAGTAAAGAAACAAGGCACACAGGCACCCACTACCTTGCACAGCACACTGGGCAGACAATAGGAAGTCAATTTCATTTTACAGAAGGGGAAACTGAGGCACACAACTGATAAACAGCATCACTTTAAAAAAAAGAACAGCTTGTAACCCCAAGTCCCCTCAGTATTATATCATGACCTCCTTTCACGATGAGTGTCTGCTGATGTCACAGAATTAGGCGAGTGAACCTTAGGACCAGGATTCTTAAATTCAGAGATTTGGGCAAATCGGTCCACACGTGGTTTTAAAAAGAACTTTTTGTAGCCCCAGTCCATTCAAAATGGAGCCTGCTTACCTCATAAGGCTTCACATCCTGCAAGCGACCTCTTCCCTCCCCCGGAAGCCAAGGCCACATGCGGCCATATATGAATGCTGGGTCCACCCCCCAGGTCACACTGATTGGCTCTAAGAAAGAGCTGGCTTAAGACAAATTAATCAGATTCCATTCCTACGGCAAGGTGCAATCTGAGTGCTGGAAATCCAAGAACACCGGTAAGTGGTGGCTGTTCTCTCAGTGGCCTAAGAAAACAGCAGAGCCGGGGCGGACCTGGAAAAAAGGTGGCCACTGGCAGGGTGGCCTTGCATCTGGACCCAATCCACTGGGGCGCACGGCGCATTTCTGCCCATGGCTTCTTGTCAGACATTTCCGGATTTGTTGTTTAACATGAATTTTTCAATCTTCCGTGGGTATCTTCGCCACAGTGAAAAGGGCAGGCTACGTGTGTGTGTCACACCACAGCAGCCAACTTGGGCTCCTCAGGAAAGGAAGCCCCTTCCGGTTTGGTCCCTACCTGTGCAGGACCCTGGTCAGGTGTGATTCCATCAGTGTCAACACTGCTGAGGCCATAAGAAGTAGCTTTTCTCACCCATAAGACTTCATGACCCCAAGTCTACCACTTGATGTCTCAGTAAAGCTGATGTCATGAGACCCAACTTTCTGAGGTCTTGGGAAGATATATTATTGTCATTGTAATAGTACTGGGGTTTGATTGGGCCATCTACATCCCTATCCTATTTTTACTGTTCAGTTGAGGCAAGGTTTCCTAGTTGCTCAGTCTGGGTTTGAACTTGTGATTCTCCTGCCTCAGCCTCCCACAGTACTAGAATTACACAGTTCTGTACCACTAGACCAGGCTATGGTAAAAGCATTTGCCTGGGCAAGGCCCTGAGTTCGATTTTCCAACACCACAGAGACCGGGCATGGTGGTCATGCCTATAATCCCAGTACTTAGGAGGCTGAGGCAGGACTGCTGTGAATTTTAAGGCAGTCTGGGCTACCCAGTGAGTTCTGGGCTAGCTCTGACTACAGAGCAAGACCCTGTCTAAAAAAGTCATAGAACAGGAAGATAAACTGAAATCTTGGATGAATTTAATGAAGCTAAGGTATCAGGTGCACAATTTCCTTCCTCCCAGTAAAACCCCGCTGAAAGCCTCCACATGAGCCAGGTACAGCGGCACGAGCCTGGAAGCCCAGCTACTGGAGAACCTGAGGCAAGATGACAAATTCCAGCCAACCTAGGCAACCGAGCGTTTAGCAAGACCCTGACTCAAAATAGCTGGGTTGGGGGTGGGGGGCGCCCTGGAGATGCAGCACCGCCATCCTCAGTCCCTGCCCCTGACCTGCGATCTGCCAGGCCTGCAGGCGAATGAGAACATTTCCCAGAGGCTGCAGTCTGACTGCCAGAAGGAAGAGCCGAGCTGCCGGAGGAAAGGGATGACGGAATCTTTTTCCCATCCCTCTGTCTATTTCTGGGAGTCATCTGGCTCCAGGAAATGCTGCACCCCTTCTCCCAGGACCCTGTTGGAGTGGCCTGCCCTGGCTGCCCCAGCCCGCCACACCCTTCTCTTGCCCTCAGCTGCTGTCCTCACCACTCGGGTCACTGGGAATCCAGTGCTTCCGAGAAGCCCCAATCTGTGAGGAACTTCAAAGAGGAAAGAAGAAAAATTAAAATTAAAAAATGAAAAAAGATGGAAAAGAAACCACCTATAATGAAGCTACAAAAGCTTGTGTCATGGAGATGCTCCCAGCCAGGGAGACAGGAAGGTGACAGGCAGGAAGGCCGGGCTGGAAACGACACCACAGGCCACTTGCCCAGGACGGGACAGGAGCAGAGCTGAAGGCCCTACCCAGGGCTCTGTCACCTGCCCCATGTGGCTTCTCTCCAGTGACACAGTGCTAGGGAAAAGCTGCCTCTGGAGAACCTGGGTCAGCTGACCACACATTCTTGTAGGTGTCCTGTGTCAACTGAAAGCCCCCTTTTCCGAAACCCAGAGGGATTTCTGGAATTTTTTCTTTCCATAGAGAAATATTCTTTCTTACTAGAATGTTGACAGGGGTTGGGGGGGGGGCACCTAAGGTCCCCCAGTAGAGCACTCGCCCTTGTCCATGAATGAGGCCCTGGCTCCACATCCCAGCACCACAAACACCAAACACTCATCCCACTCCTAGGCAATATTACTTAGCTGTAGGTTCCTGTGGAATGTGGAGAGAGTGTATGTGTATGTGTGGCACAGGGAATAGAACCCTGGGCCTCAGGCATGCTAGGCAGGTGTTCTGTCATAAGCTACATCCCTGGCCCTATCATATTTTGAGATAGAGTTTCATTAAATTGGCCAGACTGGCCTCAAACTTAGGATCCTCCTCCCTCAGGCTTCTGAGTAGCTGGACCTATAGGTGTGTGCCACTACTCCTGGATTATTTTTTCTTTCTTCATTTTTTTCTTTGTGTACAGAAATAAAGCCCAGGGCTTTCACAGTCAACTAAATCCCTAGCCTACTTTTTAGTTCTGATTTTGAGAGAGTCTTGCCAAATTATTAATCTGCCTCGTCTGGTAACCTCCTATGCTGGTAGTCTCCTATCTCAACCTTCTATGCCTGCACCACCAGGCCCAGCTATCACTTTTCTCTTTTCTTCTTTCGTTTTGCCTTGAGACACGGTCTTGCTCTCTAGTTCAGGCTGATCCTAAACTGTGTCGCCCAGGCTGGCCTCGAACTCCCAGCAATCCTCCTGCCTCAGCCTTCGGAGTGCTGAGATTATGGGAGGCTTGTACATACTAGGCAAGCACTATAACATCTGAGCTATGTCCCCAGCCTTCTTTTTTTTTTTTTTTTTGAGGCAGGGTCTCTCTCTGTAGTCTACAGTGGTCCTGAACTCACGATGTAGCCCAAGCTGGCTTCAAATTCACTGCAGTCCTCCTGCCTCAGCCTCTTGAATGCTGGATTACCAGTGTGTGCAACCATGCCCAGTTCATGTGGTGCTGGGGATTTGAACTCAGTGCCTTGCTCTTGCCAAACAAGTGCTTTAACAAGAGCTATGCCCCCACACCCTATGGTTTAAATACAGTGTCCTTCAAAGTCTCCTATTTGGAAGGTGGTTGGACTGGATCATGGGAATGCTGTTCTCACTGGTGGAGGCATCCACTGATGAGTTTCTGGGTTGATAGGAGGGGTGGGCCCCTGGGGGCATGGCCTAGAAGGCAGAGCTTCCTCTTTGTCCTCCCTTCTCTCTGCTTCTGGGCTGCAGTGGGTTGAGTCCTTTTCCTGAGCCCCGGCACCAGGACTACAGACTGAATTCTTTCAAAGCTGTCAACCCTTCAAGCTGTGGGTGTCAGATGCTGTGTCCAGTGACAAAAAAGTTGACTAAGACACCCGTGTCCTTCTGTGTTCTTCCCCAAGAAGTCTAGCTCGAATCCCCATGTTTCCATAAAATCTACCCTGGCCACCCCCAGTGGAGTTTCTTCCTCCCTCCTCTGAAGTTCTATAGCAATCATCAACTTCTCTATACTTGGTTGTCTAACTAAATGTGTATGCCTTGTGCTCGCTCTTCTACGGCTGGCCTCAATCGTCACTTTTACTTTCCATTCAAGGTTTCACATATTTGTTTCACATCTCAAATCATACTGCAATACTGAATGAACAAATAACATTCTAGAACACTTGCTAGGCAAGATTCTTGGGTTTTTTTTTTTTTAAAGATTCTAGAATCTTGGACTAGAATCCAAGGACTTTGTACTAAACTACACTTATATTATTATTATTATTATTATTATTATTATTATTATTATTATTTTGAGGTAGGGTGTTGCTGTATTGCTAAGCTGCGCAGGCCAGGCTCAAACTTGTGGTCCTCCTGCTTCAGCCTCCTCAAGTCCTGGGGTTATAGGCCACATCTCCTGTCTCACTGCTTCTTCACAATAAACTGCTATTTATTGCTCCCATTTGCAGACGTGAAAACTAAAGTCTGGAGGGATGAACTTTTTCCACAGATCATGATGCTGAGTGAACCCAGGCTGTCGGACTCAGGAGTCCAGACTCTTCTATGGGCCCAGGGAGGAGGGGACGGCCTTCTACTCCTGGATCCAGGGGAGGGACTTGGTGAATTGTTAAGGGCTGATTTTAAAGCTGGGGGCGCAGTTCAGTGGTTACAGTGCTTGCCTAGCACAGCAAGGCCCGGGTTTCCATCCTCCAGCACCAAATAAAGATTAGCCAGCCTGGTGGTACACACCTGTAGCCCAGCACTGTGGAGGCTGAGACAGGAGGACTGCTGTAAGTTCACAGCCAGCCTGGGCTAGGTAGTAAGTTTCGCACCAGCCTGGACTACACTGTGAGACTCTGTCTCAAAAAAAGAAAGAAAGGAAGAAAGATTTTATTCAAAGCACTCAGTAGCCAACCTCTTCCCACTCTCCTCTCTTTGCACCCCGCCCACCTTGTCTGCCCTGGCACCAAGGCACTGCGTGGTGCCCTCCTGTACGCCTATGGGGAGTCACACTACCATCCTGTGACTTCCTGTCCCCGTCAGGCTTTCCACATGTACATTTTCACCTGACCTCATCAAACAGTAATACTGAGGTGGGGGGAGGAAAGGCCACCTTGAGTGATCTGTGGTGGATTCTAGCACCTGGAGACCGACACAGCAGGTGCCTGCCAGGGCTAGATGCTCACACCATACTACGCAACAGCCACCTGAGCCAGGCCTGGTGGTACAGGCCTATAATCCCAGCAAGCTGGGAGGCTGAGGCAAGAGGATCATGTGTTTGAACCTGGTCTGGGCAACTTAGTGAGATGTTGTCTCAAAACAAAAATAAAAAGGTCTGGGAGCATGGCCCAGTGGTTGGATCACCTGCCTTGCATACCCAGGGCCCTGGGTTCTATCCCCTAGCACCACAAAAAAAACTTGACTGGTTGCCGTGTCCAAGGCCAGCCTGAGCTATGTTTCTGCAGAGTGAGACCCTGCCTCAAGAAAAAATAAAATTAGCTGGGTTTGGTTGCATACAGCTATAACCCCAGCACCTGAGAGGCTGAACCAGGATTGTCATGAATTCAGAACCAGCCTGAACTACAGAGTAAGACTCTGTCTTAAACTAAGTAAATAAAAATAAAATTCAGCTAGGATAAGCCGGGCATGGTGGCACTTGCCTGTAACCCAAGTACTCCGGAGATAGAGATAGGAGGATTGCTGTGAGTCCAAGGTCAGCCTGGGCTCCAGAGTGAGTTCAGGACCAGCCTGAGCTACAGAGAGACCCTGTCTCAAAAACAAAAACAAACAAACAAACAAAAAACCTAGGCATGTAGCTCACTGTGAAGCCCCTGGGCTCGATCCCCAGCACCACACACACAAGAGAGCAAAGCCAGAGTGGCCTACATCCAAAGGTCGCATTCACTTGTTTCAGGGAAGCCACCCCTCGCTCCAGCTGTGTTGCCCACCCTTGGCTCCCACGTCCTCTCTCTCTCTCCTCTTCCTGCCCTCCTCTTCATCTCCTCCCCTCACACTCCTTCCTTCTCTCTTTGCTGGCTTCTGTTCTTTCCGTGATCACAGTTTCCAGGCCTGGCTCCTGGCCAGCACATTTGGACAAAAGACAGCGATCCTGGAGGGAGACGTCATCTTCCCGCCCCATGCACGCAAGGGGCCAGCACAGGGGTGGGGGTCCCTGGCTACCCTGGGCTGGAAAGGAGGCAGAGGACAGAACGTCAGAGAGGGTCTGGAACCAGCCAGATCCAGGTCCAAGTGCCAGCCAAGCCCTAGAATTGAGGGTCCCTGGGCGCTCAGAGGCACTGGCCACACCTACTTTGGGAGAGTGGGAAGAATGACATGAGGTCGCACCTGCAAATCCACCTGCAAAGCACGCAGCTCCGAGGATGGCCATGGAAGAGTGTGACAAAGGGAACGTCACCCTGCCAAAGAGCGGAATGGAGAAGGGCACAGGGCCCTGCGGCTGTGACATCATGGTGCCACACGCTGGACTCACTGGACTGGACGGCCGACTCCGCCTCACTCCTGGGCAACTATAGAAATGCTCGAAAATACTCTGGGCATGCTGGTGCACGCCTGTAATCCTAGCACAGGAGGAGGCTGAGGCAGGATGGTGACAAATTCAAGCCCAGCTGGGCAAGTTAGCAATTTAGCAAGACGTTGGCTCAGACACAGAGAGCAGGAGAACTGGAGATGCAGGCCAGTGCAGAGGCCCTAGTCCATGACCCCACAAGGGGGTGACCAGGGTGGGAAGGAGGGGAGGTGGCACAAGGGGAGAGCACCGGCCTGGCATGCGTGAGGCCATGGGCTTGGTCCCTAGCACTGAAAAGACAAATTCTCTGATGCGTGACCAAGGTGATGATGTAATCCGCAAAAGCAAGGGACTGACATCATGAGCGGAGCTGGTCCCTTCCTCCTGCAGAAGTGGTTGCCCAGGGCAGCGGGGCACCCAGCATGGGTGCTGGCAAGGCCTCTGAGAGCCAGGAGGTCCCGGAGTCTGTGCCACCTGCTCTCCTGGTGCCCTCCTCCTCACCAGCCCAGCCCAGCCCGTGTTTGTCCACAGTCTGCGTCTGCTGTGGTGTGAGAGTGTGTGCGTGTGTGTGTGTGTTGTGTAATGCCTGGGTAAAGTGCTCTTTTTGTTAGCTAGGTTTCAACATATGGGAAACAATCCTTCCCCTACAATTTCACTTAACTAATCTAAGCAGCGTGGAGGGATTTGAAACTCATTAATAAGATTAGTCAATATGACAGGCTTGGAAGTGCATGCCTGTTATCCCAGCTATTCCTCAGGAGGCTGAGGCAGGAGGATCCCAAGCTCCAGGCTAGCCTGGGTAGCTCTGTGAGACTGTTTCAAAATGAAACTTAAAAACGGGGTACTGGAGGTACAGCTCAGCAGTTCAAGCACTTGTCTAGCAAGCACAAGGTCCTGAGTTCATTCCCCAGAACCACATAAACGGGGCATGGTGGTGCACACCTTTAATCCCAGCACTCAGGACACTGACGGAGGAGGACTGCAGTGAGTTTGAGGCCAGCCTGGGCTACAGAGTGAGATCCTACTTCAAAAAAAAAAAAAAAATTGCTAGGATGTAGCTCGGTGGGAAGGTCCTGGCCTGGATCCCTAATTACTGCACCCACCCCCAAAAGATGTGACATGTGCGCCAACCAACCAGAATGGCTTTCTGGTGGGCCCTTTAATGAGAAGAGCTCTGTGGTCCTGGGGATGTGGGCTCAGGGCAGTGGCTATCTTGCATGTGGCCCAGACGCATCAGAGCACACTGTTTTCCATCACCTGGGATGTGGCCGTAGGAAGGCTAGCTCAGGAGAGCCAGGTGTGCTAGCAGGACCAGGTGCCGTGAGGGCAGTGACCTGGCCATGGGACTTCTCACTAAGAACCTGGGATAAGGTTTTAGCAGACAGTCAGGGAACGGTGTCAGGCCTCAGGGGCCTGGGGAGGAACGTGGGACCTGCCCCAGGGGCTCCCATCTTCCTGAAAGTAGCACTTTCTCTTTCCTTCAGTACGTTCATACCCTGAACCACGAGTTGAGCTTTTGCCTACAAGCAACCTCTTCTGTACCATCACTCTGCTTTGTCCCAGACCAGGAATGCTGGCCTCCCTGTATTCAGGGACAAGAATCTGGGGATAAGAGTCTATCTTAGTCTTAGCCAGGAGTGAGTGGTGATACAGGCCTATAATGCCAGCGCTCTGGGAGGCCGAAGAAGGAAGATCGCAAATTCGAGGCCAGCAGAGCAATTTACCAAGACCCTGACTGAAAGTCAGTAATCAAAATGGGCTGGGGATGTAGCTCAGGGGAAGGCCTTGGGCTAGATAAATAAATAAAGGGAGACAGATAAAGTAAAAACCGGACCCCTGAGTGCGTTGTTTTGGGAGTCACTCAGCAGGCCGCTCCCCTCCATCCGCTCCCACCCCAGTAGATGTCTCACCCTGGACCGCGGTGGGGGGGATGGCGGGGGGGTGGGCAGGGAGAACAGGGTGCACTGGGCCCTCTTTGATGTTCTGGGAACTTCTGTGTGTTTGCTGATTGTCACAAACACAAACGACAACACAGACCAGACTGGAGGCTGATGGTCACCACAGGTCCCGGGGAGCTGCCCCTGGGGTTGGGGACCACACACTCCTTTCCAAGTCTGAACAACTTTCACCTGCGGCCCTGAGTACGAAGGAGAAAAAACGTTCCAGATCCCCGGGGAGCAGATACGCTGCCCCGCAGCACCCAGAGCTCACGGTCAGGAAGCTCCAGTCTTCGCGCTGGCCAACCTACCCGAGTGTGTGGCCAAGCGACGGTGCTGGAGGCACGTCTTGGACCTGCCCTGTCATTTCTGACCAGGAGCCAGCCCGGAGTGGCAGGCCTCTTCCCCAGCTAACTCTTCCCCTGACTGAGTGTGGTCACTTGAAACAGTGACTTGACCTGCTGCCCGTCCCACACAAATGCTTCCACCTGGGCTTCCCGGGAGGTCTACCCTGTATCTTCCAGAGGTGACAGAAACACAAGTAAGAGGAAGGAAGTAGCTGGGCCCATGGGCACAAGCCTGGCATCCCAGCGCTCTCTACTCAGGAGGCTGAGGCAGGAAGATTGCTGCGAGTCCATGGCCAGCCTGGGCTACAAAGTGAGATTCGGTCTCAAAAAAGAAAAAAGAACCCAGCACTTTAGGAGGCTGAGGCGGGGGATTACAAGTACACATCCAACTCCAGCAACTTAGTGAGAACCCGGTTTCAAAATGACAACTAAAAAATGGGATGGGGGAGGGGGCTGAAGGAGTAGCACAGCGCTTGCCTTATAAGTGCAAGGCCCTGAGTTCGATTCCCCAGTGCCACATAAAGCTGGGCTGTGGTGGTGCACACCGTAATCCCAGCACTCAGGAGGATGAGACAGAAGGACTGCCCTGAGTCCAAGGCCAGCTTAGTGCAAAGGCCCTAGGCTCAATCTCCAATATTGGGGTGTGGTGTGGCGAATGAACCAGAAGTACCAGACCAAATGCTGGAGAAAGACAGTTCTCTGAGGCAGCGGAATGGTGCAGGACAGTAAAATGACCCCGCCTGCCTCACTATGTGGCCTGGGCTGGCCTCCAAGTCTCTCAATCCTATCTCGGCCTCCCAAGGGCATGGATGACAGGTGTATGACCCAACAGCCCACAGTACCTAGCTCCTCTGATTCACTGAGAATGAACCAAAGTTCACGTGCAGCCCTGGCATGGCCGCACAAGCGCACAGCTCTAGCCACTCAGGGAGCAGCACTCCTGGTTCGGGGGCTTGGGATCGGCTTGCACAACACAAAGACAGCCGTATCTTAAAGTTTAAGACTTAGTTTATTTTGAATTTTAATATTTATTTATTTATTTATTTATTTGGTACTGAAGATTGAGTGCATGGCCTTAGCACTGAGCTGTACCTGCAGCCCAGCCCATTTTAATTCTCATTTATTTTTTCTGAGACTGGGTCCAGGCCAATCTTGAACTCACAGCAATCCTCCCGCCTCAGCCTCCCGAGTGCTGGGATTACAGGGGTGCACCACCACGCCCAGCTTATGTGGTGCTGGGGAACTGAACTCGGGTACTTGGCGCTTGCTAGGCAAGCACTTTAACCACTGAGCCATTCCTCCAGCCCTCTAATGCCTCTCTTCTGAGAACAAGAAAGGGAGTGGAGAGAAGAAGTCAGGCCCAGGAGGCATTTTGCTGGGCTGGTCCTTCTGTGCCACCTGCCCAGGTGACCTGTGATCCTGTGTGGTCATGGGAACACAAAGAGAAGATCCTGGAATAAGCTGTTCAATAATAACTTATTAAAATTTTAAAAATGTCTTAGGGGCTGGGGAAGTAGCCCAGTGGTTACAGCACCTGCCTGGCATGTGCAAGGTCCAAGTCCTATTCTCGAGCACCACGTACAAATTAGGTGGGCATGGTGGCATGAGTCACTGATGTGGGTTGGAGACCAGCCTGGGCTATATCGTGAACTCAGAAGTGGCACGGACTACAGAGTGAGACCCGAGAAAAGGAAAGAAAAGAATGCCGGCTGGCGGCACAGGCCTGTGATCCGAGCACTCTGAGGCTGATGCAGGAGAGTCCCAAGTTTGAGGTCAACCTGAGTAACTCAGTAACTTAGGGAGACCCTGTATCTCAAAATCCAAAATAAAAAGTTGGAAACCTAGCTCAGCCATCTCCACTACCACAAAAACAAAACAAAACAAAACAAAACAAAACACACCAACCACTGCTCCCGCTGGTCCGACAAGCCCAGGTCTGATCGTCTGATTGCTAAGACCTGCAGCCCATAAAAAGCCTGGGGATCACAGAAAGAGAAGTCACAGACATGAGTGCAGCAGCTGTCAGTTATCAGAGCTAGTCCTGTCCTGCCCCTCTCCTGTTCCCTGTTCTTCTTTACTTCGGAAGGGGCCTAGAACTGGAAGACCCCCTGGCTGCGAGGCGCTGACCTCTTCCCTGAGCCCATGGCGTCGCCCTCAGGGTGACCCATCCCTTCCTTCCCTACGGCCATGAGGAAACATCCCCGGCTGGTTTCCCACGGATCAGCCAGGTCAGCAAGTTAGAAAAGGGAGTCTCAGGCTCATGGCTCTCTCAGCCCCACGGGTTACAAACCAAGGAGGGAGATGTTGCAGAGGTGGGCCTCTGCTGGAGGGGCCCCTGCCTTCAGCTGTCTGTCTGTCTGTCTATCTGTCTCTCTCTCTCTCTCTCTCTCTCTCTCTCTCTCTCTCTCTCTCTGTGTGTGTGTGTGTGTGTGTGTGTGGTGCAGGGGATACAACTCTGAGCCTTCACACCAAGCTATATCCCAAGCCCACTTATATTTTTGATTTTGAGTCTGGGACATGCTAAGTTGCTGAACTGCCTAAGCTGGCCTCAAACTTGTGATCCTCCTGCCTTAGCCTCCCAGAGTGCTAGGATTACAGCCTGTGCCACGGGGATTCTAGCTGTTTTAGTAGTGTTATGTTTTGAACATCCAATGTAGAGAACAAGGGACTGGAGGAATGGCACCACGATAAAAGAGCCTGCCTAGCAAGCTCAAGGCCTGGGTTTGATTCCCCCAGCATCACATAAAGCCAGGCATGGTGGCACACGCTTGTAATCCCAGCGCTGGGAGGCTGAGTCAGGAGGACTGCACTGAGTCCAAGCCCAGCCTGGGATATGTACTGAGTTCAGGATCAGCCTGGGCTACAGAGTGAGAAAACAGAACAAAACAAAACAAAACAAAACAAAACCATAGAGAACTAAGTTGATCACTCATCTCCTGCTGTTGAAGGGTGAGCATAGCAGGCGGCCTGGCTATGTATTTATTTTATTTTTGTGCTAAGGATTGAACCTATGGCATTCACACTGAGGAGGCAAGGTTTCACTACGCTGTGAAATTGTCAGGGCTGGTCTCCAACGTGGACTCTGCCTGCTTCAGCCTATCCATAGCGGATACAGGACACGTGCAACCTTCACTAAACAGCACCAGGGATGCCAAGGGCGGGCAGGAAGTATAACACAGGGGTGAGAGCACTTGCCAGGTGTGCGCAAGGCCCTGGCTTGACTGCCCAGCACCACATAAAGGTTACTTGGGCATAGTGGCCCACACCAATAATCCCAACAATCAGAAAGCTGAGGCAGGAGGGTTGCCATGAGTTCAAAGCCAGCCTGAGCTACAAAGTGAGTTTAAGAGCGGCCTGGACTACACAGCAAGACCTTGTCTGAGAAAATAAATAAATAAATAAAAATTAAAAATAAAAAAAATTTTAAAAGGAATTTAAAGACAGGCTGGGGTAGCCTGAAGAACTTCAAGGAGGCAGCTGCTTCCGGTAGCGGAAGAAGGTCCCATGCCTGGACATATAAGGCTGACGGATGGGCCCAGGGCCAGGTCCTTAGGGCCAGAGAAGCGGGAGTGTGGGCCAAGAGGCAGCTGTGAGGACAGAATTGTCTTGAAAGGGTCTATACAACCAAGCCCTGAAAAGGCAGTTTCATTAGGATCTCTCCAGTAACTCCAATCTGGGGACACACCAGGACAAAATGCCCAACTCCAGCCTTTATTCACCATGGTGACTGGCGGAGGAATGCAGGATGACCTGTGAAGACCAAGCAGGAAGACCAGGAACCGAGAATGGGACGTGAGGTCTGAGCACCTTCAAATCTGATAGCCATAAAAACTATATCCAGGGGGCTGAAGGAACAGCACAGTGGTGATAGCGCCTGCCCAGCAAGATCAAGGCCCTGAGGTCGAGTCCTGAGGACCACATAGGCGTGGTGGTGCACACCTATAATCCAGTACTCTCCCAGCACAGAGACGTGGAGGCAAAAGGATTGCTGTGAGTTTGAGGTCAGCTTGACCTATGTAGTGAGTTCAGGACCAGCCTGGACTACATAGTAAAACACTGTTTAAAAAATAAAGGAAAAAGAAAAGCAAAACAATACTACTGCTCTGTGCAGACTCTCAGTTATTTTAAAAATGTAACTCTACTCCTGGCACTTAAATGTGTATATATACACATTTATAGGGAGAGAGAGAGAGCAAGAGAGTGTGTGTGTGTTTGTGTGTGTGGTGCCTAGGATGGAGCCAGGGTCTTCACACTGAACTACACACTCAGCTCATTCTTTTGGTTTTTGATTTTTCAGACAGTATCTCACTGAACTGCTCAACTGACCAGGCTGGACTTGAACTTACAACCCTCCTGCCTCCGCTTCCCAGAGTGCTGGGATTATCGGCCTGTGCCAAGAGTCCCAGCATTAAATGCAGGTCCTAATGTGCACCCTAAAGTAAAAATGTTTTTTTTTTGTTTGTTTTGTCCAGGTCAATCCTGAGCCACAAGGCCCAGGCTGGCCTTGAACTCACAGCAATCCTCCTGCCTCAGCCTCCTGAGTGTTAGGTTTAAAGGTGTGATCCACCTCACCCAGTTAATTTTTAATGTGGTGCTGGGAGATTGAACCTGAGGCCCCACGCACGTTTTAGGGAAGCGTTTTAAGCACTGAGCTACACCTCCAGCGCCCAAGTCAAAAGCACTAAGACATGTGACAGGACAGGAGAGCTGCATACCCCCTTCACAGTGCAGTCAGCTGAAAGACACAGTCAAGTGTCTTTTACGGGAATGTCGGCGAGGTGCGACGCTGAGGCTGCGGGTCTCTGCCTTCTCATACATGGGGGAAGGGCTGCCAGGAATCCCAGCCTTGGCTCCTGCTCCTCCTTCCGCACTGCAGCCAACATGCTCCTCCCGCCTGGCCTCCCTGGAGGGGGATCTCCAGCTTTCTGAACCCCATTCCCTCAGACGCAGACTCCACAGCAGATCTGGTGGTGGACAGCCCCAAAACCGGGTAGACGTGCTAGCCGGAGCAGACGCCCAGACCGCTGCTCCCACCCCGCTGCCCGTTCATCAGGACTGCCGGTGCCGCCTTGCTGCGCGCCCACCAGCCCCTCCTCCAGGCCAGCGTCTCTGCCTGCTCACCTACGGCTGGGTACTCTGCACCCCTTCTCCTCCCTGTGGGCAACTGTGCCTTCTCTGTGCAGGGAAACATGACAGACACCACTTCTTCCCACGCTCTCCTCCATGTAGGATTCCCCGTGGCCCTGGGCCACAGTGGTCCCCACACCCTGCAATGACACTCAGCTCTCACAGAAACACAGAAGCAGATAGTCTAGAGGATGGTATAGTTGTGTGTGTGTTTTGAGACCCTCTTGCTCTGCAGTCCAAGCTGATCCTGAACTCACTATGGCGCCCAGAATGACCTCTAACTCAAAACAATCCTCCTGCCTCAGCCTCCTGAGTGATGGGACAACAAGCGTGCAACACCATACCCGGTTAATTTTTTTAGGTAGTGCTGGGCGGTGGAACCCAGGGCCCTGTGCACGCTAGGCAAGCGCTCTAACCATTGAGCTATGCCTTCAGCCCAGTGTAGGGTTTCTGTTCCCATCTTTCCTGGTGCCAACAAGGAATATCTTTTTAAAAATATTTTGTCTTATCTACACTTTTTTGTTCTGTGTATCCAACGAAAACCTTTTTTTTTTGTCTCTCTCTAGGCTTTACCCAAAGTACCCCTGATAAACTCCCAGCTGAGTTCAATTCCGGGAAAAAAAAATCTGCTCTGAAAATTAATTTGTGTGCTTTCTGTTGTCCCCGATCCAACACTACGCACTCCAGTGTATTTTTGTTTGTTCCTGAGCTGCCAGGAAACTGAGCTCCAAAGGCCCCGTCCAAGTGGTGTCATATGCTCAATCTGGGCCATGCGGAATGCCCACTCCTCCCTCTTCACTGGTCTTCTTCTCCTGGGCACTTTGGCACCAGGCTTAGTCTGCAGTTACCTTACTTTGTGCCCAAACTGGTCATCCAGCACTGACCTCTTGACCCCTGCAGTCCTGTCCTGTCCTGCCTCGTAGCTGCTGTCAACAGCAACCAACACTGGGCAGTAAATCTGGCCTGGGTGCTGCAGAGCCCTGGTCTCTTCTACCCAACGCCCAGTGTGAACTTTCTACAACACAACTGCTCACTTAGCTTTGGGGAGCTCCTCCTTCTCCTCCAGGAACTTTTCCTGCCCGCCTCCCTAGGCGAGCGCGCCCACGAGTGCACGCACGCACCCCTGGGCTCTACAGCCATGCTGGAGGCTCCCCACCCTTGCTCTCTTCCTCTGTGACTTCGCATGTGCTGTTCCCCCAGCACGAAACAACCTTCCCTGCTTGGTTTTCTTGACAGAGGTTTCCAGGGCTGGATGTCTTCTCCCAGGTCCCCATACTCAAGGGTGAGCAGCACTCACAGCCAGGCCAGGCCCAAGTAGGTTTTAGCTTTTTCACCACCTAGCTAGGTTGGCACGTCCCTGGAAGGCAGGGAGAGGTCATCTTCCTCTTGGCGGCCCTACTGCCACCGAGCAATTCATAGGAATGAAGATGGAGCTCGGCCGAGGTTCCATAAAGGACCAGTCACTGGCCTCTCTGCTGGCCTCATGACCCTGCCTCAAACAAGGCTCTGCCCTTGATCTCTGTCCTAAACTGCCAACACCAAAACTTTTTTTTTCTTTTCCTCTTTTTGGTGTATGTGGTACTGGAGCCCGAACCCACAGCATTTATACTGTGCTACAGCCTCACCCCCTCTTTCTTTTTATTTGGAGACAGGGTCTTGCCAACTCAGTAACTTTCCCGGGCTGTCCTTGAACTTGCAATCCTCTGCCTCAGCTTCTTAGACCGTGGGCGTTACAGATCTGTGCCCCACATCTGGCTCCCCGAAGCATTCCGCTCCACTCGGGGAGTGTTTGATATTGCATGGAAGAAATTGGCATTTCATGTAGAAAGCATGGAGGGGATAAACATTTAATAACAATCACAAGGGCTGGATGAATAGCTCGGCGGTTAGAGCTCTTGCCCAGCAAGCCTAAAGCCTTTGGTTCGATTCCCCAGCACCACATAAACTGGGCATGAAGTCACATACCTGTAATCCCAGCATGCAGGAGGATTTCCGTTAGTTCGAGGTCAACCTGGGCTCTATAGCAAGTGCAAGACCAGCCTGGCCCACACAGCAAGACCCAGTCTCAAAAAAAATAATTAAGATAACAATCACAGAACGGTTTCTGTTGGTTTGATTTTTGTTTTTGCAATACTAGGAATTGAACTCAGGGCCTTCACAGTGATCTACATCCCAAGCATTTTTTTTTTTTTTTTTGTGACAGGAAGTCTCCAAGTTGCCCAGCCTGGGCCTGAGTGAGCTGGCAATCCTCCTGCCTCAGCCTCCTCGAGTGTAAAATGCTTATTTCAACTAGACGACCCCTTCCGCACTGTTATCCAACGTTATTTGGGGCACTGAAGTCACGACCCAAAGCCATCGGAGCACCAGGCAAAGTCACTGACCCTGCTTCCATCCAGCACCAGCTGGTCAAAGCACAGTCACTACACGTAACTCGCTCCAAGTGTGGACGGGGGCTCAACGTCCCGCTTCCCGTCGCGGCCCTTCAGGCCGAGATTCCCTCCAGCGTGAACCGGCTCGAGGCCTGAACCCAGAGCTCGA
The DNA here is from genome assembly GCA_004027205.1 of Ctenodactylus gundi. Lineage (NCBI taxonomy): Eukaryota > Metazoa > Chordata > Mammalia > Rodentia > Ctenodactylidae > Ctenodactylus > Ctenodactylus gundi. The sequence goes on from PVKB01000562.1 coordinate 120,798, forward strand.
CGACCCTCCGAAATCTGACTGCCCGCGCAGCTACAGAGCCGCGCCGGGCTCCATCCCGGGGTGAGGCGGGAGGAGAAGCCCAGACCCTCTGCGCCCAGCTTTCCCGCGAGGCCGCTAACTTCCGCCGCGGTTCCGCCCGCTCGACCCCCTTCCCGGCCCCGGACGCCACCGCGACCCGACGACGCGGAGGCGCGGCTCGGCGCGTACCCGAGCCCCGTCAGCCAGCCCGCGGGACGGCGCCTCCCCGTGGGGACCCCGGCGCCGGACCCTACCTGTCCGCCAGCTCCGGGGCGCAGCTCGGGGACGCGCGCGCACGCGGGGGCGGCGGGGCGGCGGCGGGCGGCGAGCCCCCTGGGCGCCATGGCCCGCGCCCCTCCGCGCCTTTGTCCGAGCGGCCGCCCCGGGCGCCGGCGCGCGCGCTCCGTCGGACCCCGCGCCGCCTCGGCCACGCGCGCGCCGCCCCGCCCACGCCCCGCCCCCTGCGACGCGCGCCCGGCCTCTTACCCCGGCGCCCCCTACCCCGGCCCGCCCGGCTCGTCGACGCGGTGAGCTCCTCCGCCGCTGGGGGCGCCCGCCGGTTGCCACGGCGACGCCGCCCGGGCCTCGGGGCGCAGTAAGTTGGACCCTCTGGCCGGCGCGCCTCTCGCCCCACGCGCGCGCGGCGGCGGCGGCGGCTTAACCCCTTCCGTGCCGCACGAGCCCGGATCGCGGGGCGCCCACCCTCCGGACCTCGCGGCCCCGGCGCGTCGTGGGCGGATGCGAGGAAGCGTCGTCTGGGAGTCCCCGGGTGACAGCTGTTCCGGCCGCTGGCTGCCACTTCATTTTCGGGTAGTAGGAGTACGGCTGGGTCATGTGAGGATGGCCCCCGGATACCAGGCGTGGGCGCAGGACGGGGCTGCGGAAGGCGGAGGACGGAGGGGCGGCCGAGCGCCGAGGACTCGGCTGAGCGTGTGGAATGGGAGGTAAATGGCCAGGCCCCGGGTTCAGTTCCCTAGAATTAGCCTGGGGTGCTGGCACACGCCTGTCCAGACCTCCACTAGGGAAGCTGACGCAGGAGGATTGCCGTGTGTTCCAGGCCAGCCTGGGCTATGTGCGTACAAGAGATAGGCCCTAGAGCTTCCACAGTGACCTACATCCCCAGCCCTCCACCCTTTTTTTCTCGGACAAGATCTAGCTCGATAGTCCAGAAAAAGAAAAAGGACCGGTCAAGAAAAAAGCCCAACCTGGTTGGATTTGAGAAGGTTTGATAGAAGGTGGATTTTATTTATGCGGGAGCCACAAAGCTTTTAGAGCAGAAGAATGCCACGCTGAACAGGAGGCAGGCCTGGCACTGGTGAATTACAGGTGTTGGGCACACCTGGAGGAAAGCCCTGCTGGTCCCAGGTACCTACGGGAGGGCTGAGGGGTCTGCAGCTTGCACAAGGAAGAAAGAATAAGGAGAAGAGAGCCAGGCCACTGGTGCAGGTAGGTAGTCCCAGCGCTCTGGGAAGCTGAGACAGGAGGATCACAAGTTCAAGCCCAGCCTGCGTGACATAGTGAGGCTCTGTCTCAAAATCAAAAATAAATAGGGGCTCAGCATGAAGGCCCTGGACTCAATCTATAGGGAAAGAATAAAAGAGAGAGGTTTACCCTTAAAAAATCCACAGGAGTGAATGCAGGAGAGGGGTAAAAAGGACTGCCAGTCCCAGGAGGCTGGGCACCTGAGATCTGAGAGACGTGTGCACGTCACAGGGGAGAAAGCTCACGTCTCCTTCCTCCCTGACAGTTCTGCAATTCCTGTGCGATCTTTGAAGCTTTGTTTGGTCCTTGCTACAATAACCATGCCATGGCAAACTTTCAGAATACACATTTGTAAAGTACAAGCTTTTTAAAGTGTCTAAGCATTTGAATTACTGGTTTGCAGAAGCATCATTCGTTTTTTTTTTTTTTTTAACTTTCTAAATAAGGAACAGAGGCTTTGCTTCGCTGTGGCTAATGACTCCCAGCACTGCAGAGTAGCTGGCAGCTAAGTGCCAAGGGCATTAATTATTAAGCTGAAGTCAGGCCTGTAATTCCACCACTCTGGGAAGCTAAGGCAGGAGGATTGCAAGTTTGATACCAGACTGAGAACTTAGTGATGTAGAGAGATCTTGACTCAAAACCAAAGATAAAAATGGGCTCGTGGGTCTGGAGGTGTAAATCAGGGAGTAAGAGTGCTTGCCTAGGAAACACGAGGGCCCATGTTCAATCCCCCTACCTGCTAGCTGGGCATGGTGGGGCACGCCTATAATCGTAGCACTCAAGAGACTGAGGCAGAAGGATTGTTGTAAATTCAAGGCCAGCCTGGGCTACACAGTGAGTTCCAGACCAGCCTAGATTACTGAGCAAAACCTTGTCTGAGGAACAGAATGGTGGTGGTGGTGGGGGGGATGGTTTGCTGGGGATGCAGCTCAGTGTGGAAACTCTGGGCCCCATCTCTACTGGCACAATTAACACCAAAAAGAAATTGAGCTTAAGGGCTGGAGGAGTAGCACAGTGGTCAGAGTGTTTCCCTAGCAAGTGCAAAGCTCTGAATTCAACTGCCTAGCCACACAAGCTGTGAGTGGTGGCACACATCTAGAATCCCAGTACTTAGGAGGCTGACGCAGGAGAACTGCTGTGAATTTTGAGGCCAGCCTGGGCTGCATAGTGAGTTCAGGACCAGCCTGGACCAAAAAAGAAAAGAAGGGGCTGGAGGAATGGCTCCACAGTTAAAATGCTTGCCTAGCAAGTACTAAATACCTGAGTTTGATTCCCTAGCACCACATAAACCAGGCATGGTGGTGCACGCCTGTAATCCCAGCACTCAGCAGGCTGAGACACGAGGCCAGCCTGGGCTCTATAGTGAGTTCAGGGCCAGCCTGGGCTACAGAGCAAGACCCTGTTTCAAAAAAAAAAGGAAAAAAAAGAAAAGAAAAGAAAAGAAAAAGAGGTAGAGGGCATAGAGTTGATTCTCCTGAGCCTTTAATGCTGTTTTTCCATGCAGAGCAGCCACGGATCACTGTGAGTCCCCTGCTACTTCCTCTTCGTTCAGTGTCCTTTGAAGAAAGTGGGCTTGGAGTTCTGTGGCAAATCCAGCCCTTCAGTGGGTTGCCTGGCCTGAGGCCCACCGTCTTCATCTGTAAGGAGGAAACAGCACCATTTATAACCTCCTCACCCAGCTCTGGGGATGTAGGTGAACGGTTAAGGCTTTTGTCTGGCATATACCAGGCCCTGGGTTCAGTCCCCCAGCACCACATAAGAAGAGCATGGTGGCACACACCTGAGGCTCAAGCAGGAGGATTGCCTTAAGTTTGAGGCCAGCCAGAGTTAGTTTAGACTAGTTTGGACTGCAGAGTGAGACTTTCTCTCAAAGTCCAAAAAAGGGCTGGAGGAATAGCACAGCATTTAGAACATTTGGCTAGCAAATCCAAGGCCCTAGGTTCAAATTCCTAGCACCACATAAGCTACGTATGGTGGTACGCACCTTTAATCCCAGCACTTGGGAGGCTGAGACAGGAGGATTGCTATTGAGTTTGAGATCAGCCTGGTCTCTTCAGGACCAGTATGGACCACAGAGTGAGACCCTATCTCAAAAAAATTTTTAGGAATGGAGAATTTGTCACTCATACACACCTGTTTCTTTCCCTATTCTGCTTTTACCCCTTTCAGAATGGGGGATAAAAAAAAGAATGGGGGATGAACAGGGACCTTCACACTGAACTATATCCCTGCATCCTCAGCACTTTTCTATTTTGAGACAGTGTCTCTAGGTCCATAAATTGCCCAGGCTGGGCTTGAACTTGCATTCTTCCTACCTCAGCCTCCCAAAGTGCTGGGATGACAGGCATAGGCCACCAGGCCAGCGTCTGCTTGCTTCTCTTCCCATGGATGCCGGCTATACCGTTTTTCCCCCACTTTGTGTGTGTGTGTGTGTGTGTGTGTGTGTGTGTGTGTGTTATGTTTTTTGAGACAGGGTCTCACTGTATCCCAGGCTGGTCCTGAACTTACTATGGAGCCCAGGCTGGTCTTGGACTCACAGCAATCCACCTGCCTCAGCCTCCCTAGTGCTGGGATTACAGGCATGCACTACCCTGGGCCAGTGCGGCCTCTGGCAACAGTAGCTAACTTCATCTCAGCAGCGGCAGGCACGGGACAGAAGGGACCTGAGTAAAGAGCCTTGGGACATCGCTGTCCCTCCATGTCTCACTTCCACAGAGATTCCTTTTAGGTGCTTCATATATATCAAGCCTCTTTTCTGTTCCAGGCAAAATTCCACATCATGTCTCTAGGTTCTCCCATGATCCCTAGTAATTACAAGTCATTGCTGCCACATCACGGATGACAAAACCTACTTGCAAAGAGGTTGCGTACCTCACGTGAGGTCACATAGACTCAGGGTTGAGTGGCCTGGCCTTTATTTTGAGGCAGGATTTTGCTCTGTAGCCCAAGCTGATCCTGAACTCACTGTGGAGTCCAGGCTGGTCTTGAACGCACAGCTATCTGCCTGCCTCAGGCTCCCAAGTGCTAGGATTACAACAGTGTGCCACCACGGTCCTCAGCTTATTTTTATTTGGTGCTGGGGAATCAAATCTAGGGCCCTGCATGTGCTAGGCAAATGCTCTAAGCACTGGACTACACTCATGCCACCCCACCCCACCCCACCAGCTTCCTAGTGCACAGCGGAAAGCCGTCCACATGGCTGCGACAGACAAAGCTTTGGACATTTATCATGTATACAGCCGCGGAGGAGAAGGGGAAATGTGTCACGCTGATATCTGTGACATATGATTAGGGCAGAACAAGAAGAAACTCCTGGGGCTGGGGTGTCGCTCTGCTGTTTGAGCGCTCCTCTGGCATTCTGGAGGCCCTGGGTGTGACTCCCCAAAACCACAGAAAAGAATATGGAAGTCACCAAAATATCCATCAACAGACCAATAGATACACAAACTGTGGTATTTATACACAATGAAATACTATGCATCAATAAAGTCCAACAGCGTGGAGGCTTTTACAGACAAATGGAAGAAACTTGAGACCATCATGCTTAGTGAAATGAGTCAGAAGCAGAAGGTGAAACATCGAATGGTCTCTCTGATATGAGAGACCCAGATCACAACTTTTATGGAACTTAAAATGAAAAAGTGAACCAGGGGAGCAGGGTAGGGGGAAGGACAAAAGGAGAGTGGGAAAGTCCTTGTCACCTTGACAAGATACATATGTGCACAAAATGTTCACCTTCATTGTAAACCTTAAATCTTGCACTAATACATATCAATAAAATGGGGGGAAAAAAAAGAATAGCGCACCTGTAATCCCAGCACGACTGGAGGCCGAGGCAGGAGCACTGCCGGGTGGTCGAGGCCTGGGTTACATAGTTCAGGGTCAGTCAGGACTGAGGAGGGAGCAACCTGTCTCAAAAAACAAAAAGAGTAGAAGATGATTGAGGTGAAAAGGGCAGTAGCGCATAGACAGGCTAGGCCGCCTGGACGCTTCGCGTTCCTTCCCAGCCGCGTTTGGGAACCCCGGGGGCTTCGGCCGCAGCTCACAGGTGCATGTCGCCACCTAGAGGGATTAGGATGAACACCGGCCAAATTAATAATGAGCCACTTTCCGCTGGTGACAATCTGTGCGTGGGGGAACTCGGGAGGGGGCGGGAGGCAAACACTCCGAATGAGGAGAACCAGGCTGCTGCTCAGATCTGGCTACGGCAGGGACATCGGCCACCACCACTTGCATTTGGCAGAGAATCCACACATAAGGAAAGGGGACTGGTGTTCAGAGACACACGGAGGAAAGGCTTCGGGTGTGCTGGAACTGAAGTAGGCGGGAAGCTGGAGTGAGAGCGGCTCTTACCTTTTTAAATTCTATTGCATTTTATTTTTTATTTTTTTGAGAAAGGGTCTTGCTCAGTAGTCCAAGCTGGTCCTGAAGTCACTATGTAGCCGAGGCTGGTCTTGAACTTGCAGCAGCCCTCCTGCCTCAGCCTCCCGAATGCTGGTATTACTGGTTGTAGCACTACACCAGTCTAATTTTCATGTGACTTTGGGGGATCAAACCCAGGGCCTTGGTCTGGAGGCATAGCTCAGTGCTTAAAGCACCTGCCTCCCATGCAGAAGGCCCCGGGTTCGATTCCTCAGCACCATGTAAAGGTTAGCTGGGCTTGAGGGTGAATGCCTGTGATCTCAGCCCTCAGGATGCTGAGACCAGGAGGATTTCTGTGAGTCTGAGGCTAGTCTGGGCTGCAGTGAGCTCAGGAAGAGCCTGGACTGCAGAGGTAGATCATATCCCAAAAATGTTGGGGAAGGGGAGCTAGCGTGCTTGCCTAGCAAGTAGAAGGTCCTGAGTCAGATTCCCTAGCACAGGTGTGGTGCTGTGTGCCTGTCATTACAGCACTCAGGAGGCTGAAGCAGGAGGACTGCTGTGAGTTTGCGGCCAGCTTGGGCTACATAGTGACTTCAGGATCAGACCGGAATACAGAGTGAGACCCTGTCTCAAAAAAAACCAAACAAAATTTCAGGGCCTTGTTCACACTGGGCAAGTGCTCTACCCCTGTGCTGCACTCCCAGGCAAGGCATGGTCTCTCAAATTACAGCCTTAGCTATGGCACTTAAGGCATGACACCCCCAGAAGATCAATGGGATGGCACAGGATGTTCCCTAGATAGTCTCATCTTGCTGAAGAACTCCCTTTCATACCCTCAAACTCTTTTTAAAATTGTCTAATTCTCTTATTAACATGTACTTGCAAAGCTCAGTAACAGCAACCACCTTAAGAAATTGGCATATTTACACATCTCACCTTGAACATTTTTACTTCCCTTTCCCCTTCCCACCGCCTCGCCCCCCACTTCCTTCTCCACAAGGTCTGCATTCTTATTTTCCTCCATCTCCTTACTTACCACACCCGTTTTTCTCATATTAGAGAAACCATGAGATATTTAACCTTATATGTCTGTGTTGTTTCGCTAAGCATGATGGTCCCACGGTGCCTCCATTTTTTCTACAAATGATTCAGGTGATGGGCTAGAGGAATGACCCAGTGGTTAAAGCCCTGGGTTTGATTCCCCAGCACTACATCAGCTGGGTGTGGTGGCACAAATCTGTAATCCCAGCATTCGGGGCTGAGACAGGAGGATTGCCATGAGTTCAAGGCTACCCTAGGCTCCATAGTGAGTTCATGACTAGCCTGGGCCACAGAGCGAGACCGTGTCTCAAAATAACAACAACAATAGTAGTAGCCAGGTGGTCAAAACCACACAGACAGCACAGTCAGGCACTCAGTCGATGGTGTGCTGTGGGGAGGGGCCTTGAAGGTTAGGGTGAGATGAGGGACACAGAAGAGGTGCTTACTTTGGAGAAACCTAACTTGGGTCAGAGTGTGCCTAATAGAATTAATCTCAGAGGCAGAGAAAGAGGCAGGTGATTGTCAGGAAAAACCTGTTCCGCAGTGCTGGAGAGGGCACTTTGGCCTCAGGGTCATTGAGAAGACCAAATCTACAATTGGGTGATATCTCTAGATCAGGGAAATTCTAATCTAGCAAATTGGCTACTGTAACTGCCTAAGGGATGGAGAGAATGAGCCTCATTTTTTTTTTTTTTTTGAGACAAGGTCTCACTTTATAGCCTCCAGGCTAGTCCTGAGCTCACTATGGAGCTCAGGCTGGCCTTGGTCTCACAGCAGTCCTCCTGCCTCAGCCTCCCTTGTGCTGGGATTACAGGCATGCACCACCATGCCTGGCTTAGAGTGGGCAAATAATCTTACAAATAATCTTTGTATCTACCCTGAAGCTATGAGACCTTTTAGACACAGACAACTACACTTCAGACCAGAACATTATAGTCCCTCCATGTACCAAGGTTGGTCTGGGTTACAAAGTGTACCTCACCCTACAGCAATGTAAGACAGACAGGGTAGGAGGGGGACCACTCAGGTGCTCGGCCTGGCCATGTCCCAGAGCAGGTTAAGTGCGGCTTGGTTGTAGTGGGTTCAGTGTTGTGACTTGTGATTAAACTCTATTCCAGTCCCACCCTAGACCATATGCCAATCACCATGGAAAGGCAGACCAGCCCATTCAGGCCCTGTATCCTTCTGGGGTCCTCAGGGGAACCCAGACGTGAGATCACAGAATTGAACCCTGTTGACAACTCAAGCCAGCATTCATTCACACCAGAGGTTAAAAAACTGCCCCTTTGGGAAGCCCCAAACCGTAGTCCTCCTGATGAAGACCTTACAAGGATGGCCAATCCCCTTCTGTCTCTTAGTAAACAAGTTACCCACTGAGATGGGAACTGACTGGGTCCCCGACTCTGGGCCCTTACTTTTTCTGCAGAGTTCAATTTGAGATAGTCTTTCTCATCCCAGAGTCTGGCAGGCTGTCAACCCACCCGAGACTGGGTTAGTCACTCTCCCGAAAGGAGAACCTGGAATCACTGGGTGGCCAGCCATCCCATTTCTCCCAGAGTACCTCCCTCTTGCGGAAAAGGGCCCTCTGCAGTGTCTGTAGTTGAGCCTGCTTGTCGGTGACATCTCTCCAGGGCCTCCAGTACCTGATGCAGAAATCAGACCAAGAGATGCACCTGACAGCACTCTGGAGTTGATCGGAGGGTCTTTATTTTACACATGTGGGCCCTGATGGAAGCTGATGCTGAAGTCCTGGTCCCCGACCTCGGGGTGAGTCCAAAGTTTTAGGCTTCCAAGGGTAGGTAACAGAGAACAAAGTGATTGGCGAGCATAGGTTTGAGTTTGGCACAAGCCAGAAGGTTTGAGACCCTTTGCCCTGCAGGCTTGTGCAAACATTAAGATATGCAGATAAGCAAGTTACAGAAACAAAACTCCATTGAAGTTGGTTACAGAATGTGGGCAAGAGTCTGAGAGGGATGACAAAGGAACAGGAAACTCTTTATGAAGGCTTTCTACTCACAGAGAAAACATGTGGAGGTGAATTTTGTTTGCTACTTTTTTTTCCCATTACAGTATAAATGGGTTCATGGCCTGGGCATACAGTGATTAAAGTAGCTTGCCTAACATGCCCAAGGCACATGTGTTCGAATCCCCAGGACCATATAAAGATTAGCTGGGTGTGATGGCACACACTGTCATCTTAGCAGCTGGGAGGCTGAGGCAGGGGGATTACTGTCAGTTTGAGGCCATCCTGGGTTACACAGTGAGTTCAGGACCAGCCTGGACCACAGTGATACCCTGTCTCAAAAAAAGAAAAAGAAAAAGAAAAAAGAAAAACCCAAAAATCAAATACTCAGTTTGTGCTTTAATGACAGTGTTTTCTATATTAAAATATATAAAATTATTCTTTAATTCTTATCTGTATATCAGTGTTACTAATCCTAGCACTCGGGAGGCTGAGGCAGGAGGACTGCTGTGAGTTTGAGGACAGTCTGGGCTACATAGTTTAGAACCAGCCTGTAGTGCAGAGGAAGACACTGTCTCAAAATAAAAAAGATTGATGTTACAGACCTGGGTGAAAGTTTGCACACAATGGCCCTAATACAGCAATGTCATCACAGTGTTGTCGCCCTGGGATGCTGAGTTTGCCCCACTCCTCGGAGCTCAATTTTTAACAAGGCTTAAGTTGTTGATCTGCTCTGTTGATAACACTCAGGGTTAAGCTAACTTCAAAAAGGGCTGGGGGTGTAGCTCAGTGGTTAGATGCGTATCTTGAAGAGGCAAGAGCTCTGCCATTTTAGATTTTCCGTCTCTGCCACAGTCACTGCCCCTGTGCAGCTGCCTCGTGACCTGAAACTCACCCTCTGCTCCCCTCCCGCCCCAGGCTGTAACCAGAAATCTCCCTGAAACCGGGCCCAGCACATAAATCCTGAATCATGGGCTGTTTACTGTCCTTTGACTCTGGAGGCTACTGTGCCCCCTCACCCTGTACTTTCCTCTATTAATCCCTTTGCCCTTCCCGTCCTTGCAGTTTTTGCCGTGATAACCCCTAGAAAATCCCAACTCGGGAGGGAGAATTCTTCGAGACAGGAATCCATTCTCAGCCACGGGCTAATAGACGACTTGCCTCCTCAGCGCGTGGCGCTTCTCCTCGCTGGTACACCAGCCTAGCAAATGCAGATTCCCCAGCACCACATAAACCAGGTGTGGTGGCGCACACCTGGAATCCCAGCACTTGGGAGGCTGGGGCAGGAGGATTGCTGGGTGTTTGAGGCCAGCCTGGGCTCCAGAGTGAGTTCAGCACCAGCTTGGATTACAGAAGTGAGACCCAGTAAGAGAAAAAGAGAGAGAGAGAAAGAAAGGGGGGAGAGGAAAGGAGGGAAAAAAAAAGAGAAGCCAGGTGTGGTGGTCCATGTCTGTAATCCTAGCACTTGGGAGGCTGAGGCAGGAAGATTATCATGAGTTCAAGGCTAGCTTGGTGTACATAGTGGATTCAGAACTAGCTTGAGCTAAATAAAGCACAAGAACCTGTCATTCCCCCCCCCCCCCCACCACCACCACCACCAACTCCCATGTTCACTGGGGGCTGGAGGAACAGCACAGCAGTTAGAGCTTTTGCCTGACAATCGTAAGGTCCTGGGTTCAACATCTCAGCACCACGTAAGCTGAATGTGGTGGCATACACCGGTAATTTCAGCACTTGGGAGGCTGAGGCAGAAGGATTACTGGATGTTTGAAGCCAGCATGGGCTACCTAGTGAGCTCAGGGCCAGCCTAGATTATAGAGTGAGATCCTGTATGAGAGAAAGAGAGAAAGAACAGAAAAAAAAATTAAAAAAAGAAAAGCCAGTGTGTTGGTATACCATAGCCTCTCCCAAGGCTGAGCCAGGAGGACTGCCACGAGTTCACGGCCAGTCTGGGACCAGCCTGGGCTACAGAGCGAGGCCTTATCACAAACAAACAAACAAAAACCATGTTAATGGGGCCGGAGAGATAACACCAAGAGTGATTGCCTGCCAAGCCCAAGGCCCTGGATTTAATTCTCCAGCATCACATGGTGGTGCGTGGCTGTAATCCAAGCACTTGTGAGGCTGAGGCAGGAAGATTGTTACCTGTTTGAGGCCAGCTCAGTCTACATGGTGCATTCAGGACCAGCCTGAGTTAAAGAGCGAGACCCTGTCTTGAAAACAAACAGACAAAAAAATGTTATTTGGCAGCTGCAGGAAATAGCACAGCAGCAGTTGGAGCTCTTTCCTAGCAAACTCAAGTCCCTGGATTCAATGTCCCAGCACCACATAAGCTGCGCTTGGTGGCACACACCTGTAATCCCAGCAGTAGGGAGGCCGAGGCAGGAGGACTGCTGTGAATTCAAGGCCGACCTGGGCTACATAGAGAGTTCAGGACCAACCTGGACTACTGAGCCCTGTCTTAAAAACAAACAAAAAAGCCCATGTTAACTAGCAACAAGAGCCTTCAGGACAGAGGACCTTGGACCTTTAGGAGGGCTTAGCAACTGCCTTAGTCAGCAGGCTGCTGAGTCAAGGGCCTTCCTCATTCAGCTAGTATAATCCTCCAGATTGGAAGCCGCCTCCCAGGACCCCTCTAGTTAGTGGAAGCCTTTACGCCTCTGTTCTTATTCCTCTGTCCTCATCTTCACAAAGAAACTACCCGCTTTGCAGCTTGCCTCCCTCATCCGGTTTCCTTTCTCCACTCTGCGAGACACAAGCCGGCTTCAGCACTCAGAACAGAGAGCAGCAGGGAAGTAGGCAGAAACTACCAGGAAAACCACAGGGGAGAGAGCGAGGAAGCAAGCAGGAAGTCCCCCGAAGTAGGGGAGGGGAGGTTACAACCGACTTTTATGTAGACTACTTTCTATGGATCACACATGTTCATTTTCCTACACAGACTTGGCCTTAACTGATGGGTGCTTATTAGCATAAAACTAGTTCACTGGCTTAAGATCAAATTCAAGGGCCGAAGATAAAACCCCAGATCTTGGGTTGGGAGGGTCTGAGGTCTCAGGACCTACTTAACTTTAGCTTTGCCCTTGGCGATTCCAAGGTGTGGTCTTCAGCTAGGAGTTCTGTATCTGGGAGGAGTTCCTCGTTTAGGGACATCTTGATCCATCCAGCCTAGCTACTGTGAACCTGCCTAATAAAATCTGGCTGAACTTGACTGCCCCTCCAGGCCTGACAGCAAGGGTGGGGACTCTAACTCCCTGATGCTACCTCTCAGCCGGAAGTGGTGGCTTTAGATGGCTCTCTTTCTCTCTCTCTTTTTGAGACATGGTCTTACTGTGTAGCCAGGCTGGTCCTGAACTCACTGTAGAGCCCAGGCTGGCCTTGGACTCACCGCAATCCGGTCTCAGCTTCCCGAGTGCTGGGATTACCAGTGTGCACCACCACACCCAGCTTATTTGGGGAATCAGCTTGGGTACTTAGTGTTTGATGGGCGAGTGCTTTAACCGCTGAGCCATTCCTCCAGTCCGAGATGGCTCTACATCTTGGAGGGGAGGAAATGTTAAGCTCATAGTTAGACAGTCGCTGGCGTGAGGAACAGGGGAGTCCCACACAGCATGTGCTTCAGAAAGAACAGAAATTTCAGTGTATAATATAGTTACAGTTACTTGCCAGATCTTAGGCCTAAAGATCTGAGTACAATGACATTTTAAAGTCATGCAAGGTGCCGGGAGTAGTGGCACACTTCTGTAATCATGGTACTTTGGGGGCTGAGGCAGGAGGGTTGCTGTGTGTTTGAAGCCAGGCTGGGCTACATACTGAGTTCAGGATCGGCCTGGACAACAGAGCGAGATCTCAGAGACAAACAAAATAATAATTGTGCCACATTCCTGGCAGCCCTACCCAGAGACACAGGGCCTTTATCTCTAGGCCAACGCACATGGCATTGCCTGGGTCCCAGTGATACCAGGAAGAGAAAATTTCCTTAAAGACCCTCCTCTCTTGGGCTGAGGCTTGGCTCAAATGAAGAACTTGTTTCTCCTGGGCTAGGGACATAGGTCAGTGGTTGAATGTCATGCCAACTGTGAGCAAGGCCTTGGGTTCAGTTTCCCAGCACCACATTAAATAAAGTCAAACTTGGTGAGGTGGTGCATGCTTGTAATTCCAGCGTTTGGGAGGCTGAGGCAGGAGGGTTGCTGTGAAATTGTGGCTAGCCTGGGCTACATAGTGAGTTCAGGTCCAACCTGGACAATGGAGCAAGACCCTGTCTCAAAACAAAACAAAGGAAAACTTATGTCTCCTAAATTTCTTCTCCCAAGTTCTCAGTGGTTTTGAGGGAACACTGAGTACCTGAAAAGGACAGGAAGACATTCTGGAATTCCAAAGTCACTGCTACATAAAAATGTTGATTAGCGGCTGGAGGAATAGCTCAGTGATTAAAGTGCCTGCCCAGCAAGCTCAAGACCCTTGGTTCTGTTAGGTAGGAGAATAGGTTAGGAGAGACCAGCAGGGCTAAGACAGGGCATTCTGCCGGCAAAGGGAGCAGAAGAGGAATCAAGGCGCCAAGGTCCAACCAAGTCAAGGCCGGCCCCGGGCCTAGAGGAGAAGTAGCTAAGACAGTCACCTTGTCCTCCCCTCCCAGGTACTTCTCGATGCCCTAAGGTAATCAGTGGGCCTGCATCTCGTCACTCTACAACCCCCACCACAGGAGACTGCTGGAAAAACCACCTGGGCAAAAGCATTACGAAGGGCTCCAGTCATTCGTTCCCCTGGGACCCTCTCCTGAGACCACGTCTTGACCTCTCCTCAAGAATTTTACTTTCTCAACAAACCCCTGCTTGCTTTAAATCTTCCGCGTGAACTCTGATTATTCTTACTCATATGGACAGCTCCTGAACCCGGACAGCTGGCAACACCGGCGGTAACAGTTCCAGTCCCCAGCACCACATAAGCCAGGCATGGTGGCGCATGCCTGTCATCCCAGCACTCCGGAGGCTGAGGCAGGAGGATTGCCACTAGTTCCAGGGCAACCTGTGCTGTATAGTCAGTTCAGTACCAGCCTGGACTAGAATGAGACCCTGTCTCAAAAATAAAATGTCAATTAGCATCAATATTTAGTTCCCTGAACCGCAGAGCTAACCGCCAGGCATAGAAACTCACCCAGACTCACGGCGCTGCCGGTCTCCTCTCCTCTCTTTTTCTTTCTTTCTTTCTTCCTTTTTTTTTTTTTTTTTGAGACAGAGTCTCACTCTGTGGTCCAGCCTGGTCCTGAAGTCACTTCGGAGCCCAGGCTGGCCTTGGACTCACGGCAATCCTCCTGTCTCAGCCTCCTGAGTGCTGGGATTACAAGCTGAGATTACAGGCGTGGGCCACCACACCCAGTTTATTTGGTGCTGGGGAATCGAATTAGGGTACCTAGCGCTTGCCAGGCAAGTGCTTTAACCGCTAAGCCATTCCTTCAGCCCCTCCACTTCCTATCTATCTTTATTTCTTACCTCTCCTGTCTTGCCCCCATTCAATGATTAGCGTTTGGGGTGGGAGGGATGCGTCGGCCCGCGCCACACTGGGCCCCAAATAAAAGTCACTGATACTCAACGGCGCACGTTAGATTGAGCCTGACAAACAGGGTGTTCAATCAGCCCAGGGTGACGGAGCGAACCGGGCTTTTCAGATCCTCACCCCAAAGCCCTGACCCCTCGCCTCGTCGCTGCCGTCCAGGGCACCGCCTCCATTCCAGCGCGGCTCGGCACCCGGCGGCTCTCCGGGTAACCGGGGAAGCTCTGACGTTGTCCGAGGAGCGACAGCCACTGTAGGGTTCGCGTCACTTCTACCTACACGACTCAGAACCCAGGACCCGGGCGTCGGCGCCCAGGTTTACGCGCGTCCCCTTTAAGGGGTGGGGCGGGGGGAGGTCCCGGAAGGAGCGGGCGGCGGGGACCTACGGGGTGCGACCCTCGGAGTGCTCGGGATCGGCCTGCAACTGCGTCTCTGCCGTTTCCGACGTCCCCGGGTGCCGGCCGCTCGCCCTGTCCTGGCTGCCCTACCTCGCGCCTTCTGCCTCTTGACTCCCCGGCCTGGTCCAGCCCTGGCGCCTTCCGCTCCCTGTCGCCCTCCCGTCCGTGTCCCCGGCCCGCGGCGGGTGTACGGCATCGCGATCGCGCGGTGGCCCTGCGTCCGCCTGGCCCGGCCCGGCCCCAGCCCCGGCCCCTAGCCGGGTGGAAGGCGGGCGTCCTGAGGCTCCGCAGTTCCGCCGGCCGGAATCGGCCGGCCTCTGGGTGGCATAGTTGCCGGTCCGGGGCGGGACGAAGGGCAGGGGTGGGCATATGCCAGGCGCTCCTCTCCCCCTTGCCCTAAGCGTCGCCGCCGATGGGCGGCCTAGGAGGATGGTGACGCCCTGGCGCTGGTCTGTCCGGGTCTGCTGGGCGCAGGTGAGGTGTCTGCAGCTTGGGCAGGAACGCGGCCTTCTCAGGCCCTCGCGCAATGGCAGATTGTGTTGGCTACTGCTGGGCGCCCTGCCCAAGCTCGTCTCAGTCCCTGGGCACGCTGGAGAGGCGGCCGCGGAGAGCCTGTGCCAGCGACGGACCCCCTGGGGGGACCCGGCCGGGGGCGCACCGGCGCTGAGGGCCACCCAGGCGGGGCCCCCGGGCTGCGCCTTCCTGCACGTCCGCGTGTGGCTGCGCGCGGCCGCCCTCCTGGCCAAGTTCTTCCCGCTGCTGCTCCTGTACCCGCTCACCTACCTGGCCCCGCGCCTGTCCGCGCTCTGGCTGCACCTGCTTCTGAAAGCCACCGAGACCTCGGGCCCTACATATATCAAGCTGGGCCAGTGGGCCAGCACCCGGCGCGACCTCTTTTCGGAGGCTTTCTGTGCCCAGTTCTCCAAGCTGCACGTCCAAGTACCCCCGCACCCGTGGACGCACACGCAACACTTCCTACAGCAGGCATTTGGGGACAACTGGGGGAGCATCCTCCTATTTGAGACCCAGGAACCCGTGGGTTCTGGCTGCGTGGCCCAGGTGTACAAGGCATTGGCCAACACTGCTCTCTTGGAGAAGGACGCCTCCGGAGCAGGGACAGTTGCCACCTTCTTTGGACACGCTGGGAAGGAGCGGGTGCCTGTAGAAAGCCTTGCTGACCAGGCCTTTCTAGAAAGGCTGCTACTCCCTAATGCTGACCTGGTTGGGTCAAATGCAAGTGAGTCGAGGTCCCCGCGCCACCCACGTGATGAGCCAGGCCATCTCATCCCAGTGGCAGTGAAAGTAAGTTCTCTCATGGTTCAGCCGTGCCCTCCTCTCCTGCCTTTCTTACTCCTTCCCTCTTTTTCTTTCTTCCTACTAGCAGGTGAACCCAGGGCCTTTACACTGAGTGATTTCCCCAGCCTATATTTTATTTTTGTTTTGAAAGAGTCTCACCAAGTTGCTAAGTTGCCCAGACAGGGCTTGAACTTGAGATCCTCCTGCCTCAGCCTCCCATTCCTGCGTTAGCAGACACAGCTGAGAGCTGCTTTATTTCTCGGCTTCAGGAAGCAGTGGTGTGATGGAGGAAAACCAGGAGGGCTTGGAGTTTGCTGCCTGTGGTGGGAAGAATCTGTCCTCCAGGGGCATCCTGGGTGCCAGGATCATTCGTCCTCCAGGGGCACCCTGGGTGCCCGGATCATTTCCCTTTTGCTCTGCAGAGAAGTCAACTGCCTGACTCCTGAGGGTGGAACCCAACACTGGTGAGGTAGAATGTGTCCTCAGCTTGTCCTGGCTCACTGTTCCCCTTCCTGGCAGGTGTTACACCCTGGCCTGCTCTCTCAGGTGCACATGGACCTGTTGCTGATGAAGATGGGTAGCCGTGCCCTGAGCCTTTTGCCAGGTATCAAGTGGCTCAGCCTGCCAGAGATTGTGGAGGAATTTGAGAAGCTCATGATCCAGCAGGTGAATTCTTCTCTCAACTGTAAATAACACCTTACCTGGTTCTTACTTTCATTTTTTATTTTCCTTTGAGATAAGGTCTCCTTGTAGCCCAGGCTGGTCCTGAACTCATTACTCATAGCCCAGGCTAACCTTAGCCTTCCGAGTGCTGGGATTATAGATGGGCACCACCGTGCCTGACTTTACGCGGTGCTAGGAAATCAAACTCAGCACCTTGTGCTTGCTAGGCAAGTGCTTTAACCACTGTGCCATTCCTCCAGCCTCTTCCCTTGTATGTCATAGTGAGTATGAGGTATTAGTCAGAGTGGGTAAAGTTGATGAAGCACAGAACACCCTGATTGCGGCGGCTTCCTGCAGCAAGGCTCATTCTTGCCAATAATGCAGGTGCACAGTTCTCAGGAATGCCATGTCTTCCCAACTGTGGCACTGCCCTCTTCCCCGCGTGGTGAGACCATGGAGGATTCTGTACAGATCGTGTGGCCAGGCTTGGGAATGGGCAACACCCCTCCCCAGTCTGCTCATCAGAGCTTTGAACACCTGGATCCGGTGGGACCAGGAGGGAGCATGGGAAATAGTCTTCCTCTGGGCCTGGGAGGAACTGGCAGCGGATCAGATGGAACATACAGCTGATGACTTAACCCGGGATAAAGAGAGGGATTAGCTCTGTCACACTCTTGTCTTTGTTTTCCTTTGTTTCCAGGGCTAATGTGAGTATACAGGACCTGCTCCTTGCTGGGACCATTGAGATGTTTGTATAAACAGCCAGACTTTGGACACGTATGGTGGAGGTGGGTGGGGGCTTCACATGGACATCTGCACCCTGCTGGTAGTACAGGAGTTGGCAGGCCATGTGACAAGTCTGTATTTGTATCCTCTGGTTTAAGGTTTTTATGTCTCAGGCATTAAATTTACTATATATATATATTTTTTTCCCTTTTTTTTTGAGACAGGGTCTTGCTCTGTAGTCCAGACTGGTCCAACACTCACTGTGGAGCTCATCCTGGCCTTGAACTTACAGGAATCCTCCTGCTTCAGCCTCCTGAGTGTTGTGATTATGTATGTGTGCTACTATGCCTGGGTAATTTTTATGTGGCCCTGGGGAATTTAACCCAGGGCTTTGAGCTTCCGAGGCAAGTGCTCCAGACATGACATTCATTTTATTTTATTTTATTTTAAATTTTTTCTTGTCATATTTCTTTCTTTTTTTTTTTGCTTTAATTTATTTATTTATTTATTTTTGAGACAGGGTCATGCTGTGTAGCCCAGGCTGGTCCTGAACTCACTACATAGCCTAGGCTAGCCTTGGACTCACTGCAGTCCTCCTTCTGTCTCAGTCTCCTGAGTTTTCTGGGGTTTTAGGCATGCACCACCACACCCAGCTATGTTGTGCCGGGGAATTGAACTCAGGGCCTTGCTAGGCAAGCTGTGTACCCATTGTGCTATTTCTCTAGCCCTTTTTTTTTCTTTTAAAATATCTATTTTTTAAAAAATTTTACATAGCACATCCCTTTCTCTTCCCAGCCCCTCAGAACTCCTATGTTCCCTTTCCCTCTCCACAAAGTACATCTTCTTAACTTTCTTCTATCTCTCTTTTATTTTTTTTATAATTTGGTTTTCTCATATTAGAGAAACCATATGAAATTTAACTTTCTGTGTCTGATTCATTTCACTAAGTATAATAGTCTCAAGGTGCATCCATTTTCCTTCAGATGATTCAAACTTATCTTTATCACACAGTACAGCACTCTGCTGTGTATCTGTACCACATTTTTTTGTGCATTCATCTGTTGATAGACATACTGGCTTCTTCCAAGATTTGGCTGTTGTAAGTTGTGCTATTGAAAACATGGGCGTGCACGTATCCCCCTTGTATGATGCCTTTGGCAATGACTTTGGCACTCTTGGGAAGATCGCCAGGAGAGGTAGGGGTGGGTTAAGTGGGGAATCTTGTCAGTTGTTTGAGGCATCTCCATCCTGCTTTCCAGAGTGGTTGTACCGGTTCACTCCCACCAGCAATGTGGAAGGGTTCCTTTTTCCTCACAGCCTCCAGCATTTATTTATTTATTTTTTAGTTCCTAATACCAGCCATTCTTACTGGAGTTAGATGGAACCTCAGTGGCTTTTGTTTGTTTTGTTTTGTTTGGAACCTCAGTGTTTTGCTTTGCATTTCTCTCATGGGTAAAGATACTGATTTTTTTTTTTAATACTGATTGGCCAGTCAGACTTCTGAGAACTGTTTATTCATTTCAGATGTCCTTCTTTGATTGGGCCCTTTATTTTGGGGGTCAATATTTTTCAGTTCTTCGTATATTCTTGATAATCATCTTCTGTCTGAGGAATAGTTGGCAAAATTTTTTCCCCATCCTGTTGGCTCCCTCTTCACTCCATTGATGGTTTCCTTTGCTGTGCAGAAGCTTTTTAATTTGATCCCATTAGTTGATTCCTGGTATTATCTCATCTGTATTGGGGGTTCTGTTGAGAAGTCCTTGACTATGCCTAGGTCATTGAGGGCTTTGGCTGCTTTTTCTTCCAACGAGGTCAGTGTTTTCATTTTAATGTCTCGGTCTTTGACCCGTTTTCATTTGATTTTGGTTTCATTCGTCTGCATATGGCTAGCCAGTTTTCCCAGCACCACTTGTTAAAGAGGTTGTCTATTCCAGCATGTGTTTTTGGCCCCATCAAATATCAGATGGCTCAAGGTATTCTGGGATGTCTCTGCATCCTTTTTTTGGTTCCATAAATCCACTTGTCTGTTTCTTTGCCAATACTATGTTTTTTTTTAAAATCACAGTTGTTTTGTGATATAATTTGCTATCTGGTTTTGTGCCATTGTTTTGTTGCTGAGGATGTTGTTGGATTTCTTCCAGTTTCATACAGGTTTTTGAATCTTTTTTTTTTCTAGTTCTGTGCAAAATGCTGTTGGCATCTTGATTGGGATTGCACTGAGTCTGTGTATTGGTTTAGGTAGTGTGGCCATTTTGACAATGTTGGTTATGCCTATCCAGGAGCAAGGGATGTCTTTCCATTTTCTAAAATTCTCTTTGGTTTCTTTTTCAGAGAGCTATAGTTTTCAGCACAGGGATTCTTCACATGCTTAGTTAGGTTGATTCCTCGGTATTAAGTTTTCATTGAGGTGACTTGGGAGTAGGTGATTCTTTGTGTTTTCATTGTTGCAATGGAGGAATGCTGTTGATTTTTGTGCATTGATTTTATATCCTGCAACTTGACAGACTTTGTTGATGAGCTCTAAGAGTCTTGGGGTAGAGTTTTTGGGGTACTCTATGTTCTGGTCAGCTGCCTGGCCTGGATATCTATATAGTTTTGATAATAAAAGGAAATAGGGTTCTTCTCCAGCAACCGTCCCATCCTTCCTGTTCTCAGTTCTGCCTCCTGGCTCAGCTTTGGCCCTCTAGATGCCTGGCAGACACTGGGAGGTACACTTTGGAGCTGACCCTGTTTGTCTTATAAACTAGCCCTTCTCCCCCATCTCAGGGGTCACAGCATGCTGCAGGCTAGAAAATTCTGAGGAGTGGGCTTTGGTGTGTGAAGGATGACTGGAAAATATGCCAGATGTTTAGATCAAAGACTTCATCACAGTCAGGACACATTGCCACTCGCTCCCCTCAGCAAGCTTCACTTTGCTCTCAACACAGCGCAGATCCTTGGACTCTAGAGTATCTCAAGTGTGCCGCCACTGCACTCAGTCTGTGTTCTTGCTGCTTTCTGGAGTGTTCTGGAAGTCTGCTTTTGTCAGTCTGGGAGCTGATGGTGAGGCCTGGCCAGGACACCACGGTCTAGGTCCCAGCCAGGAGAAGTTGGGGCAGTTAGGAAGGTGCGGGAGACTCCAGGAGAGGTCCAGGTGGGCAGCAGCAAGCAGTTTTGGAGGAACGGGTGCCACTGTTGGGTGTGTTGCACGCCTGTGATCCCCACTTCTCTGGGAGGCTGAGGCAGGATAGCAAGGTCAGGGCCAGCATGGCAATTTATTGAGACTTGGGTGTCAAAAACAAAAGGGAGCTGGACCTGGTGCTGAAGGCCTGTAGCCCCAGCACCTTGGGAGTATTTAGTAACTTAATGACACCCTGTCTCAAATTAATAATAAAAAAAAAAAGGAGATAGGCAGAGCAGCCCAGAGCTAGAAGATGCAGCCTGCTGGAAGCCAGCCCTTCCTAGGCCCTGCTGGAAGGAGAGGGAGGCAGAGGGGGCCAGCTGGGGGTGCTGGGCTGAGATGACAGCAGGGCCAGCCCCTGAGAGGCAGGCGGCAGGGACCCACCATCTGCTGTGAAACGGCAGGAGAGCAGGGCGGGAGGAGTAGAGAATCTGACCCCGACATCCTGCCAGGGGTTCTGCTTGCTGTCTTCAGCCAAGTGGAGTTCCCGTGGACATTTGGGACAGCCGTTAGTTGTGTGGCTTCTCTGAGTAACCTCGGGTAAAGGTCTCCAACCCTGAGTGGTGGCCTGTTAGGAACTGGGCCACACGATAGTAGGTGAGTAGCAGGCGAGGGCACAAAGCTTCATGTGTGTTTGCAGCCCCTCCCATCACTGACATTGCCGCCTGTGCTCCACCGTCTGTCAGATCAGTGGAACTGGTCCCTGGAACCAGTAAGGTTGGTGTGGGGCTGGAGGAACAGCACAGTGGTTAGAGAATCTGCCTACCAAGCACAAGGCCCTGAGTTTGATTCCTCAGCCCCACACATGCCAGTGTGGTGGCACATGCCTACAATCCCAACACTCAGGCAGGAGGACTGCCATGAGTTCAAGGGCAGCCTGGACTATAGAGCCAAACTCTGTCTTAGGAAGAAAAAAAAATGCTGGTGATCACTGCCCTAGGGAGTCTGGGAAAAGCTGGTAGGGAAGGCAGGCAGATGCTGGTGAGTTCCTGAGATAACTGTCCTGTGCCCTCATCCCCCTCCCCTGGTGCTGTAGATCGACCTGAGGTATGAAGCTCAGAATCTGGAGCACTTCCAGAGCAACTTCCGGGACATGACGTCAGTCAGATTCCCCACCCCACTGCGCCCCTTGGTCACCAGGGACATCTTGGTGGAGACTTACGAGGTGAGTGCTGGGGAGTCTGCGAGGCCTGGCCGGAGGGTGGCGGCTGGCCCAGGCCTGGATGTGGCCCCATACTTTGGATCTGAAAACCTGCTCTGCCATTTTATTTTCTAGTGACCTAAAAAAGGAGATGGCAGTTCCTGCCTTCTGGGGTTGACCCTGGAGTAAGCGCCATAGCGAGTACACATGGTGGCTTGTGTCTGTAATCCCAGCACTCAGGAGGCTGAGGCAGGAGGATTGTTGTGAGTCCAAGGCCAGCCTGGGCTCCATAGTGAGGTCAGGACCAGCCTGGGTTACAGAGCGAGACCCTGCCTCAAGAGAAAAAGGAAAAAAAAAAAAAAGAGAAAAAGGGAGTGGGGCTTGGGTCATAGCTCAGTGTAAAGGCCCTGGTTCGATCAGTACTATTAACAAGCGCGCACACACACACACACACACACACACACACACAACACAGTACTATTAAGCACACACACACACATACACACACCACACACACACACAGAGTTCTGGGTCATTCCCATCCCTGTTGGTTAGTTATCACAAACTAGCTTTCTTGAACCTTATCCTCTCTCTGTGGTTGGTTGGTACTTTTTAATTTTTTTTTTAAAGACAAGGTCTCTCTCTGTAGCTCAGACTGGTCCTGAACTCACTATAGCCCAGGCTGGCCCTGGACTCACGACAATCCTCCTGCCTCAGCCTCCCAAGTGCTGGTTACAGGTGTGTACCACCACACCCGGCTTATGTGGCACTGGATAACTGAACTTGGGTACTTAGCACCTGACTTAGCACTTGCTTAGCTTTAATCGCTGAGCCATTCCTCCAGCCTTCGTGGTTGGTACTTGTGATGGAGCCCAGGGCCTTTGCACTGAGTTATATTCCCAGCTCTTTCTTTTTCCCAGCTCATATTTATTTTTGGTTTTGAGTCAGTCTTGCTAAGCTGCCCAGGCTGGGCGCAGACTTGCAGTCCTCCTGCCTCAGCCTCCCATAGTTCTGGGGTTACAGGTGTGCCTTGGTAGGGCCAGCTTTATAAAGGGTCTGAGAAGCTCGGATTCCTGCAATCATCTCCCAGGCGGTGGGGGAGGAGGGGTGGCACTGATGTGTCCGGCAGGGTGGGGGCGGGGACCAGGCCAAAGGTGTCCTTTCATGGGCTTTCCTCCAGGAGAGCGTGCCCGTGTCCAGCTACCAGCAGGCAGGAATCCCTACAGACCTGAAGAGGAAGATCGCGCAGCTGGGGATCAACATGCTCCTGAAGATGGTGAGCTCGCTGTCTGGGGTGCGGGCCGGGTGGATGGGTGGGGTGTGCATGGGGAGTTGCGGGGCTCAGCTCAGCATCTGGAGGGCCGGTCAGGCAGGGGCTGGATGTGGAGAAGTCTCCTCGGAAGCAGCCACGCCTGGAGCACTCAGGCACGTATCCCACAGCTTCTGCCTGGCGCCACACCACCAGACCCCACCCAGGTCACAGAGGCAGTGTGCTGTGATCAGGGCCGCTTTGTTCTTTCCTTCAGGATTGATTAAGCACCTGATACATACCAGGGACTGAGTTATAAGGTGTGATCGGAAAGTACAGTGTGTGTTTAAATAAATGTATTAAAGTAAAAGCCACACTGCCATGAATTCCCCTCAGAATCCTCCCTTGTCATCGGTTTTGCTTTGCCCTTTCTGCTCTCTCTCGTTTTTTGAGATAGTCTCACGCTATAGTCCAGGGTGGTCCCGAATTCACTGGGTAGCCAGGTTGGCCCCCAAATCATGGCAGTCCTCCTGCCTCAGCCTCCCGAGTGCTGAGAGTATGGGTGTGTGACACCATGCCTGGATAATTTTTATGTGGTACTGGGGATGGAACTCAGGGCTTTGTGCATGTTAGATGTGTGCTCTAGCCACAGAGCTACACTCCAGCTAGCTCAACACTTTTTAAAATATATCTTTTTTTTTTTTTTGAGGGTCTCACTCTAGCCTAGGCTGGTCCTGAACTCACTATAGAGCCCAGGCTGGCCTTGGCCTCATGGCAATCCTCCTGTCTCAGCCTCCCAAGTGCTGGGATTACAGTCATGTGCCACCACGCCCAGCTTGCTTATTATTTTGAAAATAATTTTGTCTTAAAAGGTTCAATTTGGCTATCCCTACAGATTCTGAATTGACAGCATCCAGACAATGAGACTTTGTGAAACACACACCTCTTTGCCATTGTTCTAGGGCAGGGAGGTTCTTGTCCCTCTGAAGCGTTCCTGCACTGTGGCTTGGTGCTGTTGGGCTGACTCTTTTATTTATTTTGAGACGGGGTTTCTCTCTGGTCTAGTCCAACAGGTAGGTCAGGTCAGGAATTCACTAGTCTTGACCTCACAGAAATCTTCCTGCCTCAGTCTCCCAAGTGCTGGGATTATAGGCATGTGCCACTACACCTGGTTTATGGGGTGCTCACAAGTCAAACTCAGGGCCTTGTGCTTGGTAGGCAAGTGCTCTAACCACTGATCCTTGGGATGATTCTTTTCAGATATTTGTGGATAACTTTGTGCATGCAGACCTTCACCCTGGGAACATTCTGGTGCAGGGTGCTGATGGACTGTCCCCGAGCTGGAAGACGAAGCTGCAGCGGGTGGATGTCTGTGACACGCTGGTGGCGGCTATGGCGCCGGCCCTGTGCCCGCTGCGCCTGGTGCTGCTGGACGCCGGCATTGTGGCCCAGCTGCAGGCTGCCGACCTGAGGAACTTCCGGGCTGTTTTCCTGGCTGTGGCGATGGGGCAGGTGAGATTGCTGGGCAGAACTGGCCAGGATTTGGAGCTGGTCTGTCTTTGTGCAGGCCTCCCCAGCCAGGGCTTTTTTCTTTTCTTTTTGTTGAGACAGGTTCTTGTGTTGCTGTATAGCCCAGGCTGGTCCTGAACTCACTATGTCACTATGGAGCCCAGGCTAGCCTTGGACTCACAGCAATCCTCCTGCCTCAGGCTCCTGAGTGCTGGGATTACAGGTGTGTACCACCACACCCAGTTTATGTAGTGCTGGGGAATCAAACTCAGGTACTTAGCAGTTGATGTAGCACTTGCTAGGCAGGCACTTTAGCCCTGAGCCATTTCTCCAGCCCCTCAGGGCTTTACATCAGCGCTGATGCTCTTTTGATTTTTGCTTGGAAATTGCTGGTCCTTGACCTGGGCACAGCCCTTAGGAAGCTGAGGCAGGAGGGTTGCCATGAGTTTGAGGCTAGCCTGGGCTACTTCGTGAGTCTGGGCTACAGAGTGAGACCTTGTCTCCAAAAGAAAAGAAACTGCTGGTCCTCTGATGTAGACTATGACTCTGGGAAGGAATTCTCTTTCCTCAACTTGTGTCAGTAGGTTATCTCTCTCTCTCTAGCCCTGGACCTTCACACAGAGCTACACCCCCAGTCCATTTTTATTTTTGATGGTGGTACAGTCTTGCCAAGTTACCCAGGTGGGACCAAACCTGTGATTTCCCTGTCTCATCTTCCCAGTGCTGGGATTACAGGCTGCACCACAGGACTGCCTACCAGAAGAGTCTCCTCCTCTGCCAGTAAACTCGTGAGGTGCAGGAAGAGTACCTCTGACCGGCCAGCACGACGCCAGCTGCTTGCTTAGTCTGGAGACTGGACTGGCATGTGCAGCTAAAAATGATGCACCAGGTGGACTTGCAGGACCGTGTCCTGTAGGGCAACAACTCTACTTTCTCCTCCAGCCTTACGTATCCAGGGAAAAAGCAGTGTCCAGGCTCGGGGGAGTGCAGTGGCAGATCTGACAGGTGGTCTGTGTGAGCTCTTTATGGTGTGCCAATCTGTCTCAGCTCTAGGTTAGCGGCCTCGTGGTAAGGACCTGCAACTGACTATCCTAAGGAAATCAGTCTTTTATTTTCCAGAGCAGCCTGGAAGCCTTCCTTCTTCCTTTGGTCATAGTACCTTCCTCTAGAAATACAGGAAGAAGAAGTTTTTTATTTTCATGGAGTTGGGAGGAGTCTCTTAAAGGGATAACCAATCTGAATCCCTACACACTACCTTTTTTGAGATAGGGTTTTGCTCTTTCTTGCAGTGTAGCCTAGCAGCCTCTAACTCATGGCAGTCCTCCTGCCTCAGCTTCCCAAGTACCTGGATTGCAGGTGTGCACCACCATACTTGGCTTCTTAACCAAACAGCGGCTGTCCCTTGTCTGTGCCTTTTACTGTGAGTTGGCCAGCTGGGGAGAACCTGTCAGTGCTGTCCAACATTTTTGGCACCAGGTGCTTATTCTGTAGAAGACAGTTTTTCCACTGCTTGCTGGGGATGGGCAGAGGGCAACATGTGGAACTGGCTTCCCTGCCTCCACTCGCCCTCAGATCGTCAGCTGCTAGGCTCTTGTTAATGCAGCCCAGACCCCTTGCATGTGCAGTTTGGGTTCACACTCCTAGAAGGACTTCATGCAGCTGCTGATCTGACAGGGAGCAGAGCTCAGGGGCCACTGAGTGATGGGGAGAGGAACAGCTTTACCCACTGTCCTGTTGCTCACCTTCCGCTGTGTGGCCTGGTTCCTAACCAGATTCTTGGGACTGGGGATCCCTGTTGTAAGGAACACAACCTCCACGTGAGCAGGACATCTGGGAATCTGTGGTGTGTGTGTGGGAGTGTGCCCTATGACTCGGAGGGGCTGCTAGGGGTTGGGAATTATTATTTGGAGAAAAGACATTCAGCAAAATATTTGCCGAATTCACAGTTAAAGTGCATGTGGACGGTGATTGTGAAGGTGGCCTCCGGGATGAGAATTTGTTTTCTTTGGAAAATGAGAGCTAGTTTAAAAGAGGAAAAAAATAAATTCAGGGGAGCCTAACCAGAGGCTCCTGTGGAGGGACCACAGGCTGGAGGCCGAGCCAGTTTGAAATGCTTCCCCTAGTTAAACACCAGATTCTGTGTGGCGGTGCCCAGATGGACCTCTGTACAAGTTTGGGTCAAGGACAGAGGTCACAACCTGGGGATGAGCTGGGTTCTGGGGACCATGCTGTAGGGGGTGACAGTATTCAAGGTGACCACCGGAGATCGGCTCAGGGTCTGAGGAGACTAGGCTGGGAGGGGGACTGTGAGGAGCAGGTCCTAGTAATAAAGAGAAATCAGGCTGGAGCCCAGGGCCTTGGGCTGCCCTGCTCATCCTGAAGAGAGCCTGCCATTGGAGCTGTCCCTCCAGCCCAGCTGGCAGGGCCTGATGACCAGGCTGGGCCAGGTGATCAGCACTGCCACATGGAGTGTGGGCACCTGGCTCCATGTGTGCCCTGACCAGCCCAGGAAGACAGAGGATATGGACACGTCCCTACCTCTGGGTTTATGCCCATTCAGCTCCTCCAAACGACTTTTCTCTCACGTCTTCCAGGGCCACACGGTGGCCGAGCTCATCCTGCATCATGCCCGGGCCAATGAGTGCAAGGACGTGGAGCGGTTCAAGGCTGAGATGGCCACTCTGGTGACCCAGGCCAGGAAGAACACCATCACCCTGGAGAAGGTGGGCAGGCAGTGGGGGCCCACTGCCATCTCCCTTTGGTGGAGCCAGTCCCAGGCTACGGGGAGGCCTCTTCTGGGAGAAGGGGAGGGGGCAGGAGTGGCAGGGCAGGGAGGGACCACCTTCCTCTCCTAACCCTGCAGCCTCTCCCATACCTGGGGCTCAGCGGGTCTGCAGACAGCAAGTATGCTCAGGGGGCAGCCTAAGGAGTGCTCAGGCTCAAAACCATTATGCCTGACTCAGTCTTTTTTTTTTTTTTTTTTTTTTTTTTTGTGGTACTAAGAATTCAGTCCAGGATCCTTACAACAATCTACGTCCTCAATCCTTTTTAAAAAATGTTATTCCTTTGTTTATTTTGTGATTCTGTGGATTCAGCCCAAGGCCTTTACACTGAGCAAAATTCCTCGCCCATTTTTACGTTTGATTTTCAAACAGGGTTTTGCACAGTTGCTCAGGCTGGGTTTGAACTTGCAATTTTCCTGCCTCAGTCTCCTATAGTATTGGAATTACAGGTCTGTGCCACTGGGCCTGGCTTCTAAATTTCTTTTTTCTTTTTTTGAGCCAGAGTTTCTCTCTGTAGTCTAGACAGGTCCGGAATTCATGACGTGGCCTAGGCTGGCCTTGCTAGGTGTCACTGTGGCTGGTATGGTCTGAGTTCAGGAACTCTTGATACAATTAAGAATCATCAGTCAGAGTTCACAGAAGATTTAAAGCAAGAGGAAATGTACCAAGAAAGTAATGTTCTTGAGGACAAGTCAAGATAGGGCTGGAGAGGGTGAAGGACAGGGTGGTTTTAGGTGGTCTCCTGCAGTGAGGGCTGTAGAGTAAAGCCTGCTACCATTTACCTTAGGGCTGGAGTGGGATAAACTGCCTGCAGGGTTAGCAACTTCTTTGTTGTTTCTGGGAGGGGCGGGGCCCTGATGAAGAGGGGTATGCCCTGTCTAGTCCTGCCCTGTATCCTAACCTGTCACTAGGCAAGTGCTCTAACCTCTGTGCTATCCTTCTGGCCCCCTGAAAAAAAATTTTTCTAACACATAATTCCACCAATTCACCTGTGCCTTCCCTGAGTTCATGGCGCACTTAGCTGCGGCAGGTCAGCCAGGGACAGCCGGTGGTGCTGCTGCAGGGGTGACGTGTGCGCAGAGGGGTGGGCAGGGTCCGAAAGGGACAGAATGGCTGTGGAGGCTCCACTCTGCACTGGCTCTCTCTGCTTCCAGCTGCACGTCTCCAGCCTTCTCTCCAGTGTCTTCAAGCTGCTGATGACGCATAAGGTGAGGCCCCATCAGAGGGGAGGCTTCAGGGAGGTGGGGGGCCCTGACGGCCTGGGAGGAGAGCTGGGGGGGGGGGATGGATTTCCTTACACTATCTTTTTCTTGCAGTACAAGGGATTGAATCCAGGGCCTTCATCCCACTCTTTTTTTTAAAAATATATATCTTTGACTTTGAGACAGGGTCTCACTAAGTCATTATGTTGCCCAGGCTGGGCTTGAACTTCTGGTTATCTTCCTGCAACAGCCTCCCAGAGTGCTTGGGTTACATTAAGGCCTGCACTGCTGGACCCCAGAAAATTTTCTTTAAAAAACAACAAAAAGAAAAAAACAAAAACAAAAGACAAAAAGCATGTCAGGAAGAACCATGATTTTCCTATTGCAGGTGAGGCTGGAGAGCAACTTTGCCTCAATTGTGCTTGCTGTCCTGGTGCTGGAGGGGCTCGGCCGCTCCCTGGACCCCACGCTGGACATCCTGGAGGCTGCGAAGCCCTTCCTGCTCAGAGGGCCGATGTCCCATCCCTGATGGCTGCCTGTGGCCACTGCAACTCTTGTGGCCCGGGGTGAGGGTGGGCCGCACCCTGCTTTTCCCTGCGTGGTCCCAGGCGCTGTGTGCAGAGCTCTGGGCTCTCTGGGGAGTGTATCTGTACACTCAGTGGTGGAAGCTGAGTTTGGCGCCCAGGGTGCATTTCAGAGAACATGTATGCACGAGAACAAATACATTTAGTTATTCTTGTTTTCCTGTTTTTTTCTTTCTTAATCCTCAACACTCCCTGTTTAGTTACGTCCCTCTGTTGGTTCCCATACTGTAATAGGTTAGAAAAGGCCATAAAACTCTATAGACTGAAGCTGGTCCTGGTGTTGCAGGCTAGCACGGGGAGGTTGAGGCAGGAGGATAGGAAGCTCACAAGTTCGAGCCCAGCCTGGGCAACTTAACAACTTTAAGACCTCATCTCAAATAAAAAGAGCTGGGATGTAGCTCAATTGAAGGCCCTGAATTCAATCTCCAGTACAACAAAACAAAACAAAACAAAAAACTATGGACCTATTGTTTCCACCTTAAAAAGATGATGTACCTTATTGGTAGAAAGTTGAAAATACACAGAATTTACCAATTTTATTTAAAAATATATTTTTTGAGACAGAATCTTGGTTTTTAGTCCAGGCTGGTCCTGAATTCACAGTAGTCCTCCTGCCTCAGCCTCGAGTGCTGAGATTACAGGAATGTGTCACCACACCTAGCTAATTTTTATGTGGTGCTGGGGAATCAGACCTGTGGTCTTGTGCATGCTAGGCAGGCACTCTGACCACTAAGCAATGCCCCGCGTCCAGAATGTACCACTTTTATCATAGCGTCACTATAGCTAGTCAATTGGTCACAGTGCACTGTACAACTAGGGCAAATTTCAGTGGGCACTTTATGACAATTCTGAACATTTGTTGCTGACTTAACAGCAAACTTTTTTACAAGGTGAAACAAAAGGACGCAGCGGGGTTGGGGATATCACTATAGGTCACTAAGTTGCCCTTCCGTAGCAAGCAGGGAGCCCTGGGTGTGATCACACACAAAACACACCACCACAAAACAGTAACAGTGATTAATACGGCCGACAGTGAGGGGCGAGGCCACGTGCTTCTGGTTTATTTTATTTTATTTTATTTTTTGGAGGTAGGATCTTGCCCTGCAGTCCACGCTGGTCCTGAACTCACTATGTAGCCCAGGCTGGCCTCAGATACTCTGCAGTCCACTTGCTTCAGCCTCCCAAGTGCTAAGATTATAGGTGTGCGCCACAACGCCCGGTTTATGTGGTGCTGAGGAATCGAACCCAGGGCCTTCTGTTTGCTAGGCAAGCGCTTTAATCCGAGTTATTCCTCCAGCCCGTAGTAACACCGAAAAGGGGCGGCGCGGCAAGTGGCACGTTAGGGCGTCATTACTGACAGCCCAGTCAGGGCCCGGAGCCCAGGTTTAACAAAAGGCGCTCTTCGGCCCGGCCGGTCATCCGAAGGCCCTCGTCGACCTCCGGGCACGGGGCTCCTCCCACGAGACCCTGGCCCGACCTAGACTTCGGTGGGAGCCCTCGAACGCCGGCCACGGACATGCGGTACCCACGAGACTTCAGCCCACAACCAGAAAGAGACTGACCCACCTGCGCGCCTTCCGCCTCCTTCCGTCAGGATGGTCGACGACGCGACGCCGGGCGAGCGCGGCCCCGGAAAGTGACGTAAGCGGGGGGGCAGGGCCACCTGGGACGGCAGTCCGAACGCGGCGAGTATGTCGGCTCTGCCGCGGCTGGCGCCTCTCGTGCACGCCGGAGGCCGTCTCTTCAGAGGCTGCCACGCGCGGGCGGCTGGAGGCGGGGGCGTCCGTCCGTGAGTGTGGGTCTCGGGGGCAGGCGCCGCCGGCCTGGCGGAAGGCGCCGCGTCCGGACGCGCGCTCACCTTGGGCCGGCGCCCTGGAGGTGCGCGTCCCGGGCGGCCTCGGCGCGAGGCATGCTGGGTCTTGTGGTCCGCCCGCGGTGGGGTGGTGTGGGCATGCCGGGAGTTAGATCTGCGCTAGGATCTGGATGGGACAAGTCAGCCATGCAGAGCCCTCAGGGCCGAGCCCCTTGGACCGAGGAGGCAGAGGGAGGGTGGTGGGCGTGAGACCAGAGGGGCTGGATGAGGGACGAGGGCGGTCAGGGATTTTATCTAAGAATCTTGGGCGCCCACTGGAGCCCTTCAAGAAGGAAAGAAATACGGTCTGATCGATTTTTTTTTAAAAAATGTAACTCTCAGCTAAGGTGCATTTTTTGCTTTTAAAGTTGACAGTTACAAATCCTAGGTTGGGACAGCCATTATTTCTTTGGATGTTATTTCTTCCCCGTTTTATTTTCTCCCGACCAAACTCACTCGTGGTGTCTTACTCGTTTTGACTCTGAGATCCTTTATCCTGGAACTGGTCAGCAAGTAATTAAGTTTGGTGACTTAACAAATTTTGAAGCTAGTCACCTACTCTAGGTTCGTAGACCCTTAACCAGAACCTTCGGGGCCAGCACCCCGTCATCTGCACATTCGTATGAGAGACGAGACAAGCTGGTTTTGCCCTGTTCTGCCTTCCAGCGCCAGCGGTGACGCGCACCGTGTGCCCCGCTACCGAGAGTTCTCGCCGCCCACGCGGGCCGAGGTGGTCCGGGCCGAGATGCTAAGCGGAGCCATGTGGTTCTGGATTCTCTGGCGCTTCTGGCACGACTCTGATGCGGTGTTGGTGAGTGCACAGGGATGCTGTCGCCCGTGAGCAGGGGCGCGGCTCCTTCTCTGCCTGGGTGGAGTCACGCGTGTGCTGTGGGGACTGGCTGCCTTCTGACTGGCCCCACAAATGGGGAGGCTTTGAAAATACACATAACAACAGACTGAGGAACAGTTGGGCCATCACATAGTTCAGAATCTGTCCTCCTGGTATATCACGGGCTATGTATATGGCAGTTTGCCTTATTTTTCTCCCCCCTTCATGGTTTCTTTTGCAGTGTAGTTAATGGCATTTAGCGTATAGATTCCTGACTTCTTTTTCTCTTGGATAACTGTCACCAGGGTCACTTTCCGTATCCAGACCCTTCCCAGTGGACGGATGAGGAGCTAGGCATCCTTCCAGATGACGAAGACTGAAGCTGTGGCCTCAGCTCCACACAGCACGTGTGTTCTTGGTTCCTGCTTTGAAAGTTTCATGTACCTTTATGTACCTTTGATGATCTTGAAGAAACTAAATGATCTTCTAACAGCGTGAAGCATAGTTACTCATGTCATGTGTCTGATTTTTGCCCTAAGTGTGTTCACATGTGCTAGCCTCTTTCTCCTTTGGGCTCATATTCCTTTTGGATGTATGATTTTTAAAATTAATTTTTGTGATAGCAAGAACCTGTCTCAAAAAATATAAAATTTTTAACTTCTGTATGTACACCCCTATATAGGGCCAAGCAGAGAAGAGACAAAAATTAGGGGCTGAGGGTGTTGCTTAGTGATGAGTGCTTGCCTAGGAAGTGTGAGGCCTGGGGTTTGATCCCCTAGCACCACGTGCTAGCTGGGTGTAGTGGCGGACGCCTCCAATCCCAGCACTCAGGAGGCTGAGGCCAGCCTGCACTGCATAGTGAGTTCAGGACCAACCTGGTCTGCAGAGCAAGATCCTGTCTCAAAAACAAAAAAGATATGAAAATTAATTTTTCTTAAGTTGGTTACAATTTTAGGATCCCACTTGTTCATTCTTTGATGAAAGATGTAGTAAGACCAATTCTGCATGTACAAGGTCCTTGGTTCAATCCCCAGCACAAAGATGAAACAAAAAGACCAATCCTACCAAGTTTTTGCCAGGCCCAGGAGTATAATGGTGAGTAGGACTGATAGGTATCTTATAGACTGTAACTTCCTCTAAACGAATTGTATATAGGCTGGTCTTGAACTTGTGATCCTCCTGTCTCAGCTTCCTAGGGCACTGGGGTCACAGGCCTGTGCTACTGGGTTTACTTGGCTGTTGCTGCTTCTAAGCACTGCTGGTGTTTAAATGGTAGGAGCCAGCAGATGGGACTGTGTCCTTACTGCTGTCACACTGCTGGGACACAGTGCCCGACCCCCACAACTTAAGGGAGGCAAGGTTTATTTTAGCTGACGGTGCACAGTCCTTCTACCCTTCATGGTCAGCTGACAGTGCTAGAAGGGCCTGGCGGGGCCTAGGCAGAGAAGCTGCTGAGTGCATGCCAGCAGGAAGTGGGGCACTCGACCCGCCCCTCCAGCCAGACACTGCCCGCTGACAGCGCGTGAGATCATTAAGGGGTTCGTCCTCTGGATCCAGTTAACCCTATAACCTAGGGTCTTCCAAATCCATGAGGCTTTGGGAAACATTCTATATCCAAACTGTAACAATGTTACTATGGAAATTATGAAAACCATTTTTTTTTTTTGAGGCAGGGTATTTGTAATTCAGGCTGGTCCTGAACTCATTGTGTAGCCCAGGCTGGCCTTGGATTTGCAGCAATCCTGCCTCAGTCTGGGATTACTGAGTGCTGGGATTACTGGCATGCATCCCCATACCCAGTTTATGTGGTGCTGGCGAATCTAACCCAGGCAATATGCTTGCTAGGCAAGTGCATTAACTGCTGTGTTATTCCTACAGCCCCATTTTTTTTCTTTTTTTTTGAGACAGTCTCACTTTTTGGTCCAGGCTGGTCCTGAACTTACTGTGTAGCCTAATCTGGCCTCAAACTCACAGCAATCCTCCTGCCTCAGCCTTCTGGCATTATAGGCATGTGCTGCCATGCCCAGCTAATTCTTATGTGGCGCTGGGGCATTGAACCCATGGTCTTGAACATGCTAGGCAAGCACTTTGACCACTGAGCTATGCCCTGCCCCAGCGCTGGCAATCAATTCTATAACAACAAAGGGTTATAGACTCTTGTTTTCCAGGTCAATAAGTTAGTAAGAGTTTTTTTCCTTTTAAAAGGTAAGTATTAGGGTGGTTCCTTTTCCCTGCAAAATTCCAGTTAAGTATTCTCATTTAACATGTTTTAAAATTAACCACTGTGGGCTGGGGGGAGTAACTCAGTGATCAGAGGGCTTGCCTAGCATGTACAAGGCCTTGAGTTGGATTCTCCAGCACCACATAAGCCAGGTGTGGTGGTGCATGCCTGTAATCCCAGCACTTGGGAGGCTGAGGCAGGAGGATTGCTGTGCGTTCCAGGCCAGCCTGGGCTGCACAGTGAATTCATGACCAGCCTGGACTACAGACCATCTCAAAAAAAAAAAAAATCTTTCTATTAGGTTGCCAGTATAATTTTATTTTTTATCAGAAATGGCTTATTGGTAAGAAAATTATAGCAGGTTTTGGGTATAAAGGGAGTTGAAAGGTGGGATACAGTGTCACCACACCATCCCTGCCTTTTACCTATGGCTTCAGAGGTCACACTCCTTACCAGACCTCTTTGCCTTCAGTGTTAATGTGTTTGCTGGGCCAAGTGGCTCAGGCCTGTAATCCCAGCACTCTGTGAGGCAGAGCCTGGAGGATCACAGGTTCCAGCCCAGCCTGGGAGTTTAGCTATAGGCGAGATCCTCTCTGGAAGTCGGGCAGGCTCTGTGTTCGACCCACACTATCACAAAGTAAACAGACAAAGAAAGCATTTGCCCACAGTCATCGCTAAGTTACATGCCCCACTTAACGTTCTGTTGTGATGACTGGAGAATTGCTATTGGAAAAGGGGGTTCTCCTTGTCTCCTCCACAGGGGTGCTCACATCATCAGAGCTCAATAGTGCTTGAATAACTGGGTAAGAAAAGGGGTCTGGATTGATAAGGAACTTAATGCTTTCTACTTTTGCTTCCCAGGTGAAGATTTCAGTGTGGACTTCGCTTCATACCTTAAACTTTAGTACATTAAAGTGATCTGACCAAGAAAAGGGATTGTGTCGTGTCTGGTCACCACCCGTTTTCCCGTGTACCCCCTGTGGCGCCAAGCAATTTCTGTCCCTGTTCAGTTGCTCTCCTTGGTGTCCCGAAGGGACAGGTGTGACATAGACAGGTGTGAGCTTCACGTGTGAATGAGGATGCTGAGGCCAAGGCCATGGAGGTGCGTGCTTAGCATCACACACTGCAAGTGGCGAGGTGAGGTGTGGCTCTGGAGTACAGGATCCTCGTGGCTGCTGTCTGTGTGATAGAGATGTTGACAGGTAACCAGATGGTGCTGTCACTTCTGGGTGCAGGTGGGGTACTGCACAGAGGTCAGCGGTCAGCAGGATCTATTCATGTGTGTTCTGTGGGCTGGACCTTGTGTTGACTCATCTTCAAAGGACTTTTGTGAAGACAGTCTTGCACAGCCACTAAGTTGTCATCACCCCCTCCCCTTTTTTGTGAATCCAGGGCCTTTGCACTGAGCTACATCCCTAGCCTATTTTTAATATTTTTACTTTGATGTAGGTCTCATGAAGTTGCTTGAATTCCTCCTGCCTCCACTTCCCTCCTAAAGTGCAGGGATTATAAGCCTGTGCCACCAACTCTTAAATCACTTTTGGTAGGATTCTTTGGGCCCAAGGAATGAGATACAAGGATGAAACAGGATTTTTCATTTTTTTCTGAAATTTCTTTTTTTGTCTTTTTGAGTCAGGGTCTCGCTCTGTAGTACAGGCCAGTCCTGAGCTGACTATGGAGCCCAGGCTTGCCTTGAACACATGGCAGTCCTCTTGCCTCAGCCTCCCAAATGGTAGGGTCACAGGTGTGCACCTCTATGCCCGGCTTTTTCTTTCAGTGTACCCCCAGCCTTCTGCAGCATCACAATTCTGAGCTAACAGGACAGAATTTTCCATCCACAGGAAGAAATCTTCAGCACAGAGTGCCTTCATGACTTGCCCAGAAGCACAGCTACCTCGTTTTCTTTTGTGGTACTGGGGAGCAAGCCGAGGGTCTTCGCACTGAGCTGTGTCCCTAGTCCCTGTTTTTGATTATGAGACAGGTCTCACTAAGCTGCCAGGCAGCCTCCAATTTGCCATCTTCCTGCCTCCCTGTCCTACAGTGCCAGGATTACAGGCCTGTTACACTGGGCCTGGGTTCATTTTATTATTTTTTTTTAACAAAGTTTATTAAGGTGAGGACAGGCTAGCTCAAGGACTTGAAAGTCACAGATGCAGATTGAGATTTTACATGAAATACTCTGAGCCATGGATTCAGGGTTCACCAGGGAGGAGAAGGCTGCGGGTTCTGCTTCCCCTGGGTGGGAACAGTGGCAGCGTAAATGGGAGAGTAGGTGGTAAAGAAACTGCTGATGAAAGCATAGAACATCATGTCACATACTATCACTTGACTAGTTTCCTCTGGATCATCAACATAAGTCACAAAGTGGGTCATAAAATTATTCAAGATGGAGCTGGAGGAATAGTTCAGAGGTTAAAATGCAGCTCGAGGCCCAAGGTTCAGTTCCCCAGCACCATATAAACTGGGCACAGTGGCACATGCCTGCAGTCCCACCACTTGAGGCTGAGACAGGATTGCTATGAGTTTGATGCCAGCCTGGGCTCCACATTGAGTTCAGGACCAGCCTGGATCATGTAGAGAGACTCTGCCTCAAAACAACAAAACAAAAACCCCAAGTTAGGCAATTGGTG
The DNA here is from genome assembly GCA_004027205.1 of Ctenodactylus gundi. Lineage (NCBI taxonomy): Eukaryota > Metazoa > Chordata > Mammalia > Rodentia > Ctenodactylidae > Ctenodactylus > Ctenodactylus gundi. The sequence continues at coordinate 157,454 of PVKB01000562.1, forward strand.
CCATCTGAGAAACACCTGTTAATAATTAGAGGAATATTTAGAAGCTGTGTTGGTTGCACTTGCCCCTTGAATGATTGGTGTAAAGAAGGTGGCTGTCACCGTCACGGAAACGTCAGCTGCCACACTGGTGTGTTGGCCTGTTTCAGCAGGTGGGCCTCTGCCTTGGTCACTTGTACCGGCAGTGCCTGGTGGCGAATGCCTAGCATAGCGTCCCATTCTGGTCTGAGCCAGCAGCCATTTCTATCCAGGCTCTATTACCGTGATCCTGACCAGACCGCAACAGAATCACAGCACACTGATCTTGGGGGTTGTCCTCCAGGGCTCCACATTCAGTTACTGGTGTGAGGCACGTCCCGCTTTAAGAGTTCATTTTTGTACTAAGGTTTTATGAGGTTAGAGTAGGTATGATGATCACAGCCTGATAAAATTTCAGATGAGCTAACTAATATAGCAGAGTTTTCTATTAGTATTTTAAGAGTATCACTGAAACATCCAGATTTTTTTTTTTTTTTTGAGATGGTCTCACTCTGTAGTCCAGACTGGTCCTAAACTCACTATGTAGACCAGGCTGGGCTTGACCTTAGGGCAATCCTCCTGTCTCAGTCTCCCAGATGCTGGGGTTACAGACATGTGCCATCACACCCAGGTTAGGCATCCATAATTCTGAGGCAAGTTTAGAAAATATGAATAAATAAAAAAAATAATGTTTCTGTATCATACAATTATATTCTTTAGCTGAGAAACTGCACTACAGAAAAAGTTTTCAGTACTGGATATAGAACTCAAGAGCCTTCACACAGAGTTACATACGTAGGCCTTTTTTACTTTTTATTTAAGGTAGGGGTCTTGCTAGGTCACTGAGTTGCTATGGATGTGGTTGAATTGGTGTTCCTGTTGCGTGCTGGGATTACAGGAGTGTGCCATCATACCTGCCTAAAAATACTAGGTTTTGATGGAATTTCAGGCTGAGGGGCATGAAGGGATAAAATCAGAAACCAGGCTCCCTAACTTGTACCTCATGGGGACTTGTCGATTCCTTCATGCTGTTTGTGGCAGTTTCCAGGTGAAACTTTGAACCCGTTTAACCTAACCTCTCTGGAAACTGCCTGGAAATCTGAAGACAGTTTAGTTTTTTTGTTTTTGTTTTCAAAATTCAGATTGTAAGGCATTCTAAGATTTTTTCTTTCTTTCTTTTTTATTTTTTTGAGACGAGATCTCACTCCATAGGCCAGGCTGGTCCTGAACTCACTATGGAGCCCAGGCAGGCCTTGGACTCAGGACAGTCTGCCTGCCTCAGCCTCCAGAGTGCTGGGATTACAGGTGTGCACAACCATGCCCTGGTTTATGTGGTGCTGGGGAATTGAACTCGGCCTTGCGCTTGCTATGCAAGTGCTTTAACCAACTGTGCCATTTCTCTAGTCCCCATTCTAAGATTTATAATCAATACAAAAATGATTTAGTCACATTTGCAAAAAAAAAAGTCATGAAATTACATACATAAAAATCAACTCATTGGGGGTAACATTCGCTGTCAGTTGAAAATATGTGCATAGCCTATTACTATAAAATATATAATTATGTCAAAAAAGCTTGAAAAAATATTATTTTAAGGTAACTACAGGTACACTTGTCTTTCAGTTTACTACACGAGAGCACATTTTTTCAACTGTGTGGTTAGGCAGAGAAAATCACTTTAAAGGTATGTGAGGTCACAACAAATATCTTAAAATGCTTGAGGGTCGTCACCAACACGTGACTGAAGACTGTCACCAGCGCGAGATGGCTGGCATCGGCCGACTGCCTCCACTCTGGAACAGGGATCAGTAGCGCATGGGAAACAAAGCAGACACTGCTTTGTGCCCCTGTTGCCTGGAAGAATGACTGATACCACCAACGACTTCTTTTAACTGAATGTAAGTGCTAGACAAATAATCTTGATAAAGATTTCTCCATGCAGTCAATCTTTATTATAGCAGTATTCGCATATTCACACCAAGTACATATAACTTTTTTGCCTTTTATATAATATACAGTTATTAAATAACTTTACACAGAAATAAATTTCAATCTGATTTTCAGCTATCTTTTTTATTTAATTCTCCATGCTTCTATCCAAACTGAACAATATTTTCCATTATACAAATTTACATGAGAAAAAACTCCAAAGTACAAATGAAGGGACCTGAGCAGGAAAAGAGAACCGAAGTATCAGGAGGTGGGTCTGGGAAGAAGTAGAAACGAACCAACAAAAAGATTCAAGCAAACACTGGGTAAGGGAGTCAGAGAGAGACATCCATTTGACTGAAAATAAATGTCTTTTTCTTGTGAATTGAAAAATAAGCTTTAAAAATAGTTACTCCATTGTAATTTTTGCAAAGCAGGTATAGAGAGGTCTTGAACAATGAAAGAGTCCCCGTCTTTTCACTGGACACACCCAGGCTCCATGAGAACCTTCTTAGTGCTTGGGTGGAACTGAGGTGGACTAAGCTCGAACCTTTGGCAGTCAGAGCAGAGAGGAATGTGTGTGAGTCGCCGTGAGGTTCACAGGCGTGAAACTGGAGCTATTCACCGCAGTTCCAACTACAAGTGTTTGCTTCCCTTCCTCCCCACGCAAGAGGCTTGTCCTTGAACTGAGCAGTACACGGAAAGGGAGCATCTATTTTTTTCCTTGGTCTAAACCAAAGAGCCTTTGTACGTACTGAACAGAATTCAGAGAGACATGTTGATGAAAGGCAAGGCGAGTCCCTGATGAGCTATGCAGTCCTGCAGTGGGAGAGGCAGCGACTGCGGGGAGAGGGGAGGGCCAGGCACACACCCAGGCACACCCAGGGGGACCACCAGGGCGCTCAGCTGGGAGGCGGGCCACCCATGGCCGTGCTGCAGCAGCCGGGAGCAGCCGAAGGAGTCAGGCCCCACTGAGTGCGCTTTCATATGAAGAAGAAAAGGGCGCGCACACACACACATGTATGTAAACTAATGTAACATGAAGATAAATAAGACACAAGATTAGCCACTTAGATTGGTAAATAACATGAATAAAAAGGCATCATGCTTACACAGCTGGTTTGAATCAGGTACTGAACATACACAAATGCATTAAGGAATAATTTAAAAAAAGTTCACAGCTTAGAATAAAAAGCACAAGTATTGCACTCTTAAATTTTATCTCAGAGAATCATCATCTACTCCCCACCCTCAGTTCTTCCCGACCCCTAGGCCTTGCCGCCCCGCACTGCCCTGGCCCTGCGCTCTTCACCCCAGCCAGGCTGTGAGCTCTGCTGCTCAGGCAAGTCCGGGTTTCTGCTACGTAACTCACCCGAGCAGGACCCACGTGGGTTCAAAAAGGCTTACCACACAAACACAAGAGACGATTCTCAAAGCAAAACCGAGACCCAGCGACTGAGGACCCCGCTCCAGCCCTGTGAGCCATTCTTTGGCCACATGGCCCCTCTGTTTCCTGCCTGAAATCCCTTGTGTCACACTGCCTACGGGGCTGGTCACGGGGCTGGATAATGCCCTCAGCCTGCTAGCAGAAACAACCTTTCACACAAGTTTTTTGATACTAACATGAATAAATATATATCAATTCTTTGTTTTAAGAGAGTACTTCATTCTACAGAATTCTTTACAAAAACGCACCACAAAAAACTCCCAATATACTGGCTGTATCCTCATGCGCAATTGGTTATATCACTGCAATCAGTCAAAATAACTAAATAGAAGTCAACATTTCAGTGAAACTCATTTAGTAATTAATAAAACTGAACAGATGAGATTGTGGGTGCTGAAATAATCTACCTTAATCATTTTACTGAGCTGGCAACTAAGTGACCCTATGTGTCTGTATTTTCTTTTAACCTATAACTTTATTTAAAAATTCAGGACTTTGGATTCTACGTTCTTCTACCTTAAAAAATATCTAATAGGAGCTGTTAATTATCCTTTCCACAATCAAAAAAAATTAGGACTGAATTTTGTTTTACATGTCTTTGCTCAAACAGAAGTGAAAATAAGTTATCTGAAAACAAAGCCTACCGTCTGGTGTACTGCTGTGACAAACATCTTACCAGTATTCTGAACTTTATCAGAGCTAGACACACAGACCATGAGGACACCAGCCTGTTCACTCTCCCTCGCCCACCTCCAGGTCTCTGTAGGCAGAGATGCTGCCCCCATACCCTCCACAGCGTCACTAACTCACCTCAGTGTCTCAGTGAAGCCACTAAAGGACATGCTGGAGACCAGAAACTGGCCTTCTTGGGGGAAGGGAGGAGTGACTCAAGATACAAGAACATACCATGGAGTGTGTCCAGTTGTACCCACACTGGCCAGGTCATTCACAAGTTCAACACCCCTTCAAAAAGGAGGCTTTTAGGGATGGCCCTCTTCGCCTTACCATGCACCTGAGCTGAATTTAGTAGCACGGTCTGGTTTCATTCACGAGCAAGTCCTGGGAGGCAAGTTTACATTTCAGACTGTGGTGAAATCTCAGTGTCTAGGCTGGCAGCTGTACTCTGGAAACTGATCTGATGAAATTTTGTCCTATATTCTCATTTCTCACTGCTGCCCAGCATACAGTACATTAACATTAAACTTCAGCAGCTCCTGAAAATGACTTGAACATTTCTATTGTATAAAAGTTCCATGCTTTGAAGAACCTACGGGAGTAGAAAAAGTTTCTCTAAAAATGTCACTTAACTATGTTTCCAACCTAGTTGCTCTATGTGATAAATATATCTTAATATACTAGGGAGTATGTGCTTTAAAAAAATAATTTTGTTCACTGAAAATTTACCTGTGTGTTTCCTCATTTTTAAATGTGATTCTGGCTATAAACTCTTTAGTGCATTTACCTTTGCAGTCTAAATTGCACTCTAAAAAATATTAACACAGCTGAGTTACACCAGAATGGCTGCTCTCTTCATAAATCACTGATCTCCGCTAAAATTTTAGCTTTTATTTATTGCATCATGAAGGCACAGTAATAAGAGCATTTGGCAAAGTATTTTTTTTAGAGCCTCACCTACACCTTTTCACTGTATGACCTGCTACTCACACACCTTTCCTCTCTGGCTGTGGTTCTTCAGGCCCTAATGGTGACATCCATTAGTCTCAAGGTGCTGATATTTTAGCAGGAAGGACATCAACCTGGACAAAGAGTACCTGGCAAACACAGTAACTGCTCTGCTGTCGGAGCTGGACAGCGGCTATGTATGTGACAGAGCAGTGGCTAACTCAAGAGGAAGATGTACTGTCTTGCCAAACTTACTGAAAATTAAAGTTCTGTCACTGATAGTGAAATGATGCCCTAACTTTTTAATTCCATGTATCTGACTTCATGTTAAGATCCTGAAATACGACCCTAAACACAAACGTCACTTCCAACAACACTCAGATACTCTGAGCTACACTTTACTTAATTTTGAAGAGTATCACCACTTAAATGTACAATGCCCTTTAGGACAAGATGAGAGTGTGCAAATACAAGTACACAGGAAAGTTAAAATCTTAAATCGTCATCCCGTTCTAAAACTCCGGACTTTTCATACTTTAAAGTAAATAACATCATTACCTCATTCGGAGGAGGTAGTTTTTGAAGAGGTCACCTGAACCCTGCCACATGTCTCAGATTACAGCTAGATGACAGGTTAGCGAGAGGCTGGTGAGGTGGGTGAGTGGTAGGGACAGGTGAGCTTGAGGACTACAAGATAACATTATGTGACACCAGAGCTGTGACTGCACCAAACAAGAAGAGGAAGTATTTACAAAGTGTCAGGCTGAGCGCTGAAGTCTTGAATTGCCTCCTTGCATAATGCTCTTTCTTCTCCAACAACAACTTAAAGGTATCATGCAACTGAGACGTGACTCTGTTGTCCAGGACGCCCCAACATGTCTACCAGACCTCAAGTGCAATCGGTGGGAGGTTCAGGAACCAGAATCTGACAGCTACAGACAATCTCCTGCTAAGGTGCACATACATAACAAATGATCACACTGAACTTCCTATTCACAAATCCCTTCTTTAATCTACTTTTTGGATAATGTTATTTCAGTGGCAAAAGTCTGAGGGCTTGTTTAATGATGAAGAGTGTCCATCAGGAATACTACATATTTAAAAGCAATCCTCTACAGCTGCTCTCAAATTTTTTCAGAAGACTCCCTACCAAAATTAAAACACACCACAGAAGGCACTGCAACCACTGTACAGACAAGACTGACAAGTTCAGCCTTACAAGAACGGCCACACATTGTCGCTACAATTACTCATAAAGTGCTTTGCACAAACAAGGACTTCCTCCTTGTACTTTCTTAGGAGCTCAACCAGTCTTTCTGTAGACTAAGCATCAAAAGATAAAGCAAATAAAACTCAAATCTTTTTTTTTCCACATCATTTGTAAACTAGAGTAAAAAATAAAAACTACTTGATGGGAAATAAGGAAGGTTTAAACATTTCACTCATTTTTAAAGTTTTCTATAAAAATCTCTCAATACCCTGAGCCTGGCTTCTGGACACAGCTTCCTATGGCATCAAGTCTGCTCTCCCTTTTCAAATAAGACAGTGACCTATTCTAAAAGGAAAAAGGAAAAAAAAAAGTGTATCACCCTGTATTTTGTTTAGAAAACTCAAATGCTAAGCTCCTGCCCTAAGCATGGAGGTGGCCTTGCAGGGAGGCAGGCAGAGCAGCACCTGAACCCACACCTGAGTTCCGTCCTAGCCCTGCTCGCTCCACCTGGATCAAGGCAAGTCCTGGAGAAAGGAAGCCCAGCCATGCTTAAGAGAATCTACAGAGCTGTGATCATAAGTTTTTAAAAGAACAAATAACCAAGGCTTTTCAAAAAGGCAGCATGATGTGCACAGAATACATGTTTCCTGCTACTATGAATCACTGCCACCATCGCAACTTCTACATGTTGTGACACACTGCTCTGAATATTCAAGTTGATTACTAACTTTAGAGTATGTTCCATTTTCTGGGACAATCTTACATAACTGCATGAAATTTTCAATAGGCCATCCTCTGATTCTAGGTACATCAGCAAAATCACCTAAGGGTAGTGAGTGGTAGTAAGCTGGCTGAGAGAGTGGGGCCAGGATTTAGCATCTGAGGAACTTCAACATCAGTTTTTAATTCCCTGATTTATTTTAGATCCTGCTGAATTTCTCTTGGCTACAAAGCCTAAGTCGGCTAAGTGCATCCAATCTGATTTGCATTCCTAAATCCTGATACATTATTCTAGATTCCTGATAAGGGAGGTGTCTGCATTCACACATCCAGTCAAGGGAAGCTACGACTAGGTTATATTTTCCATTTGCACAGGGTAAGATGTATTTAGGATCTCAGTACCAATAAGAACAGTAAGTTAACAGTAGGCTTCACACACCCTCCCTTGGTCCTAGTATCCCTAGTGTTTCTCTGTTCTCTCCTTGGGAAACTTGTCTGCCAAATTAACCCAACCTTTTGAAGACCAGGCTTGGGAAAAAAGGAAGAAAGAGAATGAACAGAGACACCACCATTTTTATTTTAGGTTGCATATTTTAGATAAAAGACCAGGAGGATGTAGGATGCAGCGCAGGAGTAAGTTGGAAGAAACAATGAGATTATTAGCAAAGATGTTAGTGTGGATCCAGCAAGTACCATTAATTTAAAAATTATAAATATTTGTCATTATGCTAATAAGACTCCCCATATTCACATAGGGAAAAGGATAATGATCTTTCTTTAAAAGTTGTTTCTATAACAAAAATACAATTTTAAGGATATATCATTCTGGTGGGAAGTATTATTTTATTCCAATTAATTAATTCTGAAAATTATTTTCCTTTTAATAAAAATATAAGAAACTCAGAAATGAAAACCTGTACCTTACATTTAAATTACATAATTTTCTCACATTCCAAACTATTATTAAGTAGTTTTGTCGGCTTTTAATTAGATACTGCCCATGGTATCTTGCACCTGGGCAAAGCAGCCACGTAAGTACTTGGTGACTGGAAGAGCTCAGAGGAAGGTATAAACTGTATTTTCCTGAGAATTTGCTACATTGTGGAGGAGACAAGTCCCCAACCCTCATCTTCATTGCTGGACCCAATGAGAAAAGAAGGCGATGTGTGCCAGCACTGTCCAGCCTGCGTGGTTAGGCAGAGCCCCAGCGAGCGAGCGGGCAGCCAGAGGCAGAGCCAGGAGGTCAGGAAGCAGATGCAGCATGCCCTTGCCCCGCCCCCACGCAGCGTTGCCTCACCTCTCACCCTCCTTTTCCACCGAGAGCTCCACTCTGATCCTCTCTGTCGAGGACGGAGCGTGTGCCATACAGGAAGGGTATGCTGCATTTTAGTTCCATCCCTCAGAAATGAATTAACCAGTGGTGGCGAGGGGAGAGAGCTCCACAGCAACATCCCAGAGCAGGAAAGAGAACGGTGCTTGGTGACTGAAACCACCCCATCAGATGACCAGCCACAAATTGATCTGGTAGAGGGAAGGACAAAGTTGACGGGCAGACTCTCCATAGCAATCTCCCAAGCCGTAGCAGCAGCTTCTTTCCATCATGCCTGACCGTCAAAAGGTCAGAGTTCAGGGTCTGTCCTCTGTCTTCCTGGGAGTGGGCAGACTTGTACAGACGTGGTATTTGTGTTGAAGAAGAAACACTGGCAGCAGAGAATTCTGGTTCCTAAAACCTTCTTCCCTCTTTGGGTGGATAGGAAATTTCATTCTGTTCCATACCAGCTTATGCATTGAAAATTCTGTATCTTTAAAAAAAGATTTGAGGAACAGAACTGTGTGCTGATGTTAACAAACTGTATGAACACAAGACTTAAGAAATAAAGAGCAGATGCTGCCATGATGGTGTGGCTACTTGAAGGCTGCAAATTCTCCTGTAGAGGGAGAACAAGAGCTAATTTTAAAAAAGTTATCTCGGCCATTAAGAAAAGCCTCATACGAACCTCAGGGAAAGGTGCCAGTTATATATATTAAAAACCTAGCTAACATCAATAGTTCAAAGCCTCAAATGGCAGAAACTCATGAAAGAACCCAGTGCATAAGCACGGCACATAGACTACGGCTCAGCTGCATCAATGCACGGACATGTTTGCAGACCACTGGCTGGTGGAATTTTATGTGTTGGCACTCAGATTAAGCTGAAAACAGTTCCAATGAACAAAATTTCTAATAAACTCCACAACAGTAATGTTGATCAGTAGAATACTAGAATACTTCTCCTCTCACTGCAGCTCCCACAGTGTTATACTGCTACCACCAGAACAGGGGACACAGGAATTATCCTCATTCTACAGAGGTCAAGTCCAGACCGCAAATGACCCGCATAGTGACGCATTTAAGGGGAAGAAATAAAAGTCAGACTTCCCACTTTCTCAATTTATCTTTTCAACAACCAAAAAATTAAATCTGGGCACACAGTTGAGCACCACTGTCTGCATAAGGAATTCTTTAAACCCAGGTCCCTCCTCTGAGGATCACCCTCCTATGTATCCAGTCTGGGAGCCTCATGGCATGATTCTCATCTACTGTTCTGCTCACAGATTCTACTTAAAAACAAAGGCCAGCTTCTCTCACACACACTTCAGTTAACATCTGGAGGCTGGTAATAGCTGACAACTATCAGCATTTAGTCAGCCTAGCAGCTTCTGATGAGGATCTCTAATCACTCACTCACATGAGTACACAAACCTAGGAGCAACCTGTCTGACTGTTGCTTTCTGTTAGGTTCCAACTGGTTGCGAGACACTACTGGCATGCACTAGTACACAGGTGATCAGTCATGACTGGCTGACTGAATCCTAAGACTTGTATGCTGACACTATTAACAGGTGTTCGAGCGCCCAACGTATGCCAGATGCCTCACTGAACACTTTCTACAAGCTTTCCTCTGACCCTTGTAATAATCCAACAAGGCAGATGCCATTACTCATCTTCATTTTCCAGATGGGCAAATTGGTAGTCTAGAGCAGTCAAGCAACAGGCCTAAGGTCACACAACTAGAAAATCGGGGACCTGAAGTGTTTTCTAGGTGCCGACCTTGAAGGCCAGGTTCTTATTAATTAATAAGCCCTTGAACAGTTTTTTAATAATTAAGATCTGCTTTTTTACTTTTAACTACTAACTGGACTACAGATATTCCTATCTCTTTCCAGCCAGGGATTCCTTTTAATAAGCAATTAACCAGAGCATCATTGAGCCAAAAGATCAGGTGGGAGGGTAAAAGATTATCTTACAGTTAAAATTGTAAGAATCAGGGAGTTTGGAACACACAAAAAAGCCAAATTGCTAAGACACTGGAGAGTAAAACATTTTGAAAATAATCATAGGAGGCTACCGTGTTAACAGAAACAAATATGCTCTCTATTGCTGCTAATAGTTTGAGTACATTAGGGTTGTTAATTTTAGTATTTTAACAAAATTTCTTTAAAGTGACTTGTATTATGAGTGGTGAATACACCTAACAAAATCTAAATCTCATCAAAGGAAGCTACTGTGAAAATAAGATTTAGGTAACCCATTCTCATTGAATATTCTACTCTACAAATTTAAAATAACAGCCTTAAAAATAAAAATGAATAAAACCATCTCCCCAAAGAACAAACTCTTAACAACTAACTCCAAATCAAACAAGTGAAGTAGACACTCCGGTTCAACCTAACAAATCTACTCCTTCTAGGTAAATGTGAGGGTTTTTTTTTTTTTTTGTTTTGTTTTGTTTTTAATAACCAGACTGAGTATATAGAAAGTCATAGTTCAGCAATCCAAATAAAACTTTTATATATGTCTCTGAAATCAGAGAGAGTTTTAAAGATGGGAATAATAGGTGACAGCTCCAATTTTGGAAAAAATCCTTATTTACCCTTCTTGCATGTCTGAAAATCCCTAGATCCCACCTTTCACCCCAATGTATCTGAAGGAGCAGCTCTGTGAGAAGTTCTGTTTTTCTTTGAGCCAGGGTCTCACTGTTTAGTTCAGGCTGGTTCTGAGCTCACTATGTTGCCCAGGCTGTCCTTAAACTCACAGTAACCCTCCTGCCTCAGCCTCTCAAGTGCTGGGATTACAGGTGTGTGATACCACGCCTGGCTTATGTAGTGCTGGGAAATTGAACTTGGGTACTTAGTGCTTGCAAGGCAAAAGCTTTAACCACTGAGTCATTCCTCTAGCCCTGGAGGAGCATCTCTGTTTGGGTGAAGTAATTTGAAGTGAAATATAGGGTGTTCTTTATAACATTTTGAAACTTCTACTGGTTAGTGTTACAATACTTAAAAACAAACCAAATCAAATGAACCATTTGATTTAATCCTGTGATCCCTATACTACCTCTCTCTCTCTCTCTCTCTCTCTCTCTCTCTCTCTCTCTCTCTCTCTCTCTCTCTCTCTCCATGCTAGGACCTCATGTATGTTAGGCAGTGCTCTACCCCTGAGCTCCATCCCTAGGTCCCAAAATTACTTGAGAGAACATAATTCTTGTTCTTTACCACTGACTCTTAAAACTTTCAAAATTAAGATACATTTTATTAAAATAAAAAAGGTATATCCTGAAGGAAATCAATTTTAATTAAAAAACAGCTGAGTTTTAGGAAAGAAGTGGACAGTCACAGAAAATGAGTATCCTTCTGTTTCATTACTATCTGAATGGGATTAATCTGCTATAGTAGTGGAAAAATCATGTTTTTCCTGTTTTGGAGACTATTTAAAACCCAGTATAAAACAAACAAACAAACAAACAAACAAACAAAAAAACCCAAAACAAAATGGAAAAACCAGAAGAGCAGCAGCAACAAAAGCCAGAAAAGGAATCTGAATTAATTTTAATGCTTCCTATTTCTCTGGATCCATTTTACCTACACATCTCATTATCGCATTTTGAATATTATTCCACTAACAACATCAGTGGGCCAAGGTGGAATGGAGAAGAGGTTACTGCACAGCCCTGAAGGCAGGAACCAGGGCCAATGGGATGAGCATGTCCAACAGTGCTGGGGCCAAGACCCATGAAGAGAATACAGAAGTCAGCTGCTGACAGTGGGCAAGTGGGCTACTGGCAGGCAGAAAGACAGTAAACAGTGAAAGGAACGCATAAGTGAGGCAGGGATACAGGGGTATCATAGGAAAAATTCTGTGAATAAAAAGATCCTTCAAATATACAAGGTCCTGGATTCGATCCCCAGCAAAGCCAAGAAGAAGAAAAAAAAATCTTTTGACAGCTGTCTCAAAATGCCTAAACCATGGAGCATTTTGTAGAACAAGTCAATATTGCAAAAACTTCATTAGCTACATGACTGCAGTTCTTTTGTAAATAAATACAAGTCTACCTACTGATTACAGATATCCATCCCTATCTTTAGTGTTACTGGAGGATCTCCAAATCATGAACTTCGGTGCTTTCCAACATGCTACATCCTTTTCCTTTTCCAAGCTGAGGACTAAACTCAGGGTCTTGGAGAAGTGAGACAAGCACTTCCCTGCTAACTTACAATCCCATTCTTAATTGTTTTTAAATTTGTGTGTGTTACCACACCAAGCTAACACGTTATATATGTTATTTTATCTTTTTCTTACTGTTTTTTAAAATGAGCCGTGTTTTTTTTTCTCACCATGTTGAAAGTCACGGAATTTATGTATAAAATCACAATGGCATTGCTTGTCTTAAGATATCTAAGTGAGGGTCAAAAATCATGTTTAGATTTATTCCTGAGTGGCTTCCTGGGATGTGGTCTAGATAAATAAAGTATTTCAAAAGCACTTGAAACTAAATTACCATTGGTTTAAAGTCTTCCCAGTTTTCTTCTCTACTCATTTCAAAGAAGGATGGCACAGTATGCCTGCGGGTATGATCTGTCTGCTGTTGTCTGCATCTAAAACTCATCACAAATCTAAACTGAGAAGCGAACAGATATAATTAAAAGACTGACTTGGGTCCCTAGGCCAAAGCAGGAATGATACTATGTTTGGGAAGACCACAATGACGCCGCATCCCTGCTTCTTCCTCTGAATCACAGTAAGCACACTCTGTGCTGTCATGTTATCGTCATTCTCTACACAAGAAAACATAAGCATTAGACGTACGTCCTACTGTGGAAGGCACAACCGAGAATGGCAGGCATTCGGCAGGGGATCTTGCTACATTAAAGGGTACGAGCGGGATGGAGATTTAGGAGGCACAATAAGGTGACTGTTATAATTTGCACCATTAGAGGTACAAATTCATTATCTGGTTGTTTGGCAACCAAAGCTATCTAAAAGAAACACAAACTCAGAAGTTCTCACAGAACCTATGTCATAATTTTTTGGGAAGCAGTGAGCCCCAAGGGCAGTGTATTTAAAAGGAAATCTGGCTCCTCCAAGGGTAGGACGTCCTTGGGATGTAATGGAGCACCATCTAAAAGGAACTCCAGTTTCTATCATTTCCCCACGTAAACCCCACAGTTAAATCATCTGTCAAACACGTCAACCCTCAGCAGTATCTTTGGTCATTTGCACCAACATAAAAGCAATGTACTCTATAGCTTTAAGGAGATAAAGGACCTCCACATTTTCTAAATTGTACTGAAACAAAATAGCTTTAGAGAAAATGTTAAGAATAAAACAGTCTTATTCAATTCTAGTGCCTTCCTATGTCAGAACTGCCTGCTTCCCTGTGGACATAGGCTAACCTTCAGCATTTCCCCTGAGACCATGCACAGGAGCGGTCCTCCTCTGGGGTCCCTAATGAGGAGGGGCAGCTAATAACAAAAGTTGCATGAAAACTGAAAGAGAAGTTCAATAATGAGAATGACCAGGTGAGTGAAATAAACTCGGAACAGGAGGTAAAATTCCTGAAAAAGCACTGTCACTGTCAATTTTCAACAATGCTTGTATGTTTTAAAATCCCTAGGTGCTGAACATCCAATGTTAGGTATGAATTTAGAGATGGAGAAAAAATTTTATCTAGTCTTTAAGCATACAAGTTTTCTTTGGTTCATCTTTAAAAAAAAAAAGGAAATCCTATTCAATTTACCATATTAGCAAACATATGCTCAATTATTCTCCTTTTTTTGCTACCCTCCTTCACTCTCTCACTCATTTAGTCTGTTATCAGTGGACAGGAAACGCACCATAGCCCCCCGCCTGGATGGGTGTTTTTGGAGAAGCACAAGCATATAGACTAAAATCCTCTGTTTGGAAACCAGCCCGATTCAAGGAGGGTTCAGATGCACTGCGGTGAATTTTTGGCAATGAGCGGGCCAGCAGCTCAATAGAGGCGAGAATCTACAAAAAAAAGAAAACAAAACAAAACAAAATAAAAAAAGAAAGAAAAAACAGAAAGCAGAATGAAAATCTGGGTGGTGTAAATTTTTAAGAGCCCCATCACAATTTACAAGAATGCACCTGAAATCTTACAGTTTCCAGTATTACAAATGCCTAGGAAAACATAAACTGGCATTCTTTCTTTAAAAAAAAAAGCAAAAAAAGAAACCGATCATAATACTACAACTTTTATTTCTGTAAACTAAATAAAGTGACTCACGGTTAGCCGTTTTTTTGTTTTGGGTCACCTGCCAGCCCTGGAACAGCAGTGGTGAAACTGTAAATCCACGTCTAACCCTCCTTGGCACAGCCTGTACGTCCCTTCTAGAAGGATCGTGGTGTGTGAATAGTAAAGCACCATACGACCGTCTCAAAAGAGAGCCACCAGAGGAGCTCGCCATTTACAGAGCGGGGCCGTGGGAATGTCTCACACATGCTGTAAGCAGCACCTCACTGACCCACACTGCGAGTGGCCCATGAATGAGAAGGGACAAGTGTCAGTCCAGGAGTGAGATGGGAGAGTTCTATGAGAGACACCAATACACAGCACGAAGAAAGCCACAGAACTTAAGTACAACGAAACAGGCTGTGACCTTGAAGGTGTACAGGTTGACACTTTCCCAGTCACAGCATGTACATATACAAGGGCTGGTGTATGCCTGGCACATGGTAAGTACTCAATGGACCTTTCAGCAACCATTCTGATGATGAGGATGCTGAGATGCCAAAATTATTTTTTAATTTGACTACAATGTTTATAGTGATTAGTATAGGAAGGCAGTGAAATGAGCAATGTTACAAATTTTAAGTTCAAGTATAACATGGAAATAAAAATTTAAGACAGTACTGAAAAAAAAATAGAAGGCTTTTGGGGCTGGGAGCATAGCTCAGTGGTTGGAATGCTTGCCTGGTAAGCAAGAAAGGACCTGGATTCCATTTCCCTGGATCACATAAAAATTAACTGGGGGTGGTGGCACATGCCTGTAATCTCAGAACTCAGGAGGCCGAGACAGGAGTTCAAGGCCAGCCTGGGCTACACAGTGAGTTTAGGACCAGCCTGGAATACAGTGAGACTCTGTCTCAAAACAAAAAAGTATAAGGCTCTCAAATCTCACCCTCAAGGGCTAAGCACTGGTAGAGTCCACACTCTGGATCTATTCTATACCTAAGACTGAGCCCATCCTTACCAACTTTTATAGTATTGTACTACCTATATTTTTCTTATTTTTTCCTCACTGATACTTATGCCATCTATAAAATGTTACCTTAATTTTTATGTTTTTAACTCTTTCTAATACAGAAAATATTCACGCAATCTTCCAAAAGGGCTGGACAATTTGAGATTCCTCGCTTTGATACTGCCAATCTTGAGGCAAAATAAAAATGTCTTCCACTATGGCAACACTGTATTTTGCTAATGTAACAGGGAATCCTTCAAACGTTGAGAATTTAAAAGAGGACCCACTGAAAGTCTTGACTGACGCTAATTCCTCTGGCCTGTCTTCTGTCATTCACTTCCCAGATTACCCAAGCTACACACAGCACGAACTGCTCCTCAAGCAACAACGAACCCTAGGTGCCAGCACCGGGCATACCTCAACCAGACTATGGTGTGATCAACAACTGTTGGACAAGGCAGATCTCCTGGCTCCCACTTTTGTCCTCCCTCAACAGAATCCTGAAGCTGCGCTCAGTACCTGGAAGATGGGGCTTAGGGTGTCAGTCCCCTGCTCCCTCCCCATGTGGCATGCTAAATAAACTGCATGGTCTGATCCCCACCACATGTGCCTTGGATTGAAGCTGGGGCAGCACATGGCAAGTCTGGTCTGTTCCCGACCTCCCCACCCCACTGTGAGGCCTCTGTAACATCAACTACCAGTGAAATCTTTTTTTTCCCCCTAAGTTCATTTACTGTTTGTATTTTTTTTTTTTTTTTTTTTTAGTGAATCACCTAAAGTCTTTCTACTGACTGCCTTTCTTTTCTTTTTTTCTTTTTTAAGACAGGGCCCCACTCCGTAGCCCAAGCTGATCCTGAACTAACTCACTATGTAGCCCAGTCGAGCCCTGGACTCAGCAATGCTCCTGCCTCAGACTAAGTACTGGGATTATACGTGTG
Source organism: Ctenodactylus gundi (assembly GCA_004027205.1). Lineage (NCBI taxonomy): Eukaryota > Metazoa > Chordata > Mammalia > Rodentia > Ctenodactylidae > Ctenodactylus > Ctenodactylus gundi. The sequence continues at coordinate 173,858 of PVKB01000562.1, forward strand.
TATCATCACAACCAGTTTATGTAGAGATGGGGAAGTGAACCTAGGCTACTGAACTACACCCCCAGTTCCCTATATAGAAATTCAAAAAATATTAATGTAGTCATATATGCTATATTAAACTTCATAACTTCCGGTCTCTGTTACTTGCTTAGGAAATCTTTCCTACCTCGACACTATAAAAATGACTTCGTATCTTATGGTTGTCTAACACAGATCTTTAGCCATTTAACAGTTACATGGCACATAACTGTATGAAGAGAAAAGATAACCCATCATAAAAACCTAAATATAATATTTAAAGGGGTAGCTTCCACTAACCTGTGAGGTTCACAGACACATTTCACTCTCTGATACCATGAGATAAATGAAATGTCACATTTACACATATGAGCATTTTACTCCTTTAAATAAGAAACGCTACCATGTGGCACGTGAAAAAAAGAATACAGTACTGGGACTCGCTGACACTGGTCATCAATACCAGTTTTCCAATCTGATAATCTTAAGCCCATGAAATACAAACCACCTACCCTAGAAACTGCTAAATAATCTGCCTCTGAATTTATATTCTATTACTTTAGGTAGTAAAAAGTTTTTTCTTACTTGAAGAAAGAGTGGTTTTTCATCTCTCTGTTCTTTGTTAAAAACCAAACCATGAGCTGGAGGAACAGCAAAGTGGCTTGAGGGCCCACCTAGTAAGTGCAAAGCCCTGTGTTTGATTCCCCAGAACCACATAAGCTATGTGTGGTGTGGGGGCCCATTCCTATAATCTTAGCACTTGCGAGGCTGAGGCAGGATAACTGCCCTGAGTTCGAGGCCAGCCTGGGCAACACACACGGTGAGTTCAGACCCAGCCTGGACTACAGAGCAAGACCCTACCTTAAAAAGAAGAGCAGCAATAACAAAAACCAAACTGAATAGAATCTAAATACCTCAACATACTTTGAAGCAATAGGTACTTAGAATACTAATATGTGAAGCATGTCTACCATCGAGCTACATGGTCTCCCTTTCCTCTCAGGCAGTCTCTGACATTTGTTAAAACCACCAATACTATTTCTTTTATTATTTTATTTTTATTTTTTTTGGAGACAGGATCTTGCTCTGCAGCCCAGAACTCACTATGAGTCTAGGCTGGCCTCAAACTCACGGCAATCCCTGCCTCCGCCTCCTGAGGGGACTGCAGGATGGGATTACAAGCAAGCGTCACTGACCAGTTTTATGTGGTGCTGGGGAATCAAACTCAGGGCCTTGAGCTTGGTAGACAAGTGCTTTAACTGGTGAGCTATTCCTCTAGCTCTCTTTAATGACTATTAGTATTTTTTTGAGACAGGATCTTGCCCTGTAGTCTAGGCTGGTCCTGAATGCACTGTGTAGCCCAAGCTAGCCTTGAATACACAGCAATTCTTTAATTCTTTTACAAGAAAATATTCAGGCAAAAATTAAATGACAGGTGAATCTCATTTCTGTACCAGTGACTTGTCTTAGTAATCCAGCTTGGACCAGGTATTCAAAGGCTGAAGGGATCACAAAGGAACATTTTAGTCATTACAGTGACAAACTAACTATGAGAGTAAGCATTTCCATTTAAGTCAGGACACTCCCAATCATCAGAAAGCACTGTGTTTATATTCTAATATATACTGCAGATATGCTCTCTAAACTCCTTCAGGTAGCAACATCAGTTCTTTGTGACGCTTCTTTCCTTCTTTATTTTATTTTTCTTTGTTTTGTTTTTAAAAGGGGATGAGGGAGATCCCACGATATTTCCCAGGCTGGCCTTGAACTCCTGGACTCAAATAATCCTGTCTTCTTTTCACAAAGACATTAAAAAAAAAAAAAATCAAACAACACCACTTTTCTTCTTTCAGTTTAGAAAAATTACTATTAAAATCAAAATCTCTTGGTGGTCTTTAATAATTTTCATTTGTTGCTAAGAGAATAGTTTTATTTCAAAAATGAAGAAGAAGGTAAGAGATCTGCCTAATGGAAGGGGCCCGAAGAGGGTTACCCAATAATTTTTAAGTGTGTGAAAAAAAATCACAACAACAGTGGACTGGAGGTGGGGTAGGGGGAATCCAAGAACAAAAGGTTTGAAAACTGCTGGATAAACGCAAAGTCCTGAATATGTTACACTGGGACCCCAAATTTCTGCTCTCATTGCATAAAGTCATCACTATGTGTTTACTCACCTGGAGGCTATACATAATCACATGAACCCACGAAGTAAAGACTATGTACCCTCAAACGTGCTGAAAAATCTGTCTCTGAATTTACTCAGTTCACTTAGGTAGTAGCATGAAGATTTTCTTACTTGGGGAAAGAGTGGTCTCTCATCTCTTTTCTTTTTGAGGCACTCTGCCATTAATCTCTTCATGGCTTTTGGACAGTTACTCCGTACCTTACTGAGATCTGGAGATAGGTATCCTCGTCCCACCATAAAAATTATCTGAGGAGAAAAATGAAGACAAATTAAGCAACCTTGTTTACAGGTTAAAATACATAAATGCGAAGACAACTCAACAAGCTGTATACGTACGACATCCGTACTTCTCTATCCTGTATGTTACACCTTCTTGGATTGCCACACGTCCCAGAGTGTGGGGAACCCCAGCTAGCAGGCCACAAGCTCAAGTCTTTGTGAGCCCACGACTGTGCCGTGGCCCCTGCCTGCTCCTGTGCCTCCAGTCTCCCCTCTTCTAGTCCTTGTTCCCACTCACAGGGTAACTGTGTTACAGTGTGCTAATCTGATAGTGCTACTTCTTTCTTTTAAAAAATAAAAGTATTTTTAAGTATTTGAGTATTTTTTTTGTTATTGTTGGGAACCGTGACAAGTCTTTTAAATATGTGAAGTATGAACCAAAAACCTTTAGCTTTTTTAGTGGTCTCTTCATGTCTAATATTTCTGTTGTGGCAACTCTCATAAGGTCACATGGTCAAATCCTGTGAGGACTAGAGCCTCCTCCAGTTAGAAGGTGAAGCCATTAGGAGCTAAATCTTCTGCTCAATAAAATAAAAAAACTTCTCTTTCCTAGAAAGTTATGGGTGTTTTTCTTTCTTGTGGTTAAACCCAGGGCCTTGGTACTGAGCTATATCCCTAGCCCCTATTCTATTTTTATTTTGAGTCAAGGTCTCACTAAGGTACTAAATTGTCCAAACTGGGTTCCAACTTGTGATCCTCCTGCTTCAGCTTTTTAACATGCTGAGATTACAGATGTGTACCACTATGCCTGGCTGAGTTTTTTAATTTCTTAAGTTTCTAATTTCTGGCGCTTTAACAGATAGGCAGAGGCAGAGACAGACGTTAGGAGTTTCAGGACTCAGGGAAAAGAGGGCCTGAGAAAGAGGGTCTTGATTTTGGAGATCTAAGTGCGGCAGGCTGAAGGGTATGGTGGAGAATGCTGTAAGGGATTCACATTCTAGAAAGAATTGATGAATTATATAAGTGTGTGTGTGTGTGTGTGTGTGTGTGTGTGTGTGTGCGTGTGTATAAAATTTATTTTTGTGGTACTGAGGATTGAATTCAGGGCCTTCACAATGAGCTACAACTCAAGACCTTTCTATATTTTGATTTTGAGATAAAGTCTCAGCTGGTCCCAGTGGTGCAGGTCTGGAATGCCAGTATTCTAGGAGGCAGAGAAAGTTCAGGCCCAGTATGGGCAACTTAGTACTTTGTAAGACCCTATCTCAAAATTAAAAATAGAAAAAAAATTGGATTGGGGACATCAGTGATATTGAAGGCCCTGGTTTAGATCCTCAGTATCACAAAAACAAAACAAAATGAAATAAAATAACCCAAAACCAAATCAAAAGAAACCAAAAACCAAAAAAAAAAAAAAAAAAAAAAAAAAAAAAAAAAAAAAAAAAAAAAAAAAAAAAAAAAAAAAAAAAAAAAAAAAAAAAAAAAAAAAAAAAAAAAAAAATCCTCAAAAAAAAAAGTCTCACTAAGTTACTAAGTTGCCCAGACTGGGCTTGAACCCTCCTGCCTCAGACTCCCAGAAAGCTGAGATTACGGGTGTGCAACTTGGCTCAGCTAGAGTTGATACATTTTAGAAATAGTCAAACTTAGTGTCTTATGTTTCTTCCTGCTTGATGACATAATGAGTCTTATTTAACCATAAGCTTGTAGTAAAGCCAAAATTGCAATGTGATCTGTACAGTACAGGTTAAAAAGATGAAGTCTGAGAAAGGATCAGGTGAGTATAGATTTCTTTCAACCTGCCATTACTGAAGCCAGGCAATCATAACATCATGATTCTAATGCAGGAAGCAATCTCAAAATTTTAGGAGCAGCCTGAAATAATAGTGTGTAGCAACAGGTAACAATCGATAATGAGGAAAGTACAAAAGCACCCACGGAGGTCTGGACGGCTACTGATGTAGGACATCATCAGCTCCTGGCCACCAATGGAAAAGGCAGACCTGGAAGATCAAAAAACTGGGACACTTAGGCTGTGGATGTAATCTAAGCTGACATTCAAAATATTCTTACAAGATAGGTATTAAGTCCTTTTAAGAGGTTAAGAATTCAAAGCTCAAATAAACCAAGGAACTTGCCCAAGAAAATACAATGAAGTAATAACAGAAATCTGAGGACTACCCCAGGACAAATCTGCTTCAATCATGTGTACATGGCACAGCTCCCGCTCCACTGCAACACCCTCCGCGGTCTCCTGCCCAGCCGTGCAAATCCAGATGGGTCAGGGCTGGCCTTCTCAGCACAACTCTCCGGTCACACCTCCAAGCAACGCCCGCCTCTCCAACAGCGCTTCACATGGTAGTTAGCCTTTCTGTGAACATGCATCTCATCTGAGTTCTCCAGTGAGCCTGGACTCTGGGGCAGGGATTGTGCCTCATATACATTTTTTTTTCCATCTTAAAATATATACCGCCTCTGCCCTCTTTTGGACATAGACATTTTCAATGTTTAAGTTAACAACTCATTAAGGCAAATGGTAAATCCTTCCTGAATAGCCCTATTATACTCCTGGAATTCTCAAACTGGGTTGAAGTACCCCTGGGGTTACACGTAGATTCTACCATGGGTGTATACAGCCATGGAATTTTTTAAGGGAATTACATTCTGCTTTATCAACTCACCCGCACTTCTTTTCCAAAAGCTGATTTGCCCGAGAAGCTCTCAGGCAGATGTGTAAAGCTGACTCCCTTTCCTTTCCTCTGCTCTAACTGCCTTTCCTCTCCTTCATAAAAGGCTTTCTATATCCCACAGTGCTTTACCTACACTAAGTACTGAAAACATTTTTCTCTTAAAACAATTTGCACATTGATAAGAAGTAGGTATATGTTATTTTCCATTTTCGTTTTTTTGTGGTACCGGGGATCTCCCACACATCGCGGCAGTTCACATGGTTCCAGGCTGTGAAAGTTATGGGAGCATCAAAGGGACATTTCCAAATACTGGCCTTTCATAAGGCCCTAATGAATAAGTAGCAAATCCTTTTGCAAATCAGCTGGCTTTCAAGATGTTGCTTTCCACAGAATTAACTGAACTGCCAGATTATCATTAAAGTCACTTTTATGGAAAGTTACTATGTGTACAATTTTCTGGTATAGTATAGGGATGAATTCAAGTTGAGTGATATGTGATAAGCCATCTTGCCCAAAAGGAGAAAGGTCTTTGTCCTTGGCTCCTGGGAGGGAGTCTGTAAGTCCTCGGAGGTACTGCCAGGCAGGGGTCTGCTCTCGATGCAGGCCACAGTGTGATGTCCACAGTGTGATTTACCGCAGGGTTTTGAGGTGTATCATAATGATCTGACCTCTGAGGGAGCTGGAAGTTAGGTCAGCCACATGGAGAAGTGGCCACAGTGGAAGACTGTGCCCTAAGGGAAAGCCTAGGGAGCTCCCCAACAGGCAGTCACTGCTTAGGAGAATCAGCACTGCGGACATCGCTACGTGCGGTGGGGTTGGGAAGGACAATTCCACAGGAAACTTTCTTGGACTCTACACCATGCACCTCTCTTGGGTGAGTTTAATCTACATTCTTTCACTGTAACAAACTGCAACTGTGAATATCACATCTTTTGGTAGATTTCTAATGAGTCTGCTAAACTCAGCACATGGCTAAAATAAAATTCCATCTTTTCCCATCTTTTTATGATTTCAGTAAGATTACTCACTCAGTACTTCTAAAAATAAAGCAAGGAAAAGCATCTCTACTAAATCCTAGCTCATTCTTTCAAAATGTTACATTTACTGACAGATTTTTTTTTTTGGTGGTGGTGGTCTGGAGATTGAGCCCAGGGCCGTTACGCTAAATTATCTCTACAGCCTGTTTTTATTTTTAACTTTGAGATGAAGTCTCATTAAGTCGTTAAATTGCCCAAAGTTGAGTTTGAACTTGTGACTCTACTGCCACAGCTGGTATTATAGGCCTATGCTACCAGGCCTGGCTACCCAGAAACCGAAGGAAATAAGCTCCATGCTGCTTATTATGATACTATTTCCAATAAAATTTTTACCTTCGATATTTTTATATTATTGTTATTACTATTATTTTGAGACAGGGTCTTGCTCTGCAGTATAGGCAGGTCCTGACGTCACTATGTAGCACAAGGTAGCCTTTAACTCATGGGAATCCTCCTGCCTCAGCCTCCCAAGTGCTGGGATTAAAGGTGGGTGTCACCACACCCAACTTACGTGGTGCTGGGGAATCGAACTCAGTGCCTTGTGCTTGCTAGGCAAGTGCTCTAACCATTGTGCTATTCCTTCAGCCCAAGCCTCTGCTTCTTAATCTTTGAACCTTTCTATATCCCACAATGCTTTACCTATACTAAGTACTGAAAACATTTTTCTCTTAAAATAATTTGCATATTGATAAGAAGTAGGTCTATGTTATTTTCCATTTTTCGTTTTTTTGTGGTACTGGGATCTGACTCAGGACCTAGGATGTACTAGACAAGTGATCTACCATGAAGCCACGTCTCTAGCTCTTTTATTTTGAGAAAGGGTCCCACTAGGTAGCTCAGGCTGTGTTCCAATTTGGGATCCCCCAGCCTAAGCCTCCTGAGGTCATAATCACAGGTGCACACTGGCATGCCTGGCTCATTTTATTTCTTGAGGTCTCATGCTTAGGAATCAGCCATCGTGCCAACTGTGGCGAGGTCCTCACAGACAGTCGCATGAGGAGAGTTGAGGGCCTTGGTAGTGGCCCTGTCTGTGTGTCCAGCTGACAGCACCAAGTGGTGCCAAACAATTAGCAAGCCACTTTGGAATCTTTTAGCACCCAATCACAGCCAGCCCTTCCACCTCAAGAAAAGATAGCCAAGAGGGTAGAGCCAATATGGCTAATTCAAATGAGCTCATAATTACCCCAACTTGTTATAGAAGCTGCACTGAAAACAAAGAACTGGGTGACTGGAGAGGACAAAGGAATGACAGGAAAAGAGGACAAAGTGATCTCTCAGCTTTGCAGCACTAGGGACAGAAAAAAAGGCATACTACTTTGCAAAGTAACAGAGATGGTCATCCCTCAGGGAGCTAGGAGACCTATAATAGTAAATAACCTGTTTTTTATTATTTTTCGTACTGGTGGTTGAAGTCAGGGTTTTCACACTCAGCTGCACACCCAGCCCATTTTTTAGTTTTGACTTTGAGTCAGGGTTTTGTTAAGCCACTGCTACCCAGGCTGGGCTTGAAGTTGGGATTGTCCTGCCTCAGTCTCTCAGAGTGCTAGGATTAGAGCCCTGACTAAGAATCTGATTTTTAGAAGTGGTAGGCATTTTCCAGTCCAATTTCTTTCTTTCTTTCTTTCATTTTTTTTTTTTTTTGTGGTGGTGGTGGTGGTGGGGAGTAGAAAGTAACTTTATTGGGACAAGTACAAAGGAAAAAGTGAGGCTGAAAGTAGAAATTCCCCTGCAAGCAGCAGGAAGCGTGAGGACCGCCTTAATCTCTTATTTTATAATTGAAAAGCAAATAAAAATACCTGGAGTGGTCAGATGGCAAGTACCAAGCTCAAGACTTGTCATTCCATCACACCGCTGTCCCACAGTTCTACTGTGAACTGAAAGGCAAAAGCTGCTGCCTCAGACTACAGAGGGGAGAGCGGGGGCCAGTGGTGCCTATGCTGCAGAGCTGAGAAGCTCCTGCATCATAACCCAGACAAAAGGAGAAAGACCAGTCCTGGATCCTCAAACAGAAGTCTAACCTGAGAGGCCCTGCTTTCAGGTATGGGAAAAAATCAAGAAGACGAACAGCACCGCACGTGCAGCTGCAGCTGCAGCTGTTCTGCTGAGGACGACCAGAGTCACCAGAGTCAGCCTTTCAACAGTGATGAGGCCTGGTAAACACCGTGGGAAGAAAGCAGGCTGTGGGGACTAGGCAGGAAGCAGGCGGTGGGAAGACAGCCTCATTCTGGTACCTCCTTCTTCATCAAATGCCTGACTTAGTTTTGGACTAGCAAATGCAGGGACTCTACCCACATGACCAGGAAGAACGGACAGGGAAGGTCTGACCCTTCTGCTGGTCACTTACACGGCTCATGAGGAGTAGCCCTTGCCATGTTATTCATTCTACTCCCACAGAGGACAAAGCCCCTAAAACGCCACCAAGTGGATGAGTATAGAAATCTGGTGCTTTTATCCACATTTTGGAGACCAGAGTACTTGCTTCTGTATTATAATTTTATTAAAATAAGTGTATTCACAGACAAGCAGATTTCATATAAATCTTCAGTTGGCATATTTATTATCATTATTTTTTGAGACAGGGTCACATTCTGTAGCCCAAGTTGGTCCCGAACTCACTATGTAGCTTAGGCTAGCCTTGGATTCATGGCAATCCTCCTGTCTCAGCCTCCTGAGTGCTGGGACAACAGAAGTGCACCTACACTGAGCTTTATGTGGTGCTGCGGAATCAAACCCAGGGCCTTGTGCTTGCTAGGCAAGTGCTTTAACTGCTGCGGCATTCCTCCAGCCCCTAGCATTTTTATTAATTTGATAAATCTATGGTAATCTGAAAAGTCTGAATGATAATTTGATAAGTCTATATATAAACTAGAACTAAAAATCCCTGTTAATTTCACTAGAAAAATAATTTGCAAAGCACACATGAATACGGTCCAGGGAGCTATGTGGATGGACGCTTGAACAGGAGCAAAGGGGGAGGAGACTTATACAATCAGGACGGCCTGCCCCATCAAGCAGCGCTCCTGTGAAGTGCATGCATCGGTCACCGGAAGTAGGGCGCCTCAGCCATGCTCTTCAGTCAGCACTTTGTCCACCTTGAATATGAACCAGATGCTGGCTTCTCACACCGGACTCTCAGGGTTCAAGTGTTACACTGACTCAATATTTTAAAGTTATAAGTCATTAGGAAAAAAAAACAACTAAAAATTTAGCTTTATGACCTAGCTGGGCAGAAGTACAGTCATTAAAAAAAATTCTTAAAACAAGAAGGACTAGAGATCCCTTTGGTTCCAGGCAATACAGTGACTCAGTAAATGGACACAAAACACAGGACAACTGGGATCAGTCTCTGACATCCCACGAGAATTAAAGTGAGAAAGATATTCAGAGATTATTCCCCAAAAGACTGAGACTTGAGCTACAGCCTAGGAAAAAAAATACCACCTTTTAAAGGACACTTTTTATGCAAACCAAGCATCTCATTAGGTTGGGAGTTCGTGGTGAAATACGTAAGAAGTTCACAGTTTTTTGTTTTTATTCTCTGACTGATAATTCCCAACTTTGGGTTGAGTCCCCTGGGAAGCAGCGACAGTATTAAGTGCTTGAACCCCACCATGCAGTCAGAATCTCTTGCACCATCTTCACTTTTAAGCTAGGTCATTCTAAGGCAAACCATGGTCTGAGGTCCAAATACTCTTCGATTACATTTACATGATCAACTGTTTTCTAATATTAACAATAACAGTTAAATCTATGAAACCTGGGCTGGAGGAGTGGCACAGCAGTTAGATCCTTACCTAGCAGACGCAAGGCCCTGGGTTTATTCCCCAGCACTGCATGATGGTTGCACACTTGTAATCCCAGCACTTGGGAGGCCGAGGCAGGAGAACTACTGTGAGTCCAAGGCCAGCCTGGGCTACACAGTGAGTATAGGACCAGCCTGGAATACAGAGTGAGACCATCTCAAAAAAAAAAATCTATGAAATATGTCTACACACGCATGCACACATGCACACATGCATACTTTTTCTTTTTTAGACAGGGTCTCACTCTATCGTCCAGGCTGGTCCAGAACTTACTGTGTAGCCCAGGCTGGCCTTGGACTCATGGCAATCCTCCTGTCTCAGCCTCCCAAGTGCTGGGATTACAGGCGTGAGCCACCATCCCTGGTGTATGTGGTGCTGGGGAACTGAACTCTGGTACTTAGTGCTTGACTTAGCACTTGCTAGGCAAATGCTTTAACCGCTGAGCCATTTCTCCAGTCCCTCACTGCAAACATTTAAGGCCAACATTTCAAGGAAAGACCTCACATGTTATTAATTCTTAAAATACACAAACTTTCTCTCTCTCTTTCTTTTTTGAGACATGGTCTCACTCTATATTCCATCCAGGCTGGTCCTGAACTCACTGGGTAGCCAACGCTGGCACTGAATGCATGCACAACAATCCTCCTGCCTCAGTCTCCAAAATGCTGGGATTACATGTGTGCGCCACCATACCCAGCTTCTGAGGTGCTGGGGAACCACACCCAGGGCTTTGCACTTGCTGGTAAGTGTTTTATCCATTGAGTTACACCCCCCAACCCAGTACATGAGATTTCTAAAACTAGTTATGAAGCACAAGAGACATACCCATCATGTTTGTCTAGGACTCCTCACTTCCCTTCTACAACCAACAAGTTTTTTTTTTTTCTTAACACAAATACAAAATAAACTCCTCCAAGATGGTTAAAATTACCTGGTCCCTGTTGTTTATATTTGAGTAAGGTAACTGTCCAGTCATCAATTCATATAGAACAATCCCAAAGGCATACACATCTGACTGAAAGCTGTAAGGGTTTTTATCTTGCATCCTGATGACTTCTGGTGCCTGTTAGAACATAAGAAGAAAAATATTCTAGTTTATCCTTCACTTCAACTGAATAATGACTGAAATACAAATGATGATCCTGACAGCCATGTTTTACCATTAAAAACCTATTATGTAATTAATTCTCTTAATGGTCAAGCACAACCAATCAAGATGAAGAAAAAACCCCTGCACTATGCATTCCAAAATAGGTTGCTCAGCTGAGATCGCACAAGGCATCACTAAAATTTTCCAATTCTGTCAGTCATTCTCTCCACAGAGTGGTTTCCACGATCACAGCTGTCTGGAGAACTCTTTCCAAAGCTCTCCTTCCTCCCCAAATACTACTCCCTCTTGTTACTCCTGACTCAGCAGAGGTACTAGAAATCGTACAAAGATTTTCTGCATCTCAGGATGTCTTAGAATGTAAGAGTCAGATTTTGAGGCTGATTCTAAGCCATGAAATAAACATGTGGTGGAAACATGCCACGAGTCTTTCTATACTAGCAAAAACAACAGCAGCAGGTAGACTTAGTCAAAGACAGGCTAACAGCTCCTTTGGTTGCTTGTTGTTGGACAAAGAAACAGATCAAACTGTATCTGTCATATTTTGCAAGGTTCAAGGTTCAGTCATGGTATAAGGTCTCTCTCTCTTTCTTCTTCTTCTTCTTCTTTTCTGAAGCAGGATCTTGCTGAAGTGCTAAACTGTCAAAGATGATTTTGAACTTCTGATCCTCCTGCCTCCCAGTGTGCTGGGATTACAGTAATGCACTACTCTTTCCCAGCTAAATTTCTCATTTATGTGAAATACAATACATGATTGGCTAACAATTGCCTTAAAAGGTTTCTTCCTTCACCTTGGATCTAATGTTTCATTTAAAAGGAACTTAAGAAGTTGCAAGGATAGTAAGAAGAGTTTGTAAAAAGATCAATTCCATAGCAAAAGATCTACTAAATGCAAAAATTAATGCAACAGGTCAAGCTAACGGGAGCTGGGTAAGGCAGGCATTCCACAAACATAGGCAAGAATGGCCTGTAAGTACAGGTGCCAACTGGAAACACCGGGGGAGTATTTATACTTCTCAGCATACAGACTGCAGCCAAGGGCAGCTGTGTCAGGAGCTGGGGGTGGAACACGAGTGCTACTGTCTTTAAAGTTCCCCAGATAAGGGGCTGTGTTAAAGTGCATGTCAAGCAAGCAAATGCCCTGGGTTTGATTCCCCAGCACCACATAAACTGGGTGTGGTGGTGCACACCTATAATCCCAGCACTCAAGAGGCCGAGGCAAGATTGTCATGCAGCTCTGGACTACGGAGTGAGGCCCTTTCTCAAAAAAAAAAAAAAAAAAAAAAAAAAATGTTCTCCAGATAATTTTAATGCCAACCAAAATTGAAACTAATACAGAAGCTCTGTGGCATATCCTAAAGTCAAAGGACGGAGCTGGAGGATAAGGCTGCACCTACTTTTGTCATGTATTTTGCTTATAGTTCCTTTCAGTAACACAGTACAAAATAAACCACGTACAATTGTAAAGAAACGAGTAAGCCAGAATACTAAGAGGCTGGTTCTGAAGAAGGCATACTTCGTAAAGTCTGAACCAACTGAGAGAGGGTGCGTCAGCACATATACCAAAAGGTCTTTTTTTTGGTGGGCAGTCCTAGGGACTGGGCTCAGGCAGGCTCTACACTGAACTGCAGTCCCACCCCTTTTTATCTTTATTCAGAGGTAGGGTCTGTCTCTGTAAATCACCCTTATCAGCCCAAAACTTGGAATCCTCCTGCTTCACATTCCCCTGTGGGTGGGGTTACAAGCGTGTACTTCCACGCTCAGTAAGAACTCTCTTCTTAAAATTTAGTTTATCTCTCTGCTGTTAGCAGGTGGTTTGAAGAAAAGTTGCATAATGCATATTTACAAGAAATGCATGACTGATTCCCAGTTTAGTGACTTAATTTGTAAATATATGTCACAGTGGTTAAAGCACTTGCCTTGCAAGAGTAAGGCCCTGAGTTTGATTCCCCAGCACCACATAAAGGCCCTGGGCATGGTGGCGTATGCCTGTAATCCCAGCACTCAGGAGGCTGAGGCAGGAGGATTGCCTTGAGTGTGAGGTCAGCCTGGGCTACATAATGAGTTCAGGACCAGTCTGGGCTACAGCACAAGACCCTGTCTCAAAAAAAATTTTTTTTTTTTGGTGAACATTTTGACAAAGGTTTCTTTCTCTTCTAAGATATAAATAAAAGTTGTGAAGACCACTAGAAGTAATTCAGAGGACTGCAAAAACTATTCTGACAAAACTCCTCTGTCTCTGGTGCTCTGTATTTATTTCTGAAGGCAGTATCACCCTGGAAGGAAATAACAAGTACATTACTGGCTATTCTCTTGTCTTAGTGTGATAAAGGATGAACTCACCTATCCAATTATCAACTACAAAGTAACAGGAAAACAGAAAACTTCCTGTATGTTAACTGTATAATTTAAGGTTCTGAAAATAGGGTTAACCGGAAATTTAACTGAAGCCATTTCTGTCACATTAGCTAAAACAAACATGTGAAGGAACTGGGCTTGGTGGCGCAAAGCTGTAATCCCAGCACTCTCGGACGCTGAGGAAGGAGGAACACAAGTTTGAACCCAGTCTGGGGCAATTTGGCAAGACCTTGTCTCAAAAAATAAAAATGGGTTCAGTGTGAAGGCACTGGGCTTAACCACAAGTACCACAAAACAAAACACAATCACTACACAAATAGTTTCTTATTTCAGGCTCAGCAATTTCAGCACTAAAATCTGCTCCCATGTTCTCTGGATGCATTGCCATCTTTGTTACAGTTGTGTTAAAGGTGCCCGAGATCTAAATTCAATTATTATCTTGTCAATCCTTTTAAGTATTAATTAAAACAGTTAAATAAATATTGAACAATTAAAAACTTAGCTACTTAGAATTACCAAATCTTAGAAAGAGCCTTAGAAACACACTGGTCCAACCTAACATTTCTGATGGACAGACTTAGAGAAGGTTGGGAAACCTCCAAGTTCATGGCTATGAGTTCCAGAACACAGCTCTCTTGACTGCAAGATCAGTATCCTCTCTTCCACCTTTCCCACCATGCTAATTTCTTTTATTGTCATGAGAAATTACTGCTCACTCTAAAAGCCCAGGCTTATCGGGATCAACTTGGAATCCTGCCTTTTTGGAGACCGTTACATACACTTCAGGGAATTTGTGCACACATGACTCTGAAAGTCTTTACAACTGTTCTGTTTCTAGCAAAGTGTCCAAAAGGTCTTAATGCAGATTAAATCAACTATTTAAAGCTTAAAATTGCATTAAGGCTTTTAGGATCAATTATATTAAGCTTAGAACTGCTTTGCAAACTTTTTGGTCTCAGGACTTGTTTTTCTTCTTAAAATGAAGACTCCAGAGAGTTTTCATTTATGTGAATTATATCTACAGCTACTTATCACATTCAAATTTAACTGAGACACTGTTACAATATTTACTAATTCATTTATGAATCAAAATAACAAACATTAGGTGTTAACACAAAAAACTCATTTTTAATGATATTACTCTATTTTCAAAAACAGTTTCTTAATGTCTGGCAGAACAGCAGCCAAGAAGATTCACATCTTTGATTCTACTTTCAATGTGTTGTTTTGACTGAAGGATATTAAGAAAATCTGGTCTCCCAAAAAAGACCTCGTGGACCTTGAGAAAGGTTCTTAGGGCCCCATTTGAGACCGCTGGGTTAAAAGCATGATCTGTGACAGACTTTTAAACTGCCTGTTGCAGTAACTGCACAAACTGTAGCTCTGTTCTTTTAGAACTACTTTTTTTTTTCTTTCCTCAGGGCAGAAATGGGAACAAAGAGGAGGAAGAGCGGCACTTGGCAGCACAAGGATGACACTGTTACAATCCCCCTTTTCTTCCTTCTTCCAGCTGCCCTATAAGTTCTTTCTAGTCTGAAGGAAGTAACTTTCTCATTTAGTCTTAAATAAGACTGTGAAACACCTTCTTTGTTAAAGAGAATAGTTCCTTCAGCAAAACCTAAGAATGGCTGCAGATCATATCTGTCTTATACTGTAAACCTGCTTTTAAAAAAAAGACACAAAAAGTACTTTGAACACAAAATATTCTTAAACAACATTCTGAATTTTTAAATACTGTTTACAAAATGTTTATTTTTTTGCTTAAACTACATAGAAACTGGGTTTGTAATATTCTTTTTAAATATAAAGACCGTATACAAAAAATAAGAGTAATGATTTTGTGAATATTGGGAACTATAGAAATATAGTTGAAATGTTCAGTGACTTTCTACTAACTCGGCAACAACTGAGGGTCCAAAAATTTAATCCATGGAGAAACAGCCCAATTCTTACCATCCACAATATGGATCCAGACAACTGCTCAAACTGATGGGACCCACTCCATCGAGATTTCACTGTGGCTAGACCAAAATCACCTATTTTTACTGTGAGGTCTTCATGAAGAAATATATCTGAAGTGTAGTAAGTAAAGGAAAATAATACATCTCATTTTTTCCTATTAGAGCAAGCATCACAAAGATTGTATACCATCTAGTTTCTATAATATGCAATATAATATTATTTAAAAAGTATAGTACTCCACATTTCCTAAAGGTCAACAAGTATGTTTTAAACACTAACTAGTTCAGTTTAGGCTATAGGACTTTGAACTGTGCAATGATGAGGTGAGAGGTTTTCTAAGCCTACAGGAGACTCGGAAGATTTCCTGTTTGGTTTTGGGCATGTGAGCCCGGCTACCCTTCAGCACTGCTGAGAAAACTAGGAGGGCCCTTTATTGGAATAAAGATCCCAAGAAACAGGATCTTAGTCTGGGCCTAGGGAAAAGAAAAACTGTCTCTCACCTCACTGTCCTGCAATTAAGAGGCTTCAGTTACACCTCAGCTGATACTGAGCAGGACCAGAGGGCTGAAGGAAGCTAGGAACAGGCATGGGACAGCCACTTGGTACTGCAGAGAATGCAAGCAATCAAGAAGGTCCTGTCTCTGTGGAGACTTCTGATAGATCTTCCTAGTGCTCAATCACTCAGAAATCACATCCTGCTTTACTACACTTTCATGCAAAATGATTTATTTTTCTTTACAGTGTTATCAAATTTAGTAAGACAAAATTTTACACAAAGTGAAGACAAAGTGCAGAAGAAAAAAGTCAGGATGTTTCAAACTTCGCAGACAAATTTCAGGAAGGATACTATTACTCTTGAGGTCTCTGTGGATGATTGACTTGGCGTGTAAATAACTGCAAAACAAAACATCATTTTTACCTGAGCAGGACTACAGGACTCTGATCTCAAAATTTATAAAACATATTCAGGGTCATAAAGACTTATTTAGAATCATGACACAATTTAAATCTAGACATTGTGGTAAATTTACATAATATAAAACTTGACTGTGAGTGGATTCAGAATTACAGAAACATATTACTATTACATATAGCCAAAATCTGGCTTCCTATTGAAGTCTTTGCTTTACCTTTTACTGTTAACAGTTAACAAACGTTCCACGCTACCCAAGCCTAATTATCCACATTCTGTCAACACAGCTTGCCTTTTCGTTCTGCCTCCTGGTCAATGCTTCCCCCCTGCACCCATCTTCTAAAATCCAGCCTTCATTCTGTTCATATTCATTCTTCAGGATGGAACACAAATTGTAATTTCTGAGTGAAACTTTACCATGACTAGAAATTGATCTTTAACTTCTAACTTAAACAGTAATTAAGATTGATTAACATTATTTTTTATGTGTCTATGTTTGTTTTCTATTTACAACATAAAGTCCATCAGAACATAATCTTGGTAAATTACACCTTTTTTAAAAGGTGATGTGGTATTTTCTTAAACACGTTATTGAAAATCCTGAGAACCAGACTTCCACTAAAAAGGCCACATTGGGTCTACTTTAATGCCAATGATGAATTTAATTTGCCTACATCACCCTACCAATTGCTTTAGCTGTGTCCACTGAAGGAAGTCGGCTCATCTCCACCACCTAGTGCAGGCCTGGCATGTGTTAAGAAATTAATACATGGGGACTTCTGGTCAAGATGGCGGCTGAGTAACAGCACTGCACAAAGTCTCCTCATCAACTCACTTAAAAAGTCAAGAAGATAGTTAGAAAAAGCGTGTTTGGTGTAGTTAGCAAAGAGAAGAGCATACCCCAAAACTGAAAGGCAACCAGCGGGAGACCAGAAACTCCGAAGGATCATCGAAGCCAGAGGGGAGAAAAAAAAAAAATTCCCCACGGTCCAGAAAGCCGCTGCAGCCGGCTTCAAACGGCTCCCGGAGGAAAGCTCGAGGGGACCTGAACATCCGATGGATCGGAGCTGGGAGAGGACGGAGCTGGGAGAGGATGGAGCACACAACAACTGGAGAGGAGACTGCGGGCGGGTCAGAAATCTTGAAGTCACATTGGAAGAGGAGGAAAGAAGCAGCCGACTCGCACCCACAGATCACAAACAAGGTCCGGAGGCCTGAACCTCAGCCCGAGGAAAGCGCGGATCCAGACTAGTGGAAACCACTGGCTGCGGGTGGCCCTAGTCTCAGAAGCACCAACCCACGGGTGTGTGTACTACAAACACAGCATGCGCTCCCCCTAGAAAAGGTCCTGGGATCCCAGATCAGAAACAGGGCTCAACAGCCGTCGCAGGCAGTGATGTCAGCAGAAGCCATTCTCTTTCCTGTCACCAGAGACCGTCAGGGGAGCAGAACCATGGGGAAACATGGTAACAAATCTTATACAAAAAGATCTGACTTCCCAGGGGACGGTGCAAGGGGAGCTGAAATTGCAGAACCCAAAGAAAAGGACAAAATGATGGTAACCTCTGGGCCCAGATAGTCTGTGAATTAAAAAGCAGGAATTAAACCGGGAAGCAAAGCAGGAAATAAATCAGACAGCACAAGAGCTACAAGAACACTTAGCTAAGCAAAAAGCAAGCCTTGGAAAGAAATTAGAGGAGACCAAAGAAGAAATGGGGAAGCACAGTTATAAATCTACAAAAAGACCTGAAACCCCAGGAGATGAAGTCAGGGTAAATAAAGATGAATATGGCAAAAATGATGGCAACTTCTGGGCCCAGAAATTCAGTGAATTAAAGCAGGAATTAAAGCAGGAAATAAAACAGACAGCAGAAGAGCTACACCAACACATAGATAAGCAAAAAGCAAGCCTTGAAAAGCAACTAGAGGAGACCAGAGAAGAAATATACCAGAAGATAATGAAGACAAAAGAAGAAATTAGAGAAGTACACAACAGAGATATAGAAAAATTGAATGCAGATATTCGGGAAATGAAAAACACACAGGTAATAATAAGCAACCACTTTAAACAACTTCAGAATAGTATGTCAGACCTAGAAAATAAAGTGACTGAACTGCAACATACAGGCCATGAAGAATACAAAGTAAATAAAGAAAGCGAATCATTACAACGGCTGATAGATGATTCAAGGAGAAATAACCTCAGAATTATGGGAATTGAGGAGAAGACTGAGGACAAAACAAAAGGCTTAAAGGACATGTTTAATGAAATAATGGAAGAAAATTTCCCGAATCTAAGAAAAGAAATGAACATGGAACTATTGCATGCCTATAGAACACCAAACAACTCTGATCAGAAGAGATCTTCATCACGACACATCATAACTAAAATTCTAGGAACCCAACACAGAGAAAATACTAAAAGTGGTAAGAGAAAAAACAGAAGGTGACCTACAAAGATAGACCCATCAGGATAACGGCAGTTTTCAATCCAAACTCTAAAAGCAAGGAAATAGTGGAGCAATGTCATCCAAGCACTAAAAAAACCATAAATGCCAACCAAGACTGCTATATCCAGCAAAATTATCTTTTAATTTAAAGGGAGAACTCAAAACTTTCCATGACAGAGACAGCTTAAAGGAATTTTCAGCCACTGAGCCAGTACTGCAGAAAATACTTAAAGGACACTTGGACAGTGAAAGGGAGACCAGCGACACCAATGACCCCAGAGAAAAACTGACAACAGCTACAGGAGAACGAGCTGAGAAAAAAGTAGGTTAATAATCAGTGAAATATGAGTAAATAAGATATGAAAGTTAGGAAATTCTGAAATAACTAGGTTTGCCTTCATGTCTGTCACTTTAAGTATATTTATATGGTATAAGTTCATCTAATGTAGCAATGTTATACAGTTTTGTTTTGTTGTAGCAATTCACTTATTAGGTCACTAGTGAAAGTTTATCCTAAAGAAACTGATTGATGTAAAGATAACCTTGTGAATGTACAAATATGCACCTTCCAGTATTCAGCTAAGGCAATTGAATTTTATTTATTTATTTTTCTCTTCTTTCCCAAATTAACTAGTCTTTTGAACTACATACTTATAATTATTTTCTAGTGTGAACTGGTGGGTAAGGCCAGGTTTAATAACAACAACAAAGATGTAGGAAAATATGGAAAAAAAACTTTTGGTGAATATCCCAATGAAGGGATTGGTTGGATTCAGAGAGGAGATATCAAGATTTGACTACTGTGAACCCTTTAGAGGAATAGGAAGCTGGGGTAGAGTGGTGACTTGAGTGAAATGACTTAGGCGCGGTAGATTAATATGTTAAACACTGTACGGTTTCTCAGACTTGGAAAACCCAGAACACAGACATTGTTTGGAACCATATGAAGTGATAACTGGAGCTGGGGGAAGGGACAGGGAGAGGGTGGGAGGGTAGAAGATGGGAAGAGATTGTGAAGTTGATGTGATACATAGATGTACAAAATACCCAAATTCATTGTAAATGCTATGTATTACATTTGTACATTAATAAAAATAGTGGGGGGGGGGGGAGAAAAAAGAATCAGTGCAGAAATCAATGAAATTGAAATCAATAAAACAATACAAAAGAAAAAAATTAATACGCATCTGTGGGGTATAATGTCCTAGACAAGCTATTTTTCTTCATTTAATACTAGAAAAAAACATGAATAAAAACATATAAAATCTAAAGACAATCATTAAGACATAATTTCTGCCTTAAAACAAGAAGTTCAAATCCAAATGGCATACTGAAAATCATGTAAAAATAGATGTGCTGATAAATGAGATTTATCTTTTTGCATCTTCATTTAAACTTCATTTTCCTAGAAATCAAGAGTTTGAAACCTTTTCTGAACATAATTTTCATTTCAAGTTCCTATTTATCAGAAGTAACCTCCTCCAATTATTCTCTGGCCTCAATTGTTTACTTCCCTCACAGTATTTGCCACAGTCTAAAGTTACTTCCTTGTCATGGCTTTAGCCTGTGCTCTCTGACATCATACCATCCCTCTTCCATTGAGAGAACTGTCAGGCCATTTAATGGGTCTCATCTGCCTAAACACTTCTGAGATGACACAGAAGGGCAAAGAGAGATAGAGACAAACGTCTGTCGGCTGCAGCTTTTTCAAGGTGGGAAGATCCTGACTCCAAGAGCAGGAAAGGCGGGAGATGGCAACAGGGATGGAGATGGAGTTAGGTCTTTCAGTGCAGAGACCTGGGATCCAGTGCCCAGCAAGGTGGTTCTTCCTCCAGTGAAGCCAATGGAAAGTGTGTGCAAACATTTGACAGGAGAATGAAGACAGAGATGCTCCAAATGGATAATGTTAATCCTCTCAACAAATCTAATGCAAAGAAATAGCTAGAATAAAGTAGACAAATGCAAATGGAAGGCCGAGGAGAGAATTTTTCTGGCCAAAAATATACTAGATAATTAACATATAAATGTGACTGCTGAGCTCATAATATAACCAGTGCAGTCAGGATTGCAGAAATCTATTAAAGGAGAAGGTTACACACAGCCACAATTTGAAATTATACCACTTTATATTTGTGTAGTTTTTTATGGTTACAAGTATTTTCCCAATTTTTATCTCATGCAATAATTCTCTTTTCTGTAACCAAAGAAGCCAAAGAGTAGAAGTCCTGGTCTGGATAATGGGTGGCCAGAAGGAGGATAAACTATTCTTCCAGTTGGACAAATGAGGTTAAGTATCACAACGTAATTCTTACATAATATGAAGTTTCAGAGTAATTACTACCTTAAACCAAGTGTCTCCAAACCTTAGGCCATAACTGATAGGAACCAGGCCCCCCCAGTAGAAGGCTGAGTGGAAGTGAGCCAGGGAATCTTCATCTGGATTTCCAGCTGCTCCCACTACTGGTATAACCTACAGCCTGAATTCTGCCTCCTGTTGGATCAGTGACGCTCATCCCCACTGCCCAAATGGTCAAGGACTGCTGCCCTAAACAATTCTGTGTGGGTTGACAGTAAGACATAATTTCAGAAGCACTGACTTGTTATAACTTGTTGTAATTGTCTAGGGGTAGTGAAGGAAACAAAAAACAAACCAGCTTCACTCTGCTACACATGGTACACATGGTACAGAGGTTGACTTGTTATCTTGGGGAATCACACAGGGCTCTCTCTTACCTTTTTAAGATGTAAAAGAGAGCTCTACAGGTTTACAAAAGCACTTGGAAAAAACATGCTATCAGCTATATGAACACATATTTCTGATGGGCTTATCTTAGGAGTCTTCTTGCTTGAAGAATAAGTGTTGCCCTCCTAAGTCATTTAATCTCAGGACCGCAGTAATAGCTAGTAAAGTTGGTTCTGTATAGTGATCCTTTTTAGTTTCTATCTAGCATTCAGGCTTCAACACTGACTGACTGTGGTACTGGGGCTGGAGCCCTGGGGCTTGCACATGCTAGGCAGGTACTCTATCACTGAGCAATGCCACCGGCTCAATATTCTTTTTAGAGAAACATTAAGCCCAGTAGGTCAGATTCATTCTGACCAACACAAACCAGAAGTGAGACTCCCATCTTCACCTCCCTGTGCTGGGCAGAAAACACTTCTCCTAAGTCCACCACAGTCATTTTACAGACTCTTCCTTGTAAATATGCTCATCATATTCAAGAGAAGAACAAAGAGCCCCTTCCAGCTTGCTAGCTCCACGCATGATTCACCCAGCATGAACCTAGTTCAATCCTGCCACTGGGAACATCACAAGTGATGCCATCTGAATGCCTGCTGCAGTACCAAATACTCTGGTACACCGTCTGGCTTATGTGCCAGTCTAAGCTATTTATAAAAGCTCCTAATGGCTCTGGCAAGTTTGCTATTATTTTCTTGCATTTTCAACTGCTTGGAAACTTCAGACAAGGCCGTCCCAGACATCTGCATTTCAGCCCTCGCTCCCCTCAACCTTTACAACTTCACAAGGCTTCACCAGACGTCAAGCGGGAAGGCGGGCCTCTCTGCAGAAGCCAGCAGCTGTCTCAAGTGGCAGGTGCTACAGTGGCCATACAGTGTCCTCACACTGTGGAGTGAGCAAGGCTGAGGGGACCATAGCCTGCTGCTCCTCTCAGTCACTCATTACCCATCACTTAAAAGCAACTGAAATCGCCAACAGGTACTTTTCATTTTTTCCAGTTGTGCTACAGAATGACCTAGATTCTATTTTAACTTTGAGTTTTCAGTTTCTTTCCCTTTTTAAAAATCAAATTTACCGAGGTATAATTTACACAGATCTCCAAATACTCCCCTCATTTTGAATGTCTAATTAGTTCTAACAAATACATAATCTGTGTAATGATCAGCCAAATCAAGCCAAAAAATAACACCCCCAAAAGTTTCTTCCTACAAGACTCAGGCAATCATTAATAATGTTGTCATGAAACATTAGTTTGGCCTTTACTATAATCTCATGTAAAGAGATGTGATAAAAGATTCCTAGGTTTGAGCATTGGCCTGACAATTACAAGACCCTGGGTTTGATTCCCTAGCACCACATAAGCCGGGCATGGTGGCACACGCCTGGAATCCCAGTACTTGGGAGGCTGAGGCAGGAGGATTGCTGAGAGTTTGAGGTCAGCCTGCACTACAGTGTGAGACCCTCTCAAAACAAAACACAAGAAAATGACTTCTTTTGTTCAGCATAATGACTAAGAGTTACATGATGGTTGTATGTAGTGTTATAGGCCATGAAGATGCCATAGCTTATCCATTTACCTGTTGAACGTTTGTTGGATTCGGGTAATTATGAATAAAACACTGTGAACATTCAAGTCTAAAGCACTCATGATGTTGATTCATATTTGTATTTCTTTTGGGCATTCACGTAGGATCAGAATTGCTCATACGGTAAGTGTAAAAGGAAACACTGTTTCCTAGCATGTGTTTTTCATTTGAGAGCCTCGCCAGTCATGTATGAGGTCCAGTCCCCCTCATCTTGCCAACATGAGGTGACTGCTGATTCTGATTGCAGGCATTTGACTGTGTATGCAGCACTGCTTTCCTATAGCTGGAATCTGCATTTTCCTGATGTCCACGTATGTTAAACATTGTTGCATGTGCTTACTTGCCACTCAGATGTCTTTATTATCCCCTCGCCCCCTTTTGTGGCACTGAGGATTGAAACCAATCAGTGTAGTACTGAGCTACACATTCAACCCTTTCTTTTGAGATAGGGTCTCAGTAAGTCTCTAAGTTGTCCAGGATGGGCTCAAACTTGGGATTTTCCTGCTTTGGCCTCCCAGAGTGCAGGGATTACAAGCCTTTACTACCAGGTCCAGCTATATTTTCTTTGATACAGTGTTCAAATCTTTTGCCTTTTTTTTTTTTAAGACAGGATGTCACCATGTTTCTAGGTGGCCTCAAATTTGGGATTTTTTGGCCTCAGCCTCCTGAGCACTGGGATTATAGGCATGTGCCTTTGTGGCCAGCTCCTTTTGTCTCCCCTTCCCTTTTTATTGGATGTTATGTTTTATTATTGAGCTTTGAAGAGTTTTTTATGCCTTAAAGTCTTTTAGCAGATAATGTGTTTTCTCTAAGCCTAAGACTTTCATTTTTTCACAATGTTATTTGAGCAGCAACAATTTTAAATTTTAAAGTCCAATTTATTAATTTTCTTTCATAGTCTTTTTGGAACAAGGGGTCGAACCCAGGCACTTCTGCCCATTGGGCAAGCACACCATACCTGAGCCACATCCCCAGTTCACTTCTTTTCCTTTCTTTTTCCTTCCTTCCTTCCTTCTTTTTGGGGCAAGGTTTTACTCTGCAGTCCAGGCTGGTTCTGAACTCATTATGTAGCCCAGCCTGGCCTGGCCTTGATCTTAAGCCAGTCCTCCTGCCTTCACCACCGAATTCTGGGATTACAGATGTGTGTTACCAGATTTGCTTACGTGGTGTGGGGGACTCGAACTCTGGACCTTATGAATGCTAGGCAAGTACTTTAACCATTGGGCTATGCCCTCAGTCTTCCCAGGCCTTTTTTATTGAGGGAGTGTCCCACGAAGCTGCCCAGGCTGGCCTTGCACTTGTGATCCTCCTGGGGATCCCTGCTTGTCTGTAGCCTAAGAAATCCTTACCTATCTTTATATAAGGATTTTCTCCTCAACTTCTTACCAAAGCTTTAGATTTTAGTCTCAAGTTGTTGATCCATTTCAAGTAAGTTTTTGTCTTTTGTCAGGTAGAGACTAACAGTTTAATTTTTCTATATCTAGTTGTCCTAGCAACATTGAATGAAAGAATAGCTTTAAGCATTGTCTTGACACTTTCATTAACAGCAAAAATCAAGTGACTACAGGTATATGGAACTATTTCTAAGCTTTCTATTCTGTTTCATTGATTTACAACCCTATCTTTATGCTAATACCACATTGTACTGAGTACATGACTTATAATAAAATTTAAAATCTCACAACAGAAGCCCTCCAACTTTGTTCTTTTTTAAAAATCTTTTTTATTTTTTTTGAGACAGAGAGAGGGTCTCACTCTGTGGTCCAGGATGGTTCTGAATTCACTATGTAGCCCAGACTGGCCTTGGACTCAGGACAATCGCCTGCCTCAGCCTCCCTAGTGCTGGGATTATAGGCGTGTGACACCACGCCCAGCCTATGTGGTGTTAGGGACTTGTACTTGTGTACTTCATGCTTGCGCTAGTGCTTGCTAGGCAAGTGCTTTAATGGCTGAGCTATTCCTCCAGCCCTTTTCTTAAAAAAAATCTTAAGTATAAATTTCTAGCTATTGCATTTTCATATAAATTAAAGGATTAGATGATCAGTTTCTTTTTTCTTCTTTCTTTCTTTTGACAGAAGGTCTGGCTCTGTAGTCCAGGCTGGTCCTGTGCTCACCTATGTAGCCCAGGCTGACCTTAATCTCACAGTAATCCTCTGCCTCAGCCTCCTGAGTGCTGGGATCACAGGTGTGTGCTACCATACCCTGCTAATATTTTTTATGCAGTGCCACGGTATTATGCATGCAAGGCAGCACTTTAATCAGTGAGCTACGTTTCCAGCCCATTTGTTAATTTCTAAACAAATGTCTTCTGAGATTTTGATTGAGATTGTACTGAATCCAGAGATCATTTTGGTTAAGAATATCTTAACAATATTGAGTATTCTTAATAAATGAAAATGGCACTTCTCTGTCCCATTCCCTAGCTGGGATCTGCATTGGGGCACCAAGGCCCCTCTAGATGGTATTTTCCCTGTACATACTAAGGAGAACAATGGCTTGGACAAGATAAAGGGGAATGGATACAAACAGGGAATCTTACAGTATTGAGAGAAGAGCAAAAATCAAACTTTTTAAAAGTTCATTAGAAACATACACAAGCCTAAACATCCAAACAAGCCCCAAACAGCCTTTAGACTATTTTACTTATAAACACAATATGACCCAATGAAGGAAAACGCAGTCTTTTAACAAACACTCCTGGAATGACTGATATCCATACAGGAAAAAACCCACCTGGTACCTCATAACAGATCAAAAATTATTTTGAAGTGGATCAAGAATCTAAAACTAAAACTAAAAGAACTTCTATAAAGAAACAGAATTACTACATGCACCCTTCTGTGCAGGCATAACTTGCACCTTTCCTCATGAGGCAGATGGGAAAACCAGAGCCCAGAGGGCTGAGTGATACGACGAGAGAGGTACATTGGAAGGACAAGAGTTCTGTGAGTTCTGACTCAGGTTCAAATTCCAACTATGGCACTCACTAGCCATGTGCTCTTGGGTATGTTTAGAATGTCTGTAAGCCATGGCTTCCTAATCTGTAACATGCAGATGATAGTGTTTATCTTAATGGGTGTTTTCTCATTTATTTGACACATTTAATGACAGCCTCTCTGCTAAGCAAAATCAATCTTAGTCCTGGGAGACAAAGAAAAAAAAATCCTACTCTCAGGGTGTTAGGTACTTTAGAAGACAAAAAATAAAAGGCATAAATCAGTAAGATACATAGTATATTATTTAGTACTAAGCACAAGAAGAAATAAAGCATGGCAGAGAACTTGGGACATAAGCTCTAAGGGGTTGTTGTAATTCCATCGTTAAGAAGGGGCTCTTTTCAAAGGACATTTTCACTGAAGGATGGGACTGAGTGTGTATGCAGATTTGGGACAAGACTATAGCAGGGGGCAGAGGACTAAGAATGGCAAAGCCCCAAGGCAAGGTGCCTCCCTTGTCCAAATACCAAGAAGCACAGCATGGCCTGTGAGATAGAAAGAGTAGCAGACAGGCTCAGAAAGGACAGAGAAGAGAGGTTGGGGAGCAAGGGCAGCGGGGCCCACTGGACGGCCCACTGAGAAGGGTCTGTCCTAAGAACTCCACCCCCCAACCCCTGGCAGTGCTAGGCATCAAAGCCAAGGCTTCATGTCCATTAACCAAGTGCTCTAACACTGAGCTTCACCTTTAGCCCCACACTTTGTCATTGTAAGTAAAATGTGTACACTAAAGACCAGATGGTCGGCATGAACGGATCTGTGTGTTGGCAGGATCAAATCAGGTGCTGTGTTAAAACTGCACTAGCCTGGAGCAGAGAGGTAGGCAGTGACACAGGCAGAAGATACTGGTGGTGGCATGAATCAGAGTGACAGCACAGTAAGCAGCAAGACGTTGTAAGATTCTGGACACAGTTTAAAAACAGAGCCAATGACAGCTGATATTATATAGTGTGGTATGAAAAAAAGAGAATACAAAAACCACCACAAAGCATTCAATATAATCAACAGCTGCTAAAGTGGACAGAACGCAGAAGAACAGGCCTGAGGAAAGAAGACCTAGAGTCAGCTTTGGATCTACTGAATTTGAGATGCCACTAGACAATCAAAGGGACACACTATGCAGATGGCTGGGTATGAAAGTTTCCGGTACAAAGGAAATGAACTGGCTGAAGGATGGCACAGAAATGATAATTACATGGTTTTCAAACCACGAAACTTCCCGAGATTCCAAAGAATTTTGGAGCTCCCATGTGAGGAGTAGACAGCAGTCATCAAAGTTCAGCATGCATGTGGATCACCTGGGAATTGTGGCGGGTAATCTTGTCTAGTGCACTAGCCTGAGAAACCAGAAGCAATCTGTAAAGTTCGCTTCTGGGTGAGTCTCTGATGGTGGCACGTGGGACAGCAAACTGACAGGTGAGACGCATCCGAAATGCTGATGGCACTGTCCACCAGGGTAGGTGGGTGCCTGGATGAAACAAGAGCAGAAGGAAGCAGCACTCCATTAGTGCTCTGAGATTTGCTTTCTGGCTGCAACCAAAACAGCTCTTCTGTTAGGTCCTTTCATCATGATGGTTCTGCGCCCCACAGGCCTAAAAGCAATGGAGCCAGTGACAGTGGACTGTAACCTGTGACACTGAGAGCCAAAATAAATCTTTCCTCTTTTAAGGTGGTTCTCAGCAATGCAGAGCTTAGTAACATAGGAATATAGCCAAAATGTGGACTCCAGTTCAGCAGATGTGGGGTTGATTCTAAAATTTAGCATGTTAAGCCTCCCAAGTGTCAGAGATGATACTCAGAGCACACTCTGAATAGAAGAGACTGAGAAGATGATTATGTACATGGGTATATCTTGAGCTTTATTGCTACGGATAATAAATCAGAGACAGAGCTTACACATCCCACAATACCTATATGCAAAAAGCCCATAATACAAAGCCTGAGATAAGAGAGACAGGGAAACAGGGAGGTAGGCTTTGTGCAAACAGAAAGGGGATCCAGAGAAGAGGGGAGAGAGGAAGGAGCAAAAATAACTCAGATGTGATGTCTATGTAGCATCCTCAAGATGAATGTAATTATCACGTATTGCAAACACACACTAATTAAAAAAAAATCTGTAACCAAAAAATCTGCACAACAAAGGAGTAAGAACATGTTTCATGAAGGTATGATCAATGTCCATTTCCAATAAATTGAGCAAATAAATCAGGGGCTGAAAAGTTGAACTTGTGGGTCAGCACAGAAGCCATCAGGAACTATTTTATTAAAAGATGTCAGCCTATAACCCCAGCTATTTATAAGAGGCTGACGGGGGAGGACTACAAGCTCCAGGCCGGCCTAGGCAATGAGTAAGAAC
Source organism: Ctenodactylus gundi (assembly GCA_004027205.1). Classification (NCBI taxonomy): domain Eukaryota; kingdom Metazoa; phylum Chordata; class Mammalia; order Rodentia; family Ctenodactylidae; genus Ctenodactylus; species Ctenodactylus gundi. The sequence goes on from PVKB01000562.1 coordinate 202,273, forward strand.
TTGTCCCAAAATTTAAAAAGGAGGGGGTAGGCAACTTGGCAAGGCCCTGGTTCAAACCCCTGTGTGTGTTGGGGGTGGGGGGATTCACACTGATAGGGAGAGGAGGGGAAAGTCTTTCTAAAAAGAATTAAAGCCAGAAGTATCCACACTAAGAAAGAGAGAAGGAAATTTAGGAGAGCTCTTAGCGGAAACTTGAGTTGACTTGCTTGAGAGGTGAGGGGACAGTGTACATGATGCTTGTTTAGGAAGGATGGCAACAACTGGGACATCTTGTAAAGTGAGTAAATTCTGCTAGAGGACCTAAGACTTGTAATTAGTGCTTCTCAGCTAAAAAACCTGACGTACATGTAGACACAATCCTAGGTACTCATTTCATAGTGAGAACTATTTTAAAAGGTAAGGAGTTTTGGAGTAGACAGGCTGTTAAGTTCACACTGATAACCCCAAACTGTAAAGAAAAAATAATGTAAAAAATACCCCGTTCCCTGACCACACCTCAGACTCCAAAGCAGCTCCAGCACAGCAGTGCTCTCTACTCTTACTTCCTGCCAATCAACCTGGCACTGTCCCATCATTGGTTCTAGGAAAAATTCAAAACACATTTTTTTTTTTTGCTGCCTTTCTCCTGTTGTTGTATTTTATCACTTTATTATTTCTTTCCTTGACACTTCTCAGACGTAATACGTAAAGGACTTGGCTCTTTTCTCTTCTGGGAGGTAATCCTGCAATAACAGTTTTGTGTAGCCATGCTTTTTTTTTCCATTTCAGAGACATGTTCTGAGTACCTATCACAGGTCAGATCCTATTCCAGGCATCAGAGATAAGACAATGAATAAAACCAATTTCCCCTGTCACACAGCTTGTGCCGCAGTGCAGATGGCAGGCAATAGAGTCAGGTAGGGCTGTGAGGCATGTTTTATCAAGTGACAGCAGAAGGATTCTCTTAAAAGAGCACACCTGAAGAGAAAAATATAGGCCACTGTAGCACTGTAGCTGAGTAGCCCAAACAGAAAAGCACAGATATACAGGAGTGAGCAGGGAGTGGGGCTTGGCCTGCTGTACAGCAGCGATGAGCAGCAGGGAGGAGGATCTGTTTCTCTCTGCTAATGTCTTTGCCCTGGTTTGCTCTTTACAAGGTTTAAATACAATCTTTTAGATTTCAACTGATTCAGATTGTAATTTATGAAAAAAGGCTGAGATTGTTTTAAGTCTAGTAGATAAGTGGGAATGTTTCTGAATAGGATATTAATTTATTGCATTAAACACATTGGCTGAACACAGACTTATAAATAACAACTAAATTGTAGATAGCTTGCCCAGGTTAGTGTCAGGGAAGAGAGCAAGGGAAAAGAAAGATTTAAACACCCAGTATGCTTCGGAGTCCTGCTTCCTGCAATTAACTATTAGTGATCTTGAGTCAAAGTGGTATGTGACTCTATACACACCACTGTTACACATGAAGTTATATGTACATAACTCTTATTCCAATTTCATAATGTAAAAGTAGCACAGTGGTTATGGGAAAGGCACACTAGGATAAGAAATCCTGAGTTAGACACATTTGTTACTACTTATTAAATGCATGACCTTAAACATATTTAAAAGCCTTAGTTCCTTATCTGCAAAAAAAAAAAATCTACTTTGTAAGATTATGTAGACTAAATGGCATAATAATCTCTGAAATAAACTTGTACATTACTAAACACTAAAATAATATATATATATACACACACATATAGATAATATATATATTTAAACAATACAAAGAACTTTCCAAATTTATATTTTACCTTAAGTTTGCCCTCAAATGTTTTCAAAATTTAGTTTTACTTATACTTACTTGTACTTGATTTGCAGGTAAAATTTATCTTTCAAGTAAGTTCTTTATTTTTACCTATGTAAATTTTATAAAGTAACTATCTTTTAAATTACTAGCAAAATTCAACTCAAGCTGAAATCCTTAAAAAAGATAAGAATGCAGATTTTTATTTTTACTTTATTAGCTATTTTTCAATAGAAAATATGAACACCTAGGAAAAGCAATTTAAAAGGATAAATAGTTAACAATAATTTTATATACTTCAACAACTGCTGGTAACTTCTTAGTTTTGTTTTTCTTAGCCTCTACTGATGAGCTAAATTACTGAGTGATAAACATAAATTTTCAGCCATATATTTATTATCAAGCAACTGATATACTTCTTATGTTCTGACCACTGTACTAGAGAAAGACTATAGTTTAGTTTCATATTGCTATCTACTAGTAATTTAAAATCTGATCTAAAAGAGGTGTCAATCAAAGCTTTTCAAATACTTCCACTGGTCTTCAAAAGTATTTTCCGAGAGAGTCAGCAGGACGAGACTTACTCCATGCCCTGTGCAGTCTGCCGTGCAATATCTATAAGTTTGATCATCTCAAACTTGGTCTCAATGATATGGAGATGGTGGTACAAACTGGAGCCCTCACACCACTGGGTAACAATAGCTAGCTGGGGCTTTGTGGAATAGCCCATGAAGAGTAGGATATTCACATGGCGTGTTTTCCTGTGAAAAGAAAATGGGACAGTAAAAAATAGCAATAAACTTCAGCAATTCTTAAAAAAGAAAGACTAAGCCTACCAGGAAGATGCTGTCAAAAAAGGTACTGAAAGAATTTAAGAAAACAACTGAACAATAAACTTGGAAGAAACCTGGTTATATAGCCTAGCCTCTTACCCTATTCAGAAATATATAAATATATATTTTTAAATTTACCTGACAGGCAAGTAGAGGTTGCTTAAATACTTTCAGTAATGGAAAGTTCATCACTTGGGAAAGAAGCCGACCCCCACCTTTTTGCTTTTCTAGCATTATAAAGTTTCCTTGTGTGGAGAGAAAAATCAATTTCCTCCAACCTCCATAAGTGGCTTCCCTGATCTGGCCCCTGAAATAAAATAGAGTAAATTTGCACTTCCTTGAGGGTAATCACTTTCTCTGAATTAGCTATCCTCAGTTTAGCTAACCATTTTCCTCCTAAGTTACAGTTCTAAAATCCTTCACATTTAAGTCGTCCTACCCTGGACTTTCTCTTCATTGTGACAGCTTCTCAAGTGGGACCTAGGACTAGATGTAGACCTGGAAAGTGCAACGACTAGGATTACAGGTCTGTGTCACGAGGTCTTGGTGGCACAAGTCTATAATTCTAGTACTTAGAATTATTTCCTTAAAAATTACTATTTCACATGATCAGAATACCACACTTTTTGGTTAATTTAGTCTAGGATTCAGTCTTCTATCAGCTGTACCATACAGTATCACATAACACTTAAAAACATGATTAAAAACATAATTAGACTGATTTTGTGGCTATATATACATTTGCAAAGCTGGTGGCAGGGACTGCAGAGAGCCACGAGATGAGGATAGCTGTTTGCAGAAGAACAGTCCCAGCGCACACTCACCTGAGCACTCCTACTTCATTTTTGAAGGCCTGTAACTGTTGAGGTGTGGGTGCTGTCACATTCAGCATTTTCACTGCCACGTCACCTAAAAGGAATTCCAAATGTCATTCCAATGTTTTAATTTTAAACTGCAAAGTATTTTGTTTTCACTATTATAGCCTTAAATCATATCACTATTAAATTACAAATACATTATACCATAACTATTTGTTGAGGTTTGGACCTGGAGTGTTCCCCCAAAGCCTCCTGTACCTATGGACACTGTGTACTACTGGGAGGCGGGGCCTGGCTGCGAGGGCAGATGCTAGGGCCTGACCTGGAAGGGCGTGTGCTGGCTCTGCCCTTCCTCCCAGATTTGGCTCAGTTCTGCCAGCCGTGAGGAGCTCTGTCTCCAGCTCGAATCCAGCTCCAAAACTGCCATGTGATTCCATCATTTCCAACTGCCCACCAGTGAATGGACTGCAACCTTCTGAGCTGAGAGCTACAATAAATCTTTCCTCCCTAAAACTATAGATGTCAAGCGTTCTGTCCCAGCAATGAAACACTAAGATACCATTTAAAGTGCATTAGTTTGTGAACATAAACAGTAAACAATGGTATTCCTATACCAATATTTTAAAATACAAATCCCTCTATAATAGCTAATCTTATTTTTTCCTAGAAACTTAGTTTGACTAATTACCCAGAGTACTTTCTGATTAACAATATTAAATGAGATGCCTTTATTAACTGAACATTGACAGTAGAGATAACAGGCTCCTTCATGTAGCTTGGCAGAAAATATAAAAATACAAATTTATCAGATTAACTTTTTTTCAAATCTATGGATTACTTATGTTTACAAGTAGAAAAATGATACATACTGTAATTTAAACGAAAACACATGAAACAGCTGTAATTCTCACAATGGCAGCAGATGTATACACTGGCATAACTACTATGTAACACTGCTAGCAGTGACTGTAAAACTGGCCATATGCAAGTTGTGTGGCACAATAATTCTCTCCTAGGTTCAAACTCAGCAAAAGTGGACACACATTCCCTGAAAGACATACACTAAAAAGATTCATAGGAGTACCTTCTGGAATAGCTCTAAACTAGAAACTACCCAGATGCTTTTATATAGTATGTGGAAGAAATTAGGCTAGAGTCACCCAATTGAATATTATGTAGAAAATGAATGATTCCAACCACAAACAACAATACAAATGAATCTTATGTACAATGCTGAGTGAAGGGGCTAGACTCAAGAGTACATAGTATGATTCACGTTGAGGTCATGATGGTGGTTACCTTTGGGAGAGAAAGCAGGAAGGGCAGCTTTTAGGGGACCAGTAATGTTCTACTTGCTAATCACAGAGCATTTACTTTGTGAGATTTCAGCCACTTTTACACTCACAGGCACTTTTAAGTGTGTATATTATATTTTCACATAGAATTGATTTTTCCTAACTATCAAAGTAATAGCGTTCATTTTATCAGCTGTACCATAATTTGCAAATCACTTAAAACAAATGTTTAAAAACATTCTGAAAGCATAAAAAAATTCCACAGTCATGTCATTCAGAATTATTAGATTGATGTATATTCTACCAGGCTTGCATATATCTGCATTATGAATGTCTATGAGTACCTAAAAGAATGATAACCTACACAGATGTGTACTAAAATTCTCATAGCAAAGTTTTTCATATTGTTACATGTCTTTTTTCTTTTCCAGTCAGGGTCTTGTCCTATAATCCAGGCTGGTCTTGAATTTACTATGTAGCCTAACCTGGCATGGAAAACATGGCAATCTTCCTGCTTCAGCCTCCCAAGTGCTGGGAAATTGTATGCAGGGCCTTGCATTTGCTAGGCAAGTGCTTTAACCCCTGAGCTGTACCCTCAGCTCACACGTTTCTGTGTAACTTCCTAATGAGGGGTATTATAGATGGTGTTTTTTTATAATTTAACAAACCAAAGGGGCTGGAGGAATGGCTCAGCGGTTAAAGAACTTGAGCAAGCGCTGAGCCAAGCGCTAAGTACCCCAGTTCGATACCCCAGCACCACATAAGCTGGGTGTGGTGGCGCACGCCTGTAATCCTAGCACTCCGGAGGCGGAGACAGGAGGATTGCCATGAGTCCAAGGCCAGCCTGGGCTCTGAAGTGAATTCAGGACCAGCCTGGACCACAGAGTGAGACCCTGTCTCAAAAACAAACAAACAAACAAACAAACCAAAGATACCTTTTCATATTAATAAACATGGCTGTGTTTGTCATTTTAACTCATATAATCATATGTAAAGGTATCAGTTTATTTATCCAATTCTCAGGTTGCAATCACACCACAGAATGCTACCAGGAGAATGACAGCCTACAACACTGAGGACTCCTACATACAATGTCAAGGGAACATACATCGTGATTCCTGTGGGGGTCAGATGGGGGGACCTTAGAGGCACTTGTTTATTTTCATTTTCTATATCAGTAAATCTCTGATGAATACACTCACACATATCTGCTCACTCTTGTTCCATTCCTTCCTCAAGATAATGGCCGACAAATGGAACTGGATCAATATACACAGTACTAAACTGTTCCCAGAAAGCTTACAGCAATTTATTTTCCTAACGGCAGCATTATATTCACAATTCTAAATAGGGGCACTTTTAAAACCTTTGTCCATTTGTAAGGCAATAGTGATTTCTCATCTTGAATTTGGAATTTTTTGATAAGCAGTGAGGCTAAACAATACTTGTACATTTACTGGTCACTTCCATTTCTTTCTTTCTTTCTTTCTTTCTTTCTTTTTCTGGAGGCAGGGTCTCATCATGGCAATCCTCCTGCCTCAGCCTCCCCAGGGCTGGGATTACAGGTGTTGCGACGATGTTGTGACGATGCTCAGGTGTGGTGCTGGGGAATCAAACTCATTTCTTTCTTTAGTAAGTATAGTTTAAATACATTTACTTATGATTTGTAATATCAAAAGATTAACAGAGAAAGAGTTCTAAAAATAATCTTGGGGACTAGTTATCTTGGATTTTGATTTTTATAAGTATTACTTTAGAATAATGATAGGAGTACTGGTTGCTGTAAATCCAATTATATTTTTTGTTGTTGTTGTTGTTTTGAGGCAGTCTCACTCTGTAGTCCAGGCTGGTCCTGAACTCATTATGTAGCCCAGGCTGGCCTTGAACTCATAGCAGTCCTCCTGCCTCAGCCTCCTTACAACTGGGATTACAAGCATGTGCCACCAGGGCCACCTTTGTGAATCCAATTGCTATCTTCCGTAAGTTTGTTAGCAAACACTGAAGGACTCCCATAACTGATAAAAATAATTTAATAATTCAAACACTTTCCTCCATTTTGTTAAATAAACCCTATCACGGTGCCTGTGACAATGTCACATTACATACATACCATGCCACTTCCCCTTGTAGACTGTTCCAAATGACCCAGATCCAATTCTCTGTCCCACTGTTATCTGTCCATCAGGGATCTCCCAATCATCACTTGAATCCCGTCTACCAAGTGTTTTCTTTATAAAAACAGTGCAAAAAGTCAAAGTCAGGATAAGCCAAAGAAGCTAAACCTTATCTTTCATGCTAAATATAATAACCTATGCCTGAAGGCATATTTATATATGTAGATACAGTCAGATTCCCAGTATTGGGATTACAGGCCCATGTCACCATGTCCAGCTAACTTTTTACATGGTGTTGGGGAACTGAACCCAGGGCCTTACGAATGCTATGGAAATGCTCAAACTACTGCCTATATCCATAGCCGACTCCCCCTTTCTTTCTTATCTTAGAAACAGGACACTATTATTTCTCTACAAGTTCCTCTCTCTAAACTATATTAGTGATAAGAACAAAACACTGGTGGTAAAGGAACATGCTTTAAGTAAAAAACTATCATCTCTTGAATATATCTGATTAAACATTACACACACACACACACACACACACACACACACACACACACACACACGGTGATAATACATTTAGATGACTTCCATAAAGAGTTTAGAAAGACAGAGGGAGAAAAAAGCCAGGCTTGATGGTGCAGGCCTATAAACTTAGCACTCTGGGAGACTGAGGCAGGAGGATCACAGTGCAAGCCAAGCCTAGACAATTTGACAAGAGCCTGTCTTGAAATAAAAAGCAAACAAAAAAACAAAACAACAACAACAACAAAAAGAGCTAGGAGTGATATAGTTCAGTGTGAAGGTCCTAGGCTTAATTTCCAGTTCTACAGAGAGAATGAGAGAGATTTTTTTTAAAGAGACAGGGTCTTGGCTCTGCAGTCCAGGCTGGTCCTAAACTCATTATGCAGCCCACGCTGTCCTCAAACTGTGAGCCGCCTGCCTCAGCCTCCTGAGTGCTGGGATTCTAGACATGCATGAACACATCCAGCTCAGAGATTAGACATTCTTACCATTCTATTCCTGTCTTCTGAGGATGAAGATGACTTCCTTTCCCGCTGAGGTCCTGGAGACTTTTGTAAGGCTTTCATGTTAGTAAGAGAGCCAGGTAATGAGGCGGGTGGGGTGGCAGACAAACCTGTGGTTGGTCCTGAATTAGAGAAAGGGAAAATGTACCCATTAAGGTGGGGCAAGCGTATTCAGTTATCAGGGGGCGGAAGGCAGGGAGAGCCTAGATTTAATTTTAAAATGTAGTACATGTTTAAATACTGATCTGGGGGAAAGAGTAGGCCAAAAATAAGGGGGGGCTTTATTTGTAATTAAAACTAAAATTTCTTTTAATTTTCTGGCCAACTTAATGACCTCTAGATAGACACACTTTGCTTACTGGTGAGAAACTTAGGGAAAAAAAAAAATCTAAATCAAGAGACAAATACCAAAGAACACCCCAGGCTTCCAGTGTTTTTCATACAAAAATCAAAAAACAAATCCAATATAAAAGGTTATATAACACAAAGCTATTCATTCTTCTACATTACTTCTGTCACCAATCAATATTTAAAAAAGATGGAAACCCCCAAATGAAAATAGTCTAGTCATGGCCTTCATCTTGGAATGTCTGGTTATTTCATATTAGCAGCTGAATTTAAATACAGTCCCAAACTATAAGCTCTACTATGTAAGAGACACTGGTCAGTGTGAGTGGTTCCTGGAGGCTTTTCTATTAAACATCGATTGTTATCTACATAACGAAGTAAATATCAGGAAAAAGCAAGTAGGTTTCTCCAAGACTTTCAAAGAAATATCTGCTTCTGTAAGCAAGGACAAAATAAGTACTATGGTCTCCCAGGCAAGTTACTACTAATACCAGTATTTTTTAAGTCAAGTGAGCCTGAAGGGTACTCTATGGAAACAGGCTTGGCTGGCAGGACTGTAAACTTCCTGAAGGGCACATTTCGAAATGCTAACTCTGGTAAGCACCCTACGCTCACATATGTAGTACCTGGTTCTTGGGGCTCAGGCAGTGATTCTTAGTGGTGGCTGCATATAGCTGAGAACTGAGATAGAAGAAAAAAGTTGGTAAGAATTTTTTTTTTTTGAGACAGGGTCTTGCTCTATAGTCCAGGCTGGTTTTGAACTTACTATGCTCCTAAAGCTGGCCTCAAACTCATGGCAATCCTCCTGCCTCAGTCTCTTGAGTGCTGGGACTACAGGCATAAGCCACTATACCCGATAAGAACTTTTTAAAATAAATGATTATTACCACCAAGAGAAAAGAGAGTCATACTCTTTTATAGAACAAGAATACCAAGGACAACATTTAACTGTTAAATCTGCACAGATGTTTTATTATTGTATCATGCTACACCTCCATGTGAAATTTCCATGATCTTATGTGAAGTTTTCTGGGTGTTTTTGAGACAGGGTCTTGCTCTGTGGATTAGGCTGGCCCTAAACTCACTATGTAGCTCAAGTTGGCCTCAAACTTCCAGCAATCCTCCTGCCTCAGCCTCCTGAAGACTGGAATTAGAGACCTGTGTCGCCTGCCCAGCATTCTCATTTGCAGTTTTTTTTTTTTTTTTAAAGAAAATGGCACCTGAAATGTCTTCTAATTGCAGCAGCCTATTCTCTACCTGTGGATGATAATTTTCAGCATTACAAGTTCTTCCTTGGTCAGGCAGGCTTCACAGCTCAGACTTATCCTGTACCAACCTGCACTACCTGGCTTAATTGTATTGTTCAGTACTGAGTGATTGACTACAACCCCTCTACCCACAGATGCTCATAAGCATCTGGACGGAAAGTACAAAACTCTAAAACACCACTATTCTGTTAAGTTTTGTACTCCCAAATCCTTGAGTTTATTTCCACTTTAGTAATGGTAGATTCTCATTTCTGTTAAGGACAGATGCGAGGGCTTCACAGCAGACATCTGTGAGATGACATTCTGCTAACCACAAGGTCTGTAGTTTGCAGGAGGGGTGTTTTAACCCTTCACATAGCACTTGCATGCCCTCATCTCCTAAGGCATTGCTGCTGAGGTCAAGGTCTCTCAGGTGTTTGTTGGTATAGAGCACACTGCATAAATCTGGACAACATGACCCAGTCAGGCGACAGGTCCACAACCTGTCAGTAGATAAAGCCTGACATTATTTCATCTGCACTGGGTAACTTTAGGAACTGTGCTTTCCCATTAAAAAAATCCCTTGGGTCAGGGCTAAGTAGTGATTGTGAAGAACACATGATTTTTCCTTTAAATCATTTGGCTCTTCATTTAATGTTTCCTTGGCTATTCAATCATCAGGCCTCTGTTAAGTATTAACCACCATCTAGCAGTAAAAAATTTTAAGTACAATTCTTTAAAAATATTTATATCAGGACACCTGCCCCTATTTTGACTCATGGTTTAAAAAAGTTGTTTAATTTCTAACTTAAGTACAACAAGAGAGAATAGACAGTGAAAATATACTGGTAACTTTTTCCTCATATTTGGGCAAAATTAAAAATTTAAATCCTTAAATTTTCTGACGTGTGCTGAAAGAGCCAAAACATAATTATTTTTAATAAATAGGGGAGGCAGCAAAATACTGCTGATACATAATCTAAAAAAAGCTAAAAACCTACTAAAGACCTAAGAGGGGTTTCCATTTAAATTTTTATTTTCTTAAAAACCACAAAATACTAGTAACTTATAATCATCAAGGTTATAAGTTAAGGGATTAAAATCAACAGAATTTACACTGAAGATACCCCCCACCTTATTTATTCCCACCCACTGAGGTTCAGAAGTTATCAAGACCAAGAAATAATAAGACAGAAAACACGATGGACATCTCAGCTCAGAAATGTCTTGCTTTAACCATTTACAACAGACAGACAGACAGCACACAGGAAGCATGCGGTGGTGAGGATGTGTGAGAAGCACATTCAGGGCATTCCAGCAGGCCAAGCAGCGACCCAGCACAAAACCTCTCACACTTACAAACACGCGCTGTGAGGGTGAGGCACAAGCAGCATCTGAAGTTTATATTTAGTTTGCTTTGGGTGAAAACAAGAAAGAAGAGCCCAACTACCTCGGAACACTGGGCCAGGCTCAAAATCAAACACTATTTCACTGGGGACAGAATGGAGGAGGGGGCTGGGAGTCCGGGATTGGCATTTCCGAAGGCAGCGCATCAGCTGGCTCAAGGGGGCTGTTAGAAGAGAAAGAGAGGGGCAGGCAGACACAGGGAGACAGACACACAGAAGAAATGAAAGAAGTCACGGGGAATAAGTAAGATGAATTGAAGCCACTTCACAAAGTACTTCTGGACATTTCAAACAAACTTTTAATTTTCATAAAATCCCAATGATTTTTCAGAAAGTGACTCATAAAAAGGACAAGAAATGCCACTTCATCTTAGGTACTAAGCAGGCTGGGTTTATGACACAGTTAACTCTGTGACACTAACATGATGAAAACATTTAAATGCCAGATGTTTTGGGCAGAATTATTAAAAGCCACAGCTGTAAGACATACAAAAGTCAAACTGGCAGCAACATTAATTGACAGGCTTATGGAATACAAACAGAAAAAAAGCTTTATATAACTAAGTCCAGAGTACATAATAAAGGCTTATTAATTTAGGTAGCTTCACAGGTATGCAGAAATACAGCAAAAGACTGTTCAGATGATGTTTACTTAATACACCAATACATCTTTGAGTCTGCGCTTGGGTATTTCAATGACAGAGAAGGTCACAGTGTAGACAGCCCTAAGCGGTCCTACGCATGGGAAGTAGTTTCATTACTGGTCTTTCTTAGACAGAAGCCAGCTGAGAAGGGAAGAACTAGGTACCTCCTTTGGGAAAATGCCAAGACAGTCTCAAATGCCATCTCTTGGAAAACACATGGGCTAACCTCTTACAAGAAGCATTTTCATAGGCAGTTAGTTTGTCTTTGCTAGAGTGAATGCCAGATGAAACTCTCTATTCCTTCACCTTGGTGACCTGACTACTAAGAGGGCATTGGAGCTCCCCTGGGGTCCATTTCGACAAAGGAATATTTCACACCCTTGAGGAAGCTCAAGGGGGCAGCTGATGAAGGCTCCTCACTGAGAGGCTGTGGCAGGCAATCTGAGGGACTTCCTTCAAGAGGGACATATAAAGTCGGGTTGTATATGGTTCTAAATTCAATCTTTATGTTATTAGTGGACACTCCCAATGGAGATTTAGAAGTCCAACTTCAGAGATGGCAGAAATTAATAAAGTGAGCAAAAAATAATAAAGAGGATAAAATAATCTGGCACAATATTATAAAATTGTAGATGGCATATTTAAGACTTTCTTTTATGTCTTAACTTTTCTACTCATATTATGAATCAGGGTTTTCTCGACCCATTTTTCTCTGTGTCTGTGTTTCCTGAAAGAAGCAACTATAAAGGGGACAAGCAGCAAAGCAATCACATTCTCCCTGAGGATTTTATTTTTTATAAACTAAAATTTCTACTTACCTCCATCACCACGAAACCCTTGGTCTCTAATCAAATCCTACAAATAAATGGTAAAGTATATTTATTCAAATATAATAAGAAAAAATAACAACACTGAATTTTCCACTAACATTAGCAAAAGGTTAAATCAAATTAACACCTATCTTATAATTACTTCACAAAATAGAAACATGAAATTAGCTAACATACATGATAAAAATCTAAATTTTGAAGTACTTGCCAGCCTAATCCTATACTGAAAGGATATTAATCCTGATCAAATGCTGAAATCCATTTCAGGCCATTCAAAACTAATGGCCTCAGCAATCCTCAAAGGAAATCCTACTGGCACATATTAAGAGCCATAAAAATGTTCATACCCTTTGATCCTGTAATTCCACTTCTGGGAATTTTTCCTAAGGAAATAATTCAGAAGAAAAAATGATATGCACAAAGATGTTTAGTGCAGCATTATCGATCATACTAAAAAAATCAGAAATAAGTATTTCCCTATTATAGGCATTTGAATACATTATATTAAAGTCATGGTGTATCAATTTAATAAAATATTATGAAGTGATCAACACAATTATGAAAACTTAACCATAAAACGTTTACAGCAGAAAAAACATAAAAGTATCCTGATAACCATCATAAAAATATAAACGTACAAAGACATACTACAGAGAGTGAGAAGTCAAAATAGCTCAAATAAGGATTTTGCTAAAATTCATCTCCATACTCCTGGTGATGCCACTGGAACCTAGATGGGCAGAACTTCAATGAGTTTGTTTACTTAATTTAAATGAGAGGGGCTGAGTGGCTCCAAATGTCTGTCTTTGCAAATAGGCAGCTTTCTGTTTCTGGCTAAAAAAAGAATAAATTCTTTCCAGGTGTGTTTCTACCATATTCAAAAGATCACACAAAGCCTTCAATATTTCCTACAGAATCAATAAATATTCCTAACACTTCAAAACAAAATGCTAGGTGTTAGTGACTGTATAGCTACCAATAAACATAAAATCTTGGTGGTCTTACTACCTTTCTGTGGTTTCAAGAGCTTGCAATTTCATTAAAGAAAGAGGGCACCATCTGTAGTATCACTGGAAGTAAGATGTACACATGAAAACTAGATAATGTAAGAATTACAGCTTGGGGCTGGGGGTGCAGTAGCTCAGTGATTAGAGTGCTTGCCTTGGAAGCGTAAGGCCCTGGGTTGGATTCCTCAGCATCTCTTAAGAGCTGGGTGTGTAATCATAGTACTCAGGAGGCTGATGCAAGGAGGACTGCTGTGAATTCTAGGCTGGCTTGGTCTACCTAGTAAGTTCAAGGGCAGGTTTGACTACAAAGTGAAATCTATCTCAAAAAAAAAAAAAAAAGCTTAAGAATAAAAAGAGATACAAGTTTGTTGCTATCTTATTGCCAGAGCTAAACGGTATTTTTGGTTAAGATTTTTAGTGCTATACATATTGTGCTATAAGGTTTGGTCACTGATGAAACATTCAAAGAACTGTCTCTGAGTCGAGGTTTGAAGAATAGATGAGAGTGTAGAAATGTAAAGCAAAGGTTCTTCTATAGAAGACAGCAGGGGTGAAGAATGTCAGGTCTGTGGGCTACATATGGCCCAGGAATCCTTTAGACTGGCCCAGCCAAAGCAACCCACACTCCAGAGGAGCAGTTCCAGCCATTATACTAGGGGTTAATTAAATGACTTTCTGAATAGAGCAGGCTAACTTTTAAGCTGGTAACTATGCATAAATAACCCCTGGTTCCCTAACCCTGCTTCAGAAGGACCCAGGAGAGGCATCTGTTCTTGTTGTTTTGCTTTACCAGCTTCTATAGCTTGTACCCTACAACGATGGGCTGACCAAATTTGGCTTTCTCTGCTGTCACAATCTACTGCTTGTGCTAATATAGACTTTCATTTTATTCTTAGGTGTGTTCTTAAATCTCTCTGACAATCTCTCTACTTGTTTTAAGTTAGGTAAGAATATCTAGTACTTACAAACTGGCTGTCTCAAACTTTTTTCCTCTTGTGTTCCTGTCTTATATGCCCCTTCCCTTCAGCACAACAGAGAAAATGAAAGCCATCAAAGAACTTTCAGTCCTGCCTCATGTATCTACAAATATCTGCACAGAAGTATTAGCTTTAATTTCTGTGTTAGCTATAATTCCTATTCTGTACCAGGCACAGAAAGCATTTCAAGTCACTACATGAGGCTGACACAATTAACCTCAGATTTAAGTAACTTTGCCCAACATCACATACTGTGTTGTAAAGAGCTAGGTCCATCTTTTCATTCTCCACAGCTTCTGTGGGCCACCATGTCCAAGTTCAGGGAACTTGACTACATCACTTACTCTCTATCTTATTTTCCACCTCTCTTTACTGGCTACTTTCTGTTCCAGTTATAAATGTGCTGGAGTTTCTTACATTAAAAAACAACTGTTTTTTAGCACTGCATTGAGCTACAACTCCTGTCACTCCTTACGGGAATGTTTCTCAAAATCAACAATACGATTCCCTCCCTGCTTGGCCCTCCTCAACTAGCCCTCTAAAGATAGCTCTCCAGTTTTATTTCTTGTTTTCCTCTTGGGTGGTGTTGGAGATAGAACTCAGGGCTGCATGCATACTAGATGCAGGCACTTTATTATGAAGCTATTCCCCTAGGTCCTAAAATAACATGGTAACTATCAGAACCAACAGTCATTTCAGACTTATTGGCAAGTGCCACCAACTACTACAACACTTCTGAAGGCTTTTCTTCCCCTGACCTTTGCGACACCACTTTCATTGTCATTTGAAGCTAGCCTTAGAAAGAACAGCCCGTAAGGATGGCAGAGAGACCCTGATGGCCTGAACCTCAAATGCTCATGCTCAGCAGGCTGCACTTTTTGCCCTTTTCCATGCGCACACACTCTGAACAGTGTCACTTTCGCCCATGACTTTAACTGACACAAATATGCCAATTTGCCTCGAAATCTGGATCTCTATTGGAGATCTTTATACCTGAGTGGTATTGGACTCTCAAACACGAAAGTACCAGACATCGGAAAGTCAGTACTTCCAAAATAAATGGCACTTCCTGGCAATTGCATAAAGGACGGAAATGGAACTCAGTGGTGAGAAATCCACTTAAGAGACAAATGTGGCGAGCGGAGAGGCATGAATGAAGAACCACACCCCACAGTGGGAGACGTAGGAACAGTGTGAGATGTACAGCAGACAGAAAAGGCGGTATCTCACAACTGTTGGTTACAAGAGAGATGAAAAGGCAAGATGTAAAGTGATACTTCAGAACTTCAAGCCCACGAGATCAAGAAAACAGTGTTACATCAGAGAAAAAGGAACATAGTTTCAATTTAAAGTTAGTTTTGAAAGTAAACACAAACTTCATAATTTTGGACATACTGAAACCAGACCTAACTTAGAAATATGGCTTGATTTCTTATTTCATACTCTATTTCTGTACTTCTCTTTCCTGCATCTTTCTTAAATTGTATGCAGTTCTACCCAGGTAGAGAACATCATTAAAGGAAAACATAGCAGGAAAAAGCTACTTAAATAAATCCCCCCAAAAGGGGAAAGGTTTCATAGTATAGAAGTGGGAAGAAAGACTGATTCTGGAATTTACCTTGAAAAATGAAATTAACATTGGCAGTAAAATTTTTCTTTTGCATTTAATAAAACAAGTTATACCTCCAAGTGCATGCTAATTCTTTTTCATATGCTAATTCTTAAATACAGAAAGCTTATGACAATACAAACTGAAACTCTTAATTTCACATTCATCTTTTATATCACAATCATAATCAATTTTATAAAAATTTTAGATGACTTCATGAGTTCCTCCAAAGGCCTCTATTAATCCTTTGATATTTAAACTGACTTTATTTGAAGGGAAGACTTCTATAGAGACGATGTCATGTGGAAACAGAATAACTCTGTGACTGGGCACCAGTTAAGTATCTAATATCACAGAAAATGCCAGGCTCTTTTTCTTTCTGATCTGAGATTCCTGGTAAGTCTACCACTTAAAATAAATGTGCTATATGAAAGATGGCACTTGTTTCTAGTCTACATAATTGTTGCATAAAAATAAAGAAATACACTTCAAGTTTTTTTTGGGGGGGTTCTAGTACTGCAAGATACTTACATCAATATTGACAGGTTCTATTGTGTTTATGTGCACATTGGGAGCAGACGAGGACCGGTCTCGTTGCCCAAATTGGTTTCGATGATCTTCATCTGCTGGTCGGAAAGGCTGTGGAATTGGAATGGATTTTGAAGGAGACGGACTGGTGAGAGTTGGGGGCCTGGAAAAATCAAGTCATTGGAAGGTAAGATTCAGAGCAATTCTACAGAAATAATAATATTTTAAAATGGGAAGATACAAAGATTTTCTTGTTTACATAAAAACCTTCAAAGCCAGTGGAAATGCAGCAGCAATGACTTTATAAAAAACACCAGTTTAATGAACCTACTTACATGTACCTCTACCAAAGCTGCTTTGCTCAAGCAGACCCGACAGGGCTGTTGGTGACAAAGATACTCAATTTTTATTTTTATTTTTATTTTTTTTGAGGCAGGATCTCACTGTAGTCCAGACTGGCCTTGAACACACTATGGAACCCAGTCTGGGCTTGAACTCATAGCAATCCTCCTGCCTCAGGCTCCCAAAGTGCTGGGATTATAGGTACCATGCCCAGTTTATGTGGTGCTGGGGAACTGAACTCAGGGCCCTAATCATTAGCAGGCAAGCACTCTAACCACTGTGCTATTCCTCTAACCCTAAGAACTCTTTGATTCTTATCCAGAAAACTCCAGGGGAATCTACCTGTATGTATTGTTAAAAATTACCTGTGTTTAATCAGCTGAAGCCACCCTTAACCTTTAAAGATATATAAAATGATCTGGGTAGACACTAATTGAATAGTGGCTATTTTTAGTGGATATTGAATTGGATATTTTTCTAACTACCTTTTCTTCATGGTTGAGGTTAACACAATGAAAATGTTACAGAATTTATTAGGAAGTTTTAACTATTTTAAGAATAGTGCCAATGGTGCATTTTAGGACCTGAAAGACATACCTGCTGTTTCATATCAGAATTAATAAAAATGTTGAGCAGTATCAAAAGATCATTTCCAAATGCAGAAATATCCTTCATATTTTGAAACTTATTATGCCCAGTTATTGATACCAAACGAATAGACAATCATTTGTTAAACATTAAAGCAAGTATCTTAAAATTTGTTTTTTTGACTAAACCAGCAACACAGGTTACAGGGTGACCTAATGTGGTTCTATGGATAAGCAAAAGTCTGCTTTCTCACTGGCCCTAGAGAGGATCTGACACAGGGAATTAAGAATGGATTTTAAGCATCTATGAAGGGCCTCTGCCAATCAGAAAAGCTATCCTAGGCTGCAGGGAAGCATCCCTTAGCTGGTGAGGTATAGCCGTCCTGCTGGGCCTCACTAGGACAAATGAATGGCTCAGGCTGCGAAGATCTTTTCCCATACTGACGAACCCCCCCTCCCCCCAACCTTATGTAAATGCTCTACGGAGTCAGTATCATTTAATGATTACTTAGGCCAGCAAACAAATGTTGCTGGGAATAAAAAGAATTCTTTTAGGGGTGAGGATCTGGAGAGGAATGATAAAATATAGTAGAAAATTAAATGGAAGAGCAAAGGACAGAAAAAACCCTCTGAATAAAGCCTTATCAATAAAATCTGAACTGTAGTAGTTTATAGACTTACTTCTTTATTATTATTGAGAATAGGAAAAGAAAGGTTGACTTTATGTATTCATATTAATGACATAAACCATTTAGAACTGATATGCAAATAATAAAATATTATGTGCCAACTGGTATCAGCCCAATGAAAAGTACAGGTAACTGGTCTCTGGACAAATTAGCATGTTTCACTTTTGTCCTTGTTGTTTTTTGGTCCATGAGAAATTCTTGCTTTGTGACAGAGCTGTCTTTATTCTTGCTTTAAGCAGCCAAGTGTATGCCCTTTGGTAAGGAATTTTAGGTGAGGTATAACAATGTAAAAATGAGACTATTTAAGTGCACATGGACTGTTAATCATAGGCTGCTTCTAGGCATTAGGACAATAGCAACCTTTAAATCAGACTTAAAATGGAAAAAGATTTGTGTGAACCAGAACTAAAGAGGACAGTCTAGTAATAACTGAGATGGTGTAAGCAGAATTAGCAGTAAATCTCTCCTGAAACTCACTGAGTCAGGACCACACAGAACATACAGCACTAGGCAGCAAATCAGCATGATTCATGCAAGGGATGTTGATCCAGAAGCAAGAAGGACAAAAGCCTGCATTTAATCTGCTAAGATTCATTATTATATCTAAGGAAAAGAATGTAAACGATAAAAACAAGATTTCTGCCTATCATGCAAAATGAAAGAGAGCCGTGCCACCTGGAAGGGAAGGTGCGCCCGGCCACAGCCCATATCAACTCAGTGGCAGGGGTGTGCTACCACTGTGGAGACTACTTTGAGTTCACACCCTGGTATGTTAAATACCAGGACCATCTTCTAATTTCATGCCTTAAAAAAAAAAAATCTTCTTTTACAAGAGAAATAAGTGGCAGAGCAAGACTCAGACTTTAAAAAAAAAAAAAAGGAGTAAGCGTTGGTCCATGTAATACAAGAAGTCTGGCTTATAACCGGTATATTTCTTAAATAAATTACTTGGAATTCTGATTAAGTTTGTTCTGATTTTGCTTAATGTAAACCAGTAAATTACTAAATCTTATCAGTTCTGAGAACTGTAAAACTGAGTTTTCCATACTGAAGAAACTTTACCTAGACCAAGGACTTATACTTTATACAAAGTATTTTGTCAGCCACCACCTAGCTTTTTCTCAAAGGTTTCTTGCAGCAAGCCTCTTTAAATCAGTACCAAATCAAAAAAAAAAAAAAAAAAAAAAAAATCTAACACTCTTAAGTAAATTATTACCTTAGCTTCCATTTTTAAGGTAGAATACTTAAAACTTTTAAAATTAAGTACTTTTTTCAAGTGACATATACATTTTAAATAATTGCTTGCCTAACTGCACACATTCTTGAGTATTTTCAAGAAAAAAGAAGGTATCTCTAACTTTGTATTCAAAACCAGGCAGGAATATCTTAGATAGTTACCATTATGAACCTTCAGAGTGGCAAACTGATTTAATTATGATATTCTGTAACTCTGCTTTGTACTCAAACCATCTCCAAAACTTCTTGGTTATACATGTAATGCTTGTTTCATGACTAATGTTATCAGGACTAGTAACAAAACTCAGAGGGTTTCTGTGTAGGTTAAGTAAGGAGTGGCAGGGGTGCTGGGGACTGAGCCCAAGAGCCCAAGGCCTTCACACTCAGCTGTACCTCCAGTCCTCCCCCCCAACCCCCCCCCCCCCCCCCGCCCCCGCCTTCCTTTTTGAGACAGGGTCTCACTCTGTAGTCCAGGCTGGGCCTGAACTCACTTACATAGTCCAGGCTGGCCTGGAACTCATCACAATCCTCCTGCCTCAGCCCCCAAAATGCTGGGATTGTAAGCATGCACCTAATGCCCAGCTTTATGTGGTGCTAGGGAATCAAACTCAGGACCGTGAGCTTGCTAGATAAGAACTTTAACCGTTGAACTATTCCTCCAACATCACCATCCACCCCTGCACCCGAGTGGTGATTCTGAGATAGGGTCTTGCTAAATCACTAAATGGCTCAGGATGACCTGGAATTTTGGACTTTCCTGTCTCAGTCTCTCAGAGTGGTGGGAATACAGGCCTGTGCCACCAGGGCCAGCTTGTAAAGGAGTTCTGATACTGAACAGGACTGACTTCAGTTATGAATAAAATTCATGGTATAAGAAAGCAGTATCTTAAATAGTTACCATTATGAACTTTCAGAGTGGCAAACTAATTAAATTAATGGTGTTCTGTAACTGTGCTGACAGAACTAGGACCTGCCACTAGAAAGGCACCATGGTCACAGAAGCTGTCAGGAGAGAATGTCATAGCCAAAGAATTAATTAAAAACCAAACCAAAACAGTCATGTTTTGATGTGACCATCTAAAAAGACACAGCTGCATACAATTAATAACAGCCAGCAGGAATGAAAATGACTTTACCAGAGGAGATAACTGTTACAACTTAAGAATGTAGCAGTCGCATTTTCTAGCATTCCAACTAGAAGGATACACCTACTCCTTATAAATATATAAGTTGTTTGCTTGATTTTCTAATGTACATGCTCCTTTGGAAGGCCACGTCACAGAGACTACAGATCAGTAAGGAGCGTCAGCTGACCTCCAATCACCATCTCCAGGTGGAGGCTAAAGAAACAGGGCTACTCTGTGAAGAGTGGCAGACAGAAGGTGAAGCTGACAATATGAATCTCTAGGTAAGCACTTTTGGAACATACAAGAGTAGAATGCTGTGTGATTCCAGACATAAGATAAACAATACTGCCTCCAATCCAAGAAGCAAGAGCAAGCGGAGATGTGTCAGAAAAGCGGCCGTGGCTCCGTATCATCCTGTCTCTTCTCTTCCCCTACCCTGAAGCAGAAGCATATGATGCTTCTGTATTGTTTTTACAGTCACCTGCCTTATTCCCCACACTGATGATGTAAGTGACGTGCCCTCTGCACCTCAGAACATCCAGCTCCCTTGCAGCACTGCTACCCTTTGTTCAGGATTTTCTTGTCAGTCTTCACCACCTAGTGGCATTCTTCTCTCCAGACTTTTCTCTCTCAATCCACCTGCATTTCATGGCTAATGATTATTTTTTAAAGACCATTTTTACAAGGTGAGTCATCTGCTTGAAAACTTCACCTTTTCCCCCTGCCTGTATCAAGCAAATTTTAATACTCTCTATAATCTGTTTTTACACATGGTACTTCCCAATTTAAATAAACATTTCTTCACCAGCTCCTCTACCTGCAATACTCACTCACTTGTTTGTTTGAGACCAGTTTCTGCTCTATAATCCAGGCTGGTCCTGAACTCACTATCTAGCCTAAGTGGCCTCAAATTCACAGCAGTCCTCCTGCCTCAGCCTCCCAAGTGCCAGGGGTGTGCGCACTATCACTTTATGCTGTGCCAGAAATCGAACTCAGGGCCGTGCACTTTAACTGTTTGCTAGTTTTCCAGCCCATCCTCTTTTACTTATAATACTTCTCAGTCCATTTTTAACTATGCTTTCATTCCCCATGCTCATTCAGACTGATATTTTTTTTTGCTTGTTTTTTTTGAGATTCTAGTAATTCTTTAGTCTAGATCAAATCCCACCTTCCCCATCAAGCCTTCTAAATGTGTGCTTTATCTCTTTCTCTCATTCTCCTCCCATTTCCTATTAAAATTTCCCTGTCACATAGATTAATGTGAAGAACCACCAACAGTTTCATGTTTATATGTCTTTTATAAAGAAAAGTCACGTGTCTATATGTAACATTATGTAAGAAAATGATGAAGACAAGACACTCAAAATTTTAAGTCACTGATTCTTTTTAGTACTGCTACAGAAACAGTCTATGCCAGTTCCAATCCCACTTCCGGACCGAACACATGTGAATGTCTGAAAGATGTGATAAAATAAGTTTTTTTGAAAAAAACAAAACACAAAAAACCCCAAAAAACAAAAGCACAAAAAAGTTCCCAAAAACTGTAACAATTCAAATGTTGAAAAAGTTTCCAAATTAACCATAAGACCCAAAAGGCGGCAGTTCACAGTGTGTCACTGAACAGCACGAGTCATATCATACCCAAGAGAGGCTGAGGGGGGTGCGGAAGGGGGCGATCCAGACGTAAGGGCCGTCTCTGCCAAGGAGGCCTCCTCCTGCGGCATTGGGTGGTGTTCAAAGAACTTGGAGACAAACAGCAAACTGTGAGGCAAAAACAAAACAAAACAAAACAAACCTAACTTGTGCAAAACCCAGAAGCTTCAGTGTAACAGAATACATTGTTAATGAAAAAAATCTGGGATAAAATTCCATTTCCAGAAACAAATGTAAAACTCAATTAGTTGTATTTTCATCTAAAAGCTTATTAAAAAATAATATTATACTTTCAAAGGCAAGCTCAGACTCTAATTGTTCTCTTTAGCAAATTTCTACATATTAGAGGGGGTGACTCATGCTTCATGATTAAAGAATTAGAAGAAAAAGTATCTACTGTTATATTATATCATTATGGCTTAAAGTACAGAGTTAATTCTATTTGCTCAAGTGATCAGGAAAAATAGTAAGAGTTGCAGCAATAACAAGGACAGAAAAAAAGAGATTAGAAAGACTCAATCTATTAGAAAAACCTTGGCTTAAGCAAAAGCAAATTTTTCAAAGAAACTGAGTAATAATATTTTATATCTTATTCTTATATAAACTGAACTGGGCAAGAAGGTTCAAAGTGTAGAGGAGGTAGAAAAAAGAGAATATAAGTGTAATTTACAAAATAGCAGACAGAATCAAACTCCCTCAGCTGAGTCTATGAACAGTAATCTGGGGCTGGAGGATGAGCACAGTGGTTAGAGCACTTGCCTAGCAAGCTCAAGGCCCTGAGTTCGAATCTCCAGCATCACATAAACCAGGCATGGTGGCACACGCCTGTAATCCCAGCAATTGGAAGGCTGAGGCAGGAGGACTGCTGTGTGTCTGAGGTCAGCCTGGGCTATATAGTCAGTTCAGGATCAGTCTGGACTACATAGTGAGACCCTGTGTTAAAAAAAAAAAATCCAAAAACAGTAATCCACTTAACTGGAGTGACATTCTGTCTCCTCCCAAAAACTATACAAAAGTTACTTCTACCATTAGGGATCTTTATTAGCTAAAAGATAATCTCAAATATCAATTCAGTGTACAGCTAAAACAGAATTCCAACTGGGGACATAAGTGCTGGCTGGGCTGTGTCACATGTTACTGTCTAATCACACTCTTCAAAACATCCCAACAGCAACTGCACTGGGCAGACAGAAAACTTCTTAGGGATAGTTACAATGTAATAGGCTTCATATTGTGAAAATTTGAATGTGAAACAGTAGATAGAAAAACAGGTCTTTAGATTACTTACTCAAGTTGGTCATAGTTAACACACATCAGAGGAACCTCTGTACTACAACGCTGGTGAAATTTATAACCACATGTTTGACAGCGGAAACCCTGGAAAAGCAGCTTTCGACAAAAGTCACAAAATGCTAATGTGAAAAATGTTTTCCGTACCTGCAAAGCAAAAAATCAAAGATTTGTAAAATTTGCAAGAATCTCTTTAGAAATCAACAGTTACTCTCTTTTTAAAATACAAAAAATTTAATATATTTATATCATAAAACTCACATACTAAAACACAAAAACACCAGGAGGTCTGAGATACGAGATGAGATTTACCTTTTTATCTCCAACCAATACCTAAAAAACTCAGAAGAATGTAACAAAAAAACCCCAAAAGACCAGGAATGATTTTAAGCTTGACAATGTAAATGTAGAAGGAAATAAAGGCAAAAGGAAGGTAAAGGATATAGGGCTGGAGGAGTGGCACAGTGGTAAAGCACTTATCTCATGGTGTAAAGCACTGAGTTGATTCCCCAGCACCACAGGAGCTGGGCGTGGTGATGCTCATATCCCAGCACTCAGGAAGCTGAGGCAGGAGCATGCCTTAGAGTCGAAGGCCAGCCTGGGCCACATAGTGATTTCAGGACCAGCCTGGGCTACAGAGTTAGACCTTGTCTCAAAAAAAAAAAAAAGTATATAACCTAACTTCATTTATTGTACAAAGAAGAGAGATAAGGAATACTGACTGATATTGATGAAACAAGAAACAAAGGTAAACTTCTGTTATTTAAAGTTATTTAAAAAAAAAAAGTCAGGCATGGTAGTGCATGCCTGCAGTCCCCACAACTCTGGGTAGGAGGGTGTGGAAGCAGGATCTACATTTAAGCTGAGTCTCAGTGACTTAGACACTCTCAAAATAACAATTTCAAAAAGGGCTGGGAACAACTTATAAGAGCCAAATCTTAGAAGCTGCTGATATGTCCATCAACAGATGAATGAATAACAAAGATATAGTATATTTACACAATGGAGTACTACTCTGCTATAAAGAAAGACAAATTTGTAAGGGCTGGGGCATAGCTCAGTAGTTAAAGAAAGATAAATGTGAGTCATTTGTAGGAAAGTGGACACACCTTGAGACCATCATGCTTGGCAAAGTGAGTCAGACACAGAAGGTTAAATATTGCATCGTTTCTCTAATATGAAAAAAATCAAACCATAAAAAAGTAAAAGATGGAAGACAGACTCTGGAGAGAAAAAGGGGACATGTGTGAGGTGAGGAGGTGGGTAGAGGGAAGGGAAGTAATAATGATCAAGATGTGAAAAAAAGATGACTAAAATAATTTACCCGAGTGAAAAATAAGTAATACAAATGAAAAGAGCTAGGGATATAACTCAGTGTGAAGGACCTAGGTTCAATTTCTTGTAACAGAGTACACACAGAGAAAGAGAGAGAGAGAGAGAGAGAGAGAGAGAGAGAGAGAGAGAGAGAGAGAGAGGGAGGAGAGAGGGTGGGGCCAATACAAATTCCTATGAAATCAGTAATCAGTACTTGATATTGGTAAAGGAAGTTGATAAAGCAATTCTGCATTATCCTCCTGCATGGTGTTGGGATTACAGGCATGGGCCAACGTGCCAAGGTTATGTGGTACTGGGGAATCGAACTCAGGCACTTAGTGCTTGCAAGGCAACTGCTTTGACCACTGAGCTATTCCTTCAGCCATTTTGTGAAATTTAAAAGGCAACCTATAAAAATTCCATGTCGGGCAGGAGGAATGGCTCAGCATTTAAAGCATTTGTCTAGCAAGCATTCAATCAAGTGGTAAATAACTAGGTTCTAATCCCTAGCACCACATAGGTCAGGTGTGGTGGCATGCATCTGTAATCCCAGCACTCAAGGGACTGAGACAGGAGGTCTGCTGTGAGTACAAGGCCAGCCTGGGCTTCCAGTGAGTACAGGACCAGCCTTGGCTTCAGAGTGAGACCTTGGCTCAAAAAAAAAAATTCCATGTCAAAAAGCAAATGATACATATACAACACAGAGCATACACAAGAGAGAGAGAGAGAGAGAGAGAGAGAGAGAGGAATCTATCTTACCAAAGGCAGAAATTTCTTAAAATGTATTTGTTCTGGTATATAATAAGCCAGTAACATTAAAAATCAACCATCAAACTCAACAGTAGCTATTTCAGAGTTGTGAGCAGTTAATTTCTATTTGATTTTTTGTGTATACTGAATCATCTCAGCTTTTCAAAGCTGTTGTCACAAACAACAGCAATAATTACATTTTATGTTATGACGCAGCATATATTTACCCTCATTATATTAATATGTTAGAATTTTGTAATCTATTCTAGTCCATGTTAATGTTTTTCATGAAACGTTAAATTGATTTCAACAAGAAACTCAGCATATTTGTGTCCATTTTCATTAGTTTACATTGGAGATACACAATGGTTACATCAAGTTTGAGAATTCTGTGCATGTATATATGTCGCCAGCTTCACGTTCCCTTCTCCTCCCCCTTTCGCCCTACTTCTCCCACCCTCATTCTGCAGGACTCCCAACATCTCACTCATTTGACTGTGTTTTATTTGTGCTCTGGGTTTTTCATATTAGAGAAACCACACACTCTTTAACCTTCTGAGTCTGACTCATTTCCTGAAGCATGATGGATCTGTCTTTATGAAAGAGTAGTACTCCACTGTAGACAGATATCACATTTTGGGTATCCATTGGTCTGTTCATGGATACTTTAGCATCTTCCACAATTTAGCTACTGTAAATTGTGCTGTCACAGATATGGATGTACCTGTCTGTATGTGTATGTGAGGCTTTTAACTCTTTTGGAATGATACTCAGAAGGGTGTTGCTGGGACAAATGGAGTATTTACTTCCAGCTTTTTGAGGAATCTGCATGCTGCTTTCCATAGTGGTGGCACCAGCTTATAGTCTCATTAGCAATGTAAAAGTGTTCCTTTCCCCCAAAGCCTCAACAGCATCTATTGTTTTTTGAGTTCTTGGTCTAGGCTGTTCTCACTGGTCTAGGCTGTTCTCAAAGCTGTGTGCATTTCTCTAATGGCTAAAGATGTTGAACATTTTTCCTGTACTTGCTGGCCATTTATACTTCTTTATCTCAGAACTGTCTATTCGTTTCACCTGTGCATTTTTTAACTGGGTCTTTGATTGTGATTCTTTGTGTAGGCCCCTGTCCCAGGTGTACTTGGTAAACATTTATTCCCATTTTGTTGTTCTCTTCTCACTCTGTTCCTTTGCTGTGTCAAAGCTTTTTAATTTAATACAATCCCATTTGTTGATTCTGGGTAATTACTTTTGCATCACGTGTTGTATTTAAGTCTTTGCCATGTTTGTATCTTAATGAGTTTTATATATTTTATCCTCCAGGAGGTTAAGAGTTTCTGTTTTAATATCTAAGTCTTTGATCCACTCTGACTTGGTTTTGGTATATGGTGATAGGTGTGTGTCCAGATTCATTCTTCTGAACGTGGACAGATAATTCTCCCAGCACCATTTACTGAAGAGGCTATCCTTCCAGTGCATGTTTTTGGCCCCCTGGTCAAAGATCAGATAGCTGAAGGTACTTGAGGTTGTCTCTATCCTCAGTTCTGTTCCACTGGTCAAGCTGTCTGCTTTTGTGGCAATACTGTATGGTTTTTGTAAATGTTGCTTTGTAATATAAATTGATGCCTGCAGTTGTAATACCTCCTGCTTTTGTCTTATTTTTCAGGATTGCTTTGGCTACTCTGGTGGGTCTTCTTGGTTCCCTATGAGGTTTAGGATTGTTTTTTCAAGTTCTATGAAAAATGTTACTGGTATTTTAACAGGAATTGTGATGAATATGTGTACCAGTCTTGGCAATATAACCATTTTGACAATATTAATTCTACCTATCTGGGGACAGGGGATGTCTTCGATTTTATAATGTTCTCTTCAATTTCTCTTTTTCTTTCTTCATAATACAGTTTTCTTTGTAGAGGTCCTTCACTTCATTAGTTTTATTCCTAAGTATTTTAATTTTTTGAGGAGCTGCTAAGAATGGGATTATTCCTCTCCATTCCTTCTCAGTGAGTCCACTGTTAGTGTAGAAGAACACTATTGATTTTTTGTATTAATTTGGTATCCTACAATTTGGCTGAAACTTATTTATTACTTCTAGGAGTTTCTTGGTGGAGTTCTGGTGCCTTCTATGTAGAAAATCTCAACAAACATATTTAACAGAATAGTTATTAAAATACTTCATTAAGAAAATGATATCCTGACACATAATACATCCTGCGTTTTTGGGAATGTTTACATCATTTATTTACGCCTGCATGTGGTACTGGGGATTTGAATGCAGAGCCTTGCGCACACGAGGCAAGTACTCCACTACTGAGCTACATCCCTTTAAAGTGGTATTTTTCTTCACCTCTTTTTGTACGTACCACATTCTAGCGGATGTGGAAAAGGCAAATACCGGTTTCTACCTTTGTTCCTTTTCCATTTGTCTCTGGTCATGCAAGAAATTAATACCTTTTTAAATATTTCTATTTATCAAACTAAGTATTTTTTACATTGCTAGGAGAATCTCAGGAAGTAGAGAGACAAAAAGTTTTCACAGGTGTCGATATTTTTTTTAACCATCTGGTCCTTTTTCTATTTTTCTAACCGCTCATACTCTCACTTGCCCAATAATCTGTTCAGTTACATGAAACCCTCAATTTTCCTTCATTAATCTACTCAATTGCCTCTCTTCCTGCCACAGCCCTATGCTTTAAAATAATGTGTAAGTGGTTGAATGTGCACATAAAAGAGAAAGACAGACAAGAGGGAGAGGGAAGGAAGTTAAGAGAAGCAAAGCACGAGGGGGTAATATGTGGATATGGAATTGAATAGGAATTTTAAACAACACATGCTTGTATCCCTAAGAATTTATCTGTCAATAAAAGTGGGCACAGGAAGATACATCTTTCTTCTGGTCCGCAGTTAGTTGTTAGTCTGGAATTTGAACATATATAAACAAGTAAATTAGTGGGGCATTGCATGCTGGTTATATTTGGCATACGTTAGGTTTTACCAAATAAACAAATTCAGATAAGGAGTAGAGTCAAAGGGTGATCAATACTCCACTTTTCCACTGTCCTCTTCTGTCCCTCTATTCTTCAGAAATATTTACACAAATGTATCAGTACAAAGGCAGAAAGATTCTGTTAAGCCCTGAAATAGGTTTCTTTTTTTTAAATACAAAAACTTAAACATCAAATGACACAGGAATAATAACATATACCAAGTTCCCATACTTATGGGCTATTGTGCAATCATTACAAGAATAAAATTAGGAGTACTGGTAAAATACAGTCCACTATATTCTGTTGAATGAAAAAAAGAGGACTATCACACAGCATGACCCCATTTTTAAGAAAGGGAAAGGAATGGAAAGTGACAGAGGGAAGAGAGAAAAAACGAGAAAAAAGTTTTGGACTTCAGATACAAGTATGTGCTTGTGTATCACAAAAAAGTTTGAAAGACTACATAAAGATCTATTAGTGTACACAGATGTTGACCTCCAGCAGGGGATTTTCATCATTTCACTTGATATAGTTTGTATCTTTCCAATATGTTTAGTAACAGGCTAAAAGTTTTAAAGTTAAAATGAAAACATAAAGATTAAAATGTTGTAAATGCAAGTCTTTGAAGAGCAGAACTGATCTGCAACTCAGGTAATATGTCAGTTGCAAAAATACTCATTCATAGTTTGTATACCCCAAATAAAAATATATTCATGAAATGTGAACAAGTCTAACATTTCAAAAGCTCAAAGATACATACAAAATTGTGTGTTGTAAGTGGAACATTCTCCAGTACTTCTACATGTAACTCCTCCCCGGTAAGCCAGGAAATATCAGTGTCCCAGCCAATTGGTTTCTTCTCTCTGAAAAATGTAGACAGAAGACTTTCTTGGTTATTACAACTAAAAACATGCACAGACCTCATGCTGGAGATATGAAAATTGGTTATTGAGGGGCTAGTAACAGGGAGGTTTGTCTCCCTGATTTTTCATCGTTAGAAATTTTAATGGCAATAAATTTTTAAGTTTACCCCAAATAAATGTATCACTCTGGACAAACAGCAGGGTAAAGAGATGTACTCTTTTCTTCAAGTCAGCTCCAGAAAAGACCTACAACAGCAGAAAATGGATTGTTCCTGGGATCTCCCGCCAAAAAAAAAAAAAAAAAAAAAAAAAAAAAAAAAAAAAAAAAAAAAAAAAAAAAAAAAAAAAAAAAAAAAAAAAAAAAAAAAAAAAAAAAAAAAAAAAAAAAAAAAAAAAAAAAAAAAAAAAAATCACAGGTACGGACTTATCTATCCATTCAGAGAAAAAGAGTACTAAAGAGACAAAATGCCCAGACATGACTAAAAATTTGGATCCACTGTTAAGATATTTTCTGAATGAA
Organism: Ctenodactylus gundi; assembly: GCA_004027205.1. NCBI lineage: Eukaryota > Metazoa > Chordata > Mammalia > Rodentia > Ctenodactylidae > Ctenodactylus > Ctenodactylus gundi. The sequence goes on from PVKB01000562.1 coordinate 232,095, forward strand.
AAATAGTTCAATATAAAATGTTAATTTTGATAAACTTTTTATGAAATTATGGGTTTGTATTACAAATTGGGGTGGGTAAGGGTACATTATCCAAATAGATCACAATCTAAATGGTTCAAAAATTGTAAAAATCTCAAACTCCAATAAAGTCACCTGATCAGAGTAATATACTACAGACACACAAAATTATCAATGGCAAGAGAATTGCCCAGGCGTAGTATTACTTTAAAGGTTATTTTTTTTTAAGTTGACTTTCAAGTCCCTAGGTTTGGGTAAAGAAAGATCCTACAGAAAATTCCAGAATTTAGTATTAGATATTTTTCTTTTTAAACACAATTTTCCAACACATACAAACCATACCCATCCTGAATTCTGTAAACAGCACAGCACTCTGGAATAAGACCTCTCATCATCAGTGCTTTTTTCAGGCTGTCTCGGACTGTAACTCCACACCTTGCAGGTACCTAAAGGATACCATAAGTATACAAAGAGATAAAATTAATAGACTTCTGTATCATTAAAGAATGAACTCAATAATTTATCTATATTAAAAGCTCTAAAATGTCATATGGATCACTAAGTCAAATGCAACATCATTCTTGCAGCTCAGTTTATACAGTAAAAGGGTATTATCACCCAAGTATATACTATTATTCACTAACTTAAAGCAAAATTCTTTGCCTTTTATTAATATGAAATATTTATATATAAATAAAAAACAGAAAATATAATAGTACCTATTGTAATAAATCCACCAATATAAGTACCCCTCAACAAGAAGTAATGTGTTAACATTTAAGGTGACATAAATTTTGATTCAATATTTTTAAAGGTGAAAGATGAGAAGAGGAACACACCCTAACGTGCCTAACGCGTACTTGTGTTTAGCTGTCTAGTGTCCCACATGCTCCCCCTGGAAACCTCTCGTTAGAAATCCACACAGCACTAAATAAAACCTCAACTAAAGATCTCTTTAATGTCTGGCTACAGATGACATCTATGGATTAATGAGTTTTCCATATCACAGTGGTCCAGAGATCTACATTTATGTCTACATCAAAAAAATCACGTAAGTTCATCCCTAAACTGATGCGTGGACATTGACTAATCAGACAAGTTCCTATTCCTACCACAGTTACTGTGTGCCATGAGGATTCAGTTCTGAAGTGCTCAGTGGTCCTTTCCTCCACTACACAGAGAAACTGGTTACAGAGTAAAGGTAATCCAGGGAGAAGCATAGAAGACACATAGAGTAGAGAAGAATAGGGGGAGGGCAGAGACAGTCATATTTGCACTTGGCCTTCTCCTTGACTCATCTCTCCAGATGAATCTGGCATGAACCAAAGAGAACAATGTTAGCAGTATGTGGTCACAGTTTTTGCTGGGGGAAGAAGTTGTAATGAAGGAGGAGATGGTTTCATTACAACATATTAACAATATCATTTATTTAAATCCTGTTAAAGTATTTAGCTACCCAAAAGATTCCCCTTTGAGAAACATCCTAAAGAATGAAAAAATGACTTTTTTTCTAAAATTTATTTGCAGTTTCTTTTTTAAAAACTTCCAAAATTATTCTATTAGTATGTATTCATGATACAAAACAATCCAGTTTGAGGAACTGGTGCATATACATATTCCATCTTGATCATTTTTATTTGTAATCAAAATTAATACTTGTATTGCTATTAAAGACATAAGCACAGCAGTAAAAAATCTGTACTATCTGATGCAATTTCCTTCCCAGATGATGCTGAACAAAGTGGTATCTGCCTCCTCATTTCAACTTTTCTACTATAAACAAGTGTCCCATGCAGTGTTTATTGCCACATTTTCATACTTTTTGCTTAAATCTCCTTCCTAACATAGTGCTAAAGTGATGTTTAGCACTCCTAAGTGAAAGAGGGCTGCAATAAACCGGGCAGAGAAATTGACGTGTGTTTGAGGAAACTTTCTTCAGGTATGAGCTACAATGCCAACTATGAGTTAAATATTAATAAAACTTATGTCAATGAGTTATTAGACAAAAACACACAAAACACTAGGTTATGTACTGATCAACTAAAGGAAATTTGACAGGGGCTCAAAAGGATCTCAACAAATTTGGAGTTCAAGGGATTTGAGGGTGATGAAGGAGAAGGGTATGACCATGGGGTGGCAGTCGCACACATGTGCTTTGTCTAGATGACGGTTGGGTAGGTTACTGGGGGGGGGGGGGGGGGGGGGGGGGGGGGGGGGGGGGGGGGGGGGGGGGGGGGGAAGACTGTCCAGAGGCTATGGAGGAGGACAAAGGAACAGCCCTCTAAGTCTAGCTAAGGCTGCTTAACAGCCTGGCAAGGGAGTCTCCAGATGAAAAAGCTCTAGAGAACAGCAGCAGCTTGGGCTTTTTATAGCTCGGAGGCTGAGTTTACCTATGGCTAGCAGATGTTGGATGTAAAGCAGTTTTGCTGTTTTCCAAAGTAGGAAGGCTATTGATGATTGAACAATATGATTATCAGGATTATGCTTAAAACAATCAGATGTTCAAAGAATTAGTTTGGCGCACGCATACTAATAAATACCAGCCTGCTGTGAAGAAATAAACAACTTCAGGCCAATATACAGAGGCCATCTAGTTCACTTATGTAGCAGTAGCTGTCTCCTCAGAGTGATGGTCTAGTATGAATTCAGTGTTTGCAGAAAATTTGTAGAATATAACTACTGTGAATAATGGAAACTGGCTGTACCTTTGAAAACTAAAGAATGGAAGAGAGGATCTCACTCTTTCCTTCTGCTATCATCTTCTGTCCACGCAGTGCAAAACCTTCCTCATTGGTGACGCTATCTTTAGTTGAAATTCCAACCTACCCTATGCTACCACAGAAATCTCTCTAAACAAAGCATTAAATTTTGTGAATGTGTATATATGTGCGTCAAAGATTCCTGAAGAATGAAGGCTTCAGAAAATCTCTCTAATACAAAATTTCAGGCAAAACAAAGAGAGGCAGCAAGGGAGAGGGAGAGGGACAGGGACAGCACATGCGGAAGCTAAGGAAGTTTCCTGCGAATAGAATAGCGACTCGTAGAGACCGGAGGCACGACAGCATGTGCAGACTGAGGAGGGAGGATCACGTGAGTCTCCAAGTTCAAGCCCCGTGGGTGCAAGACAGGGAGGCCCTCACACCTCTGGCGCCAACGAGAGAGAGAGAGAGAGAGAGAGAGAGAGAGAGAGAGAGAGAGAGAGAAAGAGAGAAAGAGAGAGAAGCATGACTGACTGACACTACAGCACAACATGGATGAGCCAGGGAACACACGAAGCAAAAAAGGTAAGGGAGGCCACAAGCTGTGGGGTTCCATTTATATGAACACCAGGATGGGCTGCAGGGTGTCTATGCTGGAAGAATGGGCATGAAGTGTTCTCAAATGGATCACAGCAATGGCTGCATGACTGTGAATGTAAACAAAACCACTGCACTACTCTAAAGGAATGACATACGATGCATCTACATACGTGTCTATTTGTATACATCTATATGTAGAAAGAACAACATGAAAAGAAAACTCTTTTCTGAACTCAAGAAGGCAGGGATAGGACAAACCATTTTCAGGGTAAGAGGGTGAGTCTAATACTTTTCGGATTCATTTTCTAATTGTTATATACACAAAGACAAGACTTGTATAGAACTCACACCCTCAGAGTGCTTGGATTACAGGCCTGCACTAGCAGGCCTGTTTACATGCTTGATTTTAAGACAGGGTTTTGCTAAGTCACTAAATCCAGGATGGGCTAAAACATGCAATCCTATCTCAGCTTGGCAGAGTGCTCAGATTTACAGGTGTGTGCCACATAGTTGTATAGTTTTTTCCATACAATTGTCAGTGACTGATCCTAGGTATATGGACATACTTGTCAAGTGCTCTATCACTGAGCTACATTCCTAGCCCTTAATTTTTCTTTTCTTTTTGAGGCAGGGCCTTGCTAAACTACCCAGGATGGCCCCCATCTACTGATGGTCCAGCCTCAGCCTCCCCCAAATGGACAGGATTACAGATATGCACCACTTTATCAGTTTACACATTTTCTTGTTACAATCGTTCATAGTATCTTTTTTTTTTTTTTTTTTTCCTGAGGCAGGTCTTGCTCTGTAGTCCAGGCTGGTCCTGCCTGAACTCACAATGTAGCCCAGGCTGGCCTCAAACTCAGCAACTCTTCTGCCTTAGCTTTGTGAGTGCTGGGATTATAGATGTGTGCCATCATGGCCAGTTCATGTGCAGCTGGGGAGTGAATCCGGACCCTGTGCTTGCCAGGCAAGCACTTTAACCCCAGAGCCACACCACAGTCCACCCATAATATCCTTAAAAGAGAAAAAAAAACTATATGTACAAATCATTAAGTTGTGAGTTTTCTTATTTAATATCTTACAGATTTTCTATCTACACAAATCATTTGCAAATAATAATTTTGCTTCTTTATAATTCTTATTTTCCCCCCACTATTTTTATTAATATACAAATGTAATACACAGTATTTACAATGAATTTGGGTGTTTTATACACCTATGTATCATATCGAGTTTACAATCACTTCCCATTTTCTATCCTCCCACCCACTTCCTGTCCCTTCCCCTGACTCCGGCTATCACTTCATATGGTTCCAAAGAATGTCTGTGTTCTGTGTTTTCCAAGTTCGAGAAACCATACAGTGTTTAACATATTAATCTTCCACACCTAAGTCATTTTACTTAAGTCACCACTCTAACTCAGCTTTCTATTCCTCGAATGGGTTTGCAGTAGTTAAATCTTGATGTCTCTTCTCTGAATCCAACCAATCCTTTTATTGGGATATTTACCAAGTTTTTTTTCTATATTTTGCTATATCTTTGTTGTTATTAAACCTGGCCTTACCCACCAGTTCACATTAGAAAATAACTGCAAGCATGTAGTTCAATAGACTAGTAAATTTGGGAAAGAAGAATAAAAAAAATTAAATTTCAAATGCCTTAGCTGAATATTGGAAGGTACATACTTGTACATTCACAGGGTTATCTTTACATCAATCAGTTTCCTTAGGATAAATTTTCATTAGTGACCTAATAAGTGAATTGCTACAATAAAACAGTTAAAACTATATCACATTGCTACATTAAATGAACTTAAATCCATACCACAAAAATATACTTAAAGTGACAGATACGAAGGCAAATTTAGTTATTTCAGAATTTTTTAACTTTCACAACTTATTTACTCATATTTCACTGATTACTAACATACTTTTTTCTTAGCTCATTCTCCTCTAGCTGTTGTTGCTTTTCTTCTGGGGTCAATGGTGTCACTGGCATCCCTTTCACTTTCTAAGTTTCCTTTAAGTATTTTCTGCAGTACTGGCTCAGTGGCTGCAAATTCCTTTAGGCTTTATCTTATCAAGGAAAGTTTTAAGTTCTCCCTTTAAATTAAAAGATAATTTTGCTGGATATAGCAGTCTTTGTTGGCATTTATGTTCTTTTAATGTTTGGATGACATTGCTCCACTATTTTAGAGTTTGCTTTTAGAGTTTGGACTGAGAAGTCTGCAATTACCCTGATGGGCTTATCTTTGTAGGTCACCTTCTGTTTTTCTCTTACCACTTTTAGTATTTTCTCTTTGTGTTGGGTTTCTAGAATTTTAATTATGATGTGTTGTGGTGAGGATCTCTTCTGATCAAAGTTGTTTGGTGTTCTATATTCCTGCAACAGTTCCATGTTCATTTCTTTTCTTAGATTTGGGAAATTTTCTTCCATTATTTCATTAAACATGTCCTTTAAGCCTTTTGTTTTGTTCTCAGTCTTCTCCTCGATTCCCATAATTCTGAGGTTATTTCTCCTTGAACCATCTATCAACTGTTGTAATGATTCCCTTTCTTTATTTACTTTGTGTTCTTCATGGCCTGTATGTTGCAGCTCAGTCACTTTATTTTCTAGGTCTGACATTCTATTCTGAAGTTGTTTGAAGTGGTTATTATTTCCTGTGTGTTTTTCATTTCCTGAATATCTGCATTCAATTTTTCTATATCTCTGTTGTGTTCTTCTCTAATTTCTTCTTTTGTCTTCATTATCTTCTGGTATATTTCTTCTTTGGTCTTCTCTAGTGGCTTTTCAAGGCTTGCTTTTTGCTTAGCTATGTGTTGGTGTAGCTCTTCTGCTGTCTGTTTTATTTCTTGCTTTAATTCACTGATTTTCTGGGCCCAGAAGTCACCATCCTTGTTGCCCTTTTCTTCTTTTGATTCTGCAATTTCAGAATCCCTGGTATTATCTTCTGGGGTGTCAGGTCTTTTTGTAGGAGATTTGTAACCATGTTTCCCCATTTCTTCTTTGGTCTCCTCTAACTGCTTTTTAAGGCTTGCTTTTTACTTAGCTATGTGTTGGTGTAGCTCTTGCGCTATCTGTTTTATTTCCTGCTTTGATTCCTGCTTTAATTCATTGATTATCTGGGCCCAGAAGTTACCATAATTTTTGCCCTTTTCTTTGGATTCTGCAATTTCAGTGTCCCTGGTATCATCTTCTGGGGTGTCAGATCTTTCTGTATAAGATTTGTTACTACGTTTCCCCATGGTTCTGCTACCTCTGGCTGTCTCCGGTGCGCAGGAAAGAAAATGGCTCCTGCTGACGTCACTACCTGAGATGGCTGCTGAGCCCTGTTTCTGATCTGGGTTCCCGGGGCCTTTTCTAGGGGGAGCGCATGCTGCGTTTGTAGTACCCACACCCGTAGGTTGGTGTTTCTGAGGCTGGGGCCGCCAGATGCCTGACAATTCCCACTTCTCCGGATTCGCGCTTACCTCAGGCTGAGGTTCTGGCCTCTGGACCTTCCTCTGTCTGTGGTCTGTGGGTGCCGGCAGCTTGGGGGTCACCGCTGAGTGGCTGCTTCTTTCCTCCTATTCCCATGTGACTTTGGGATTTTTGACCCGCCTGCAGCCTCCTCTCCCGCTGTTGTGTGCTCCGCCCTCTCCCACCTCTGTCAGATGTTCAGGTCCCACAACCTGTCCTCAGTCCTCAGCTGCCTGCGGCTCCAGCAGTTTGCAGCCGGCTGCGGTGGCTTCCTGGGCCACGGGGATTTTTTTTTTCCCTCTGCTTTTGACGATCCTTCGGAATTTCTGGCCTCCCGCTGGTCGCCTTTCAGTTTTGGGGGATGGTCCTCTCTTTCCTACCTACACCAAACACGCCTTTTCTAACTAAATTCTTGACTTTTTAAGTGAGTTGGTAAGGAGACATTGTGCAGTGCTGTTATTCAGCTGCCATCTTGACCGGAAGTCCCCCAATCCTTATTTTTTTTTAATCTTTAACTTGCCCTGCATCGGCTAGGATATCCAATTTCATGTTGTTCAAAAGTGGCAACAGGCATCTCTGGTCTGCCTGTTTCTGATGTATGAGACTGCACCATTAAGTGGAACACTGTTTACATATTTGATATGGCAGGGTTTTTTAAAAAGTCAATTTAAAGTTCTCTTTTATTTCAAGTTCACAAGGTTTGTTATGTTTTTTTTAAATTATATTTTCCCATTCATAGGAATTTTTCTTAATTTCTCCTTTAATTGAACTATGCTTACAGAGTGGTTTGTGCAGAAATTCCCTTTGTTGCTGGACATGTAGTAGAACTGTCCTTAAAAAGAAGGTATATTCTTTTATTAGTGTGAAGACTAACAACTAATCTATTTAAATACAATGCTCAGGATCTTAATATTTTTCTGTGAAATTAATTTTTGAAAAGCATGACTTTACACACTTGTAGTAATTCCTTTCCTCTTAAAGTCTACTTCATGCAATATCTACACAGCACTACCAACTTTCTTAAAGCCTCTTCACTTTTTGAAAGAGACTTTCTGAGACGTACCTGACACACAACATCCTGCATTCATGTACAAACTTTATACATGGAGTTCCGCACATAACCACACAAGCACTGCCATGTTCAAGAAAATGAACATGCCCAGTATACTGTCCTCCAGTTTCCTTGTGCTCTTCTGTCACTCCTCCTTCCTGCCCAATCCCAGCTCAGCCCAACAATGATCTGCTTCTTGTCACTGAACAAGTGGAATTATAACATATGTATCCACTTTTGTCTGGCTTCTTTCAGTCAGCACAAGTATCTTGAGATTCTTCACATTGAATTTATTAGTAGATCATCCCTTTCTATTTAGTGGTATTCCATTTCATGGATATGCCACTATTTGTTTAACCACTCAGTTGAATCTGGGACATCTGGAGCTTGGAGCTACTACAAATAAAGCAAATAAAAACATTCACATACAAATCTTCGTATGGGTATATGCTTTCTTTTCTCTTAAGTACACATTTAGGAGTAAAATGGCTGGCTCATATGCTAGAGGCATTTTTAACTTTTCATATAACTACCATACTGTTTTTTAATTGCAGTACAATATACACACAATATAAATTCTAAAGTGTACAGTTCAGCAGTGTTTAGTACATTTCATAATACTGCACAACCAATCTCTATAAATCTTTTCATATTGCAAAATCAGAACTACAGACCCCTTTAACAACAGCTCCCACTGGCCCTTGCCCCAGCCCTTGGCAACCCCCATGCTACTCTCTCTCCAAGAATCTTAATTCTTTAAGGATCTCAAGCAGATTAATATAGCATTTTTTGACTGGTTCTTTTGAATTATTACAATATCCTCAAAGTTTACTCGTGCTGTAGTGTATGTCAGAATGCATTTCCTTTCTAAGGCTGAATAATATTTCATTTTTACACACACACACACACACACACACACACACACACACAAATATATATATCGTATTTTGCTTATTCATTCATCCATTAATTGACTTTTTTTCCCCCTGAGACAGGGTCTCACTTTGCAGCCCAGGCTAGGCTTAAACTAATGGCAATCTTCCTGCCTCAGCCTCTTGGGTGGTGGAATTATGGGATTACAGGTGTCTGCGACCACACCCATACTCTGGTGCTGGAGAATTAAACCTACGGCCTTGCGAATAGCTGAGCTATACCTCCAAGGCTGGCCTACTGAGTGACTGTTCTGCTTCCACTTCCCAAATGCTAAAATTACACACGTGTACCATCATGCCTTGCCATCAACAGACACTGGTGTTGCTTCCACCTCGTGACTATTATGAATAACGCAGCTACAACACAGATATACAAGTATCTTCTCAAGACTCGGCTTTCACCTTGGGTATAAACACTGAATGCTGGCTCACAAGTTAAATTCTAAATCTGCTTTTAAGAGACTTCTGTAATGTTTTCCAAAGCAGCTTTACTGCTTAGTATTTCCCACCCGCATGTATACGGGGTCTAATTTCTCCACATCTCCAATAACACTTTGATAGTAGCCATCTTCATGAGTGTGAAGTGATACCTCATCGTGGCTTCTGATTTGCATTTTCCTAATTAGCAACACTGAACAGTTTTTCTTATGTTTTTTGGCCATTTGTTTATCATCTTTGAAGAAATATCCATTCAAATCTCCTGCTCACATTTAACTGGGTTTTGGCAGTCATTGACTTGCAGGTTTCTTACCCATTCTTGATACCAACCCCGTATCAGTCACATGAGTTACAGGTATTTTTCCTGTTCCAGGTTACCTTTCTGCTGACAACTGGAGCCTTTGATCTGCATTTTTATGCTGATGCAACCCAATGCCTACTTCTGCAGTGTCGCCTGTGCCTTTTGTGTCACAGGCAAGAAATCATCACCCTTGTTAAGGGTTAATTAGCCATCCACGTCTGTGAGGACTCATCTCTGGGTCCTTTATTCCACTAGTTTGTGTGCCTGCCATACGGCAGTATTAAATGCTTTCATTGCTGCAGCTTTGTAATCAATTTTGACCTCAGAAGTATGAAGCCTCCAACTTTGTTCTTTTTCCAAACTGTTTTGGCTATATAGGGTATCTTGAGAACTCACACGGATTTCAGAACATATTTGGGCTTTTCTACAAAAAGTGCTGCTGAAAGTAGAAAGGAACTGTCATTAAATAAAACTGGCAAGTGGTTGTACCATTATACATTTCAACCACTAGTGTATGAATTCTGGTTCTTCCGTATCTTCACCAGTTCTTAGGATGGTCACTCTTTAACCATTTAGGAGAAATGTGATTGTGTCCTGTGCCTTAAATTTGCATTTTCCTAATGATTAATGATGTTGAATGTTTTCTCACATATTTCTTTCTAAACATACTATTTTGTGGCAAAGTGTTCGCTCCACTCTTCTGCTCACTGTCAAACTGAGTTGTTTCCTATTTCTCAAGTTTGAGAGTTCTTTATATATATAAATATTTATTTTTATTTATGTGCATTTATATATACCTTCATTTGTAAATATTAAATACATGCCCCAACTCATGTATGCGTGTGCACATGCGCGCGTGCGTGCACACACACACACACACACTGTGCAAATTACCTATCAATCTACGATTTTTTTTCTTACTCTCTTACCACTGCCTCCTACCCCTGGTATTGGAGACTGATCCCAGAGCCTTTGCTACATCACAACTCCTTTTTAATTTTTTTAAAATCTGAGACAAGGTCTCACTAAATTAAGTTGGGCTTGACTTTCCAATCCTCTGGCTTCAGCTTCCCAAAACACTGAGATTATGGGTGTGTACCATTATACCCAGCTTAAGAAGTTTTTAATTATGATTAAGTAAAATTTATCAGTGTTTTTATGTATTGTGCCTTAGCTGTAATATTTAAGTAAATTTTGCCAACACACAAGTCTTACGTTTTCTTCTACAAATTTGACAGCCTTAAGTTTAGTTTTTACTTTTTACTCTTTCAGTCTATGTTTAATTTCTTTTCTAAAATAAATCTTTTGGGTAGTTCCTTAAAGCAGAGCCTGTGAAAGGTAAACTCCTTGCTTGGAAGGGCCTTTACCCATCATTAATATAGTTATGAGGCTGGAGGAGTAGCACAGTGGTTAGAGTGTTAGAGTAGCAAGCACAAGGCCCTGAGTTCCATCTCCCAGCAACACATAAAGCTGGGCATGGTGGTACATGCCTGTAATTCCAACAGTTTGGAAGGCTGAGGCAGGAGAACTGCCTTGAGTTCAAGGCTAGCCTGGGCTACATAGTGAGTTCAGGAACAGCTTGTACTACAGTGAGACTTTCTTTCTCAATAAATGAATGAATAAATGAATAAAAATATATATTCATACATTAATAGGTTATGTGATTTATAGGTATTTCTTAGCACTTGAAGGATATTATTCTATTGTTCTCTGACTTCTATAGCTACTATGAAGAAATATTTTATAATCTAGTAATTCTTTCATATATATTTTTCCTGGGTATTTTTTAAAATTGAATTTTTAAATGTGTTCTTAAAACACTATTTTCTCATTCTGCCTGGTACTGACTCGAATGACTTATCTAATTCTGGACTTGTGCTTCCCAAACCTTCAGATTCATGCTGCCTACAGATATTCCTTTGAATTCTGTTCTCCTCCTTTTCAAGTACTTTCTGGCACGCTTTCAAATCCTATGATGCAACCATGCACTCCACGGCTCATGCTTCCTATCTTCTCTCTCACATTTTTACTCTCTTCCCTTGCTTGCCAGGGTTCCCTGATTCTGCTCTGGGCTGATTTCTGTGTAATTTTTACCTCACTGAGTGTTTATAATGAATTATTTTAATTTCTATGCATCCTATTAACACTTGTTCTGTAATCTGCTGTAACTACTTTGATGTACTCAGATTTTATTTAAAGTGCTATCTATTACTTCCTCAAATCAATACTTTTTTTTTCATGGTGGCCACTGTTTCTTTTCAACTTTCTATTTTCCCCTTTATTCTATATTGTTTCAATTTTCCCAACTATACTGGGAAAAATGTCAAAAAATTATTTCAGACACAGAAAATCTGAGAGTAGAGTACAATGAATATCCCAATGAAGTCTCTCTAGTTAGATTCTTATTATTTTCCTCTTTGCTTTCTCTTTCTCTACATTTTGCTACTCATCACACTATCCGGGAGTATGTTCTGAAGTAGCTGACTGACACGAAGTCAGCACCATGGCTATTCCTGAGGGTGGGCGCTGGACCATGGGCACAGGAGAGTCCACTCAAGCACCAGGAAGACTTCCTATCTTAATCTGAGGGTAGTGGTGTAAGTTAAAAAATCATTAAACTGTACACTTGAGATCTGTACTTTATTGGGTATAAAGTAACATCTCAAAAGAGAGGGAAAAATTGCAGTCATGTTGGCATTTCTACTGCAAGTTTAATTCTGAGTCTTGGGAAGGGTGTACTCAAAGAAGTTCAACTTGAAGCATTTCGCCCCCCCCCCACCCCACAATGGAAGGGCTTGTTCTGAATTTTCTTTAGACAGGAGGGTAACTGCAGAATAAAACAATCTGTGCTACATTTTAAAATGACTATGAGAGCATAAAATTCCTAACACTTAAAAATGATTAATTTGGAGGGCTGTAGGAATAGCACAGCAGTTAGACAGCTTGTCTAGCCAAGTGCAAGGCACTGAATACAATTCCACAGCATCATGTAAGCTGCGCGTGGTAGCACATGCCTGTAATCCCAGCATTAGGAGTCTGAAGCAGGAGAACTGCCATGAGTTTGAGGTCAGTTTGGGTTACACAGTGAGTTCAGGACCAGCCTAGACTACAAAGCGAGACCTTGTCTCCAAAAAAACAAAACAACAACAACAAAAAAACATGGCTGGAGGAATGGCACAGCAGTTGAAGCACTTGCCTTGCAAGACAAAAGCCCTGAATTCAATTCTCCAGCACCACATAAAGGCAGGTACGGTAGTGCATGACTGCAATCCCAGCACTCTGGAGGCTGAAGCAGGAGGATTACCATGAGTCCAAGGATAGCCTGGGCTCCACAGTAAGTTCAGGACCAGCCTGGGCTACAGAATAAAACCCTATCTCCGAAAATTAATGTTTGAAGAGATGGAAATACTTATTACCCTACTTATTATGTACTGTATATCTGTACTGAATTAGATTATGCACTATACAACAATGTAAAAATATTACATATCAATAAGAAACTGTAAATCACCCAGTTGCTATCTGCAAAAAACTGAGGAATCATTGGAGGGTGGGGAAAACCCCGCATACATCTGATCATACCGTCCTTTGTCCTGAGTGTTTAGTCCAAATAGAAACAGACATCTATTTTGGCTAAGGAATAGTTGCATCACAATTTTACTTAGATGAATTATTAACACAATACATGCAAAGAGGTTAGCATAGAAATTAGAGATTTCTTTTCTTTTCCTTCCTTCCTTTCTTTTTTTTTTTTTTTTTTGAGACAGGGTCTCACTCTGTAGCTCAGACGGCTCCTGAATTTACTATGTAGCCCAGGCTGGCCTTGAATCCTCCTGCCTCAGACTCCCGAGACCTGAGATTATAGGCATGCACCACCATGCCTGGCTAAGCATAGAATTTAGAATATGGCATAATAAATGCTCAACTAATAACTTTTAAAACTAAGAATTGAATAAAAAGTTAGTAAAATTAATTTCAAAAAGTTAGGATTCTTATAAAAGGGAGAATGGCAAAGCAATGTGCCTTAGATAATCGATCACTGTAATAAGCCCATGTGCTGACTGCCCTCCTGTAGTTGGCAATATTACATTAATCCCATGCACTGACTGCTATCCTTTGCTTGTGATACGCTGTAACCCCATGCAATGACTGCACGCCTATAGTTCATGATACTCCTTGTATGTACTTTTTTTCTGAGTACTGGACAGGAACAGTTAAACCCCGAGTATAATGGTCAAGAACAAGTAATTTATTTAATCTAAGCCCAACGAAAATTATTAAGATAAGCTTAAGTGCCTAGAAGTTCTTCATTTACTATCATTAATATTTTTGGAGAGTCTCAATTATTTTTATTTCTTTTTTTTCTTAGCTGTTTTGATATGTGTGTAGTGACAGCTTATTATGCCCTTAATTTCTCTTTTTTTAAAAAAATGGGTGAAAATTTTAAGATTTAATGGTAGTATTTGTAAATTTAAAAATTCTCTTGACTCCCCCATAAATATGAAGAGGCTACCTTGCCTTAATCACTTAGATTAGGCTGAGGAGCCAGAAAGGTTATTTCTAACAATCCTAATTTCTTGCAGTCTACATCCATAAACTCTCGCAATTATTATGTTTAGCACAGGCTGAACAGATCAAGAATACAGTGGACAGTGGTGCAGAGAAAGAAACAGCTGGGAACCGAAGAATACAGCTCCTCTTCCGCTAATGAGTATAGGTAATAAAGAATTAAGATTTATTTTCCTCTTATCTACATAAAATGTGTGTTCTAGAGATGATACTAATAATCAACAATCAAATTACAGAGCATAATGAAAACTCAACCTTTGGTAATAACTTGAAGATTTTTTAAGGGGACAAAGAATATTACTTCACATACATTAGACAACCAACTCAAGTCTCGAAACTTTCTGTGACTCCTAACTAGCACTTAGACTTGAGTGTCATTATAGTTTGGCAGATGAGTTTAAATGTCAAACCTGACAACATGACTTGTTTCAGTTAATATAAACCCTGGCATTAAATAATTCTGTCTGTCCCATTCTTGTCTAAGATGGATATTCCCATTTGTATGACCTCTGTTAGTGATATTATTGATTTTCAACAACTAATCTTTCTGAAAAAGACAAAAATTGAAATACAGTATTAAAAATTGACTCACCACAGTCCTCTGTTTGTTGGGCAGGAAGACTCTAACGATAGGCTTTTGTGGTGACTTGGGGTTGCTCCGTGACACATCTGTGGGATTTTGAAAAACTGAAAGAGATGAAGGTAGCACTGAAAGGCTAGAAGAGGAAGAAGATGTAACGGTGTCCATTGATGCAGAACTAGAAACAGAAAAGTCAGTTCCATTCCCGAGGGATTCCAGTAACTGCTGTTCTCTTTGTTGGAGGGCATCTAGCTTGCTGGTGTATTCTTCATAGGCCTATAAAATAAAGTAAAGTAACATTGGATCTGGAATTTGTCTTGACATTAACAAAAGAAAATATAAAGTTTTGATCTTTGATTATAATCTAGCTAGCAACATTTTAAGTTAGATGTTACAAGGTGTTGAAAAGATCATAAATAAATACGCTCACATTTACATGGATAAAATGTTATAAGACGCTACCATACTACACTGAGAAACCTGAATTACATATATATGATATCTATCAATAGATGATCTATGAGTATTAATTTTAAAAGTGTATTTTCCAATTTCTTGATACAACAATAACTCATCTCCCAAACCATGCATTTAACATAAGATAAACTGTCACACTACATTAAAGACAGGTGCCTGTCTTTCCTTGAAATCTTATTTCTTATTTCCCAGAAAAGTTGTAGGTATTAAGCCAGGTATGCTGTCACACTCCTACAATCCTCACACACACACACACACACACACACACACACACACACACACACACACACTTATACAGAAACACAAACACTGAAAGAAGTTGAAAGGGAGATCTGTTAGGAGAGATTCGTCAAAATAAAAGACTGAGGAACATGGAGTCAGATCTCACTGTTAGCATCAAAAATCCAACAGGGCTTAGAAGGTATAACTGCCACCTTCTTTCTGAAATTGCTATCAGTTATAATACTTTATTCTTGGCCTGGAAGACTGCCATGAGTCCAAGGCTTGGACTACATAGTGAGGTGGCGATCAGTTTGGGCTATACAGTGAGACACTGTCTCAAAAAACAAATAAAATAAAAATAAAAAAATTTTAATGTTTACAATGAACTTGAGTATTTTGTGCACATAAATATCACATCAACTTTACAATCCCTTCCCCTTTTTGGCCTTCCCACACCCCGTCTCCCTAACTCCCAGTATCATACCCATTTGTTTCTACAGAATGCCTGTATTCTGGGTCTCCCAAATCAAGGAAACCATGCAATATTTAACATATTTAATCTTCTGTGTCTGACTCACTTCACCACTCAAATCACCACTCTTTAGCTCAGCTTTCCAACCCTAGAATGGGATGCAGTGGCCATATCTTGATGCCTATTCTCTGTGTACAGCAGATCCTTTTATTGGGCAATTTGCAGAAAGTTCTTTATTTGTGTATGTTTGTCTTAGCATATCTTTGTTGAGAATCTTTAACGTGGCCTTACCTACCAGTCCACATAAAAAAAGACCTATAACAATGAAATTTATAAGCCTAGAAAATGTGAGAAAGAAAACGACAGAAGTGAAATTTCAAATTCCTTAGCTGAGTACTGAAAGGTAAAAATCTGTACAATCAAAACACATTAAAGTTACCATTACATCAATCAGTTTTCTTAGGATAAACTTACATCAGAGACTGAATAAGTGAATTGTTACATTATATGAACTTAAGTCTATATCGAATTGCTACATTAAGTGAACTTAAGTCTATATCACAAAAGTATATTACACATACAGCAAGAGATATAATGGTATACTTTGTTATTTAGAATTTTTTAACATTCATAATTATTTACTCACATTTCACTAATTACTAACATTTTGCCAGATTTAATTGATCATTTTTATCTACCTAGCTGTTGTGGTTTGGATCTGGACTATCCCTCATAAGTCTCATGTTCCTGTGAATACTGTATAGAGTTGGGAGGTGGGGCCTGGCTGGAAGAGGAAGATACTTAGGGCTTGACCTAAGTTGGTTCCACCCTTCCTCCTAGTCTCTCTGTGTGCCATCATGCTGTGAGGATCTCGATCTCCTGGAGCCTTGGGTCCAGCCCTGCCATGTGATTCCAACATTTTCCAGTCACCCACTAATGGACAGACTGAGGTTTTCTGAAACTGGAAGCTAAAATAAATCTTTCCTCCCCAAGTTATGGATGTCAGACATTGAGTCACAGTGACAAAAAAGTAACTAAGGCCTATCCATCCATAAATTCATGCACACATATTTAAAAAAGATTTTATACCAATTCCCCATGTTGAGTATAATTATTATGTTTTGCAAACTAATACACTGTTAAAAATAATTATGGGGCAAGCTTCTCAGATTTTATGAGAAGGATGGTACTGTTTTATTAGGATACCAATCAAATGATTCAAACACCAATCTTTCTATTTTTGTTACACTTTATCTTTAAATTTTTTTCCCCTCCATGTTCTTTGGTGCTGCCTGTCTCTCTGTCTCTGTCATAGATACCTTCAAATATTTTCTACAATGTAAGATGAGTGGTTCCAAATTTCTTTAGGGATTCTTGGTCATAAAAATTTTTTACTTTTCTTTCAATTTTTAGGGATAATTTTGCTGGATACAACTTGGGTTAACATTTGATGTCTTTTAAAGCTTGCAAGATTTTTTTCTAAGCTCTCCTGACCTTTAAAGTTTGCACTGAGAAATCTGCAGAAATTCAAATGGGTTTGCCATGGTAGAATAATGACTGTTTTTCTGTTGCTGCTTTTAATATTCTCTCTTTATGTTGTATTTCAGAAGTTTTGATCATGATATGTTATGGTGAATCTCGCTGCTGGTTGAGCTTATTTGGTGTTCTATAAGCTTCTTGCACCTGAAAGTTAATTTCGTTTCCTGTATTTCAGAAATTTTCTTGCATGATTTCAGTGAATAAATTCTTTATAGCTCTGGTGCTGTCTTCTATTCTTTCTCCCACACCCATAATACTGTTTAGAGAGGTAGCATAGGGTAGATTCGTTCTCTTTGAATCAACCACCAGCTGTTGCATCCAGTTATTTTGCTCATTTCTAATTTTGGAGTTGTGCCTAATTATAGCATTTGCTTCCTCAGCCTTGTCTTCAAGGTCTGGAATCCTGTCCTCGCAATGTTTGAGTCAACTTTCTCTGCTTTCAAATGTCTTTTTCACATCCCGAATTTCAGTTAAATTTCTTTTCAAAATTTCTACTTATATGAAAGGCTACAAGGGAGAACTGAAGATTTCAATAAGACAATTCCGATCTGTCAGTGAGCTTGCAATTATGTTACAGAGAAGCAGAAGGTTGTATTTTACCTTGTGTAAGTATCAGACAATTCTCCATGTAAGGTAAGAATAAGGAAGAAAGGCGAGAAAGGCTGGAAGGGAGAAGAGGGAAGAGAGAGTTCTTTGTACAGGAAAAATTTTATAACAAAGTAAAGAAGTGAGAACTTTTAAGACATAGAAGTAAAACTACTGACTCGTGTAGCCAGTGTTGCCAAATGCCATATATACATGGATGGAACAAGGGATTAAAATATGTTTGTAGAATTTAAATGAAGAACAGGTGCACAGAGAAACACGGCTGGAAAGGTGGCTGAGGCACCAGGCTATAAAGGGGGATCTTCATTCTTTAAGCAAAGAAAAAGTATTAAAGGTACAAAAGAGCGAAAGACTCCATAAAAATCATAGAACCCTCATGTGCTGAATCTTAGCACATAATTCTGAAGGAAGAGTAAAAAAAAAAAAAGAATAGTAAAATGATCTACTGAAGTACCAGATCTAAACAGCATCAAAACATCCTTTTCTTTCTTACAACTTACTGACTTTGATCTTAAATCATTTGATAGTGAATCAGGGCACTGTAAACAAAACAATTTTTTTGTGAGCTGTAATTCTGGTTTGCTTTCAGTTTTAATCGCTAATGAGGGTGTTGAGCTGGGTGTGGTGGCACATGTGAATAATCCTACTGACTTCGGGGTCTAATGCAAGAGAGTTGCAAGTTCAGTTCAAGGCCAGACTGAGCAACTAAGCAGGACTCTCTCAAAATAAAATTTATAATGGGTGGGAGATATAGTTTAATGGCAGAGCATTTGTCTAGCATGCACAGAGCCCTCATTTAATTACTCAGTAACACAGACATATGCATGCACACAAAAATTATTCTGGATGCACATAATCTCACAGTATACAACCAAATCTTAAAAACAGCTTAGAAATATATATATTGAACTGTGCTGTGTTCCACAGGAAGTACTTATGTTCCAAGACTTTTCCATGCAAAAACTGCTAAAATGCCTCTGTACTGTCCTGGGTTCTACAGACTGAAAATCAGAAAAGCTGTCAAGCACCATAAGAATGACATGGTGAGTGACAGCCCAGGTTCTGAATTCAGAATGTCTGACTTCAAATGATGGCTGTATCGTTTACATTCTGAAAATCTTGTCCATTTGATTAATAAAGCCCCCTGGACCTGAGTTTCCTTATCTGGAAAATAAATAAGTTATTATATGCTCAGAATAATGCCTACCACATAGCAACTACTTAGTGAAGGTCAGGAGCTACTACTGACTTCATCATTCTGCAGAGGACCCGAGAATACAACATTTACTCATTCTTGGATAACTGAGACTCACTGTCATAACAAGATATGTGGTCTGGACCTAGACTGTCTCTCAAAGTCTCAGGCATCTGGATGTTACGGATTATTTAGGGAACCATGTGCTATTAGGAGATGAGGGCAAGGTTTGGAGAGGTGGATTACGGGTGTGTGGTGGAAGACACACATGTGGCCAGATTACAGGTTATAGGCATATGGTGGACTGGGGTTTTAAACCTGGAAGGAGCTGAACACTGAGGCTGGACCTGGAAGGGACAGATGACTGAGACAGGACTTGGAAGCATTTAGCTGTTTCCTTCTTTCCTTTGAGAAAACGTTTTTTCTTATCAAAATATGAACAATACCAAGTTTGTTGAGGTTTTTTTTTTTTTTTTTTTTTTTTTGAGACTGGGTTCACTCTGCTGTCCAGGCTGGTCTTGAACTCACTGTGTTGTCCTGGCTGGCCTCTAACTTGTGGCAATCCTCCTGACTCATCCTCCCAATTGTGGAATTACTATACCTGGTACCACCACACCAGGCCTAAGTTAGCCGAGTTTTGAAACCGGCAAGTCCCATGGGTGTTGAGACTGAGGTATGAATGCTTTGTTGGGTAAGTGGATATAGAAAAACTAGGGAAAAAGAAACCTGTGAATAACTTTTTAGGGCAAACACAGCTTCTCTTCCTTGGATAAAAGCTGAAAAGGGAGAAAGAAAGATGGACCGAGAAGACAAATTTGAAATTCTTTGGAGTACTGTAGCTCATTTCACTGTGGTTATCATAAAGGAAATCAACAGAATATTAATTAAGATCTGTCAAAGGAGAAAATATTAAAAAACTTAAAAACTGTTTTTTAAATAAATTGGTACACAAAAAAGAAAATGGAAAGGGAGTCTCATGGTGATGTAACTAATTTCTCTCTGGTTTGCTTCAATGAAGAGAAAAAGCAGGAACAGGCAGTTAATTTATCTTCCTGTAGAAACATCAAGGGGGTTCTGCCGAAACACCACACAATGAAATAACTATAGCACAATTTCCACTTGTTGGTGCACAAACTAATCTGAAGGAAAATTGTTAACAGTAGAAAATTTTAACTCTTTAGCTTCTTATTTCAGGAAATACAAGTACAGTCATAGATGTAGGAGAGAAAGTAACCTCATTTTGGTCAATTAGACACAAAAGGGAAACTTACAGGGATTTTGAGGAATTCCCTTTTAACATCATGCTGGTAGACAAAAGAACTTCTCTGTTCTCTGCTTTCTGCTTTGAGGAATTTCATTAAGGGGAGATCCTCAAACCTGCTATGGTCTTGACAAACAAAACAAAACAAAACAAAACAAAAAAGCCAAAAAGGACTACAGATATTTTATGTAGCATCTGACAACTTACAGTAATTTGCTCCTTTGCTTATATGAAAGGAAAGTAAAAATCCCTGTTTGTTTCAGCAATTTGTTACTGGAGGTTTTTGTTTGTTGCAACTAAAAGCATTTATAATTTTCACAGCTCTGGATTTATTCTCTAATTCTTATTGGTCCTTCCTCTCAATATTTTCCATATTTAACTTTATTCTGCTTTCTAAGACATTTATCTCCCAATACTTTTCAGGTATTTATACACACACACATACACACTTAAATGTCTATGTATACATATAGATGGTTTTTCTGCTATAATATTTGTTTCCAAGATTTCTTTCTAGTTCTCTATCAGCATTGCTTCTTCATAACAACTATAAAACAAGAATGGGTTTCTATATATTCTTTTATCTCTGAGATTAACTATGGGTATTTTCAAGTTTTCTGCTATTCTCTGAACTGTTTCTGAGTTCCTGTGGTCATTTATGCTGTTCTCTTTGCTGTCAAAAAACTTTCCTCAGCTATGTGGTTATTCTTAACTACACACTCATATGTAAGAATTGAAAGTTTAAAATGCCATTACTTACTGTAATAATTTACAGATTCAAAGCAATCCCTATCACAACCAGCATGAAGAAAGACAGAATACGCATCAGTGGAACATACAGCCCAGATACAAACTTTCCAACACATGGGCAGAGGATTTTGACAAAACTATTCAACTGGGAAAGGATATTTCATCAACAAAAGTAGTGAAAACTAAAAATCGACATGCAAAAGAAAAAAGTTAACAGATTTAACTCAAAATGGATCAAAAGACCAAAATATAAGAGCTCAAACTACGAAACTAAAACAAAATGTAGGAGAAAAATTTAGTGGTACTGAATTTGGTAATTTCTTGAATAATGTGTGCTTACAAAGGCACAGACAATAAAGGTGAGATTAGTAAGGTGGCTTATCAAAAGTAAAAAAATACTGTGCATCAAAGGATACGATCAACAGAGTGCAAAAGGAATCTGCAGAAGGGAGAATACTTACAGTTATATGTCTGATAAGAAATGATATCCAGAAGCCAGTAACAAAAAGCCAAATTTGAAAATGGACAAAGAAGATATACACACAGGCAATGAGCACATGAAAGGATCCTTACCATTACTAGTCACCAGGGAACTGCAAATCGAAACCACGGTAAACACACACATTAGGACAGCTATTCTCAAAAACAGACACAAATAGACAACAGAAAATAGAGATATAGAAGTGATGGCAAGAATGTGGAACTCTTCTGCATTGCTAGGAGGAACATAGAAGAGTAGTGCACTATGTAAAAATTTATGGCAATTTCTCAAAAAATTTAATCAGATGGAATTACCATATGATTCTGCAATTCTACGTCTGGGTATGTATGCAAAAGAAAGGGGGACGCAGGTATTTGTATACTCAAGGTTCACAGCAGCATTATTCATAATGGTCGCAAAGTTCAAGTAGGTGAGAGTCCACTGACAGAAAATGGGTACATGTGACATACACACACAAGTAAATACAAGTCCACCTTCTAAACAAAGGAAATTTTTAGAGGCAATATCCAAATTATAACATGAATAAATCTTGGAGACACGCTCAGTGAAATAAGTCAGTTACAAAAGGACAACTACTGTATGATTCCACTAGGATATTTGTTACAGTTTAGATCCAAAAGTGTAATATACACAGGGCAGGGCTTTTTGGAAGGTGACTGGATCAAAGGGACACTATATTCATCAGTGGATTACTCCACTAACAACTTTATATCTGAATGTGATTTTAGAAGACAGGGTCTGGTCAGAACAGGTAGGTCACTGGGGGAGTGACCTGGAAGAGTATCTCCTTATCTTTAGCTCCTCCTCTTCTCTCTGCTTCCTAGCTGACATGGGCTGAGCCTTCTTCTTCCTCCATGTCCTTCTATGGAACCTGCTGAATATGAACTGAACCATCTAAAATCACGAGTCCAAATAAACTTTTTCTTTCCTTCCTTAAGTTGCAGGTGTCAGTGATTATGAATTATGTCTCAGTGATGGGAAACCCCTAATACAACAATCAAATTCATAGAGACCGAAAGGAGAAATATGGTTGGTATAAACTAGGGAAGAAGGAATGGGGAGTGAGTGATTTATGGGTAAAAAATTCCAGTTTGGGATGATAAACACATTCTACAGACCAATGTGTTAATGACTCCATAACAGTATCAGTGCACTGACATCACAGAATTGTATTACTTAAAAAATGGCTTCAGGGTTATGGGAATAGCACAGTCATTAAAGCGGTGCCTTGTAAGTACAAGGCCCCAAGTTTGATCCCCAGCACTAGGTAAAGCCGGGCATGGTGGTGCACACCTATAATCCCAGCACTTGGGAGGCTGAAGTAGGAGGACTGCCCATGAGTTCAGGGCCAGCCTTAGTTACAGAGCGAGACCCTGTTTTTAAAAAAAATAGTTTTAATGGTATATTTTATGTATATTTTATCCAATCAAAAGAAAAATGTAACTGTGTTAAGGACAGCAGTGGGCAGGAAATCTAAAGCACGGTGAATTTTAATGAGTCATCACATATCTTTTCTTTTGACCTGTCATTTCATTTCTAACCAGGGTCCTCTTCATGGGTAGCAAGTGGTGACAAGTGTGCTGTTCTAACTCATTCTCACCCTGTCCATCGCCCCTTCCCCCGATGAAGCACAAGCTATTTCAAGACAGAGACTTTTGGCCTTATTTTTTGCTTTATCCATAGCGCCTAGAAAAGTACATATGTAAGTATGTATTCAATAAACATCTGTTAAATGACTGAACCAACTATTTATGGAGCACTTAATATATGTCAGAGACTATGCCATTTCATAATTATAAACTCAATCCCTAAATTACCACATATGTGGTATTGTTCTCATTTTATGAGGTAAGTTCTAAGAAGACAAGGAACCTGTATATGGAAACTGAGGCAGAGTTATGACTTAAACAGGATCTGTGTTACTCTACAGGGTCATCTTAACCATTGTATTACATGACCTCCAAGTCTTTCTCTCCCTCTATAAGTAAACATATACACATATAAAACATAACATACCACTCACTCCTTAAGAATAAGAAACTACTCCTTTGCCACACAAAATGATATGACTCCTGATGCATATTGAATCTTAAGATGAGATTCAATTTTATGTGTCTAATTCTAAAAAGGAACCAATCAAATAAATGCAGTCAAGTGTCCACAAAGTATGGCTGAAGGAATTAGAAATGTTTAGCCTAAGGAAGAGCTGTTTGGTGATGGTGAGGGTCAAAGTAGAGACACAATTCGCATGACAAAGGTGGAAGAAGGCAGCGATCAGGACAAAATAGTGTAGACTTGCCCTTTAAAAGAGCAGTGTCACCCGTAGTAAGTTACTTCACCCATGAAATAGAACAATGAAAGCAACTACTAGCTCAAAGTAATTGTAAAGTTTAAATAAGAGATGTACTTGACACAGTACCAGGCACAGAAAAAGCTCCAAAATTTGGTGTTATTGATCAATCTTCACATAGCAAAAAGAATGAAGAGCACATGTGTGAAAGGGTGGCAAGGGGCTGCTACAGCAACACAGTGATTGATGCACTGGTATTCTATCTGAGCTCCCAGGACATAAAAATGTTGCTTACACTGACCAATTAACAAAAAATTATCACTTTCCTAGGACTATTTACTTCATTGTTCCTTTGCTTGACATCCTAAGATATTTAAATAAAAGAGATAGTATGGGATATCAGAAAATACACCTAGCATCCACAGATCTACAGACAGGAATTCTAATTCAAGCGCTTACAGCAACTATCAGTGTGACACACTATCAGTTACACGGAGAAGACGAAGAGATGGTTGATTGGCTGATATTTCCAAACTTGTAAGATTTTAGAAATCCAAATATCCTTTCTCAAAATAGTGAAGACTTGCCCTTTAAAAAGTAATTAAATTACTAAATTAAAATTTGGTTAGAAGTTTTTCAATCTATGGTTTAGAATCTCTGGCATTTGGAGTCAAATGGCAACCTGACTATTTATAATTTAGGGTTATCTCCATGTATGACTAGCGAGTAAGCTGAGCCAGCTCTGCAGGAGGACAGAGGGAAGAGCAGTGATAAGCAGTGTGGGCTGCAGAACCTGATTCTCCAGATGCCACCACAGTTGCTGGAGGCAGAACCTAACTGACTTCCAGGGGCAATGAGTGACGAGTGCAAAGGCTTATCTATGATTAGCCCAATACCTACTATCTCGCGGATTAAGAACAATGACTAACTCTATATATTTATAGTCATGCTTTGGGTTTGACAATAAACTCAAGGCACTATTTGACAGAAAAGCTCATGGTAGGCTATCGTGATATTATAAATTTTATCTATAAGGAAGTGGAAACTAAATCTGGAGGAACTGGTTCTAGAAGAGATATTTTATAAAATTGCCTCATTTTTCAATATGGTAACAAGTTTTGCTGATAAGCAAATAATGTGCTTTCTCTCTATTCAGAGAAATATTCTGAAATTTACAGAGGCACTCTCCCTTAGCTTTAACATTTTCTAAATTTTAAAAGTAATGCACACGTATACATTTATAAGCAAAGCAAGACTAAGAAATACAATGGCAAACTTAATTTTCTTTTAATATCTATTCCTTTCTTGTGTGTGTGATACTGGGAATCGAGCTTACAGCTAACCCTCAGACCATTTTATTTTTAATGTTTAGACACAGTCTTACTAAGGTGACCAGAAGGGGCATGAACTTACGATGATCCTCTGCATCTGCCTCCCACTGTGCTAGGCTTACAGACCTGCATCACTGGCCCCAGCTTCAATATCTGTTCATAATCCCACCTCTAAGAAACACTAAGATTATGAGTACAAGTGCTTTTTACAAATTTTCTTTTCAATGTTAGTACAGATACGATATTCAAAAAGCTTACCTCCAGGTATATTGATGGTGGATTATGTTCCCCACCAAATTTGTCCAACAGGGCTTCTATGTGTTCCTGTGTCAACTTAATCATTTGTTTGATATTCCACACCTAAAAAATATTTTAAAGGAATTTAAATAAAGATCACTTAGCACACGAATTAGAAATACTTTAGTGTAGATAACTACAATGCAGTAACTGGAAGTATTAACTTACAACACCATTAAGTAACACTATTAAGATTTTTCCCTTTTATTCTTAAACATTTTTAAATTTTTTCCTATGCTAGTGTTTCAATATAGTTTCAACTATTAGAAATTCAACTAATCCATGAGTATTCAGATAAACCATGAGAATCTGTTTTCATTCTTCCTCCAAATTCCAGGCTCCCTACAAAAAAGTATATCCAGGGTTTACTTTTTAGTAAATATAGGCTGCCCAGGGTTTGTGGTGAGCATCCCTTCATTTTCTCTTTTTATTTATATAAAAACCAAATACATACAAATACAAACATATAAATACATATAATTATATATAAAGTATTTTGGCTTGTTTTTTACACTACATAATAATGCTTCAGAATTTTTCCACATCAGTACGTATGTATTTTAGTCCTTGGTAATGGCAGCATAAATATTCATTTAATTTTTTAACATGCTCAAAAACTAACTTCTGTTCCTCACACTCCTCCCAAAGCTTAATTTTTCTCCTACTCTTCTAATCTCAGAAAATGGCAAATTCAACTCTTGAGTTGCTTTCACCAAAAATTTTCACATCTTTCTTGACTCTTTTATTCTGACCAAATCTAATCCACTTCCAAACCAAAATATGTGCAGATATCCTGATGTCTACCACTGCCAATCCATTCTAAGCCACGATCACTTCTTAGTTTATACCAACAGTCTCTGAAGTGCTCTCTCCTATTTCATGTCTATGCATAGGAATTAAATTTTTCAAAACATTTGAATAGACACAAGCAATTGAACTTATTTATGGGGTACAATTGTGTGGCATTTTAGTATCTATGTGTACAATGTGCAATGATCAAATCAGAGTTATTTTAGACATTTTATTTGTGCTGACAACATTTAAAATACCACTAAGTTATTTTGACAATTAACTGTTGTCAACCACATTTACCCTACCATGTTATAGACACTTAAGTTATTTCTCCTCTCTGGCTGTACCTCTGTCTCCACCAATGATCCCCTTTTCATTTCTCCCTTTCCCATATTTGTCCTTGGATCTTGCTAGCAAAGAATTCTTTATTCTTTTGAGAACAACTTTAGATTCTATATATGTGAGAACACATAGTATTTGTATTTCTGTGCATGATTTATTTCATATAATATCCTCTAGTTTTATCCAGGTTGCTGCAAAATGACAGAACTGTACTTTTTTGTCTAAATAATATTCTGCTGTGTATATATATATACCTAAAATTGTAACAGTAGAGCCAAGCCTGGTAGTCCACATTTGTAACCTCCGCTCTCTGGGAGCTGCAGCAAGAGGTTCTCAAGCTCAAACCCAGCCTGGGAAATTTAGCAAGACACTGTCTCAAAAAAAAAAAAAATAATAAATAATAAAAACGGGGCTGGGAATGTAGCTCAGTGTGAAGGCCCTGGATCCAATTCCTAGCACTGCAGAACAACAAAAAAACTACAATGGTAGGTGTGAATCTTATATGTGAATCTCTCCAGTGGATCCCAAGTACAAATCACCAACGTTTTTATAAATATCTAGAAGTCATTACATGACTTGGCGATCTGCTGCCTGCTTATTCTCATCTCTTACCATATTTCCCTCTTAGCCACCCGGCCTACTCAAAGGTGGCCCAGGTATACATACTCTCAAGGCAGGGTCTTTTCATTTATTATTTCTTCTGCTCTTACCCCCAAATTGCTACAAGGTTTTCTACCACATCAAATTAAAAAATTCCTCTCTTCACTCCACTGTTACCACATCAATGGCAAATTCTCTAATCACCTCATTCTGATTGGCAATCACTCTCTGTACCACTCCCAATCTCCATGAATACACAGAACCAGTTTAGGGTCTCCTATGCTGCCCTTATGTGTGCTTTGTAACACATGTGACCACCATACTGTATACATACATAGTTTTTCACTTGTTTATTTTTGGTAACGGCATGTAAGCTTCCCATTGCCCAACTAGTAGTAATTTAAGTTAGTAATTTAAATAGTAAATGTAGTCCAGGAGGATTGAGATTTTTGAGTTTGTTTTGTTTCCAATATATATCCAGGGCCTGGGGTACCACCTAGCTTATAGTAAGTGTGTGCGCACACAAATATTTGCTGTAAAAAATGAATACTTCCTTTAGATCATCCCCAATGATGTCTCAGTCATAACTAACATGTATTCAATCAAAACTGAAGATATAGACTGTTTTCATAGCAGTAAAGAGAGAGAAAAAAAATCCCAGGTTAGTGATTCTTTCCTTTGTCCAGTAAATTCAGGACTCCATTACACACAGCCCTCTGCCCTAGCCAGCCCAAAGCGCCATAGAAAACCTCATATTCAGTTACCACAGAAAACTACTTCCTCAATGAATTTGAAAAGGGAAAAAGTATTAGAGAGGGGGAATAAGTATGAGGAAAATGAAGAGAAACAGCTGATTGAAGTAAATTTTTTTTCTGAGGAAAAAAATGACATGATTATTTTGATAGGGTAGAAGCAGGCTATGATACTCCAGAAATCAGGTTTTTTATCTTTTCAGAGAAAAATAATTTTCTATCTAAAGAATAAGAAAAGTTACAGCAATCCCAGTCTTTTGAATTAAAAAAGGTGAGTTTGGAAAAGATTACTCTTTCAGATTTCTCAGAAGAATTAGAGAAAGAATTTTGATGATTCTCATAAAATAGAAGTATTAAAAAACAGCATGAGATATTTGTAAATTAGATATATGGCTTTACCTTTAAAATGCCTTGTTGGAAAAAAAAAAGGAATCTCTTTACAACAATCCTAAAAGGGAGTATAATTTCTTTTTAAAACTTTAAAAACTTCACTGAAACATTTCCTATCCTGCCATGGTCACTTTAGTACATCACAGCAATTAAAACCAGACAATCTTAGTAGGCAACTGGTCATTTCTAGTAACTTCAGAAATGGTAGAATTCTTTCTTCAAGAAAAGAGAATTTTAAAAAGTTTAGTTCAGAAGATGCTTATGTTAAAATGAAACTACTAAAGGAACTGAAGAGCAGCTGCAACACAAAGCAACCACAGCTATGGCTCTTCACACCTGTGCAAAAAGGCATCACCCTGTTCAGATTACTACAAATGGCTACTATACAATATTTAAAGAAAATATGAAACTATTAATAGATTATATATTTAAAACCTCCAATATTTATTTTGTGACACTGGCAAAATAAACAAAAATAATATAAAACACAAAATAATCCAACCTGTAGAATCAAACATCTCTTCAATTTCTGAATTATATTTGCTATCTAGGTGTATATGTACTTGTGAAAAAATGGTCATTAGTTAGGACTATAATGAGATGATAATAAGTCAAAACTGAAGGACTTTATTTTTTTTCTTTTTGTGGTAATGAGGGCTGAACCCAGACCCAGAACACTGACACTGAACTTCACCTCCAAACCTTATTTTTAAATTCTGAGAAAGGATCTCATTAAGTTGCTAAATTGCCTGGACTGAGCTCAAATTTGTGATTTTTATGCCGTAGTCTCTAGAGTGTCATGAGGAGAGGACCATACCCCCAGGCCCAGCATAGCATAGCAGCTGCCAAAGAAAGTGTTACCAAGCAGGAAGAGCAGAGGCAGAGAGATAAAGAGATAAACATAAAATCTGAGAAAAGCTTTTGGGAGATTTACAGTAGCGAAAGCAAGGAGGCCATGAGATTAACCATTCACTTAAGGAGAAAAACAGAATGTTTCTGAACAACATAAAACAAATACAATCATGAAGAAATAATAAAGACTTAAGCTTTGAATCATATAGTTTAAAATAAAAACTCAGGTGAAGGGCTGGGATGTACCACAGTGGTACATAACTCAGCATGGGTAAGGCCCTGGGGTCAATCCTTAGAGCCAAAAACTCAAATCAAAGAAAAAAAACCCCAAAATCCTCAAGTGAAGCAAACCGATGAGAATTGAAGAAATAAACAAAACTACTCAGATTAGATTAGTGCACTCTTGGCCATAAATAAATGCAACTGGGGCCTAGCTGCACAGCTCAGTGGCAACAGCGCTTGCTGAGCATGCACATGAGTTCAATTTCCCCCCACCCCCATAACAAATATCCAGGTATAGCAGTGCATGTCTGGTGGCTCCAGCACCCGGGAGGCTGTGGCAGTAACACTGCTGTGACTTCAAGAGCAGCTTGAGCTACAGTGAGTTTAGGGTCAGCTTGGACTGCAGAGTGAGACCCTGTCAAAAACAAACAAACAAGCACACACTAATGCCAGCTCCATTAACTAACTCCATTATATAGGGTGAATTGAAAGAGCAATCTCAAAGTCAACTGGAAAGAAAGTCAAATTAGACTGATGTCAAATGTATCAACAACAGTAAAAGAAGGCAAAGATGTAAAAAGAAAACAGCTCAAAAAAGAACCGAACCCAGAAGTTAGAATATAAAATGGTATGGTAAACTGAATAAGAGCCTTCCCCAAAATGGGCATATTCTAAAACCCATGCATGCTACCTTACATAGAACTTTACAGGTGTGATTAATAGTTTTGGGTTTTGTTTTTGTTTTAGATGACAAGTAATAGAGATTGAACTCTGGGTCTATGCACTGATTTACCAACCTTAGCCCTTTTTAAAATTTTCTGTCAGGGTCCTGTTAAGTTGCCCAGCATGGGCTCCAACGGCAGTCCTCCTGCTTCAGAGGACTGGACTGCCCAGGGGTGCCACCGCACTCTATTCGCATGAAGTGTGCTCAGATGGTGAGGTCATCCCTGATTATGTGGGTGGGGCCGAAATGTAATTACGAATGTTCTCGTGAAAGAGAACCAGAAGCAGTTTTACTATGATAAGGTGATAGAAAAACCTAGGGAAGAATTTGTAAATATTTTACATTACTGGCCTTGAAGATGGAAAAAGAGACCAGGAGCTGAGAAAGGCCAAGAATGTAGCTCTCCACGCTATAAAGGGGCAGGAACTCTTCTCTGTAGCCTGAGGCCTAGAGGAAGTGCAGCACTGCTGACACACAACCCACACTGGATTTCTGGCCTCCAGACTTGCAGAAGAATAAATGTGTGGTGTTAGAAAGGACGAAGTCTGAGTTAATTTTTATAAAAGCCATGGGAAACAAACAAAAAGACTAATAATGAAGGCAAATCTAAACACGCAAACTGTCTAAGACAAAACAAGGATGACACAAGTAATGGCAGAGAGGGTGGGCATTAAGGCACTCGAAGATTTTTATTTTTATTTTTTTAAGCACTGGAACATTTTGTTGTGCAAGACAGATGTCAAAAAAAAAAAAAAAAAAAAGAAAAAAACCACAGAAGCCAACCTGATGGTGCTCCTATGCGCCAAGTTTGGAAGATTCTCAGCAGAGTGAAGGACTACCATGGATTATAAGAGATTGCAAGCATAAAAAAAGTCTTGTGAGTTCAAAAAATAAAAGGGGAAGAGGACTGGTGCCCATTGGAGGGGAATATTATATATTTAGAAAACTGAACATCAAAAGGAAAGAATTAGGTATTTATGTACCCCTTTTAGGAAAAATTACTGCTTTTCCATTTGATGTGGGAAGCTCTTTCTTAAACAGAATGCCAGCTAATATACAATAATTGGTTCAGTAAAGGATCAAAAGATGCTACAATCATTAAGTGAAAAAGCTGGCAGGGAAAAGGTGAAATATTTCCCCACAGATTAAAGACAAAGGGAAAAACATACATGACAATAAGATGTTGTACAGAACAAGCAGTAGCGAGACAAGTTGACACGTACCTCTCGACATAATGCAACATAAATGACTTATCTTGCTACATAAGTTTTAATTTGGAATAAATATAGGGAGTGGAGAAATACGCTTATAGCACTATAATAAAAAAAAATGAGGGCTTCGTGCTAAGCACTAACTGCTATACCATTCCTCCAGCCAAGCACTTGTGAGGCTGAGGAAGGAGGATTGTCCGGAGTCCAAGGCCAGCCTGGGCTATCCCAATGAGTTTGGGACCAGCCAGGGCTACAGAGTGAGACTTGGTCTCAAACAAATGAGCAAATAAAAAAAATCAGACACATATAGAGTAGGACATTTATCTTCCCTTTGAAAGTTGAAACCACATCAATCAAAACAAATATAAAATGAGGGACATTTCAGAAAGACTGTCCTGGACTCAGGGTTGTAGATGTGTCTTTGGGTTCAATCACTAGTATTCCCCTCCTACTGCCTCCACATAAAAACAACATGAATGAGGACTTGGGTCTTAGGTCTGAGCATCAGCAACACACGGGATAGAGGGAAAATGCAAGAACGTGAGCCCACCATTTTGTGCATGCACAAAAAGCAGATCTCAGTATGAGAATGAAAGATAGCTTTAAAAGATTTTCCTGGAACAAATGCAAAGCATGTACTAAATGTCGTATCACAAAACCAGATAAAATGATAATTTTAGCTAGATGAAATAATTTCCTTAGGAGACACAAATGCAGCAAAATGTTAATCACTGACAACTTTGTAGGTAATATTTACATGAATGTTCACTGCATTTTAATTTTTTTCTGTAAGTTTGAGTTTTCCTCCAAACTTTTTTCTTTTTCTTGAAATACTAAGTAGTGGTCTTCCTTCTCTCCAACAATGCTTTTTCCTCTTACTGACACATTTACCTGACATTACCTGTTCTTACCCATTTGCCTGGTATGTATTTTTTCAACCTTTTACTTTTGCCTATTTTGTGTCTCCTATAAGTGGACTACAGCCAGACTTTTGGTAAGCTTGATTGGTTTTAAACATAGTTAGCTGTACTTTAACCAGAGAATTTGTTCATTTACATTTTTGTAGCTCATTTATTTCTACCATCTTATGTACTTTCACTTACAGTCTTCTGTTCTTTGTCCTGCTTTTTTGAATTCTATTTGATCCAGTTTTGTTATTCTTCCCTTCAGATCCTTATAATGTCCACATTCTATACTACAAGGTCAAGTTGTACAGAAAAAAATGATTACAATCTTCTCTAATTATGATGTAATTAATTTAAAAATAACAAAACTTGACTAGAGTTTTGAAAAAAATCAACACTAATTCATAGAAAAAATTACAATGTTAGAAACAGAAATCATCTAAAGATTATCTACAAGAACTTAACAGGAATAATCAGCAAGAAGACCAAGGTGACTGTTACGACTGCTATGATTCCCAAGAGGTTACAGCTAATGGCGTGGGATAAGATGGTTCCAGAGGTGTAAGAATTGGAATGGTAATGACAACAACTCTGTAGGCAACGTGCTAGCTCTACAAAGTCCCAAGATAATCTATAAATCCTCTGGGTGAATAACTTAACTACAAAAACTGAAGAATTTAGCAAAGGTTATTGGACACAAAATCAAGGTCACAAAACACAACATAGAGGTCCAACACATCATTAGCTAGAGCCTTTAAAAACATGCTCACGTTCTCTTGCTCTCATGCCTCCTCTCTCTCTCTCTCTCTCTCTCTCTCTCTCTCTCTCTCTCTCTCTCTGTCTGTCTCTGTGGTGTGTGTGTGTGTGTGTGTGTGTGTTTTGTGACAGGGTCCCACTCTGTACTCCAGGCTGTTCCTGAACTCACTATGGAGCCCAGCCAGGCTGGCCTCAAACTCACAGAAATCCTCCTACTTCAGCCTCCCAAGTGCTGGGATTACTGGTGTTCACCACCAGGTCTGGCTTCTGTGGGGCAGGGAAAGGAACCTAGGGCCTTGCACTTGCTGGGCAAGTGTGCTGACCACTAAGCTGTACAACCCCAGCCCCAAAAGATGCCTTTCATGATAAGAGAAACGATAGGAATCAGGGAAGGGGGCGGTGAGGGGAAACTAACAGAAGTTTTCAAGAATTTGTGGAGTAAGTAATAAAATAATTTAGGTACATGAAAGACAACTGAAAAGAGACAAAGTCAGATGATTCTGGAAGTTAATTTCCTTTCTTACTTTGGTAGCCTATCAAGAAGCTGGCTCAGCATATCTAAGTTTGCTTAAAGGGGGGAAAAAAGACTGATGACAGCCACAGAGCTCAGGAAGCTTCCCCTTTCTAATAAAGCTATTTTCACCAACCTCAAAGCTCCAATTATCACACAGAAGCCTTTGTCATGTACACTAATTCTACTTTTTTTGGCTTAAGTACATACTAATAGGGTTTAACAGATCTCTGGAGATTCCCCGCGCCCTGTTATGTCTTCTTTTCTCTCTACTAAACCTTATTACTATGACTTTTCCTTTGGTGGTACTGAAGATTGAACCCAGAGCCTTGTACATGTACAGTGGTATACCTCTGAGTGATACACTTCCAGACCCCCAATTAAACTTTACTTCACATTTATAGCAGAGGACAAGCAGACATGCACATGTTTCCTTTCACTTGACACACACAAATGTTTTGTAATGGGAAGATTTAATGTCAATCTTTGTCAAATCAGTTTAGTGCAGAATGATACAAAGGTAAGTATTCAAGGGGCTTCAACTGTGTCTATAATTTTTTGTTTACAATCTATAAGGTAAAATATGTAAAAAAACATTATCAACAATGCTGGGTAATGGATAGATGGCTGGTTACATTATTCCCTACACTTTTCTATATGCCTGAATAAGGAAGAGAGGGAGGGAGTGAGGGAGGGAGAGAGAGGTAGAGAGAGAAAAACTGCAGTAGTAAAGTGATCAGCTCCTTTTCCAATAGAAATGAAACACACTAATGCTGCCTTCACTTTTCTAATTGGGGGGCCTTAAGTGCCAGCATCAGTCCCTGAACACTAGAAGAAAACCAGTCAGTGACAACACAACACTTGTGAAGAACGCAGTCTGATTCCTCCTTTAGAAATGAAGCCTAAACCTGTAAACTTCTGTATTATAATCAACTAGTCTTTTCTTCTTAAATATTAATAGACAGTCAAGAGTCACAAGACACTGTGAAAATCCAAAAGAGCAAAGAAAAATACTATCAGCAAACATAATAACTGGGCAAGGAGAAGAAAATACTATTGAGTTAATATTTTAGGAGAAAGGCTTAATTATACAATGTATTGGTAAAGATTGTGTCAGGAATTTGTATTATAAAGAAACTTCCCAGACAACAGAAAAAGAAAAAGGAGGAGGAAGTCCACAGACAGATGACACAAATGAAAACTTGAGATTAAATCCTAGTTTCTGTGATTAAATTCCAGAAATTCAAGATATCAAGGGAAACCCCAAAAGCTTTCTATAAAATAACTAGAACAAACATACATCAGACTGTATATCAGTAAGTCATTTATTAATTTATTTATCTTTTCATTATTTATTTGAGACAGGATCTCAGTTCTGTAGTCCAGACTGGTCCTGAGCTTATTATGTAGTCCAGGCTGGACTCAACCAAATGGCAATCCTCCTACCTCAGCCTTCCTAGTGCTGGGATTATAGGGGTGTGCTAATACACCTGGTTTATGTGGTGCTGGGGAATTGAACCTAGGGCCTTGAACTTGCGGGGCAAGCTACAACTCCAGCCTCCCCACTTCTATCACTAACATTAAGAAACAATGAAGACAGAAAATACGACTTGTTGCTGGGAATTTGTGAGAATGGAAATAAACTACCAGTAAGTTTGGAATTTCCTTTCTGGAGTGATAAAAGTATGCTATGATGGACTGTGGTGATGGCTGCCCAACTCCACAATATAGTAAAAACCACTAAATTGCACACTGTAGACGATACATGTAAATTATATTGCAACAAAACTGTTTTAAAAGACAATGGAGCTGGAGATGTTGCTGGGTAGTGGTACTCATCTAGCATGCATGAGAATCTGGGTTCAATCCTCAGGTCAGCCAAAATAAAAAGGATAACAGAATAATGCCTTCACTTATGGCACATCATTAATCATTAATTCACATCATTAATCACGCTCTGTTAACATAAACGGAAACACCTAGCAACTGAGTAAGGCACAGTTCTGCTTATGTCTGGAGATGACTGTCATGAGGGCTAGCTAACTGAGGGAAGAAGACCCACCTCAGGTTTAGGTGGCACCAACCCAGAGACCTGTCACCTGGACAGAATAAAATGGGAAAGAAAAAGAAGAAAATGTTTGCTTTTTCTGGAAGACCTCCAGGCTTGGCCATCACCTTTGGACATGACCCCTAGTGCAAATTCGCCCTGGCAGCTCTACCGGAGCTTCCGGGCCTTCAGCACTGGCCTGCGCTGCATCCTTGATCTCCTTGTCCTGCAGCTTCCCCGTCAACTGTTGCTGATGCTGCCTGCATTTTGTTGGACTGTGACTTCCATCTCCTCATCTGAGGAGCTACTGAATCCCCCAGGACCCCCAGTGCCATTAGGGACTTTCCATTTCTGATCCTATAAGCCTACCTAATAAATCCTCTCACATAATTTCAAAATATACTTTCTATTAATTATTTTCCTAGAGAATCTAACTAATACACTGTCCTAAGCAAAAATGATTTTGAACATGGATTTTTAAACCCAGGCAAACTAATAATCAAGCCTGAGGGCAAATGGCAACTTTTAGACATGGACAAACTCAAAATGTTCCTCAACTGGAGTCATGAGCCTGAAAACATTCTTGTCTTTTGATCAAACAATTCCTTTTCTATAGATGTTACCAATCTTGCACAAAATTAGAAAATGCAATAGATCTTTGATCCCAGCATTTGTAAAGATAAAACCAGTGATTTACTATGGTTTTTTTTTTTTTTAAGGAATAAAAGAGGATTGTCCTTATACATAACAAAACCAAGCCAGGCCTGGGCATGCCTGCAAGCCTATATCACTCGAGAGGCTGAGGCAGGAGAACTGCTGTGAGTTCAAGGCCAGCCTAGGCTATATGGTGATCTTAGGACCAATCTAGGCTACATGGCAAGACTGTCTCAAAACAAAACAAAACAAAACAAAAAAACCACCAAAACACCAAACAGATGTAAGTAAGTCAGTTTTAAAAAGTAAAGAAATAGGAAGTTATTATTCCATATTATAGAAGAAAACACTGTGGCATAGATATGTGAAGTATCTAATTCAAGGCCATATAGCTAGCAAATGAAGACATTAAGACTTATTCTACACAATACAACACCAAAGAGGTAATGAACATGCATTACAGTGTCTCTCACTATCACCCAAGAGGAGAATGGATGAGTAAGAGGCAACAGGGAACACAGGGAGGACCCACTGGAATCATGGTTGCAGGCTAAGCATGAGACAATTGTTTGGTATGGGTGGAGGAAGCAATGGAGATGGAGAAGAATTGGTCAATCTGACATATACTTTAAAACCAGGCCCCCCCCCCAAAAAAAAAAAACCCCACTCTCTACTAGATTAGACATGCAGTAAAGGAAGAGAAAAAAAAAAAAAGAAGAAATCAAGGCATATTTTAAAATTCTAGTTTGAGCAACAACGGCAGACAGTAATATCTCAAAGGGAAAGAAATCAAGCATTATGTCGCCAGTAGGAGAGTTTGATTAAAGGACCAAGAAAGCAGCAGGCTACGTAAGTTTAGAACTCAGATAGGAGAGGCTGAAGACACACCTGGGCATCACTGGCACACTGATAAGCTCATCTCCAAAGAAATACAGGTGAAGGGCACACAAGTATCCCAGTATTTTTAAGATTGGCACAGAACAGAGGCAACTGAAACAGTTAAAACACACACAAGGTAGGCTAAAGACTAAGTGAAGAAAATCTACTGGCCAAGAAGAGGTACTCAAGCCATTGGATAGAAGACACTAGGAAGGGTGGGATTCATGTATCCATGCATAGGTACTCAGTAATAGTTACATACATTTGCAGATGTATCAGAGGTAGGAGACACAAACAGTCCATTTATGGCTGCAGGGGAAATCTAGTAGAGAGGGAAAACTGGTGAAGTGGAAGAAAGATATTAACTGAAGGAGAGAAGCCACAGAGGTTGCCACAAGAGATGCCATCTTAGTCACAACAGAGACACTGGGCTGTCAGGGAAGGAAGGTATCTGATAACAAGCGAAAGGAAAACAGAACATGAAAACCAATGCAAGTAAGTCTGAAAAGCTGGTGGTGAGAAGATGATGACAGCTACCTGACTTCTCAGTGAAGCCTGAAGTCCAGTGGTAAAGGTGGGGGGCCGTGCGAGCTGTGCAGCGCATGGAAGGCAACCCACGCTCTGGAAGGGATGCAGAGCAGCAGCTGAGAGACACTGGTGAACGCTCTGACATAAGTTTAGAGCAGAACATTAAACTGCTGCTGAGAGGCAGAAGAGATGGGAGGTGGGTAGGTGGTATTCTGTGAAGCTCATATAATGAACAAGAATTAAAGCATCAAAGATACCAGTGATTTTTATAGTCTCTTGTTTCTCATATCTTGTCCCTTAAGTCTGTGAGTTATAAAGAAACAGACTCATTTCAGAAGGGTGACAATAAAGTTTTGTGGTTATGGGCTAGAAACTTTTTAAGGTTTAATGAAGAGATGAGGATTTAAGAGTTTGTTGCTCATAGTTTCACAATTCTTTGGCCAGGCAGAGGAAGAAAAATAAAAATAGGGAGGTGGTAATTAATAAATAAGTAAGCAGAAAATATCCTAACTTTAACTTAGACATTCATCTAAACAAGGATACCGGGGCCGGGGGAGTAGGAAGTATAAATTAGTAATGTCCATCCTGTCATAAACTGCCCACAAAGTTATCCAATAACTCGACTTAAGGTTTGTTTTTGAGACAAGGTCTTGCTCTGTAGCCCAGGCTGGTTCTGAACTCACTAGGTAGACCAGGCTGGCCTTGAATACACAGCAATCCTCCTGCCTCAGCCTTTCAATTGCTGCTGGAATAACAAGTGTGCCATCATGCTCAGCTAATCTTTTTCTGGTGCTAGGGAAATGAATAGCTATGCCCCAGTCATCTTTGTAACTTTTAAAAACTCAGCTGTTTCTCACTACCATTCAGAAAGGTCCTCTGCAAATGAATCAAATTTTTGTCACATACATAGAACTGAACTGAATAGTGCTTTGTTTAATTAATTTATTTAAATTGAGTGAAAGCATAGGTTCATATCACAGAAAACAATAAAAGCAGCCCAAGCTCAGGATTTTCAACTTTTCGCACATCTCATCATATTCCCCACCTTTGATACAAGTCCGTATTTATATATATATTTATATATGTGTATTCAAATTTTTATCTTACTGTAACCTTTACTGAGTCACTCTCAGTTCTCCAAAATGCTGGATACCATC
Source organism: Ctenodactylus gundi (assembly GCA_004027205.1). Classification (NCBI taxonomy): domain Eukaryota; kingdom Metazoa; phylum Chordata; class Mammalia; order Rodentia; family Ctenodactylidae; genus Ctenodactylus; species Ctenodactylus gundi. The sequence continues at coordinate 271,006 of PVKB01000562.1, forward strand.
CCAAAGCACTTCCTATCATCACAAAATTAAAGATCTGCAACCAAACACTGTCAAAAGTGAACAAGTGGAGCACAGGTCTGTCCGGACCTTTGTGAAGCTGGGATCGAGACCATGACCATCACTGTTTTATTTATTTCCAGCACCTACATATACTGCCTAGCAGGAAGCAAGTAGATTTTTAAAGTGTTGGCTGTATAAAATTATTAAAAATTCTATTTATTGAATAAACTTAAGAAATCTGATGAAATCTCAACTGACAGATAAGCACAGTGTTAAGAAAGGTATGGTGAAGGCCAGAGAAGCAGGAGCCACCTCAGTCAGGAAATTGTAGTTCTGCTTTTTGTTTTTGGCAACTGTGATTTCTATAAAAAATTAAGTCCTAAAGTTTTAGGCTATATAAGTAATGATTTTTCTCTTCCCCATGCATCTAGAATAGTACTGACAAGACTCTTAAGAGAGATGTAGTTAAAATATACACTCTTTAGTTTTGCCTATTTTTCATTAAAGAACTGTATGAAGAGCACTTCACAGTATATAAATATTTTAAAGATACAACGTTACTGTACACTCAAAAGGAAACTATCTGGCTCTTCCACATGCTCGAAGTGCTTTTCCCCTTCCAAAAAAAGTAATTTTCAAAAATTTCAGTTTCTCCATTAATATCTACAGCTTTCAGTTCTATTATACCTGTGCTATATATTCCAGTAACTAATGTGTGTTAGGAACATCGTGCAATATATGTGGCAATCTTACAGAATTCCTGCCTTATACCAGTCACTGTTTACACGAGGTGTCTGTACAAATTCAAATAAATCCATGATGTTGAGACAATTATTCCTGTTTTACAGATGAAGAAACGGGGGGGAGGGTGGTTGTTGAAATTTGATTCTGGAGTGTCCCCCAAAGCCTCATGAGTTTGGATGCTGAGGATTATCTGTGGGTTTCATGTGCTGTTAGGAGGTAGGGCTTGGTCAGAAAGGGCAGATGGCTAGGAGTGTGGCCTGAAGGATGCGCTCTTGCCTTGGCTTCTCCCTGCTCCTGCTCTTTCTCTGCTGCAAGCAGTTCCGAGCTCCTGGTCCCTGCCAGCCCTTTTCTGCCATTGCTAGCCACCTATGAACAGATGGAGACCTCCTGCAACTGTAAGCTAGAATAAACCTTTCCTTCCTTAAATTGTGGGTGTTGTACATTGTGTCCCAGCAAGGAAAAGGTAACTAAGACAGAGGCAAAAATGATTTGGAACATGTCAGACAACTAAATAAGCAACAGAACTGCTCTTCTAAGGCAATGTCTATATGTCTCCCTAGGAAAAAGAAATAGCTTGTCATTAACAATGGCAATGAAGAACAGCTGACACCAGTTCCTACATTTCACAGCATGAAGGTGGGTCACTTTGGCAAAAGTGAACCAGTATGGATTCATTCCTTCATTCAACAAATATTTAATGTGTCAAAGTGCTAGGCAGTAAAGACAGGGAAGTTTAATTACAAGTGGAGCACACATTCTGTATGAGGAAAGACATGCACTAAACAGGACATACATCAGATAGCAAAAAGTTAGAGAAAAACTCAGACAGTAAACAAAAGAAGTGCCATGGCTTAATTAATTCTGTAGCATCATCAAATCTGAGGGTCTAACTGGTAAGATAATATACAAACAGATGTGAAAGAAGAAAAGCTAGCTTGCCAGGCACATACAAAAAAGGAAACTAACCCAAACAGAGAAAAAAAGGCAAAAGGCATTAGGACAGGAGCAGAACTGGTCTGTGTGACAGGGTGACCCCAAGCAATCACTTCTCCACGAGGACACCTTATACCCTGTTGTCCTGCAGTCCCTTTCCCTTTGAACCCTGGACTTCTCCAAATGCCTTGCTCTTATGATATCCTACAACATAATACTAGCAATATGACCCAAGCAGAGGCTTAAAATGCAAATGTATACTTGGTTTTGCTATTTTGTATCACTGAACTTGACTGTTCTTTTGCCTCTGCCCTGCTTTAAAAAAAAATGTACAGGCAATTGTACTAGATTCACACTGTGCCACTCAGAGCCAACCTAGAACAGCCAGCTACCTCCAGCCACCATTAAATGTGTACCATTAAACTGGAGCATATTAAAGAAAAAAAGATCTCAAATACACGTGAAGAAACTTGAAAACAGGCCACATAAGCTCCAAAAAAGCAGGACAAAATAAAGAGCAGAAATCAATGAAATAAAAAAAGAAAAATCGTTAAAACCAAAGCTGTTTTTTTTTTAAAAAAAAAATCAATAAAACTGGTAATTCCTAACAAGCGTAACACAGGAAAAAAAAGGCAAAGTATCAACATTAATAATGAAAGAACAATCCAGACCTCTAATAGACACTTACATATTAGTAATAAGGGAATGCTTTGAAAAATTCAATGCATATAAACTTAAAAACATGGAAGAAATGAACCAATTCCTCAAAACCTACACAGATGAAGAAAGCATCAGAACAATCTTGTAACAAAGAAATTGAACTCATAGTTAAAGATATTTATAAGGAAAAATATATAGGGCTGAGAGTGTAGCTCACTGGTAAAGTGCCTGAGTGCCTGTCTGGCATGTTCCAGGTTCTGAGTTCTATTCATGCTTCCCTCCCCTCCCCGAAGTAAAGAAAGAAAGAAAGAAAGAAAGAAAGTGAGAGAGAGAGAGAGAGAGAGAGAGAGCGAGCAAAAATTTCTAAGTTCAAATACCTTCAGCAGCAAATCCTACCAGACATTCAAAGAAATACAAGCAATTTTACACAATATCTTCCAAAAGGCCAAAATGGAAAGTTCCTCTTTTATGATGTCAGTATTACTCTGCTAATATAAAAGACCCTGAAAATATAAGCTACATACCAATATCCCAAACTAATATGAATGTAGATACAAAACTGAAAAAAATCACAAAAGGAATCAGAAAATAGTCTGACAAAAACCAAACATATTAAAACTCATGAAACAGCAAAAGCAGTGCTCAGAGAACAAGGAGTAGCTGTAAATATTCACCTCCACCTCACATCAGATCCAAAATTAACTCAAAATGGATAAATTATCTAAATAGAAGAGATAAAGGGCTGGGGAGTAGCTCAGTGATTACAGCTCTTCCAAGGAAGTGTGAGGCCAAGGTTTTGACCTCCCAGCAACATATACTAACTGGGCGTGGTGGTACCTGTAACCCCAGCACTTGGGAGGCTGAGGCAGGATTGTCCTAAATTCTAGGCTAGCCTGGGCTACATAGTGGGTTTACGACTAGCCTGGTCTAGAGAGCAAGACCCTTTCTCAAAAAAGGGCTAAAACAAACAGACAAAAACCTAAGGGTAAATCTTAATGATCCTGCATATGATACTGGATTTTCAGGCAAGACACCGAAATTATGAGCAACAAAATTTAAAAAAAATGCTATGTTAATACTTCTTAAATTAAAAGAAAACTTTTATGCAAAGGTATATATCAAGAAAATAAATACAGACATTGTGGTGCATACTTGTAATGCAAACATTCTGGGAAGCTGAGGCAGGAAAATCACAAGTTTGAGCTCAGACTTGGATACTTAACAACTTTACAAAATCCTATTTCAAAATAAAAAGCTCACATGCAGCTCCATGTGAAAGACCAGAGTTTAATCCCTAGTATTGCTAAATAAAACACATTAAATTTTTTTCAAAAACAAGTGAAGACAGTTCAGAGAAAATATTTAAAAATCATATCGCTAACAGGGGTTTATAAAGCATCTTTACAGGTGAATCACACAAAAGTGACCCAGTTAAAAAAGATCTGTAAAAGTAACATTAGAGAAATGTGAATCAAAATCACAATGGGATATTGCTAATTCAGTTACTGGTAATAATAATAATGAAGCTAGACATGTGACCTAGGCCTATAACCAACCACAGCACTCTGGGAGGATCCCAGGTCTGAGTCCAGCCTGTGCAACTCAGTGAGATCTTGTTTCAAAATAAAAAGGCATGGGGATGTACCTCAGGGAGAAGGCCCTAGATTCAATCCCAGAATCACAATGACAGTGACACTGGTAACAAGAATGTGCTGGAGAGGATGTGGAGAAACTGGAACCCTGATACATTCACTGTTCATGGAATGTATTAACAATAACGTAGGTGCTATGCAAGACATTTAGGTGGTTTCTCCAAAAGTGAACAGAGAACCACCATACGGCTCAGCAATTTTACACACAGGTATATACCTAAGCAAACCTGAAAAGAGGTACTCCAAGTACTTACACACCTACATTCACAGCAGCACTATTTACAATAGCTAAAAGGCAGAAAGAATCCCCAAGTGTCCATCAACACACAAATGAATAAGCACACTGTGATATAGCACGATTTATTATTCAGCCATAAAAAGAAACAGAGGGCTGGAGGAATGGCACAGCAGTTAAAGTGCTTGCCTTGCCAGTGCTAGTCCCTGAGTTCAATTCTTCATCAGCACATAAAGCTGGGCATGGTGGCACACACCTGTAATCCCAGCACTCAGGAGGCTGAGGCAGGCGGCGGACTGTCATGAGTCCAAGACTAGCATAGGCTACACCAGTGTGTTCAGGATCAGCCTGGGCCACAGAGCAAGATCCTGTCTCAAAAACAAACAAAAAACATAGAATTGACACAGCTACAATGTGGATAGAGCTGGAAATCATGCCAAGTGAAAGCAACCAGACCTAGAAATCATGCACTCTATAATTCCAATAATAGGCAATATCTGGAATAGGCACGCACATATGAATAGAGCAGAGACGAGGAGGCTGACTGCTTAGTGGACAGGAGGTCTTACCGTTATGAAAAATTTTTGAATTATACAGAAGAAATGGGTGCATAACACTGTTAAAGGCTTAAATTCTACTAAGTTTTTCACTTTAAAATGGATTATTATGCTGTATCATTTTCATCTCAATTTCAAAAAGAAAAAAGAAACAATGGATTGGTACACCTACAATTCATGAAAGAACCTCGGAAACATCACAAAACAAACAAAGCCACTTCTTAAAGGCTATGTAATTCTGTTTATATGAAATGTCTGGAATAGGCAGATCCATAAACAAAAAAATTAGTGATTCCCTTGAATGGGGGGAGGGGGGGCAGCAGGGGGAATGAAGCCGGCATGGTGGAACAGGCCTGTAATCACAGCATTCTGAGATTATTAAAAATATTGAAAAGTTAAATTTATGCTTTTTCTACTATTATTTGTCAGCATTAAAAGTTAAATTTAAAACTTTCTGTATGAGACCAAGGATATAGCTTAGTAGCAGAGTACTTGCCTAACAACAACAAGGCCCTGGGTTTGACCTCCAGCACAACCCAAACAAGATTTCCCCAGATCAAAAAATACCCTGAATATTAACCAAATTCCTTCCTTCCCTCCTTCCCTCCCTCCCTCTCTTCCTTCCCCCCTTCCTTCCACTTCTTTCTGTGGTATTACGAATGAAATCCAGGGCCTTCTGCATTGAGCTACAACCCCAATCCATTTTTTATTTTTGATTCTGAGACAAGATCTTACCAGGCTGCTAACTGATCCTCCTGCCTCTGCCTTCCAGAATTCTGGGATCACTGTCACCCAGTCCAGCTAACTGAATATTCTTTATACCCACCCCCCTCACTGAATACAAACAGCAATATAGCTAAAACAATTTATATAACTGATTTGGCAGTTATATAATTTTAAAATTTATTTATTTATTTAGAGACAGGGTCTTGCTCTGTAGTCCAGGCTGGTCCTGAACTCACTATGGAGCCCAGACTGGCCTTGGACTCAGGGCAATCCGCCTGTCTCGGCAATCCGCCTGTCTCAGCCTCCCGAGTGCTGAGATTACAGGCGTGCGCCACCACGCCTAGCTTATGTGGTGCTGGGGAATCAAACTCAGGTACTTAGCAAGCGCTTTAACTGCTGAGCCATTCCTCCAGCTCTATAATTTTAAAATTTAAAAATAAAAGAATCAAGCCAACTCAAATGAACAGGTCTACTTTCATACCTATCTCTGATTAGCCAAACTTCAATTCTCCACTATCCATAGCTGAACAGAAATAAAAGGGCAGTACCACTAAAATTTTCTGTGTACTAACTGTAATTGTACATCAGCAAACTGTGCTCTCACTCTAAGCAGCCAGAAAACTTTAGTAATGACACACAGAAGTCTTTTGCAGTGGTTACATGTATTAAGTAAGACTACGGTTTGTCAGGCAGACTCTTCATTGCATATGCTTTGCTTCTAATTCTTTAAATATCAGTTTTTAATAAAAAGCTAGTTACAAATTTTAAAATTGTATATCAACTTAAAGCCATATAACTATGGTTAAGAGTAGATATTTTAAATCTTTTTTTCACATTTCAAAACCTAGTATCTTTTTAATACCTTTTTGTCAGGCCAGTGATAAGAGCCTTTATTTTCTACTTATTCATTTATTTTCGAGAGGTGTGTTGTGTGCCACTATGCCCAACCTATCTGGTGTTTGCAAAGCAAGCACTCTTAACCACTGATGCCCACCCTTAGCCTGCAAGACTAAGTATTAAATCAGCAAAGTATTTATAATAATTAAAGCTAAGTTTGTACAAACATGGCAAAACTTAATTAAGTTTAAAAGACCATTTTATCTATCAAGATTAATTATAAAATGTCAAATTGTAAGGAAGCTTTAAAAATGCTCATGTATCAGGATCATGTAAACCTGCCTCTTGGAGAAAGTTTTGTGATGTTTTTGTAGACACAGTTACTGTCACCCCATTTTACATTTAGTCTTCAATACTATTTGTGAATGTTTCATGAATGTACCCTCCTCCCACTTACCCGCTTTCTGTCAATTCTGTGGCAGTAGGTATTATTTAACTCAGGTCCTTCCGACTGAGCTAATTCCCAGTCCTTTCCATTTTTTATTTTAAAACAGGGTCCTACTAAGTCACCTAAATTGCCCAGTTTGGGACCAAATTTGTAATCCTCCAGCCTCAGTCCCTCACAGTGCTGGGATTACAGGTGTTCACCAGCACAGCTGGCTGAATTTATATCTATTTTCAAAATAAACCAGCAACCAAAGATCTACACTATCTAAAAAGGCACCTAAGATGAAGGTATTCTGACATTTCTGAAAAAATAAAATAAAATTCTACATTTATCTTTCTAAAATCAGAAGTTTTACATATTGTAAACAAAATACTCATGCCAAACCAATTAATACCCTCCCTTCCTCCACACCCACCCACACAAAATCATCCCTTGTCCAGTATACTCCCATGGTACATACCCCCTTCCTCTTAGTGACCTAGTAATCTCTCCAAGTATCAACGTGATTGTCATGGTAAACGATGACAATGACAGTACACAGCATGTTATGATAAATATTCCAATTATTTCAACAGTTTGGTTTAGTTATAGCATAGGGTGTGTGTGTGTGTGTGTGTGTGTGTGTGTGTGTGTGTGTGTGTGTGATGTCTCACCAAGTTGGTAAATTGCCCATACTGGGCTTAATCCTGCAATACTCCGATACTCCAACCTCAACTTCCCACTAAGTGCACCACCATGCCTAGTTTTTGTAAGAGTTTGAGGACATAAAGATAACAAAGGCAACTTGAAAAATCTTGAATGAAATTTTGTTTTAATTTTCCCCATTTTATTAATATATATGCAATATATAGTTTACAGTGAACTTGAGTATTTTGTGCACATATATATCACATCAATTTTACAATCTCTTCCCATTTTTGGCCATCCCATACCCTTCCCATTCCCCCAACTCCCACTCTCACACCCATTTAGTTCTATAGAATGCCTGTATTCTGGGTTTCCCAAATCACAGAAACCATGCGGTATTTAATCTTCTGTGCCTGACTCACTTTGCCACTCAAATCACGACCCTTTAGCTCAGCTTCCCACCCCTAGAATGGGCTGCAGTGGCCCACTGATTCCTCTCCTCTGGGTCCAGCAGAGCCCTTTATTGGGACAATTTGCAGAAAGTTCTTTTTATTTTTGTATTTTAGTATATATTTGTTGAGATTCTTTAAAATGGCCTCACCCACCAGTCCACATAAGAAGAGACCTATAACAAAGAAATTCATAAGCCTAGAAAATGTGAGAAAGAAAACGAGAAAAATGAAATTTCCAATTCCTAAGCTGAGTACTGAAAGTTAAACGTTTGTACATTCAAAAGACATTCAGGTTAGTATCGTATCAGTTTTCTTAGGATAAACATTAGAGACCAAATAAGTGAACTCCTACATTAAACAAACTTATGTCTACATCACAAGAGTAAATTACACATAAGTAATAGATATACTGGCATACCTAGTTATCTCAGAATTGTGGTTCTCTCTCCTCTCTCTCTCTCTTTCTCTCTCTCTCTCTCTCTCTCTCTCTCTGACAGGGTGTCGCTCTGTACCCCAGGCCAGTCCTGAACTCACCATGGAGCCCAGACTGGCACAGGACTCACAGCAATCCTCTTGCCTCAGCCTCCTGAGTGCTGGGATTACAGGCATGCGCCACCATGCCCGACTTATGCGGTGCTGGGGAATAAAACTCAGGTACTTAGCGCTTGACATAGGGTTTGCTAGCCAAGTGCTTTAATCTCCGAGTCATTCCTCCAGCCCCTCAGAATAGTCTTAAACTTTCACAAATTATTCATACTTCACTAATTACTAACATTTTGCCAGATTTGGTTTATCATTTTTATCTGCCTATCCATCTATAAATTCATGCACACACATTTTTGAAGATTTTATACCAATTCCCCTCATTGAATGTAATTATTACGATCTACAAACTAATGTACTAATAAAAACCAATAATTACAGGAGGAAGTTTCAAAGATTTTATGAGAAAGCTGGTACTGTTTTAGTAGAATACCATAAAATGATTCAAATAGCAATCTATTTTTGTTCTTGTTCCATTTCCTTGTCAGATATTTCCCTTCCTCCACGTTCTTTGGTGCTGCTTTTATCTGTCTCTCTCAAAGATTCCTTCAAATATTTTCTGCAATGCTGGGCTAGTGGTTGCAAATTTCTTATGGATTCTTGGTCATGAAAATTTTTTACTCCTCCTTCAATTTCAGGGATTTTGCTGGATACAACAACCTGTGTTGACACTTGCTGTCTTTTAAAGCTTGCAAGATTTTGTCCAGGCTCTCCTGGCCTTTATAGTCTGCATTGAGAAATCTGCAGAAATTCAAATGGGTTTCCCTTGGTAGAATAATGTCTGTTTTTCTCTTGCTGCTTTTAATATTCTCTCTTTATACCGTATTTCTGAGGTTTTGATTATGATATGCTGTGGTGAATCTCACTGCTGGTTGAGGTTATTTACTATTCTATAAGCTTCTTGCACCTGAAAATTAATTTCTTTTCCTGTATTTCAGATATTTTCTTGCATGATTTTAGTGAATAAATTCCTTATAGCTTTGGTGCTGTCTTCTACTCTTTCTCCCATACCCGTAATTCTGAGATTGGTTCTCTTTTTTTTTTTTTTTGAGACAGGGTCTCACTCTGGTCCTGAACTCACTATGGATCCCAGGCAGCCTTGGACTCAGAACAATCCACCTGCCTCAGCCTCCTGAGTGCTGGGATTACAGGCGTGCACCACCACACCCGGTTTATGTAGTGCTGGAGAATCAAACTTGGGTACTTAGCGCTTGCGTAGCGCTTGCTAGGGAAGTGCTTTAACTTCTGAACCATTTCTTCAGCCCCTGAGATTGGTTCTCTTTGAATCACCCATCATCTGTTGTATCCAGTTATTTTGTTCATTTTTAATTTTGGAGTTGTGCCTAATTATAGCATTTGCTTCTTCAGCCTTGTCTTCAAGGTCTGAGATTCTGTCCTTACAATATTCGAGTCAACTTCCCCTGCTTTCAAATGTATTTTCCATATCCCAAATTTCAGCTAGATTTCTTTTCAAAATATCCATTTCTCTATTAAAATGTTTCCTCATATTTTCCTTTTCCTTATTTACCTTCAGCCAACTTTTTATTTGTGGCTTCTATATGCTCATGAGCCTTGCATCCACGAGGACCACTATTTGTTTAGTAAGTTCCTCTTTAAGCCCGCTGATCATTGCCTGCATTTCTTTGAGGATATTTTGTTTGAACTGGCTGTTCAACTCATTTATTCGCTTCATGACTTATTTCCCTATGAGTTCCACTATTTCAGGGCCCATGACATCAGTTTCTGGGGTCTCAAGCATCTCTGTGGGTGCCCTGTTGACTTTTCTTCTTCCTATGTTTCTGTTTTTGAGGGACTTTAAAGGCCTAGCTGAATGGTTTCTTTTAACGGCTATGAGTGTGTGGGGGAGAAGCTGAAATTCCTCTGAGTTCTGCACTGAGAGTAGGCAATGTGGGAGGATGTAACTAACAGTTCAATAGCCTCTGAGGTTTCTTGTTCACCCCCTCACCCCTCAGCAAAGCTCTCCTGCCTGTCTTGGCTTCCCTTCCCTTCAGGGTGTGCCTTTCTACCCTTGAAGTGCTCCCACTATACCCAAGCTCTTCGGGAGGTTGGAGGCCTTTTCTTTCCAAAACTGTCTCTTGTTCCTGTTTTTTCCTAGGCACAGTTTAAGAGTGACCCAAAAGCCCTGATGTGCTCTTCTGAGCTTTCTGCTCTAATCAGTTCAGTCTTAGGCTCACATTTTTTTTTTTTAACGGCTCCTGTTTACTCAATGGCTTGTTGCCTGTTATGGCATGGCTACTGAGTGTTGGTTCTGACCTAGGCTCCAGGAGGCCTTTTCTAGGGGAAGCTCGCATTATATCTGCAGTATGCACTACCCACAGTCTCATTTTTCAGAGGCTGGGGCTACCAGATGTTGTCAATTCTGACTTACAGACCCGTACTTACTTTGGTCAGAGGTTCCCAGTAGGCTTCCCTCTGTCTGCAGATGCAAGTGACTCTCAGTTGTACATTTGACTTGCTGTTTACCTCTGCTTTTGATGTGTTTTGGAGTTTCTAGCCTTCCTGTGGCCTCCTTTTCATTGTTGAGGTGATCCTCCCTGTCCTAGCTACACTGAACAGGCAGTTTTTTTTACTATATTCTTAATTTTTAAGTGGGTCTACAAGGAGACATTATGAAGTGCTGCTACACAGCCATCATATTGACCGGAAGTCCCCTTGAATGGAATTTTGAATTTTACTTTGTATATATGATCAAATGGTCAGCCACCTTTTCAATTCCTTACCATTTATTATATGGGCTTGTTTATTCCAAATCTAATTCTGCTCATACTTCATAGGTTTAATGGAATTTTTTAAAATGAGAAAGCCAATCACTCCCTGTGTTACTTTGTTTAATGTCATCACTCTACTCAAAGCTATTACCCTTTCTCTCTGAACTCCATCCTAACCAGTCTCCTCACTCCATTGGCCCTACTGCCATTCTATTCTCCCTATTCTCCAGCCAGTGAAGTCCCCAAAACACCTATCAGACCATGTCCCTTCCCTTGCTTAGGCCCTTTCATGTCTTCTCACTCTGAATAAAAGTAAACTTCTTAGTAAAGAACGCATTTCCCAAAAGATCTCATCCATGCCTCTGCCTGCCTCTTACAGTACTTTACTTCCTACTCCTTCCTCAGTAAGCACAGTCACAAATTCCATAGAAGACCTTTTACCTGTGTTTTCCCCCCTTCCTGGAGCATTCTTTGCCCAGCACGTTTACAAAATATGCATAGCTACTTCAAAGAGTTAAATCTCACTTTCTCAGCAGCGATGTTCCTCCTCACCCACCTCTTAATCAATACTGAATCTTCATTAAAATTCTATAGCATCCTGTATTTTTCTTTTTGCATATAATCCCAATTTAGAATGTATGGGTATATATATATGTATTTTCAAAAAGTACTTTGTTTAATGAACATTTCCTGATTTGCAGAGGTCACATCTAAGCACAGCATATACAGAGTAATTTTTTAAATGCAGTGTTTATTGTTACAAATAGCTTTTGATCTGATCAGACATTGTATTTTAGGATGCTTCCTCTGGCAATGTTGAAGTCAACCACAGTCATATATCAAAAGGGAGTTTCATGGAAAGCTTGCTGCCATTACATTGAGAGACAAGAAGTAATGAGAGTGTGGATTTCTTCATAGATTTAATATTCTTACAGTACCCCTGTAAGGTAGTAAGGAAGCCAAGGTTCTGAAACTAAATGACCATCTTCCAAGAGGAACTGTGAAAACTTCTTGTGTAATAACTCAGGTCTGAATCTAGATGACCAGGTAAGTGGGGTGCTGAGAGAAACTATAATCCGAACTCCGAGGTAAATCATCAGAATTCTAACAAGGGTGTATGTGGATGCAATCAAAGCCCTGGAATCTATGTAGTTACTTCTGGTGTGTGGTTAACTAAAAGAGAAGATTAAATCAGAAGATAAGAAGAAATGACAAGCAAAGACCTTAAATACTTGATGTTAACACTATAAAATGAACATTCATTCTCCAATTAGGATCAAAGATCTCCCATTAAATATAATGATCTAATAATGACAGGAAATACTTTTCAAAATGAGAAAATCAGCTGAACTGATAACTTGATCAGGTGGAGATCACTTGAGAAAGCGCCACCTATATTTTCCCTTTTGGATACCATGTCTATAATGCTACAAAGTAAGAATGGTAAGGTCATAAAGTAACGGCCAAAGGTGTGATTTACGAAACAGATACACATGAGAGCATTGTTGGGTATGTCAGCTGGCTATACTATTTAGTAATATATTTCTCTAGAAAATTAAGAGAAATTCAGCTTTTCATTTCCCCAGGCAACCTCCCTTAGGGTTAATATCATAGAGACGTGTCGCTTTTGGTCAACAGGCACAAGGAAGAATGGGCATTCCCCACAGCACAGCACTTGACAGTGGCACACTCCCCTTGCCTTACTGTGACATAATTTAAATGACATACACTGAGGTAAAAGTGTAGATTATATTATCTACTTTTAACTAAACTTTATAGAAGGAACAAGTAGCTTAAAGTAATTCCTTCAGTGTTAAAGATAATGCTATCGCTCCTAGAGAAAAAGTCAACACTAATTTTGTCTGCTCTGAGCAGAAGCTGTTAGTCAAATACATAATAAAAATCCACAACACAGGACCTAATCCAGGGCTTCTCAACCAGAGGTAACACTGCATCTGAAAGACATTTTGACGGCTCTACTGAGAGAAGGGTACTACTGGCACCTACTGTGTAAAGGCCAGGGAATCTATTACATGTCCTGTAATACAAAGGACAGGCCACACAACAAAGAATTACTCAGTTCAAGCCATCATAGTCCAACACTGAGAAGCCTGATCCAATCATATTTGACAAGAAACTGCCTCACTTAAAACATTACCCATCTTATTTAAAATATGAATTTGTATCCCTAATTCAATGATGATTCTTGCCATAAAGGTATGTAATGACTTGAGATACTAATATAAAGATAAAGGATAAAGCCATCAGAATTTTAAAATGTTTCATTTTTAGTTTAACTTAAAAGAAGTTCATAATATGTTCCTATTTTATAACACTGTTTTATACAGTGGAACACATTTAAATAAGACATGTAAGGGGAGCATTTTGCTCAAACTCTGAGAGAGCACAAGTCTGGAGGCTAACTAACAGAGATACCAGAGTCCACTAATACAGGAGAGTTTATTAAAATTCTAACAAGTTTTGGCTACACAAAAAGAATAAAGAAGGATGAAAAGAACTTGGTAAAAAAAAGTTCTATTCTTTAGGACCAGCAACAGCAAAGTACTTATCAGGATCAAGATAATAACTCTGACTGAAAATTGCCATGGAAAACCAGTGAAGATGCCAGAGTTATAAAGACAACGACAGAAGCCATCAACAGTTGTAGGTAACCGCCTCATGAGAAGCAGGTACTGCACTTAACAGCAGTAAGCTGGGGCTCTACTACCACAGTGGCTAAGCCAACGCCTCTATACTGACAATGCCTAGGTAAAAAGCCCAAGTTTTTCACTTAGGTGGTGTGGCCCTAGGCAAGTCACATAACTTTTCTAAACAAAGTGTCTACAAAATGGGACACAATACCTACTCTCAGGGTTGTTGGGAAGGTTTACTGTTCTTACTTATTAATTAAGATCACAACCCAGAATTTTTGCTTTGTCATTTAGCTGTGTGACTTCTGGCAAGTTACCTGGGCCCCACATGTCAGTTTTTGGACATTTTTCTTTCAATGACACAAACTTCATTAAGAGTAAACCTGACAATCACGTGAGATACAAAGTGCCTGACAGAAAGCAACTAGTGAACTGAAATAACAAGTGAAATTTTAAATACTCAGATCATTAACCTGATTAATCATAAAATTAAAGAGGCACATTATCATACACAAAAAATCTTTGTGTATCACTCAATGATTTTTATAGTTCTATAGCAACTACCTTTTAAATACCTAATGACAGACATTGCTCCCATTCAGTCACTACTTACTAAGTATCTACTTTGTGCTCAGGCTTGTGTGAAAGCTAGAAATACAGCAGTAAACAAAAGTGACCAGTTCTTGACTGCAAGATCTCACAGGGTCCATTTAATTTTTTTTTTCTAAGCTAAAAATCCCTACTCCTTTCTTTGTTCTTAATGACTCACTAATTTCCCACTCTTCTGTTGGCTGATTTTCTAAAATGCTACTTATCCGTGTCCCACAAAATGGTAGTTTTCAATCTTTATTGTAGATTAAGAGTGGAATTACCAAGTGTTGGTGGTATAGTGGTCAGCATGGCTGCCTTCTAAGAGTGTAATTATTACTTCCAAAAATCACACACAACTATTAGTGTAGTCTAAGAATACATAATTTTTAAAGAGTAACATTATGCTTCTTGTTCATATTAAAAAATACAACTTATTCATTTTTAAAGAGACATGTCATGGACCAGAGACAATAAAAAGGTCTTAGCCATCAAAACTCTGAGCTCACAATAAAAGAGAAATATAGTCATAGACAACTGCATAAAACAGCTACAAATAATAATAGTACAAATAACTGAGATGTGTATAACCATCATGGTAATGCCAAGCAGGTGAGATGTAAAGGAGCTGGTAATGGAGATGGGTAAGAGAACAAGAGAAGTTAATTGAGAATGTTTTGGGAAAAAATGACCAGACTGAGTTCTAAAGAATGAGGAAAAGTTGATGTGTTCGGTGTTCTTCAAAGAGCTACATTGGTGGTATGTTACAAGGAGAAGTCCTTGCCATGCAATATTTATAGTGCACTGTACTCCCTGGCCTATAGGAATTAAATGCCATACAACATATTTTCAGTCTCTATAACAATGAAAACATTTCCAAAAGTCTCCCAGTGAGGCAGGTGTCTCCTCACAAGTCATTAAAAAAAACAGACTAAGGATAGGGGAAAAGACATAAGAGCATTCTTGGACAAACAACCAGGGAGGTGAGGAGAGAGGGAGCAAAAGATAAATTATTGAGAGACGGGGAGTTTGGCTGGTGTTAGAATAGCATTTTCCTAAATGCCTCACAGTACATTAACACATACAAACAATGTTCCATAGTCAAAAGAAGTTCAGAAAATTCTAATTTATAAAAGATCAAGTTTCTTTACTAAGTTCTTCTGGTAGGACTGGTATCTTACTAAGCATGACCATTAAACATAAGATATGCAAGGTTAAAGCCAAAATCAGCTGAGCAGAACAAAAACCAACATGAAATCACCAAACAAGAATCTATGTGAAGTCAGTTTTGTAACTAGTTTCATCCATGTATATCCTGCCCCAATGAACTGCCTTCACCCTAACTGAATGAGTGTTTTGCCCAAAAATGAAAACATTTTTTTAAATCAATGAAAAAGGACTAATGAGATAGATGGCGAGCAAGTTTCCTGAGACAAGATGTCTGAAAAAAATCTTGTGCAGGTCTAGGTTCTCCTTATGTTCTCCATAGCATTTCTGAGGAAGATCAGGGTTAAACAGAAGTGCTCTGCGACCGTTGGAGGGATTATGTCAACATTATGAGATTAGGAAACATGTAGGGTGATACTTACAGGTGTGAGAGAGTGACTTGTTAGCCAGCAATGAGAGAAAACCCACCCTATACATGGATGGTCCAACTGGCAGCTTAAAGTAAATAAACAAGGAAGAAGGAAGATTGGTACAGCTAAAGAGCTCTAACTTTTGCCATCATCTTTAGACACCTGCTTGCTCCTGTCTTCACACTGCTGATCTCCATTGCAGATCTATTCCACTCTCTGGTCTTTGTCACTGCTTTTTAGACACTGGCCTTCAGCAGACACACTTGCTGTCCTGAAGCCTTGGACTGGTCTTCTACCTCACGTCAATGCACCCTACTGCTCTGGCATGTGCACATGGCTATTGTGGACTATTCTCAGACATGTAAGCTTCCAAATATATTCCATATATGTGTGTGTGTGTGTGTGTATATATATATATATATATATATATATATATATATATATATATATATATAAATTTCTATTAAGTACCAAATTTCAAACAAATGTTGTACATAAAATCTATACTGAGCTATGTAGGACAAGGGTGAGTATTTAGCTCAGTCACAGAACACTTGCCTTGCATGTACAAGGCCCCGGGTTCAACTCCCAGCATCACATGAGAAAAAGAAAGAGAAAAATCTAATTATGAGCTTGAAAATTGGGATCCATAAGAACCAGATACAAAACTCATGTGCAGAAGAACCAAGAAATTTCCTACATACCACCAAGAAGCAGTAAGAAAATGTTTTTTTTTTTAAATCACATTCACAATCGCACAGAAAAGATTCTGAGGAATAAAACCAATCTTTCACTCCCAAAGTATTAGAATATTATGTACACAACTACAAATCTCTATTTAAAGAAAAATTAAAAGATCTATGATGTTCATGAGTTGGAAAATTCCTTACTGTAAGTAACAATCTCATACACAAACACACACACACATATATACACACATGTCCCCTATATTACTATATGAACTCAATACAATTACAATCAAGATTCCAGCAGGACTCTAGACAACCTGAATCTACTAGTCATGTGGAAAAGTAAGTGGGCACAGGTTTGCACAAAATAAACGAAGAAAACAGAACAGCCACTAACAAAAACCCAAGACATTACAGAAAGCAGTGGGGACCTGATGGGACAAGAGACAAACAGAGGTCAGCCCAAGGGAACCTGGTATGTGTTGGAGGCTACTTCACCAATCAATAATAACAAGACATGTACAAATGGGATTGGCATAGTCTTATCTCTCTAAATATCTTCATATTTTCCCATAACCAGGCTGTATAAATAACTTAACACACTCCTTTAAACTTTGAATTTATCAGACAATAGCACAGAGAAGATACTCTATAACCCTAGGGAGGAAAGTTTCTAAATTAGAAACAAAAACAAAACCCATTTAAAAAGATGGATAAATTCAACTGAAATGACAAACTTATTTATAACAAAAGACAAATATTTCAGCACATACGAGTAAAGAATTATGATCCTAATAGAAAGCACCTAAAAATAAGTGGCTATAAGATGTTCACAGTAAGTCGAGAAAAAAAATCCAAAGGCTTATAAACATAATAAATTCAACCTCAATAGCAATCAGAGATGAAAATGAAAGTAAGATCATTGGGTACACTCCCTTCGCAGATAGAGGGAGCTTTTAACCCTTTTTCCTTTGTTTCTAAATGAAGACCTATTAATTTATACCTTGAGCCCTGCATCCAGGATTAAAAAAAAAAAGTGAGGTCATTTTTTCTTCATTATATTTTTATTTAAAAATTATATGGAAAAGAATTTGCAAAACATATTTAGGCAATAACTATAAAGTAAGCCCTATGTAACCATATTCCAGGTTAATAAACAGAATTATCCAGGCATGGTGCCACACACCTGTAATCCCAGCACTATGGGAGGCTGAATCAGAACTGCAAATTCAAATGCAGCCCTGGCAGCTTAGCAACTGAGAGACCCTGTCTCAAAATTTAAAAAGGGGAGCTGGAGGAATGGCTCAACAGTTAAAGCGCTTGCCTAGCTAAGGGCTAAGTACTGGAGCTCGATTCCCCAGTACCACGTTAAACTGGATGTGGTGGCACATGCCTGTCATCCCAGCACTCTGGAGCCTGAGGCAGGAGGATTGCCATGAGTCCAAGGCCAGCCTGGGCTCCAGAGTGGTTCAGGATCAGCCTGGGCTACAGAGCGAGACCCTGTCTCAAGGAAAAAAAAAAAAAGTGGACCACTCAAAATTTAAAAGGGGGATGGAGATGTAACTCAGTGTGAAGGTCTTGGGTTAATTTCCTAGAGGGGAGGTGGGGAGAAGAAAAGCCAAAGAATTAAGTGAACATTGTTAATCTTAAGTCACCCATTGTGTCCTTCCTCGACAACATAAACGTTCTGTCATTCCTGAGGTAACTGTTATCACTCATCACTTTCTGATTATTCCCCTGATCTCCTTACAATCCATTTGTTCTACACACAGTTCTAGTACCTATATGTACATTCCTGAACAATATAGTTAATTCCACATTTTTGAACTGTTTTGAACAAAATCATGTTGCATGACATCTTCTGTGACTTGTTTCTAATGTCTGTTTAATCTTATATTCATGAGATTCATACATATTGATACACAGGATGTCTGTGGTTTGTATCTTTCCAATCTATTGGAACTAAGTTTTAACTCTACAAGAAAATACACAATGACTTTTATCTACTCGTCTACTGATGAACATTTTATTTTTTATATTTTGGGCATAATCTGAATGCTATTGTGAACACTCTTACACACGTTTCCTAGTTCATGTACTCACACATTTCTCTAGGGCAATAGCTGACTCGTAAAGTACGACTCCTTGCCACTAGCATGGCCTAGGGATGCAGAATCGCAAACCGAGGCTCCACCACTTCCTAGTCAACCAGAAACTGCAGGGCTGGAAATCAGCAGTTTTAATAAACTCTCCAAGTAATTCCGATATGCAAGTGGAGTAGGTTAACTGTCTGAGTAGGCCATCCTAATTTATATTTCCTTCAGCAGTAGAAATTTCTGCCATTTTGTATCACTACTACTGTTAATTAATGCCATGTCTCATTTCTATATAAAATGATCTCTGATTGTGAACAAAGTTGCCAAAATGGTAGGGACACAGGTTATGCATGGACTAAGCAACATGGACTTCCACTCACCTAGGATGACCTGGCTAAAGCCATAGCTGAGTGCCCACTCTGGCAGCAGCAGAGACCAGGGCAAGGTTCTCTAGAGGTTGGTTGTATGTGCTCTGAACTAGCATCCAGCATACGGTATTGTTTCCCTCACAGCCAAGATTCATGAGTCCAGGGGGCTGGAGGAATGGCTTCAGTGGTTAAAATACTTGCCTAGCAAGCACTAAGTCAAGCACTAATTACCTGAGTTTGATTCCCTAGCACCACATCAAGACAGGCATGGTGGAGCATGCGTATTATCCCAGAACTCAGGAGGCTGATGCAGGAGGACTGCTGTGAATTCTGAGTCAGCCTGGGTGCCATAGTGAGTTCAGGACCAGCCTGAGGTTACAGAGTACGGCCCCATCTCAAAAAAAAAAAAAAAAAAAAAAAAAAAAAAAAGAAAAAAAAATTCATGAGTCCAGAAAGCAAAGGGTGACAATGGGAATGGTACCATTCATCTCACCCTGAGTGATCCACAAGCAGAATTTTTCCTTCTGGTTTCCACCCTTTATGCTCTGCTGGCCAAGAAGTCTTAGTCCAACAAAGGAGAAGGCACAATAATAATTCCACCAAAATGAAAGCTAAGACTTCCTCTATCCCCCACCCCCAGGTCATTTGATGCTCCTCATGTCTCTGAGGTACCAAGGCTAAAAAGTGAGTTGCAGTGTTGGCAGGGGTGATCTAGACTACCCAGGGAAAATAGGACAATGGAGAAAAGGACGAATATATCCTTTGGGGCATCTCCTAGTATTATCATGCCTTGTTATTAAGGTCAAAGGAAAATTGTAACAACTCAATCTAGACAACATGACAAATGGTCCAGAACCTTCAGAAATGAAAGTACAAGTCACCTTGACAGGTGAAGAATTAAGACCTGCTGAAGTGCTTGCTGAGGCTTGCCGAGTGGGTAGCAGAAGAAGGTAGTTATAAATACTAGCTAATACCATGTGACCAGGAAAGGACACAAAGACCACAACTGCCACAAGTATTTCTTTCCTGTCTTGTCATTACACTTGTGTATACACAGGCATTGGGCAGACATCTTTTATTTCTTTGTAACAAAATGAAGATTGACTTAGTATTAGTACTAAGTACTGCTAAATCTACATTATAATATTTAAGTTATGGAATATTAGAAGAGTAACAATCTCCCAAGAGAAAACTTTGCCTTGTATTCTGGTAAGGCAATATGTTTCTGCTTATGCAAGACAGCTGCATCATGTCTGGCATAACTATGAACTTCGCTATTGTATTTCAAGATTAAATCGGGATCAAGGAGATGTGTCTCGCTGTCAAGTTGACAAGGTGTGGACCGTGACCATTAATCATCCTTTGTCAACTGTAGTCAAGAAAAATCAAGCAAATGAGTAAGGCACGTTTTGAGTGTGTCTATGGATGACTGACACATAAGCCAGCAAACGAACAGAAGACCCACCCTCGATGCGGGTAGCACCAACTTATCAGCTGGTTGAGAACAAAATGGGAAGGAAGAAGGTGTGTCTTCTGAAAGAGCTCCAATCCTCACCATTGCCTCTAGAGCAGGTCTCCAGCACAGACTAGCACTGGCAATTCCACAGCGAGCTTCCAGGCTGGTTTCCTCGTTCCTGTATTCCCTTCTTCTGTAGCTTCAGTCTTCCTGTCTGAGCAGCTGCCGGCTCCTCCGGCTGTGCCACATGAAGCCATTTTGGATTATCTTTCTTATCTGCAGAGAGCAGATTTTGTAAGTCTACCTAACAATTCCCCCCACATATATATTTTTATTAATTGTTTTTTCTAGAGAACCCTAGGTAATAAATCAATGTTTAATACTGTAAAATGCTTTAATTTCTAACAGTCTAATCTACATAAAATCATCTCTCGTTACGGTTTTAATTTTATTCCTCTACTATTTATATAGTTAAAGATAATTTCACATTTGTTGGTCACATAAATGTATTTAAAATTGAATGCCTGCTCAGTTTCTTGCCCTTTCTTCTGCTTTGTGTTCTGAGACAAGGAGTTATTTATGTGTACTTTTTACATTAGTTGTCCCTTCATCACACACTGTGGTAGGACTCCCACAGGCCTCCAATGATTCTTATCCCTTGGTATTCAGGTCTTGCACAATCTCCCCTTGAGTGTGGGCTACAGTTATTGACTTGCTTCTAACAGAAGTGATAGGATGTCACTTCTAAGATTAAGCTATGAAAAAACTGTGGCTTCCATTTTGGGCAGTCTCTCTCACTTTCTTCTAGAAAGCTGGCTGTCAAGCTGTGGACTTGCCCATGAGTAAATTTGGAAGTGGGTCTTTTAAAGCCTGCCAAAAAGCAGGTTCTCCTTCAGCAGAACCTTGAGATGCCTGTAGCCCTTGACTGACTGCAGCCTCATGAGAGTCCAAGCCCAAACCACCTAGCTAAGCTGCTATGATTCCTGACCCATGGAGACAGCGAGCTAAATATTATTTTCAGCTACTAAGTTTTGGAGTAATTTATTAGAACATTAGATAACTACTTATACGTATGTTGCAGATGTCTTCACCTATTCTGTGCCTTAGTAAGATTTAAATGAGTAGAAATTTCTATTTTTATGTAGTAAAAGTTATAGGTTTTCGTGGTTAAATGTCTTATTTAACAAATCATTCCTCACGATAAAGTGTAGCTCAGTGTAAAAGCACATGCTTAGCATGCCTGAGACCCTGAGGCCAATCTCCAATACTCAAAGAAAGGAAGGCAGAAGATGCCATGAGTTTGAGGCCAGCCTGAGTCACAAAGTGAGTTCAGGACCTTTGGACTATGCTGAGAGACCCTGCCTCAAAAACTATCAAACCAAACCAAAAAGCCAGAAAAGAAAGAGGTTTTTAAGGGAAGGGAGGGGAACCTTTCCTTAACTTCTTGCTTTCTTTTTGTATTTAGTCTATTAGGAATTGATTTTTACTAAGAGTAACAAGGATGTATGTGGAGGAGGTCCAACTTAACACAGGTAAGCAACTGTTCCAGCAAATGGCTCTCCTCTCAACTAGTTTGCTATGTAGCTATGTCTGCCTACCTACTCTGATATAAACACATAAAATTCATTTCCAATGTCTACTTATTTTCATTTGCCATTTTATCAGTGACATTCCCTTTCTATAAGCCCCTAAGATATATCACAAGCTACAACTAAAAATCTACACCTAGAGGCCATCAAGGTAATCTCTCTCTCTCTACCCATAGTCTGGTAACTCTTTAAATATCATTCAGCATTCGATTCCCTCCTCCCTATCTGACAAAACTATAATCCAATTGACACTATATTAGAGATCTATTTTAGGTAAAACCTGCTACTTTTAAACTTCCTCCTGTTAAAAGAAGTTAGCAAAGAACTAAAAATGTACAGGGAAAAACACATAAGAACAGAAATTTTAAAATACAAAAATCAAATAAAATTGGAGTGATCGGTTTCTTGGTAGTTCTGATGCCACCTGATATTTTAGAAAGTGATCTTTTAAAAACTCTAGATATTGCTAAAAGTGGATCCAATCACTACCTCTGAGTGGTAGCCAGGTATCTTATTCTCCCAGGTAATAATTGGGGCCCATCAGTCAATAGCACATAGCATTCAAAATCTGTTGAAAAGAATTTAAAAAATATTCCCACCTTAATTTCTTCAAGTATATTCTGGCTATTCTTGGTCCTTTATATTACCACATACTGTGCTTTAACACAGAAATTGTTAAAGCAGGGTGCCTATTTAAGCTTTAACTATTATTCTATATATAGATCTGTACATCTTAAATATTTAAAATTTAGTTAAGTATCTCCTTTACTAAGACATTTTTTCATCCTCCAATACCTATGCCCATTTCAAATGACATATTCCTCCTTAGCAATCCTTCAGTATCTGGAGCACATTTTTGTCACAGTACCATTCCCTAAGTTTTGGCCTACTCATCTGCTCCTACCATTAGAATGGAAGCCAGAAATTATTCTCTCTGTAACACATGACCTATAGCACATAACGCAGCACAATGGATCTCAATTTTTAATTTGAATACCTCTAGGGAATTATTAAATGTAACCAATCACTGCATAGTATAAATTACCTCGTAAGGAAAAGAGCTACCATTTAATGAATACCTTTGGTGTATTGGGCACATCTGCTGAGTATGTGGATGCTTTATCATTCTTTCTTTTGATATGTAGTTTATAAAAGGCTCAAAACAGTATCACATGGTATGCTGGATAATGACAGTTATTACTGATCTGGGAGTCACAGTCTTGTAAGAGTCAATAAGAATACTGACCCACGAGGAGGCATTATTTCCATCATGTTATAGTTGTAGAAAAAAGGCTCAAATAAATTCAAGTAATATATCCAAAATTGTACTTGATTCTTTTTTCTAGTCCACCATCACATTAAAGGATTGGGAAAGCTTCATGAAAAATAGAGCAGAATGGGTTGCAGAGAGAGGATAGAAAGGAAAGACATGGAATTTCAGGCAAATCAGAGCTAACAAAAAAAGAAAATAAAGCACAGAAGAGCTCAGTGTGCTCAGAACTCTGAAGTTGTTACAAGTCTGACCTAGCAGCAAAATACAGGAACACGAGCAAAAACAAACTGGACTGCTATTATGAGATGAAGAGGGTTTTGAATGCCAATGTGAAAAAAATTTAATTTGTAGTAAAGGGGCGTTAATAAATTTTGTTGAGCAAAGAAGTGCTATGACCAGAGCTATGCTTCAAATGCTTACAAAGATGTACCTGACAGGATATGCAGTGACAAGACCAAAATAAATGAAGACTAATGTTAGAGTCATGGAAAGAAATAATCAGAGGTTAGGGCAATAGGAGAGAAAGAAAAAGAAAGATTATTGCAGAGGGGAAATCAGAAGTATTTAGAAGCTTATTGCTCAAAAAAACAAGAAGACAGAAGCAGAGATGCTCCAGGGTTGTGAACAGAAAGTATAAATAGAAAATAAAAATAAAAAAGGAAACATAAAGTAAAATATAACTAATTTACTGTAGACTTATTGAGTTTTTCTTTTTTTTTTGTGAGCCATTCAGGTAAAGATACCCAAGAGACAAATGGAAACACAGGACCGCCATCATAGCTCAGGAGGTTGTCTCGCCGAAGAACAGACTGCTGAGTAATAAGAAATGAAAAACTAGAAGTAAGCTTTGAGCCAGACATGGTAGTGCATGCCAGTGACTCCAACACTCTGGGAGGCTGAGACAGGAGAATCCTAAGTTTGAGCCAAGCCTGGGCAGTGCAGCAAGACCTCCCACCAAAGTTAAAAAATAAAAAGGGCTGGGAAGGCTGGGGATATAATTTAGAGTGTAGTGGCTCAACCACTTTAAAAAAAAAAAAAAGTTTGAGTACTAACAGCAAGCAGTAAGTGACCCGAAGGACAAAATAGAACCTTAAAGCAGTAACAGTCCAGAGAAGGTATTTTTTTGGCTGGAATAACCTGGATATGTCTGAAGGCAAACAAGTAACTGTGTCAAAGAAGCTTCTAAAAGGGTGTGGGTACGCCTGTATCTGTTTGTTAAATAACGAGTGGGTAGAAATATTTGATAGAAAGAAAAGATACACTGTTTTGTGATGTTTCCAAAAACTGAACTAAGGTAGTTAGACCCTAGATATAAAAGGATGAGACCCCAAGAGATTAAAGGAAGGTATATTTGGGCTTCATAGTATAAGGTACCTTTATTAACAGAAAGATATTTAGCAAAGGAACCAATTGCCTCACCATTGAAGATATCTGACTGATGGTTTAAACATCTGTAAGTAGATGCTATGGAAAAAATTCTATATTATGTAAGAGCTGTGACTAGATTCTGCTTCACCCTAAAGATTAACTTTTCTCATATTAAGCAGGAATTCCCATTCCTCCCTCCCCTTTACTCCCTGATCTCCTCTCCTCTCCTCTCTCTTCTTTCCTCCCTCTCACCCTCTCCGCACTTCTCCTTTTTGCAGTGTTAGGGACTGAATTCAGGGCCTGACATGCTAGGCAAGTGCTCTACCCTTGAGCTCAACCCCAAGAGTATTCTACTTTCTTTGTCTAGAATTTGCCTATTCTATGTATTTCATTATGTAAAAACCATACGCTATTTGTGGGTTTTTTGTATGTAATTTACTTCACTTAGTATAATATCTTCAAAGTTCATCTATATCACAGGAATGTATCAGAATCTTATTCCATTTTATGGCTAAATACTCCATTCATACATACATTACATTTTATTCACTAATCTATTGATGAATATTGATTGTTTCTACCTTTGCCTATTATGAATAATTATGAATGATGGTGCATTGAATATTGGTCTAAAAATCTGTTCAAGTCTTTGTATTCAATTTTTTGGGGGATACAACTGGAATTGTTTAACTATGGGATAATTCTATGTTTAACCTCTTAAGAAATCATCAAACTGTTTTCCACAGTGTTTACATGACTTTATCAACAATGTATGAGGGTTCCAATTTTTCTATATGCTCACCAACAATTATTCCTGTTTTTTAAATTATACCTATCCTAAGTGGGAAGTGCCAACTCTTCATGGTTTTTGACTTTCATCTTCCTAATGACTAAGTAATGCAGTTATTGGAAAGATGGAAAAGTTACTGGTATAGATAACAGTGATTATTATATAATATTCTGAATGTATTTAAGGCCACTGAATTATACATTTATGATAAATGATAAAGATTAGGGCTAGGGTTGGAGCTCAGTCGCTGAACATCCGCACAGCATGCAAAGTAAAACAAGACAAATCAAATGATCCTCCAAGCCAATAAAAATTTATTAAAAGATTTGATGAAGGAAAGAAAAATACCAGTTGAGAATTTTAAACTGGAAAGGTATTTAATACAAGAATTAAGATGCTTATCAGTTATTCAAAATAAAAGGAGGATAAGAAATTAGGACTCAGCCACTAGACTTGGGACATAATGTATATTCTATGAGCCACAAGGTTTAAAGCTGCTGCCACTGATAGGACTGACTTACCTTTCCAGAAGCTGGTAGTGAACCCTGGAAAAGTCAATTCAAACACCCAAACTGCATTTAAACACTTAGATGTCACAACCATGTCAGTAAGCTAAAACAGCAGAAAAAAGAGCTGCTGCTTTCTTTGCCTTTCCAATGTGGAAATGCATCTAACTTTGGGAAGAACCCTTACTGCATACCCCACCACTGGGTGCAAGGAAGTTTAGGAAAAGCACTATATGTCATTAAATTTTTTAAGATGTTAAAATAGGGAAAATGTGAAAATTGGAATACATTTTATAATCAACAATACACACATCTACTGGAAATATCCTATTTTAGAGATACAAAGATAATAGGGAATCTGTGAATCAATGACATCTTATACTGAATTTCAAAAACTGGCT
This sequence comes from Ctenodactylus gundi, assembly GCA_004027205.1. Taxonomy (NCBI): domain Eukaryota; kingdom Metazoa; phylum Chordata; class Mammalia; order Rodentia; family Ctenodactylidae; genus Ctenodactylus; species Ctenodactylus gundi. The sequence continues at coordinate 297,501 of PVKB01000562.1, forward strand.
TTTCAACCTTTCCTAACTAAAACTGGGTCAAACATGTTTTTATGCTATATTCTAAAAGTATTACATTTGCATTTAATCTTCCCAAGGTTTGTAAAAATTATTAAGTAAATGCCTAAATCAATCATTTCAAAACTTTCTAGGACCATTTCTTTGAAAAGGCATTTTTCTCTAATTTTCAGTATACAACTATTATACAATCAAAGTAATTTATGTGCAAAGATTTTCTATTCTGTTCCACTGTCCATCCATCTCTCACAAGAGAACTCATGACAGTGTCTTAATTACTGCACTTTGTGTTTAGTAACTGACAAAAAAAAAAAGGCCTTTCACCTTATTCTTCTTTGAGTACATTGGCTATTTTGTGATCTTCCATAACAATCAAAATCCACCAACCAATCAAACACAAAACACTCTAATAATCCTTCAATTGGGATCATACAAAGCCATTTGGGAAAACTTAGTATGTGTGCATTTCAGAGTCTATATGACATGGCATTTGGCACTGAGCACTATGTCTTCTATACCTTACTTCAATAAGGCTTCTAAAATTTCAGCTATTTTCTAGATTTATATCTGAGTACATCTTTTTTTCTGTTTGTGCTATTTTCAATGATGGTTTTGGATTATTTCCTATTTGCTGCTACTTAAAAGTAATAAAATTGATCTCTGACCTCATTATTTCTAACGATTTGTGTGGGTTTTTTTAGATTTGATAAACACACACTAATGTAGTCTATGTGTTGTGTGTGGCTTCATTTCTTCACTCATGACCTTTGATTTTAAAGTTTATTGCTCTTGCCTTATTCCACGTCAAAACCTTGAGTGCAACTCCAACTAGCAGTAGTTACACTGGACAAATGAGTTGCATATTTCTCCCACACAACTGTCTTAGCCTTTCATATTTTAATTAAGGCTTACTAGTATCTTAATGTATATTTTGTTCTTCACTTCACTTCAGACCTTTATCTAAAAACATTTCTACCTAAGGTATGTATTTATAATTTGCTGTTAAGAAGGTAAGCCTGTTTAATTTTTTACTTCACTCTCATCCTTGAGGAGTATTTTTGGCTTTGTTTTTGAGACAGGGCCTCACTCTGCAGCCTAAGTCAACCTTGAACTCATGGCAAGCCTCCTGGCTCAGCCTCCCCAGTGCTGGGATTACAGGCACTGTAATTACTCCCATCACTCCCATCTTTATGTGGTGCTGGGGAATCGATCTCAGGTTGTGCAAGTGCTTTCACTCCTGAGCCATTCCTCAAGCCCAAAGGATATTCTACTAAGTACTGAATTCTACACTGGCAGTATTTTCTTTGAGATGCATGGTTTTCTGTTGAAAAGCCAGCTGTCAGTCCACAGATGCTCCTCTGAAGGACATCATCTTTTGTCTCTGACTGCTTTTAAAATTTCTCCCTGTGTATATGGGTATAAGAGGTTTTACTAAGATCTGCCTTAAGATTTTTATGTTATATCAACTTGTCTCTCATCAACTCTACAAAATTTCAGCCAGGAATACCTTTTCCGATATACCATGACACCATTCTCTCCCTCCTCCCTTTCCACAGCTCTGATCAAACATATTAGATATCACTTTACTTTCCCTGCCTCAAACATTCCAATGTTCCCATCTTCTCATTTCATGAAGCTTTATTCTCGTGAATTTCTTCTGCCTCATCTTGCAGGCAAATTAGTTCTTTCTTCAGTTGGGCCTTTCAATTAAGTATATTTGATATATAGTAGTTTTGGCTTCTGGAGATTTTTTCCCCTCAAATCTATAAGTCACTTCTTCCCAGGTGGTCTTCCAGTTTGTCTTCAATTCCTTAATTTTTAGTAGTCTTTTCTGTTGTTTTTGCAGTACTGGAGATTGAAATAAAGACCTTAAAGAGCAACATCGTCAGCCCTTCTTTATTTTTCATTTTGAAAAAAGATCTTTCCAAATTGCCCAGAGTGGGCTGGAATCTGCAATCCTGTTGCACCCCCAAAGTGCTGGGATTATAGGTGTGTGCTACCACATTCCTCAACAGTAACTCCTCAAATCCATCTGAGCTACCAACATCTGAGAATTCTGTGGATCTTTCTCTGCTTTCTTCTGTTTCTTAGTCATACTATTTGAATGCATGCTTAGCTATTATTTTCTTTAAAACAAAAACAAAAAAAAACCAAACTTACTTTGAGGTATTAAGAAAATGACAATTTTTTGTTTTGAGATAGGGTCTCACTCTGTAGTCCATGCTGGTCCTGAACTCACTATGGAGCCCAGGCTGGCCTTGGACTCAGGGCAATCCTCCGGTCTCAGCCTCTCGAGTGCTGGGATTACAGGCGTGCACCACCACGCCCAGCTTATGTGGTGCTGGGGAATCAAACTCAGGTACTTAACACTTGACTTAGCGCTTGCTAAGCAAGTGCTTTAACTGCTGAGCCATTCCTCCAGCCCTGACAAATTTTAATTATATTGCTTGAAAAATCTCACAAATCTAGAGCACTTACTATACTACATGTAATTTGCCTTATTATTATTATCTTACTATGCTGATTACTTGTGATTATCCTTGAAAAATTATTGGCACCAATTCAGAGGTAGTAAGAAAATGAAAAATTTTAATTATGTTGCTTGAAAAATCCCACAAATCTACAGCACTTGCTATACTACATGTAATTTGCTTTATTATTATCATCTTACTGTGCTGGTTACTTGTGATTATCCTTGAAAAATTATTGGCACCAACTCCAGGAGAACGAAGGACCCCCCTCTACAGATTATTTGCCTTTCCTTCTGCAGGCCCTAGAAATACAATTAGTCTGAAACCAGAAACCACAATAAATGGCTTGAGTCCCTGGGCCACCCAGAAAGTAAACCTGAGCTACAAATCAGTATAATGGCTAAAACTTGTTCACAGGTTAGACATTTGTTTTTCTTCCCTGTTCCATTCAACCTTCCCTATAATGGCTCAGACATGGAAGTGAGTAGGCAAGTTACTTCTGCTTCACCTATAATCTAGTGATGGAGTCCTGGGGGGTCCCATTTAAGAATAAGGTTGTTCTTCTTGACTCTCCCTTTAAATACACTTTAGGCCTTAACTTCTGTCCTTTAACCTCAAGTCTACCAAAACCAAAGTCCAAACCCACAGAGATTGGCAACTGCCCTTACAGCAGAAACAACTTCATCCTCTACTTACTTCTTTAGGTTCCTGCTTTTTCCTAGATTTTGGCCTGGTCCTCATCACTATCTTTTCAGTTCTCAAATTCCTTTAAGTTTTCTTTAAATTAATAATTCCAAGATTGTTAGCTGTTTTTACTAGAAAGTGTCGTCATCTTAATAACTCAGTCTGTTAATGAAATTAGAAATTGATTCCCCCTTCTTACAACAACTATCCGTAACATTCCCTGCACTATCCTAAATTAAAACTTACAAAGAAGGTACCTTAGTACAATTTTAGAAGCTAATATAATACTATCTACTAATTCTACTATCAAGTATATGAGAGAAATACTTATAATATAATATTTCAAAATATACACAGGCAATTACAATAAATGATAGGAGAGTTGGCGTGCACCTATATTGTGACTTGAACAGCTACAACTTTAGACTGAAGAGATGGAGTTACAAATATTGCATAAATGGTGCTGCCATCAATTATGTGATTTTTCTCCCATCCAAATACTAACCAGGCTTGACCCTGCTTAGCTTCTGAGATCAGATGAGATTGGGCATGTTCAGGGTGGCATGGCTGTAAATTACATTATTTTCTAAAGTAGAAAATTCTTGATAATATTCAGAAAAACCTGCAATATTCCTTAAATATGCATAACTGAATCCTGAAAAATTTCAAGAATATTAAAAATTCCTTATACATAAAGCAGAGTTAATGTCTAAGCTCAGATCATTTTGATTACTTTTTTCACCTATATTGTCAACTCTAACAAGTTATTCTCTAAGCCATGTGGTTATTTGGATGTATTAGTTTGGGTTTTTCAAAAGGAAGAATTTACAAATTTTATCACAATGAGGATATATTAGGAAGGCTTAGAAATCCCAGGATAGAGATTAGTCCAAGATGGCTGCTCAGCCATTCAGTAGATCTCCCGTCCAGGACTGCAAGACAGCGGGCGGGGTAAGAGTCTGCTGCAGATCTTGATTGTTCGAAGAACAATGGCGAAGACTGGAACCTGAAGATCGGTGACTGAAGATCAGCGATGGGCAGACAGGTGCAAGTCAAGATTGGAACAAATCTGTGATAGAGAACTGTGGTGTGTAGCAAGTTGGCGTCCACTGACAATTACGAAAGCGAGAGCTTTCCCAGAGGAAAAAAGATGTAATAATCTTCCTTCTTTTTATAGGCCTGGCGGGTGTTCCAGTTGGACCTCCCACATCTGGGTGGGTGCTTTTCCCTCACAGGCCAGCCCACAAATTCCTCACACTGGAATCCAGGATGGTTTTCAATTCCGAATTAAGGCATGGTTCTCAAATCCTAATCCTAATGGAGGTGTGGTTCCTAATCCCCTCAAATTGGCATAATCCCTTCAATAATCACATTGGAACAGTTTTTAAATATGCAATCTGCCCTTAATGTTGGAGGATAGCTGAATTCCTTGGTCCCTGTTCATTAAATTCTAATATTGTCTCCATCTTTGTCACAACCAAAAGATCTCCAAGGATTTCAACCCACTGCATACCATACAAAGTACAAATGTTCTGTTTATCATTCTTTTCAAAAATCTCATCCCATCTAATTTAGCCAAATTTTATTTTATTTCACTTTTTTGAGACAGGGTCTTGTTCTGTAGTCCAGAGTCCTTAACTCAATATGTAGCCCAGTGCCCTGAACTTACTACTGTGTAGGCCAGGCTGGCCTCTAACTCATGGTAATCCTCCTGCCTCAGCATTCTGAGTGTTGGGATTACAGGCATACACTTGCACATGATAGGCACAATACTACATTCAGCTTATGCAGCACTGGGAATCAAGCCTAGGGTCTTGTGCTTACTAAGCAAATGCTTTAACTGTTGAGTTACACCCCATACCTTTGTCAAATTTTATCATACAACCTGCAACTATAACCAAATCATTCTACTCTCTAACCAGAACTATCATATATATTTCCAATTCTTTACAAATTCTTTTTCCATTACCTATTATAGCCTTTTTTTTTCTTCTTCTCTATCTACACTAAAAACTAACCTATGTTAAGACTTCATTAGGGCATAAATAACCTTCTATTTCTAGACCCCTATAGCATTAATTGTTCTGCATATCCACTTTGGCACTAAGTATATGCTGCAGTGTGCATGCCTTGTCTCTTCAATTTAGAGTGTTATCTCAACTGGGAGTGGCAGCATAATGCCAGCACTGTGACAGGCTGAGGCAAGAGGATCCCAAATTTGAGTCCTGCCTGGGCAACTTAGTGAGAGCACATCTCAACAAAACAAAACAAAAGCCAAAGAGGGGGCAGGGATACATCTCTGAGGGAAGACCTGCGTATAATTCCTCAGTACCAAAAAAGAAAAAAAAAGTGTTACCTCGAGGGCTAAAGTGTAGCTCAGTGGCAGGGCATATGCCTATCATGTGCAAGGACCGGGGTTTGACCCCCTAGACTGCCCACACACAGAGAAAAATAGGTTATTTTTTGGAAACAGTTTCTCCCTCCAAACAAAATCTGAAGCATAATTCTGCTTTGGTTGAAGAAGAAACCAGCCCCCTATTCCCTCTATTCCTATAAACCAAAGCCTGGCCTATCTATGAGTTTCTTCCATACAAGCTGGCCCTCAGACAACCGTTCCACTAACATAGTTCCACACAACCCCTAACTTTCTAGGACTGAAGAATTTAGTTCTGATTAAACCAACATAATTCTGAAAACAAACTGGACAGCTGTGGTTAGAGACCAGTATTTAGAGAAGAAAACTGCCATATTCCATGTGAGTAGTAACTATTTGGATTATGAATACTAAAAAAAAAAAAAGACTCAGTTATCTAAATAACAGCAGGTACTTTTGCTAAGCAAAGGCAAAATAAATACAAATCCTACCACACTCTTGACTTTAAAAGGATTAAAGCTGGGGATAGTGGCAGGTGCCTAGAATCTTAACTATTCTGGAGGCTGGGCAAGGAGGATCACTAGAACCCAAGAGTGTGTGGCCAGCCTAAGCAACCATCAGACAGACAGACAAGCAAGTTTAGAGCTGCACTTATCAAGTTAGTTACTAGGTACATGAGCCCACTTAGTTTTATAACAAAATTAAATAAAATTTAAAATTTTGTTTCACAGTCCTACTGTGCAAGTTTTGAGCACACAAGAGCCATGTGCATATATGGCTAATGTCTCACACTTTAGACAACACAGAATATTCCCATTAGAAAGTCTAACTCAACAAAATGATGGCTTAGAAAATATTTAAACAAAGAAAACAATTACAACACAATAGTGTGAGTAGAATGATAACAGAAGATGTTTAAAAAAGCAGAGAAGCACCTAATTAGGTCTGAGAGATTAAGTACGGCTTCCTATCATAAATAATAGGTAATTTGAGTCTGTAAAGTTTGAAGGATGAGGACAGGAGAAGGAATCTGCATTTCTGGCGGTACAAGTTGGTTCACCAAGTTGGACTTTGGTGTAATTATTACTTTGGTTTGTTGCCCAATCTAAGGTAAACAGGCACTTGATCTCATCTCCAGAGGAAAAGCTGCATAAAACACATGGCACTGCAATCACTGTTCTGTGCAGTACAAAAAAATCAGATCGCAATGATGGGAATGCTATCTATATAGACCCAAAATAAACAAATGTTCAATACAGAAAGAATGAAGGTAATTTTTTAAAAGAGGAAAAAAACCTGTTAAAAAATCAGTTTAGCTAAATTCATGGCAGGGTAATGGCAGATACTACATGAGAAAGTAGTATTCATGTCCTATTTCCCAATGATGCTATGTTTGAGTCAAAATGAGAATGACTCATACCAAATGTCTAAACTGCCTTGGCAAGGTACATTTAAAACTCTGATCACAGGACCTACACCAAAAAGTTAGGAGACCCACAATGCTGTCCAGATATTTCATAACTTAAATACTGTCCCTTTATTTTAACTATTTGATCGTAACTTATTCACTCTCACATGCAACTAAACAACTCTAATACATTTATTTTTCTTTTTAAAATATCATATTCCCTTATAGCTCAGCACTCTTTGGGTTTAACTCCCAGTCCCACAAAATAAGGGAAAGAAAAATTACTGTGCTACTATACCATAACCCAATCTTCACCCTAGGCTAATAATCTCTTAGTTCACAAAAAAAAAAAAAAAAAAAAAAAAAAAAAAAAAAAAAAAAAAAAAAAAAAGAAAGAAAGAAAAGAAATCCAAGTGGAAGAGACTGCATACAGACACCCACCATCCCATCTGTGACTTGAAAGTACTTGTTATCACATATCCTGCCTTACCTCCTATTATCAGAAAGCATCCCACCGAAAGCCATCCTCCCTACCTTTCTACTTGTATGCTAAGTTCGTTTTCCTCCTGCCTCTTCAGGGATATTGTAGTAGGATCACAGGTTGAAGCCCAGCTGGGCAACCCAGCAAGACCCTCTCTCAAAATTTAAAATACAAAAGTAGAGAAAGCCTTGTGTTAGATAACCACTACCACCTAAAACAAAAATAAAAAACCTTGGAGACTGGGTGACAAAGGGACATCTGACTCACAATTGTAGAGGCCAAAGGATCCAAAAAGCATCATGGTAGGAGAGAACTGTCGGGTTCCCTGGTTGTGGCACATGTGAAGAGAAACAGAAACACTGCACGCAGGACAGGCCCAGGTATGGAGGCTTGCCCCATTTTAGAAAACCAACGCTATCGGACAGCATTCTCAACTTTTTTGTTTGTTTAATGCAATACCAGGGATTGAAACAGGACCTCAAACTAGGCAAGAGCTCTACCACTGACCCACATCCCTAGATTAAGGCTTCATTTCACCAAAGACCAACCACAGGAACCTGAAGGAGACAAACCACACCCAAACCTCAGCATGCATTATCTTTGTTTCCTCTTCCCAACTCTTTTAAAGGCTACTTATATATTTATTTATTGATAAAGAGTCTTGTTCCACAGTCCAGGCCAGCCCTGAAGACAGTTTATGGCCCAGGCTAGAAGCAAACTCACAACAACACTTCTGCCTCAGTCTCACAAGCTGGGATTGCAGGCATGGGCCAAATGTGGCTCAACCTTTCCTGTTTAAAAACACTGGAATCAAAGGTCTCTCAAGCACCTCACCTCAATGCTTCACTCTTGTGCAGATCACCAGCGTTGTTAACTGTGCGGTGAATTCTTAATTTATATTTTAATTATCCTAGCAAGTAGCATTTTACACAAGTGACCACTCTCAACAAACTTTCTGCATCTGATTTCATACTTCACTGGCAACCCCATCTCAGGTTCTTCCTCTTTTCTTTAACCTTGAATCTCTTCTATTTTCTTTCTATATTCATTCCCTTGATGATCAGTCTCAAAACTTTAAACACTATCTAGGTACCAAATTTAGGGTTGGCTAACTGCTATAGCAAGCACCCCAAAAGTATTAAGGACTCAAAGGTACTGAAGTTTATTTCTTAATTATCTAACAGTAGCAGGTGGTTGAACAGGTTGGCACGATAGTCCTCATCCTCAGTCATTCAGGTACTGAAGTTGATGGACAATCTATCAGTCATAACACGTGGCTTTCAATGTGCCGTGGTATCTCAGCTCTAGCTGCCCAGCAGAAAACAGGATGGAAGGTATTTGTATGAGCCAGACTGAGAAATGGTACACATCATTTTTGTTCTTACCTATTCCACTAGCTAGGATTCGATCATATCGCCATACCTAACTGCAAGGTGGAAAATCCAGTGTGGGTATGTACCAAAAAGAAAACAAACAAGGATACGGTAAGCAGAGTTTGCCACAAGGCCTCACTCCCAAAACCAACAGATATGTATTCAACTACTAACTGACGTCTGAATACCTAATGGAAACCTCCAATACCACACCTTAAATTGAATCCTTGATCTGTGCCATCTTCCCCAATGATACCTCTTTTTCTTGCAAACTTCACATTCAATCTCTCAAAACTTCTACTGGATCTACTTTCAAGACACTCAAAATCTGACCACTTCTCAATATTTTTCCTGGAAAAGATCTTCCTAACTCCCCTGCTCATGTATGCGGCCCCTTCATAGTACATTCTTTACTCAGCAACCACAGGGCTCCTGTCAAAAAGTGAGATCCTGTCACTTACCTCTGGCTGCTCAAATCCTGAATGATTTCCCTTTTTGCTTAGTGCAAAAGTCAGTGTCCTTACAATGGCCCTCGGCCATACTGCTTCTCTAGAATTTTATCTATTATTCACCTTCCTGCAACTGAGTTACTCTAGCCCCTGTGGCCTCCAGCTGCTTCTTGAATAACCAAAGCAATTCTTGACACAATCTCTGAACTAGTTGGCTTTCTGTCTGAAATACTTTTTGTTTTGACCTCTTAAAGCATTTCCTCAAACTCCACCTTCCCAATTGAGGCCTACTTTGATCTCCCTATTTCAAATTGCAACTTTCCATTCCCAACCCTACTGTTTTATTTTCATGTTTCGATAGTACTTATTATCTTCAAACATACTATATAATTTCCTTTGTGTGTGTGTGTGTATGGTTTGTCTGCCCTCCCAACCACAACACACACAGCACTACATGAACATAGATAGATAAGGGTAGAAAATTTTGTTCTCAAATACACTTCTATCTGGGCCTAGTGGCAAACATCTGTAATCCCAGTCTACTCAGGAGGCTGAGAAAAAAGGATTGTAAATCCAAGCCCAGCCTAACCAATTTAGGGTATGGGAGGTGTAGCTCAGTGTTAAGGGTAAATGCAGTCAGGATAATGCCCTATTAACAAGTCCATCTGTAATCTCAGTCTACTCAGGAGGCTGAGAAAAAAGGATTGTAAATCCAAGCCCAGCCTAACCAATTTAGGGTATGGGAGGTGTAGCTCAGTGTTAAGGGTAAATGCAGTCAGGATAATGCCCTATTAACAAGTCCATCCCCAGCACTACAAAAAACAAAAACAAAACACACTCCTAAACCCTCAGATTACTACCTGAAATATAGGGGGCTCTCAAATATTTACTCAGTACATGAGTACCTGCTCACCTATGAACTGACTCAACGAAAAAGTCGCCAATGTATGGGGGTTTTTGGTTTGCTTATTTTTATTATTTATTTACTTTTTTGTTGTGGGTTTTTTTTTTTGTGGTGCTGGGGATGGAACCCAGTGCCTTGCATATGGGAGGCAAGTTCTCTACCACTCAGCAACACTCCTGGCCCTCCTAAGTATTTTGAATAGATGACAAAGTAAACAGAAAATAGCTTTAAAAATGCTAAAACAGAAGTCAAAATGCTTATCATTTTTTCTATAAAGCATGAAACAGTCAACTACCACACTAAGAGGTTTTTAACCTCTTTCCTATGGCTTGCTTACCAACATATCAGTACGCTGTCACTTCATATTTTTTTAGCTCAATAATGAGGTTGGGAATGTTGATTCAATGGTAAAGTGCTTATATGAGTGAAGAAGTCTTGTGTGGTTTAAAGACAATGCTAATGGAAATGCAGTCAACATTCAAACATGTCTAAGTCAATCATAAAGATTGTGAAAAGTTCTATCTGCCACTGAACTTTCTGGGGCGGGGGGGGGGGAGCAACAAAGATTTCTCAGAGAAATTTTTAAAATACTTATTTAAATACTTTGTGTTAATTAATCTTAATCATCAACCTGACTGGATTAAGAAAAGACTCCTGGAGAGGTGACTGCCTGGCACTGACTGCACTCACCAGCGGATTAGTCCAGGACGGTGGTGAAGGTGCTGTTAAGATGCGCTTTCAGCCACATGCTCTTTCCGGGGGTGCTACCTTTTGCTGGCACATTTTCCCCCACCAGGCCAGCTGTGCCTTGGGGCCAGCCTCACCATGGACTGAAAGCTCTCAAATCACAGCCAAAAAAAAAAAAAGTCCTTTATGTTTTCCTCTAAGTCATGCATGTCAGGTATTGGGTCCCAGAGATGAAAGACAAACCAATACGTGAAAATCAGCAGGAAAAAAAAATACTATCACTTTGTGAAGGCTTTTGGATATCATCTTACTTTAAAATTTTCTGAGCTATCATAAGTTCAGTGCATAGTGTAATAAGGGGCAAGGAAGATCTAGAAATTGCATCAAAAAGCAAGCACTGAGTACAGTGAAACTTACTTGAGACTATATCACTTTCTGTTAGTATGAAAAGGCACAGGTAATATTACAAGTACAGTCAGATTAAAACTAAGGAGAGAACAGAATAGAAATACAAGGACTACTCTGAACTGTAACTTATTCCCTTTCTGAAGTTCTCTGAAAGAACCACAATTTTTTTTTTTTTAACAAAGGCTGGAGTGACTGGGGGTGGGGTACATCCCAGTGATTAGAGTGTTTTTTTTTCCCCCCTAGGAAGCTCAAGGTACTACTGGATCCCCCAGCATCACACACACACACAAAAAAAAAATTAGCTGGGCACGGTGGCACACATGCCTGTCATCCCAGCAACTCAGGAGGCTGAGGCATGACGACTGCCCTGAGTTCAATGCCAGCCTGTGCTTCATAGTGAGTTTGGGACCAGGCTGGACTACAGACAGAGCAAGATTCTGTCTCAAAAATAACTAAATGAAGCAAGCAATCAAGCAAGGACGGAAGTACAGATCAACTGTACAACACACACGTGGTCTTCACACAGACCTCAACTCAGTCCCCTTCGTGCAAGCGAGCACACCAGGCAGGGTCCCAGGGTGAGGCGGTAGGAAGAGTAAGCACAGAAACATAAGTTATCTTGTTACAGATTTTTTTAAATTTAAAAGAAGTAATTATTTGGTAGTCACAGAAAACATGGATTTTTTTAAATAACAGGAACTGAATTCCCTTCATATAATACCACCAGAAATTATGCTAACAAAAACCCTTTAAAAAATAATCACACTATTTAGGACTTTTAAATTTGCAATTCTTCTTTTCCCTCTAAGCTACAGAAACATCTCAGTATAAACTCTGAATGAGAATAAAAAAGAAAAGACTTAGGTATAACAAGCAAAATAAAAAAAGTTTTGATAACTTATCAATTCACAATTTTACTGCGGGCACTGGTAATGTCCTGTAATACCAAAAAATACATCTTCAACCCAAAACAAAAATTTCCTTTGCAAAACAAATGTTGCACAGTACTAAGTCAATGAAAGAACCCCAATCACTATGTTAAAATTGTTCTAAAATATTTCAAAATGACTAATTCAGGCATCCTAAAATTATTTTTAGCTAAACTTTTTCTGCAAATAGTTTAAATTTTCTAGCGCTTAAAGGTTACGTAGGAAAACAAAGTATTGCTCAACCTGAGCACAAAATATCTTTTACAATAAGCAGATGAATATCTTTTTAATTTTTATAAAACACACTGAACAACTAAAAACTGCAAAAATTCCATGTTTCTATCTCCACGGAAGAATAAAATCTGCAAGGTGGCTAAGGCAAATGAGAATGACATTCTGTATGATAAAAACAAAGGCCTAAATAGCTTCTAGCTTTCCAAGTATCACTTGACTGTCTACTGGTCAGTATTCTGACTTATGCTCTACTAATATGTGTTCATAAATTCTGTTTTGTTTTTAATTTTTAAATGAAAGTCCTGGACAGAAATATTTTATACTATAGGAATGCCCTTTGAACTTAGTGAAACAAAACAAAACAATACCATCTATCACTAGTATACTTTAAAACAAAGGGCCCTATCAATCCCGCTAAAAAAGTAGAAATATGAGCAACTACCACCACGTTTACACTTAGCAAAAATGTTAACATTTTAATGATGATTCAGATTAATAAAGATGTTAATTCTAAAGCATCATAGAATATGACAGAGGTTTCAAATGAAAGAACTTTTATAATGAAAATAGAAAACAACATAACTAATGTTGTAAACTACTGTCTTCCAAAGTCTGATGAACACCTTCATAACTTTCTTCAGTGAATAAGCTTTTCCTAAACAGTCTGTTTATATTTCATATTTTTGTAATATGGCAAAAAGAAAATAACTGACTTCTATGCAATCTACTAGAACATCTCCTTTATTTCTTAGTTATTAATTAGTTTTGGATGAAACTTTTTTTAAACAGCTGTTATTTTTCATGAACTGCATCATTACATAATTCAAGATGCAAGAATATTAACTATACACTGCAAGTATGTCTTAAGTCCTCTTTTGTGGGGAAGAAGACACCTTTGAGAATCTGAAGAAAATTATAGAATCTTTCCTTCTAATATATAGTCCTCTCTGAACATATGTAAAGCATTAGTTCTAGGACTTTCCCATAACAAAACTGGAGGATACTCATGCCCCTCACATACAGACCTGTGGTGTTTACATACAACCTCTTCACATCCTCATAAACTTTTAAATTATCTCTACACTACTTACAAAACCTATCACTGTACTGTTTAGAAAACTGATAAGAAAAATCTTTCTAACCTTTGTGTTTTCTCTCCCTCCCTCCCTCCCTCCCTCCCTCTCTCTCTCTCTCTCTCTCTCTCTCTCTCTCTCTCTCTCTCTCTCTCTCTCTCTCTGGCAATCCTGGGGACTGAACCTAGGGCCTCTCTCATGCTTAGGCAAATGTTGTAGTGCTGAGCTACCTCCCCTGCTCTATACCCCATTCTTTTTTATTTTTAAAATATTTTTGATCCACATTTGGATGAATCTGCAGGTATGAACCTGTGTAGTCAAAGGACCAACTATATACAAAAATTAATTCCAAATGGATTATAGATCTAAATTTAAAAGCTGAACTATAAAACTCCTGGAAAAAAACTTATGATCTTAAGCAATGAAAAGATTCATTAAATAGTACACAAAAAGCTACAAGCCATAAAAGAATTGATAAATAAGACTGCATCAAATATCAAAACTTCTGCTCTTAAAAAGCCACTTGGAATAGACAAACCAGCCTGAAAAGATATACAAAACAGATAATCTGATATAAATGACTTATATCCACAATAAGCACATACATCCTTACAGCTCCATAGTCAGAAAATAAATACCAAACAAAAACACTTTATAAGGTACTTCACCAATGAAAATAAATGGGTAGTAAATGATAACATTTACAGATTTCCAACATGGTTAGGAAAGTGCAAATAAAAACCACAATGTGTTATTACTATATTCCTTATGGGACGTCTATAATTAAGACAGGCAATTTCACGTACTGACAAGGATACAAGAGTAACTGGAACTCTCAAGCACTGTAGGTGACAATGCAAAATGGTACTGCCACTTCAACAAGACTCACAAACGTTTTTTTTTAGGTTAAACATATAATCACTCAATCCCACTTCCAGGTCGTTACTTTAAAAAGTTCCAACAAAAACCTGAACCCAGATGTTTACAAAAAAACTAGAAAGAACCCAAATATCCATTAGGTGATAAATATATAAGCAAACTCTGGTAGGAATATCATCACTACAGAACACTACTGAGTACGTTACAAACAGCCACCACGTCCTGATACTGCAACAACACGGGTGACTCTCAAGAGCACCATATCATGGGAAAGAATCAAATATATAAAATTGCATAATAATTTATACAACTAATACAACTTTCTGTAAAAAGCAAAACTAGAGATTGGACAACTGAGGGACAGTGGTTGATGGCAGAAAATGAGACTAAAATCAAGGAGGTAACAGGAAATACTCTGGGATAATGAAAATGTTTAAGTTATTTGTCAAAACTAAAGTAATGCACTTTAAATGGTACATTATCTGTGAATTATATCTCAATAACTCATTTTTATAAAAGCAATTATAAACTTTCTATAGACCTCTGAGGCACATCTAATTTCAGAACCTTAAATACACTGTATTGTCTCACCAACACCTCAAAAGTCAAAAAACATCAGTTCATGAAATAAATTTGGGTCGCCACCTGTTTTTATACAGTGCTCAAACTAAGAATGATTTTCACTTGCATGTGTGTGTGTATATATGTGTGTGTGTGCATGTGTTGGGAACAAAAGAGTGTTGAACTCAGGGTCTTTTTTTTTTTAGCTGTATCCCAAGTCCTTTTTAATTATTTTGTTCTGAGACAGTCTCAATAGCAAACATATACTAATAAAATAATTATGGAAAAAACTATTTCATGATATGAAGTGTCCAAGCTTTACTGGAACACATTCAAACTCATTTATTTACAACTATCAGTTATTTCTGAGCTGCAGTTCCATTATTCAACAGTTGGGACAGGGGCCTTACGGACCATAACACCTGAAGTATTTGCCATCTAAATGTTACAGAAAAACTTGCTGAATCCTGCATCCAGGTGCAAGCTGATAAAATTTTCTACACACTGGGCTGGGGGAACAGCTCAGCAGTTAAAGCATTTGCCTTGCAAGCTCCAGGTACTAAGTTTGATTCCCCGTAATTGTGTGTGTGGTGGCACGCACTTGTAATCCCAACACACAGGAGGCTGGGGCAGTAAGACAGCTGTGTGTTAGAGGCCAACCTGGGCTACACAGTGAGTTCAGGACCAGCCTGGACTACAGAGCGAGACTCTCAAAAATAAATCAATTAACAAAACTTCTACGCAGATTATGACTCTTGAGAAACATCATACTAGTATAAGCCTCTTTTCTACATACAATAGCTCTAAAATTTTTAGAGCCACCAAATTGTTTAAGAGAAACTAACACATAAAGCAGATAAGTAAACAATCAGAGTACAGGGCTCCTCTGAAGCATCTAAAGAGTGTTTTTCAAACTGCTTGTTGCAACCAATTTGTCTGAAATCTAGTGAACTGATTTTTATAGCTACATATGAGAGAGAAAGAACAGCACTGCATGGACAATGACTGTGCCTCCCATCTAAAAGGACTCATTAATTCCTTCTCTAAATATCTGAGCACCTATGAGACGTGTACTATTGTGGGAGGATAAAAAGTGTATCAAACAGACAACTATTTAATAATATATGTATGAGTCGATTTAAAATGCTTATTTCTTAGAGTGATAGAGTGTTTTTTTCCCCACATTTTGATATGTATATGTGCAAAATTCAAGGTTTACAATGAGGTTGGGCATTTTGTGCACATTCGTATCTTGTCAAGGTGACAAGGGCTTTCCCACTCTCCTTTTGTCCCTCCCTCTACCCACTCCTCCCTCCCTCCTCCCCCACCATACCCCCCTCTTTCACTTTGTCTTTCATCTTAAGTTCCAATAGTGTTTTTTAAAATCTTAAAGCTGTGAATTAATCTGAAAACCATCATCCTATGGTACATTTGTCCCCAAAGTGCTTTCAGTAAGTATAGCTATGTAAGAATAAAAATTCTTTCATTTGAAGTTAAAAGGCTTCCACAGATATAAAGTTAACTGAGTTCAAAGCAATCTTTATATTCTGTAACAAAGGCACTCCCAGGTCCCAGAAAAGACTCTTAAGTTACAAGGCACCAATTTCACTATATATGCATAGCCTTCATATAGGAAGAAACAAGAATAATAGGCTTTTTCTTTTAAAGCCCAAGAGAAAACACAGAAACCAAAATAATCTCAGAGCGTAGAGGGGAGAAAAAAATAATTGCTGAATGTTAGGGTGAGACTGTATTAAGAGTTTCTTCTGACTACTGTGCTAATTAAGTATGATGGTAAATCAGGTTAGTAGTCAAAAGAAACTGAAAAATAAAAACTAGCTCCCAGAACATGTCAATGCTTCCATAGAACAAAAAATAAGAAAAAGGTCTGATAATGTAGGCCAATGGCACAGCGCCAATACTACCAGTTAGGTTCAAACCTTAGTGAAGAAGGGAGAGACAGGAAAGCAAAGGTGGCAGAAGGGGTAGTGCTTAACCTTATAAGTCAGAGAAGCTCCGAAACAGGCCCAGAAGTCCTGGAGCTACTTTTGGCTCTGACTTTACAGAACAGCTTAGGCAGGGGAAAGATAGAGAATGACCAATGAACTGAAAATAATTTAACTTACAGAAACAATGGAATCTAGAAGGAGTTATGGACCAAAACAACAAGGTTTACTTTAATGACAGTTTGAGGCAGAAATATAGGAAGATTAGGCACATATGAGATTTAAATATAGGAAGATTAGGCACATATGAGATTTAATTAAACAAGGGGATTCTGACAGAAAGTTCACAAGTACTTACAGCTAAAGTAACATCACAGTATTAACAAAATGAACTTTAGTTCTACAGAGAAAACTTTATGATTGGACAAAAGAGGAAAGGAAGAACACTTAGAAGTCACCTCATTGTGTAACAAGTGGCCATCAAATCAGAAGCCAAAAAGCCCCAATAAAGTCTACATCTGAATCTCTTTCCCATCACTCACAAACACAGACTCTAACTGGCCAGATTTGCTTCCTATTCTTCCTAGTCAGAAATGCAGGGGACAGAAAAACAAGAAAAGCCAGACTATGCTAGCATGCTACCCTAATATAATTTTTTCTGGTCTCCTGTCCAAATACAATAAAATCAACTTTGTGTTCACGTTCACTACATTCAGGCCAACATTCTTCTGCCACCTGTTTACTGATAATTAATTGCCAGCATATATGTGATTGATTATCTGATTTTTATAATTTTTTCTTTCTCCGGATAATTTTCTACATAAAAGCAGTGCATGAATGCCTGAAGGATAGAGCTCAGAAAGTGAGAGAAAGCATACAGAAAGAGAATATAGAAATGCCAAAGATAAACAGCAATTTTGTAGTTTCCAGCCTAAGAAAATCTACAAATATACCCAGACAAGTATTAATGCAACAGCCAGTGCCACACACGGTCCCCCTTGGCAGGAATACCACTTTTCAGAAGTATGACACAATCCTGGTTTCCAAAGATGAGCGTTAATACAAATGACTCATTATCAAGGAGATCCCACCCCAGGGTATTCCCTAGTCAATACATGATTATAATCACACAGCTTAATCATGATGGTGATAAGAGATCTTGAACACAGAAAATAATACCATCATAATTGTAATGCACTTGTAAGAAGCTTCATTCCACAAAAGCATAGCATGAGAGGAATAATTAATACCACTTCCTAGCACCACAAGTTTTTTTAAAAAGTATCAACAGTATCAACCATACTATACCACATCATACCATATAGTTATAGAAAGAAAGGAACATCAAGGAAATATATAAATGGTCAAAAGTAAACACGTAATGCCAAAGGTATAAGCACATTAATTTAACAAATAATAAGTTCCTGTCACCAGAATATTCTATTTCAAGTACCTACAAGTACAAAAATAGGATATAAAATTTGTTCAGTCCCCAGAATAATTTTAAATATGAAAATCTATATTCTATGTCCAAGATAGCTAATAGCTAAAAAACTTAACAGTAATATACAAAAATTGATCAAATAACTCAATACAACCTACATTTAAAAAAATTATAAAACCACACAGTGTACTACAGAAGCATAAAAGAGTTCATGAAATATACCAAAATGTTTTACTAATTATATTTTGATGGTAAGATTATAATTTTTTTACTTTTTGTACTTACACTTTTCTAATTTTTCTATAATGAATATCCTTTCCTACTGTAATTACTATTTATTTTTTAGTACAGCTGAAATCTCCCTCTGATAAACTTGTTTATAAAAGGCCATCAGGTAAGATAAATCTTTACAATACAATGTGTCATTTCACATGGGCACAGATTTTCTTCTTTTCCATGTATTTGACAATTATAAGATATCCATTTAAGTGCACATTCAGAAGAGAGTTCAATTAAAAGACCACAGTACATCTCAGTTTCCACTGAGTATCAACTTCAAATTTAAAATTACTTCTTAGGGGAATTTATTCTATCACCTGTAATACTGATATTTATATTAAAAAAGATCCCCTTTTTATCATTCATACCCCCTCCAGACAAATACATATTTTTTTAAAAAACAAGAAAAAAATTTTCTCACTAAACATTAAAACACAGATGGCGGGGGTTGGTGGAAAACATTTGTTTTGTTTGCAGCACAAGGATTGTGAACGCAGGGTACTGGGCAACACCCACAGCCTTGTGTATGTATGCATGTATGTTCATACGTATTTTGAGAAAAGATCTAAGTTGTCCAGGCTGGCCTAGAAATTGTGATCCTCCTGCCTCAAGCAACTGGAATTTTAGACACGTGTCTCTACAGAGAACCAACATCTGTATTTTAACTAAACAAAATTAGTTAAGGAAATTCTTAGTTTCAGAAAATAGCAACATGCTTTCCAATTATTGGCAATTTAACCTTAACATCGGCTAGCTAAGAGGTCCTCAGGCACGGGTATGTGAAAACCGCCCAGGAAATTTGCCAAATAAGAACCTTACCTGATCTCACCAAGGGTAGCTCAATCTGGCCCTTTCAAGTTAAACAGCAGGTAAGAACCCTTTCAAGTTAAACAGGTAAGTAACAAAGGGCCTTCTCAACAGAACTGCAAACTGACCTAGTAACACTGAAACAAAGTTCTCCATGTGAACAATGCTACGATCCCGGAACAGTTTCATGACCCTCTACCCAAAAATTTATCCACTCTTTCCCTCTACAGCAGTCTTCCTCACAGATACAACTCACGCCACACTCCACAAACAGTACGGCAGAGAAAAGCCCAAAAAGCACCTGTGCCTGGGAAGACAAAGGAATGTCCGATTCCTGCCGCCAACGGAGAGCAGATGGGACCCCTCGTATGTACCCATTAAAAACAATGTGTCCTAAAAATAAATTTCCTTCTCAACGGGAACAAAACTGTTTATAAATAAGAAGGGATGTGGCGGTGTAGGGAGGACCAGAGGAAGCCCCAGCAAGTTAAGTACCAAAAGCCAGGAAGCCAGACAGAATGGACACGGCTGGGGTCCGGGGAGCGGGGTCCGCGAGCGGCGGATGGAGGAAGAGCTGCGGCCTTAGAATACAGCACGGGGGATACTGACCCAAACGAAACGCAAACCGGAGGTGGGGTGATGCTAAGAAATAAAAGACGAGAAATTTTGCTGAGACCAAGTGATGTAAAGAACACAGAAGATGGCACAGAAGGGCGGGCACGGAGAGAAGACCGCGGGAAAGAGATTGTGGGCAAAGGGCTCCTAGTAAACGCAGTGGACTGGATGGACTTCCAAAGTGAAGACGAGGGAGGAGGAAAAAGAAAACTGCAGAGAGGGGTGAACCGTCACGAGACTTGGGAAACAAAAAGAAAGGAAGCGGTAAGACGGGAAAAGAACTTTGGGCAAAGTCACAGACCCAGTGACATTATCTCATCAATACGTATAAAGCAGTTATTACACCACATGTTATCTGTAAAGCATAACGGGGTATTATTTTGCGCCATTAAGTACTAAATATTCAATGTCAGGTTTTTTTAAAAAAAACCTAAATGTAAATGAAGTATTCCGACAAAGTGACAGGAGGCCAGAAAACACAAAAACAGGCTGAAAAACGCTAAGTCCTGCATAAAGAAAAAGTGAAAAGGCAGAAACTGTAGGAACAGAAGGACCACACACAGAAATTAATCAGAATTAGAAGAAGATGAAGATGAAAAAGAAGAAGAAGAAGAATAGAAGGAAAGAGAAGCGTGGATACACACCGAAAGACTAGCCCGAAAGTGCACCTGGTGCAAGGATGGAGACCGCCACGCGAAACCGCCGGAATCCTGACAGCTTCGGAAAGCCAGCGGCTCCCAAGCGTCCAGCAGGATTCGCGAGCGAGCGGACCGGGAGCGGAGGGACCGGGCCAGGGCCCCAGCAGGACCCAGCACGAGAAGGGCGAAAACGCTCCTCGGTGGAAGCTGAGCTTAGGAGGCCCGCAGGTCCGACAGCTGGAAACCGAGCGGGCGGCGGACGAGGATGGCGGGGGTTGGGGGGCGCCCGTCGGCGACGGAGTGCTGACACACATTAGGACAGGGGGGCGTAAACGCGAAATGCGGGCTAGGAAAAGTGAGGTCTCAATCCAAACCACTCGCTGGGTGAAAGGGACGAAGAGAAAGCGCCAAGCAAGTAGATCTGGAAGCGCGGCGGGGGCCTGAGGAGAGGGGCGCGCGCCGGGGGGTGGGGGGCGGGGAGAACAGCGCGCCCCATCCTCCTCGCCGCGATCATGCAGCACCCCCGCCGGGGTCCTGGCCAGGCCACGGGCTACCTCCTCCACGCGGACGCCGCCGGCCGCCCCCTCCCCCGCCAACAGAAAACACCCAAGCGGCGCAGCGCCAGCCTCGCCCCCTGCCGCGAGCCGCTGCCCGCTCCTCCCCGGCGGTGGGGGCCGGGGAAGCCCCTGGCTCCGGGTGTGTGCGCAGCGAGCAGCCGCAGGACCCGGGGCCGCGCGCCCCGGCGCCCCGGCCGCCGCCTGCCCTCGATCTACACCGGCCGGCCAAGCCGGGCGCCGGAGGGCGGCGGGGCGGCGCGGCACTCACCTCCTCGGGAACGGCGGGGTCTGCAGCCGACGAGGCCGCGGCGCCGGCCACGGCCTCCGGCTCCATGTCCCCGTTGAAGAGCGCCTGGCCCCGCTCCGCGCCGCCGCCGCCGCCGCTCAGCGCCGCCATCTTATAACGAGAGCCGGGCCCGAGCGGCCGCTGCTGGGCGGGAGGGGGCAGGGAGGCGGAGGGCGGGCGGGCGGAGGCGGGGGCGGAGGGCGGGCGCGGGCGGGCGGCCGGGCGGCGCCGCGGGCGGGAGGGCGCCGGGCCGCCTCAGGTACCGGCCCGCGGCCCCGGGCGCAGCCGAGCCTGCGGGGATTGGGGGAAGGACGCGGGCAAGGGGAGGGCGGGCGGAGGGGGCGGAGACGACGAGGAGTCGCCGCGGCAACGGCGTCACCCGCGTGTCACGGCCGTGACGTCACCCGGGCGTGACGTCATCCGCGGAGCGCCGCCGTCCGCGGGAGAGTGCCTCCTTCCACCCCTCCGCCACCCTCGCGTTCGCGCGTTCCTGCCGCTCCGCCGTTTCCATGGCGCCGGTTTCCTACTTCTTGTCTCCTGCGTCCTTCGCCGGTCCTGTAATGTGGTATTTACTAGAAGAGCAGGGGTGGTGTTCGTGGAGAAGTTGAAATCCTAGAGGGAGGAAGGCGGGAAAGCCCGTCCTATTTATTATTTCCATGACAGCGAACGTCTCCGTGTCATGGAAATAAGACCGTAAACCCAAAGGTTGAAACCCAGAATTCTGTAGAAATATACTTAGGTTCAGGTGAATTGTCAGTATACTGCCTGTACCCTTTCGTTAAAAGACTCCCCCTATCCCCCACCTTGAAGAAAAAAGGGTTTTCATAGTATATTATTCACTTTCTACATTCATTAATTTAACCAGGTGCTTTCCGTGCACTAAGGCCCGTGCAAAGCACATTGCATCCTACACATTTCTTTATTTTGAAGAAAAGCAGTTAAAATATTGTATATGCCTTGTGCTTTTCATGAACAGAACTGTCTAAGGCATTCTTGGTGCAAAACACGTGTGGAAACAACAGAGTAAGGAGAGGCAAATGCTTTTTAAGAAACCAAGAACGGGATTTTAAAATCAAAAGTATATTGTTAAAAATACATTGAGTGCAAAAGAACGGGTGGGATAATGGGAGGGGGGACCAGAATGAGAAACATAGAAGTTACTGATTATGTGCAGCTCATTGCCAGAGTAACCGAAACATGAAGTCACTAGGGCTTGAGTGGACTCTGCCTTTGTTGTATCTGGAATTAGTCAAGAGATAGAAAGCTGACTTTGGCCGCAGTCGGAGTGTACCTGTTTGGTCCTGTAACCATAAGCTGGGAGCTGGCGCTACTCCAAGGGTACCTTGGGGTTGTTTGTGGCTGCTTGAGGAATCACGGTACCACTGACATTCCTCTGTTGATAAACTGAGAAATACCCTTCAACGAATGTGCGTCGTGTGCGCTGCCAACTTTAGTCTATGTTCTTCAGGTAGGACGGTTTTCTTGAAGAACCTAGTTTAAATCAGAAGGTGTTTGGCACATAGAGTAAATGAAGGTGAGCCTTGTTGATAAGTTATGGTACTTAGAAGCACCTTTCTTTAGCCTAAGGATGTATTTTTCAGTAAACTGAAATTGCACTTATCAGCCCTTTTCCTTTGCTGTCATCAGAAATAGAACTAGCAGGGAAAGGGGGATTGTTATTTTTATGTTCTCTAAATTGTCCTATTTTATATTTTAGTTGACCCCTTAAATATTATAACACTTCAGTATAACATCAAAAGTTCTAGGGTTGTTTCCCTTTGGTTCCATTTTAAATAATGGCCTTATTTATTGTGAATTGCCCAGCCTGAGCTGAGTTTGAATTTCCAATTCACGTGCCTCAGCCTCCTAGAATGCTGTTATTACAGGTGTGCATCACAATGCCCCACTTTGATCATATTTTACATGATTATTTTCCCATAGTATGGCTGATCTCATCTATTTATAATGTTCATTCTTGTCAGTTTAAATACCTTCAATATTTTCCGACCTTGTCTTCAAATTTTGGATCTATCCTGTATCCTTAGGACATTCTTTAGTCCTTCAGTATTCAGATTAGAGACAAAAGAGAAAGTCCCATTTTTGGAGTCCAAAGATCAGGGTTTGAGTATCAGTATGCCACATCTTGGGTTTATAAAACAGGTAAGCAAGTTTTCTGTTGTTTTGATCTACAAAATAGAGGATGATAGCCATGCCGATCCAACTTACTTTTAGTAGTATCATTGTGAGGATCAAACATTATAGTTTTGCCTTCTGCAAAGCATAAAATTAGCCTCTTATCTGAATTCAGCATAGTGCAGTTGGCTTGCCTATACTTCATGGAGTCTGGAGCCTCACTGAGGAAGACTTAATGCGTTGGCATATCTCAGTAGTTGGGGACTGGAATACTCTCCAGGCATATTTACTGACCTTGAAACTGGGATCTTTAGGTCCTCTAGGACAGTCAGCAGAATACCTAAATATGTTTTATTCATGTAATTTGAGCTTCCTCCTAGCATGACTGCTTGCGTAGTTAAATTTCTTACAACATAACTAAGTGTTTCATGTGCTTGGTGTCTCCACAAGCAAGGTAAACGCACTGCATTTTTGTGATCTCCAAAGTATCACAGCATCATTTCTGCTGTGTTTTATTGAATACAGATAAGTCAACTATGTCAGCCTCAATTTTAAGAAGGGGAATAGGTGTCCCACTCTTCAATGGAAGAAGTGGTAAATAATTTTTGAAAACACCACAGGTCTTGTTAGAATAATGTCTGACCACTACTTGGAACTGACTGCTGATGCTCATGTGATCTCAAGAAAATTCTGTACAGGATCAAATTCTTCTCTGCTTGTATTAGTGGGATTCAGCAACATGTATCTCAGTTTGCTGATGAGCAGGCCTTCATTGTCCTGTTTGAGCTTCCGAGGCCTCTGCTGCATGCAAAAATACAGGAAGGTCCTTCGTTCTTGAACACACAGCCTATCTCCATCTGGACACTTACCCCCAAATCTCTGCCCCCGTGGGGCACTATTGATGTGCTGAAAACCTCTGCTGCAAACAGCGTTCCTGGAGCCTATGATGAGCCCTGCCAGATTGTGTTCTAGGCAGAAACAGGATACTTCCCTACTGTGTTGTAGGATGCCTTGTGGACATCAACACAGTATTATCTTGTGTTCTAAAATCTTACAGACGTTTAGTCAGCACAGTTCTTCTGGCTTTTGCTCACAATCCTTTTTCTCCCTGGGGCATTCATGTAGTCACAGGAAGTTGAAAATCAAATCTAGGTGAGCCTCAGTACCATTACTCCAGTCCATGCCTGAAATACTGTGCTGCATACAGCTATGTCTGACTCTCCCTTGAAGGTGAGCTTGTTTCCAGATAGTGTTTCTATCTTGGGTCCCGCATTTCTGATAGACACGGCCTAATCCCATCAGATCACTAGCATACACAGTCAGCCTGAGTCCACATTACTACAGTCCACTCCTGGAAAACAAGCACAGAGCCTTTCACAAGCTATCAGAGCCCCAGCCAGGTTCAGGGATGTGTAGCTGATCACAGTTTAATATTTTCTTTATGAATCAAGGTCATTTTTTTTTGAGGCAGGGTCTCACACTGTGGTCCACGCTGGTCCTGAACTCACTCCGGAGCCCAGGCTGGCCTTGGACTCACGGCAATCCTTCTGTCCTAGCCTCCTGAGTGCTGGGATTATAGGCATGCGCCACCGCACCCAGCTTATGTGGTGCTGGGGAATCAAACTAGGGTACTTAGTGCTTGCTAGGCAAGCGCTTTAACCACTGAGCCATTCCTCCAGCCCTCAAGGTCATTCTTATGAATAACACATTTAGTATTGTTTAATGAAGGACTACTCTCAGAAACTAAGTGTGAATAGAAAGTAGAACCATAGCGTCTGAATCAGCACAACCTTCCCACTGAGAGATACTTGAATCCCCTTTGAAATTCCAGATTCTCTTCCAATATTTTAATGATGGGGACCTCACTAATGTAGTACACCTCACAGTGCAGATGTCACCTCACATATTCCAGATTAACATTTTTCCATCTTGGTTTTAAGCTATTATGTTTCTGACATTTAACAAGGGATATTTATATCAGAATGTTCTTTTATAACATCTTGTTACACTATCCTGGGGTGTGTTAATAAGATACAGAGTTCTTTGAAATACTCTGTGAATTTGTTGCTTTTGGGTGTTAATTTCTTGAAGTTTTGCTTTTAATATAAGGTGCAAATGACTGCATACAGTATGTTACCTTTTGACCAAAAATGAGAAGCTATATATAGTTTTAGAGCAGTCCAACCCCCATCTGTGGTTTTGCTTTTTGCAATTTCAGTTACCTGTGGTCATCAGTGATCTGAAATTATTAAGTGGAAAATTCTAGAAGCAATCCGTTAGTTTTTAACTACATGCCATTGAGTAGAGTAATGGTACCTTGAACCATCCCACTCCACCCTATCTGGGATGGGAACCATCTTGTTACTCAGCTGTCTATGCTGTGTCACCTGCCTGTCAGGCATTTGGGAGCCATCTTAGTCACCAGACTCTGTTCAAGTGACTCTTTACTTAACAGTGTCCTCAAAGTACAAGAATGGTGAGGCTGGTAAATTAACTAAAATATATTGTTATAATTGTCCTATTTATTAGTTATTATTGTTCATATCTTACTGTGTCTAATTTGTAAATTAAACCTAATAACTGGTATGGAAAAATAGCATATAATGTTGATACTTTCCGTGGTTTCAAGTGTTCTAGTGTCCGCACTGGAGATCTTACAATGTAATTTCCATGGATAAGGGGAAACCGCTGTGTGTGTACATTCGTGTGTGTGTGCGCGTTTGTGTGTGTGTGACTGAATGAAAATCGTAACTGAGAAGGCTGGGTAAGAGCAGAGTGGAGGGACTAGGATAGAAGTACGACTTCTCTGACTCTATCTTTTAATATAGCTTAAATTTATGTGACATGCAAATAAGTGAAATAAGTAAAATATAAGCAAATGAACTTGTTTACAATTTGGTGACATCATTGCATAGAGGAAATTATTAGTTTGAATATCTTTCAGATATAGTTTATGGGTGTGGATAAATTTGATAATCTGCAGATGCCTCCCAGAATTCCTTTCAACCCTGTTTCTACCCTGCTCATCCACTCCTTAAATATTTCCCCTGGGAGGACTCAGAATAAAGTCCCTCACCCCAGCTGTGAGAAATGCAGTCAGGAGGTAGCAGTTCTCTGTTGGCCCTCCTCTGGAAGCCAGACATGACAAACTGAGCTGCGACCATTTTGATTGTTGTGCATTTAACTCTGTGGCAAAGGATGCCGCTATCTCCTTGCCTCTCTCACAAAAGCTTGCATGAGAGTTCAAGGCAGTGAAAGTCTAATTCTTTGCAGTACCCCCTACAGGTTCCAGCCCAACCGTATGGGTTTCATTTTATGCATCTACTTTGCTTCTATCTTTCATTTCTTTCTCTCTGATCAGAAGATTTTAGATTCTTGTAATGAACAAAAAACACCAGCCTCACATAATCTGTTCAATCATTTCAATAATTGCATAAGACCAAGTCCCTGTAATAAGTGCCTCATATTTACATTTCCTAATGCTTTTGCTTCTCAGTACTGCAGAATATGTTCTTTAAAAAATCTCTAGAAGTAAATAATGTAATCTGTATGGTTGGTTATTGACAGTGGTATTGGTTTTGCAATTATGAACAATTTTGTCTTCTTTGTGGTAGGGAGCAAATGAGTACATTTACTGATCACAAGAATCAGGAATCTTACTACAGGTTAAGTAGGGAGCCAGTATGGAACAGGGAAGTTGAAGATGAAACCTGCAATGTTGGACTTGATCTGAGGTAGCAGCATGAACATAAGCTTGAGAGAGAGAGAGAGAGAGAGAGAGAGAGAGAGAGAGAGAGAGAGAGAGAGAGAGAGAGAGAGAGAGAGAGAGAGAGAGAGAGAGAGAGAGAGAGAGACAGAGAGACAGAGAGACAGACAGAGAAAGAGATAGAGTTTGTGTGTGTTAGTTCTGTTCATTGAAAGAGGTGCTTACAAGGAGCAACAAGTATACCTGCTGCCTAGATCTTGATTTAAAAGTGCAATTCTCCACTAAAAGTAACCAGAGTTCCTTTGAGAAATACCTGGTTCAGATCTAGGGCAAGAAATGTATAAATTGAGCTTGCATAGCATGTGCCCTGGTAAACTCAAGGGCAAGGACATTAAAGACTTCTAGGTCATGTCAAAAGGGACTGCAGCAGGACTCCCACTGGTCCCATATGGAACTATTGGACCATAAAGAATGTCAGCAATGAATTACAGTATATTTATTTTTCTAAACCCGTAAGTTGATAACGATGAGAAAGAAACAGAGAGGGAGAAACAGAAGGAGAGAGAAAGGTACTAAAGGGGATGAGGAGGAAAGCTGCTTTTCAGAGGTGAATGCTGGATCATATATAAAGAAGCAGCCCCCTATGTAATAACTCTTTCCAGGTCACAATCATTCATAGTTGCTTAAACTATTATTGAATCAGAGACACTGAGGTACAATTTCATGGTTTTATAATAGTATCACGTGGACATCTTATTAATTACAAGAGAATCGTACCTTTATAGCCAGCAGTGTGACAGTTACCACAAGCTATCAATCAAAGGGCAGTATCACCAACAGGAGGATAATTTCACTTCAGGTGATTTATTATCTGTGTAGTGTTTGGGCCAAAATGGCTTCGCTTGAGTGTAATCATAGGAAGCCGTCAACTTCAGAATGTGGGACATTCTACACGATAAATTATGCATGGCTCTACCTCTTCAAATATTTTCATGGAAAAAGTCAAAAGTAGGAGACTATGATAAACTCAAGGAGATTAAAGAAATGTAAGAACCCAATGCAATGAGTGAAACATCTGAATTCTGGATAAGAAAATATAAGACAATTTTTGTTCTGTTTTGTGAAAACTGAGGAAGCTTATGGGCTGAATGTCAAGTAATATTTATGAATTAATGTTAATTAATGTTAATATCCTTAGGGCAATGAGACAAATACTGTAGTGTTAAGATGAACTATGATGTTTTCAGTTTAGAGTGATTCAATTAATGGAGCTAGAGGTAAAGAAAAGGGGACACACAATTGGAAAATCTAGATGAAGGATATGACAAGGTTTATAATGGTCTTCTGTACAGTTGAAAAATTTTTAAAAGTTACGGGAAATGTTTCTTTTGTAACAAAAAATACACTTCTGATAAAATGTTACAATGGGTTTCTGAATGAATAGTTCATGCAATTAACAACTTCTTAGGCAGCTTTTATTTTTACTATAGCATTAAAGTGCCTTTGGCTTGCGTTATCTGCCTAAAGTCTCCTTCTGATAAATCAACATTCACACTGTTTTTAATTTTCTGATACTTTGAAATTAAATTATCAGAAATTATTTCCTGAGTCTTCGTTGCAAACTATTTTACATCTTGAGTCATAGTCAATATAAATCCCTAAGACAAAATTTTTTGAGATTTTGCTCAGGTTGTTATGAGACCTTGGAATGTATGTATGTGTGCTTATCAAATGGAATTTTCCCATGTGGTAAATGTTGGCATATAAACTGTAGGTGTGTATTTGGAACACACATTTTTTATTATAAACATTTACAGCAAAGCCTGTCTCAGAATCTTCTTAGGATATTTTTATCATGTCCCCTCATTCTGTTTCCTCATTCGTTTGACACATACTGATTGCATACCTACTGGGTGCCACTCACCCTGCTATGCTATATAATATGAACAGTAAGGAATGTCTTAGTTTTTTTTTTTTCTATTTTTTGAAACACCATTGCTGTAGGAGGGCTTTGAATATTTTGCCAATGTGTATGTCAAACAGGAGGTCTCTAATAATAATACTCCACTGTCATAGATACCAGAGCTGCTCTTGCTGGGTTTTTGTTTGTTTGTTTGTTTAATGTCTTTAATGTTGAATTTCAAATTTGTTTTGCCTTGTCTTTGACTCTTAGATATAGACATTTGTCTTGAGCTCTTACTTCCTACTTCACAGAGAGCATAGGGGCTTTAGGATATAAATTGTCTAGCTTGCAGTTCCCCAAGCACGAACGTCCAATCTCTTTGTTGTTCATTCTTACCTCCTTTGCAAGCTCTCAGTGGCAGGCATTGCTTTCTTTTTCACGTGTGACACTGTTGGCTATTTCCTTTTTCTCAGAAATCTTCTGCTTTATATTTTTATTACTCTATACACTTCTAGTCCTCTCAC
This sequence comes from Ctenodactylus gundi, assembly GCA_004027205.1. Taxonomy (NCBI): domain Eukaryota; kingdom Metazoa; phylum Chordata; class Mammalia; order Rodentia; family Ctenodactylidae; genus Ctenodactylus; species Ctenodactylus gundi. The sequence goes on from PVKB01000562.1 coordinate 327,260, forward strand.
AGGTCAGTTGTCCCTTGGATTCCTTTTTGGGTCAGTTTCCACTGTGTGCAATTACTTGTTGGTATAATCCTCCCTCCTTTTCTAACATGCTTTCTCACAGAACTTGCTTAGTTGGGTCAGGCTGCTGTGACAAAGTGCTATCGGCTCAATGACAGGAAGTTCTAGAGGCTGGGAGTCCATGCTTGTTGGCCTGTTCTGGAGAGGGTCTGCACCTAGGTTATAAATTTTCATTTTATCATGCCCTCATGTGTAAGAACAAATATGTAAGAGCTCTCAAGGGTCTGTATTTGATTGATTGGTTGGTTGATTTGATGCTAAGGATTGAATTCAGGGTCTTCACATTTAGTTTTATCCTTAGCTCTATTTACTTATTTATGTATGTACGTATGTGTGTATGTATTTGTTTATTTAGAGACAGGGTGTCACTAAGTTCCTGAGTTGCCTAGGCTGATTTTGAATTTACAAACCTTCTGCCTCAGCCTCCCACAGCACTGGAATTAGTCTTGTGCCACTACATCTAGTTGAAGTTCCTTTTTAAAAATATGTATAAGGATACTAGTTCCATTCCTGAGAGTTCTACCCACAGGACTCTCCTCAGGGTCCCACCTCCTGATACTATTGAAGTAAGGATCATGATTTCAACATAGAAATTCTGCAGGAACACAAACACTTCATACCAGAACGTCTTCTACTGTCTTACCCATTCCATTGATATTATTTATAGTAATGCCTTCTGTGTCTCCCATTCTAGATGTTTCTGCCTAACCTCAGCTTCTGTATCCAGTGAATAGATATCAGAATCTCACGCACAACAAAAGCAGCAAGTTCCAAATTAAGCTGTTCAGTCACAGTCTGTTCTGTAGCTCCTCAACCTGAAAAATCTTTGAAAAACAAATGAACGACAACAACAAAAAAACAAAACCCAAATTGTGGCACTTCCTCTTGACTTTTTTATTTAAAGTTAATTCTGTGTGTGTGTGTGTGTGTGTGTGTGTGTGTGTGAGTGTGTGTTTTCCTGGGACTTCGTACTGAGCTACACTCCCAGTCGCTTTTTCAGTTTTAATTTTCAGATGGGAGTGGGTCTTGCTAAATCACTCCACTGGGCTGGAACTTACAGTCCTCCTGCCTCAGCCTCCAGGGTGCAGAGATGAGGCCTGTACCACCAAGACTGGCTACAGTTGAATTCTAATTCCATAGTTTATTCACTGTTGCAATATAATGAAAACATTGAGAGTTAATTCCTATAGTGATATTTAGTAATCAAATTTCAGCTACTTCAGAAGTTTTTCAGCAACAGATTGGTGAATGTCTGTCTCTTCACATTCACATCTTTTCTATATTAATTGTCCCCTGCTGAAGAAAATATTTTTCTTCTCTTTTAAAACTTCTCGCATTTGCTACTTTGATCCTTCCGTAGCCTTCACTTTCAATCCCGGGTCTGAAGTTTGGGTTTTGGCATCTTCCAGGATCACTTTCTTTTAGCTTTATTTAATAACTCAATACTGAATCCCTTAATTCAAGTATTAGTTTAACATTTTATAAATATATCTGATCTAGATTGCTAATATATGTCAACCAAACTTACATATTTTATATATTAAAATTTATTTTCATAAATAACATTATAGGCATGCCCCACCATGCCTGGCTAAGCACAGAATTTAGAATGTGGCATAGTAAAAGCTCAAATAATAGTAATATAATGGCTTTGGGAAGCAAATATCCTAATTATTCAGACTCTTTACTGCAGCTCCCTAATTCTATGTATTATGAATATTATGGTTTATGAATTATTATGATTTGTACATAGCAGTATTCATATGAGAGCTTCTCTTTCATGAGTATAAACCTACCACCTGATTTTGTTCAAGATGGTCACTCACTCTCTAGGACAGGTTATTACTTTTTGAAATAGTGCAAGAAGTTGGAAGTTAGGGAATTCAGGAGCCAGAAACACAGTTACCTTTGTTTACCTTTATTAGGATATAGATTATTTTATCATTTCACATTTCATGTTTTTTAATACATCTCAAATATTATATGTGAAGTAAATTAGACTAAACCCATTGATTTCTGAAATGCTGAAGAGAAAATTCAGCTAAACTGCCATTTAAAAGTTATGGGCACAAGATCGTTGGCAGGAGCAGGGCTGTGGTGGTGGCTGACAGCCAGTCAGGACCCGACCAGAACCTGAGTCTTACTGCCAGTGGCTTAGAGGATATTGATAAATACAAGCATCATCTTCCTCATATTCTCCCATGAGAAGTTTTCAAATTTACAGATCAAGATTGAAACACTCGGGGCTGGAGGAATGCCTCAGCAGTTAAAGCGCTTGAGCGAGCGCTAAGTCAGGTGCTAAGTACCTGAGTTCGATTCCCCAGCACCACATAAGCTGGGCTTGGTGGCACATGCCTGTAATCCCAGCACTCGGGAGGCTGAGGCAGGAGGATTGCTGTGAGTCCAAGGCCAGCCTGGGCTCCATAGTGAATTCAGGCCAGCCTGAGCCACAGAGCGAGACCTTGTCTCAAAAAAAAAAAAGTAAGATTGAAACACTTGACCCTAAGCAGAAGAGAGCACACAATAAAGATGTGGATGTAAGAGCCTTTTGCTTTGAGAATGGACATAGCTAAGGGCATAGCCCAATGATTAGAGTGCTTGCCTTGGAAGTGTAAAACCCCAGGTTTGATTCCCCCGACTCCACATGTGCTGGGTGTACTGTTGCATACCATACTCCTGCAATTTGGAAGACTATGAGTTCTAGGCCAGGCTGCATTACATGGTGAGTTAAAGACCAGTATAAGAATGGATGTGACCACGTATTGAAATGGTCAAGGTGAAGGTCATCCATCTTCTTAGCTACCTTATTTTTTCTATCTCTGACTCTTTCTGTTTATTCTCTTTTTTGAGTTAATGTGCCTGTTGCAAAATATTTGTGCGCAGTGAGCACTGTGAAAATTGTCATGATTATGTGGAACTGGAGCAATTACTTCAAGACTGGATGGTTTTCCTTAAGGCATTTGTCCTTGCAACTTGACCTAGCTGGATGCTGGAAACTTACAAGAGGTGTAAAACCAATTTTCCTTTTCTGTCCCTAAGGAATTACTTCATTGTCACATTTTCATCACCCGGGTAACCACACACCTTTAGAAGTGGTTTATTTAATTACTCTCTATGGGAGAATTGGTCCTAGGAAATTTGTTTTGGAACTATGACCTGTTCTTGGTGGTCTAAAGGTTTTCTAAAATTAAAAATTATGCAGTTTTGTTTCTAGAGTAGGTCTAGATGTAAATGGACACCCAATCCCCTCTTTTCCCTCAAAAATTAGTAAAGTCACCATTAAAATAACCACAGGTCTTAAGTGTTCTGGTTCAGATAGATGCTTCTTTGCCTTTGGATGGAGGTAGGAAAAGGCATGTGGAGAGAATAGTGTGTTAGGCATCAAGACATAGTATACCTAAACAGTTGATTGTTTCATGTCTGAGGCAGACTGTCTTGTTGGCAAAGGGATGGTCTTGAGAGAGATTCTGGCAGGAGACAAAGGAATGGAACAGAGGTGACAACAGGACACTTTGGTGACTTTGTAATGTGTGGGCTTGAGAACTTGGTAAGCCAAGTGTCATGGATGTGGGAAACAGGTCATTCTCCTCATGTGTGCTCAGGCTAGTCCTGTTCTGGCATTATGCAAACAGTGGCTCTGAGAGTACTGGGGGCTACATTCTTGGCATAAATAGTGGAAAGCCCATGAAGGGGGCATCAGTGACTCTTTCAGGTAATGTCAGAGGCATTGGACACTGGCCAGGGCTACCTGAAGTAGAAGAGAGAGGACATGATAACTGCTGAGTAGTACTAGCTTATAAACACCTGCAAGGCATAATGCCAATGTTATACCACCCCAGGGTCATCAAGCACATTTTACCCAGTGTGACCCAGTTGTACTGTGGGAGTGACATGTACCCAGAGTGTAATGCCAGTCCTGCCCCCTAGAATTGGGCAATGTAGCTGCCTGGTCTTGGGAAGTATCCTTTGCGGAGACTCCCAGAATTAATTACAGGCTACTTTTTATGAACTGCTGAGGTTCAGGCTATCAAACTGGTACAAACTCAAGCCATTGTGATTTTGAGTTTTGAGTTAATATACTTCATTTTATTCCTGTGATCAGATAACATCTGGCAAACATGCTTGTCAGAGCTTGTTGAGTTGTCTTAGAGTGAAGCTTAGCTGGAGTCCATGCCGCATTCTAGATACTGGTGTGTTTGGAAGACCGATAGGATATGCTTTCCAACAGCTCATTTGCATGGGGGCTTGTTTTATCTGTGGATGGGCTGAGGACTACAGACCAGTATGGAAGAGAGAAATAAGAATAATACATTATTTACTATTCAGACTCTTTTCTAGTACTACTCCTAACTGAGTTTTAAGGAAAATCTTCAAAAAGTAGCATTTAACTCAAATCTTTTTGGCATGGAGCTTATGGAAACCTCCAAGAGGAAAACCACAGTATTGACTGTTCTAGGGGAAGGCCATGACATTAGGAGAGAATTCTTTACTTTTGAGAAATGTTTCCTCTGGGCTCTGAGAGACAGAGCATTTGATCACAGTCCAGAAATTCTGGTTATGGAATTTGTCAGACCTGCAAAGTCATAAATGACAGATGGGCTCAGAAACAGCCCATTAAATGTGTGGGATCAAACTTGGCCAAATCCAGAATGCACAAGTAATCTGCAGAGGTAGGCTAGACACTCATGTCACCTGCTGCATTTGCACAGGTACCCCTTTGTTAGGTCAAATCAGTGGCTGTGTTATGGAGGAAGATCCTTTGAAATCAGCTAAAGGAGGAGCAAGTCATTACCCTCTAAACATGTCCTGACTTCCTCCATCTCCCCTTTGTCACTACTACCAACCACATTCGTCAAACTGGTCATCATCTCTTACCTAAATATTTCCAGAGTATCCTGACAGTCTCCCTGATTTCACACTTGGCACTTTACACTCCAGGGTTCACCTGGCATTTAGGCTATCTTCTAAAAATATAAATCATTTTATCTTAATTTCCTGCACAAAACAATTCATTGGCTTTCTAACACATTTAAATAAAACCTGTTTTGCATGTCTTGGTCTAAAAGGCCCTATGCGATTCATACCTCCCTTTCTTGCCGATCTGATACGCTCATCTTTCCTCAGATCATCTAGTATACTTTCATCATAGTTTATCCACTTGCCTTCTTGTGCTAATATGTATCTGATTTTTATGATTTCATATGATTGTCATCTAATGAACCAGACTGATACAAATGTGTTACAGAGAGGAAAGGATGAGTTTGTCTTCAGACACATGGCCTATAAAAGTCTAGGGGAAACCCGTGCATCTGTGGTCAGCGGTTTTGGTACAAAGGTGTCCAGACCAATAAGAAAAGTAGTCTTTTGGGCAGATAGTTCTGGTACAACTGGATAGCCCCATGTAAAAGCAATGAAGTTGGAGTTCTACTGCTTACCATAGCCAAAAATTAATTCAAAATGTATCAAACATATAAATGAAAGAGATAAAACTACAGTTCTCTTAGAAGGAAACATAAGTGTAAGTTATTGTGACCTTGGATTAGACAAAAGATTTTTTAATCTGACACAGAAAGCACAACCAACCAAAGAAAAAGTAAGTAATTGTACCTCACCAAAAGTAAAGGCTTTTGTGTGGCAAAGGTCATATAAAGAGTGTCAAAAGAGAAAATCACAATCAACAAGATATTTCTACTCATATAACTAGTAAGAGTCTAGTATACCGGCTGTATAAATAACTCTTACAACTCAACAATAGAAATAAACAGCCTAATTTAGAGATAAACAAAGCAGCTGGGGCTGTAGCTTAGTGGTACAGCCTTTACAAGATTTGGTCCCCAGCACTACGAAACAAAAACCAGGCAAGAGATCCAAAGAGAAAATTCTCCACAGAGGGTAACAGATGGCTAGTAAACACACAATAAAGTTCACATCATTAGCCATTAAGAAAAAATGTTAATCATCTTAAGCCATCAGAGAAATGACAGAACACTGAAGCTCCTCTAACTCTAGTAAGAATGGCTGGTGTTAAGACCTCAAAAAACAACAAATGCTGGCAAGGTTATGGGGGAGAAGAAACCCTCCTGCAATGCTGGTGGGACTGTAAACTGCTACAACTATTATGGAAAAGAGGGAAAGGAGACATGAGGAGGGTGAGAGGATGGGAAGAGGAAAGGGAAGTAAAAATGATCAAGATGTGATATGTAAATACCCCAGTTTCTCAGGCTGATTGTTATTAGGTATCACAAATATATGGAAAAGAAAGAAAAAAGTGTCACTGTCTACTTTACCTAAATGATGCTGACTCACAACCGTTAAGATGGCTTTAGTTTTTTTTTTTTAAATCCACAGAAAATAACAGTTCATAATAGCAAAAAACAACCCAAATGTCCATCAACTGGCAAAGACAGCACATCCAAATGATAGAATACTATTCACAAAAAGAACAAGGCACTGCTGAGCGTAGTGGTGCACACTTGTAATCGAGCCCATGGGAAACAACCGCAGGGTTGTTGAGAGTTTGAGGCCAGCCTGGGCTACATAGTAAGTTTAGGACTAGCCCAAGCTACAAAATGAGACCCAATCTCAAAGCAAAACAAAACAAAAAACCCCAGGGTGACTAAACTAGACAATATATGTTTCTTGATGTGCTGAGACTTGAACCCTGGGATTTAGCATGTTAGGCAAGTGCTCTACCACTAAGATGTAGTCTAAGCCCTAAAGAATTCTTTTAAATGTAAAAAATCAGAAGTAAAAAGGTGCATATCATATGACTCTTTATATAAAATGTTTAGAATAGGCAAATACACAGAGACAAAAACTAGATTAGAGGTTGGAAAAGGTTGAGGGGAGGAGGGAACAGGAAATGACTAAAGGTTCAAAGGGTCCAGGGTACATTTCAAGGAGTGAGAAAAACTTCCTGGAGCTAGACAGTTGGGATGGTTACAAAACTCCATGCATGTACTACAAACTACTAACTTGTGGAAATGATGAAAATGGTGGATATCGTGTAACTTTTATCTTAGAAAAATTTAAAATTAAAAAAAATGCTTAGGAATGGGGTGTGAGTGGTACATGCCTGTACTGCCAGCACTCTGTGAGGCTGAGTCAGGAGGATAGCAAATTTGAGCCTAGGGTGGGCAGCTTAGTGACTTAGTGAAACAATTTCAGAATAAAATATAGAAAAAGGCTGTGGATGTAACTCAGTGTGTGAAGGCCTGGGTTCAATCCTCAGTACTGCAATACATAAATAAATATTTTTTAAATGCCTAGGGAAAACATCAACATTTCAGTATGTATACAAGTTAGTAGCCCAGGGAAGAGAAAACTTTAGAAGAGATGAGATACTCAGTGGCATATATGTTGTTAACAATTTGCCTGTATCTGCTGGTATTTCTCCCATTACATTAAATAAATAAATAAGCAAAAGACATAAATACTTTATGAGACAATGACCAATAAGCACATAAAAAACTCCTCGACATCACGAGTCATCAAGGAAGGTCACAATTAGACGCCACTCTACTCCCACCTACATGGCTATTTTTGAAAGGACACACACAGCACCAAGCATTGGTAAGGATATGAACAACCATAACTTGCATTCTTACACATCGTTAGTTGGTGTGTAAAATGGAATAACTGTTGGAAAAGTGTCTGGCCGCTACTTAAATCAACTTGGGCCTGGTCGGAACTACTAGGGAGAGAGTCCCAGTGATGAAGGAAGTGGAGTTCTGAGGCCAGGCTTTTGCATTTCGAGGTCACGGATGAAAGTGATGCCCATAAAAGGCAGTGAGAAAAAGCATGCAATATAGCTTTAAAAAAAATTTAAGGAGTATAATGTTATGGATGCCAAGAGAATAAACGTGCTGAGCTTTTTGTCCTTAATAATGCTTTTAAAAATCTTTTTGCTTTCATAATTGTTTTGTTTGATATTAACTTCGTTCTGGTTACTGTGTGGCTAGAATATTTTTCATCACTTTATTTTAAATTTTTATATGCTTTATATATGTCTTCAAAGAGTCATATAGCTTTCTTTTAGAAGCAAACTTAGAATATTTGTTTTTATCCAGTAACTGTACTCCATTGTATTCATTATTAGTAATAATATATTTGATATAACATTATTTTGTTTATTTCTTTTTTATCACAGATTATGGACTTTTTTTCTACATTTTCCTCTATTCTTTTGGAATAACTAAGCTTTTAATTCAAATCTTCATTCTAATTCTTCAATATTTACAGGCTTTAATTTTCTTTGTTAGTGGTTTTCCTTAAAATTTTAACATATGGGACTGGGGTTATAGGTCGGGGTAAAAAGGCTTGACTAGCATGTGTAAGGCCTGTGTTTGATCCTTAGCACTGCAAACAAAAAAGACAAATAGTAACTAACACATCTAATATTTAATAGTGCGTATTGTTCAGTTTTCCAGTTGCTGGGACACAATACCTGGTCCCTACAACTTAAAGGAGCAGAGATTGAATTTGGCTCATGGTTCCAGGGGCTTCAGTCAGTGGTTATCTGGCTCTAAAACAGAAATATCTGGGTGAATGGGCATTATGGGTCAAAGCCACTTAGTTATGGTGACTGCAAAACAGAATGGGAGAAACATCTCTAAGGAGAAAGGGGCAAGGGATGAGATAGAGTACCTGGAGTCCACACCTCGTAATCTACCCCGACACACTTGCGTGTGTGCTCTGCTAATCCTGTAGGCAGCTCATAGCTGGATCAAGTTGATAGTTGATAGTGTATGTAAGCCTAACCATTACATAAAGTATAAAGTTAATTGATAGCTTTACTATCCTCCTGGACAATACAAGACTCTTAGAATGTTTTTTATCTTTAATCATGAGTGACCTCAACCAAAATTACAATAAGGACCTCCAAATTCCCATCCTGCCTGAAAGCAATTAGAGCATTGGCAAACATTATCAAAATCTACTTCTTCAGAGTTCTGGAAATTAGCCAAAGGCTTGCAGCTGCCAAAGAAATTAATTCACGAAAAAGATATTGCATGTAATAAAAGTGAATTTTGAGGCATTTAAATTTTTTCTTTTCTCATTCTCCTTCCCTAGTACTATGGTAGCCTTAAAAACAAATAGCCTATAATGAAAAAAACTAGGCAGCTGCTGGAGAGAGAAAAACTGGTTGGGTCTCCCTTAAACTTCCATTCCCAGGTAGTCATCTTTGTTTGACCTACTTGTTCTCTATAAAACACTATTCAAAAGGTGGTTGTGATTGGACCCTACTCAATATGTAGGTTTGAATAGTTTTTTTATTTATGGAAATTTGTTGAAAATTATCAGAAGCAACTGTTTAACCCTGTGGGCTGCATGTAGCAGTGAATGTGAGTTGGACTAATTAAAATGCTTAAAAGGAAGAGCTATGGAAAGAGATTCCTGTAGGAGACTTTGAACAGTTTCAACATATTCCCTGCAATCTGGAAACACATATTTTCTACATAGCTATGCTCATCCCTAGCATGTATACATGCTGGAGACATGAGAACACCTCTGTCTTTGGGTAACCCTGAGGCTCTGTGCAAGAAATAATTGAAGGGAAGGAGCTGCAAATCGTCTGCTGAAGGCATGCCCTAAAATTTAGAGCCCCTCAAGCAAAGTCTGGGAGACTCCATGGTACCAGGCATTTACAGAAAAATGTTCATCTGTTTAGTCACAAGTGATTTACCATTGATAAATTAGCTGAGCAGTGAAGTCAGTGCTATGCATGACAAAACATAAATATTTTTACAGATGCAATTGAGAGAATTCATTAAGCAAATAATAATTAGGAAAATCAAAAGACCAATGAATACTTCTGGAAATGAGGAGAATCTTATTTCCACTATTGCCATATTTTATTATCTTAATGTCCAATTTTCAACAACAAAAAGTGTATGCATGCAAAGAAATATTAACATGTACCCTATACACAGGGAAAAGAAGTCAATAGAAACTCACACCAAGGAAGCCCACTTGACGGACTTACTAAAGGAAGACTTGAAGTGAGTAATTGAAATATGTTCTAAGAACTAAAGAAATCATGCCTAAAGATCTTAAAATACAAGAAAAATATCACACCAAATATAAAATATCTTTAAAGTGATAGATATTATTATAAAAAATAGAAATTCTAGAGTTACAAAACACAGTGCTTGAAATAATTTCATTTGCAGATTTCAATAGTAAATTTGAGTAGGTAGAAGAAAGATTCAGTGAACTTCAAAGTTAGCTCAATTAAGATTACCTGGTGTGAAGAACAGAAAAGAGTACTAGAGCCCCAGTGTTCTGTGGACCATCAAGGATACCCACATATACAAAAAAGATAAACTAGAAGGGAGAGAAACAGAGAAAAGGAAGAGAGAATATTTGAAGGGATAATGACCCCAAATTTCCCAAATCTGGTGAAAAATACTAATTCAAACCTTCAAAGATCTCAGTGAATCGCAAGTCAGATAAACTGAAAGTCAGAGCTAAATGCATCATAAGCAAACTGTCAAAAAAGACAGAGTGAATCTTGGAAATAGCAAGAAATGCTAGGTGCGGTGGCACATGCCACAACTGTTCAGTAGGCCAAGGCAGGAGTGGCATTTGAGCCCAGGAGGCAGAGACCAGGCTTGCCAACATAGGGAGAGCTAGTCTCAGGGTCTGGTCTCTTTCCCATTTGGGAAGAGAAGGGAAGGAAAGGGAAAAAGAAGGGAGGGGAAGGGAAAGGAAGAAAAGAGGGAATGGAGGGGAAGAGGAAGGGGGAAGAGGAAGAGAAGAGAAAGGGTAAAGAAAGAAGTGACGCATAAAGATCGACAGTAAAAATTAATGTCATCTGATTTTTTTCTTATCAGAAACTATGGTGCCCTGGAGATCACAAGTTCAAAATGCTGAAAGAAAAATCTGTCAATCAAGAACTATGTATCATGAAAAATCACCCTTTTTCAGATGAAAAAGATATAAACAAAATGGAGAAAATGTGTTGCTAGCAGGCCTGGTTTATAAAAACACTAAAGGAAATCATAATAGTTAATGTCAACTTGACTAGATTAAGCAGTATCTAGGAAACTAGTAATAATGTTTTCATGTGTCTGCGAGGATATTTTCAGAGGAGATTGGCATGTGAGTCTGAGTGGACTGGGTGTAGAAGGCCTATCCAGTGTGGGACAGCCCCCATCCAGCTGCCTGGGAGCCCAGATGGAACAAAAGAGAGGAAAAGCAAATTCTCTCCCTCTCTCTGCCTCCCTCTTCCTCTCTCTCTCCCTCCCCCTCTCAGAGTGGGATACATGCCTGGACATCAGAACTCCAGGCCTCTTGGCCTTAGAAGGCCAGAACTTATCTTTGATCCTAATCTTTGATCCTTCAGATTGATTCCCAGACCTTTGGTCTTGTCCCGAGAGTCACGCCTCTGGCTTCCCTTTGGATCTGGCCGCTGGCATACTTGAGTCATGCTTTTGGCATCCTCAGGGTCTTCAGCTTGTAGATGGCCTGTGATGGAACTTCCCAGGCTCTGAAATCATGTGAGCTGAGTCCCCTAATAAATATACCATTATAAATCTACATCCTGTTCATCCTATCTCTACAGACAATCTCGAAGAATGCAGGAGTCTTTCAGACTGAAATAAAAGGATGTCAACTTTAGGAGTAAAAATAACTTCATAGGTAACTATAAAAGACAGTGTAAGTACATTTTTTGTTTGTAAGTATGTGTCCTATCTGATGAAAATAGAGTTACATAAAGCAATACTTAAAAGCTGTGTTGATACATACACGCTGTGTGTTATGGTAATAACAACATAAAGGAGTGGGAACGGAATGCAATTTATAGGGAAAAAGCTCTTAGACTTTTGAAATTAACTTGGTACAAATTCAAAGAAGATCATTTCAAATTAAGATGATTATTACAGTACCAGGTTAAGGTCTTTCCTGTCTCTTACCAATTTTCCCTTTCTGTCCTTTATCCCAAACTTGGAGAGGCCAAATCTAGATCTGTGGAGTAGTGAGCAAAAAGACAGGGCATAGTGGGGAATCAGGGGTCAGTGAGGATTATCTTTCCCTACTGCAATACTCTGCAGGGAAGGAGAAAGTTTAAGTTAAATAAACTTCATTTTAGTGCATTAATTTGTTCTGCTACTGCATATGCATTTTCAAATATTTTTGTATATTTAGAAACTTTACAAAACTATTTTGTTGAGTAAGAAAGACTCTGTAATGGAATTGAGCATCGTTAATGAAGTTGCTGTTTGCTGGCAACCTCACCTGCTCAGTTTGCATGGCAGCTCCAGCCCTTACCAGCCTTGGTTTTCTCATTTGCAAACCGGAGATAATAGCACCGTCTACCAAGTGGGCTTGCTGTGAGGGTAGAAGGAGATATTTCATACAAAGTTCTTAGCATCATGGCTTACATATTTACTGTGTAGTAAGTACAAAATAAATGTTAGCTATTATCAAGTTTGCTGAAGAAAGAATTGCACCTAAAAGCTTCCCCGGGGCATGTTCATGCCTCAAGTACTCTGGGCCTCAAAGTTTAGCATCAAAAGGCCTTTATTCTTTCCTCTGATCTAGCAAATTACAGAAAGAGGCTGGGTTAATTGACTGGAAAGCAGACCATGGTTTGCAGTGCTGAGAGCATTTGAAGCTGTGGCATTTGATGCCAGTGATTGCAATTTTTCTCATTGGCGTGGCTTTTCTTCATCTGACAGCCTTTCTGTGTTTACTTTTGTTCTTTGAGAATATCTTGTTCCTGCTCTAATATTTGCCTTGAATATTTTCTTCTTTCCTTTCCTTTTAATCTTCTTTATATATCAAAATATTACCAACACAGAGAGCAGCAGGGAGAATAACCAATCAATAGGGCATTCCCAGCCCACCCTGCCGCCATTGCTGTTTCATTTGTTTGTTTCAGAGCTACATTTAAAAAAAAGACAGTTGAAGCCTGTATGACAGTACCTTCTCTCCTTCTCCAGAGATATTTTCCCTGATTATCATGCTTATTATTCCCATGTATGTTTACACTTGTACTTAATGTGTATACACACACACACACACACATCTATATCTATATCTATATCTATATGTAGATATCCATAAAAGATACACCTTGTTTTCTCACCTTGTTCCTCAAACCTTTCTACCACCAGCAATATATTAAAAACTTTGGGCTGGGAGTATAACTTATTATTAGAATGCTTGCCTGGCATGTGGAGGCCTTGGGTTTGATCCCTAGCACTGCAAAAACAACCCCCCACCCCCAGCCTCCTTGATTCTCTACTTCCTTAATTTCTTAGTTACTTTTTTATTGCTGTGATAAACAAAATGTCCAAAGTGCACAAATCTGGGTAGGAAAGGTTTATTTTAGCTCACAGTTTCAGAACATTACAGTCCATTCATGGGTGGCTGGTGACAGTGGAAGCACATGGCAGAGGCAGAAGTGGAGGCAGCTCCTCACGGCATTGCAAACAGGAAGCCAAGTCCCCAAGAAGGGAGGAAGGAAGTAGGATACACTCTTCCAGATCCTGTCCCAGTGACTGCACCTTCCAGGTCCAGCCTCAGTGTCCCTTCCAGGTTTAAGCCCCTAATTCACCACATGCCTGTGATCTGTAATCTACCACACACCTACCTTCTACCACACACCTGTAATCAACTACATGTTCATAACACACCTCTCCAGACCAGGCCCCTATCTCCTAACCATGCATGGTTCCATAGGTAATCAATCCATAACATTCAAATACATGCGGCTTTTGGTGGACATTCCAGATCCAAACCACAATACTTACCAATGCAAGCTTTCTATATTCTGTCAGTTTGATGAATGTGAAATAATATCTTACTATTTTCATTTGCATCTTTGATTGTTAGTGTTGAACATAAAGATTTACTAGGTTTAAACATACAAAGATATCATTGTTGGTTTTTTTTGTCTGAAACAGGCTCTTACCCACAGTGACCTTGAACTTGTAATTCTCCTGTTTCAGTTCTAAATAACACTTTATATTGTAATTTTTTTCTCTAACTCATGAGTATTTTAGAAGAGCATTGTAAAGTTTAAAAGCAGAGGTTTAAAAAATTAGCTTCTTTTTGGTTGATTTTTAATTTATTTGCATTGTATTATAAGAATCAAACCAAGTTAAAAAATTTAGATTTATTGTGCCTAGAAAAAAAATCAGTTTGCAAACAGAGATTACAAAGAAAGTGATAAGAAGCCCAAATTACTGCACTTTATAAGGCATAAAAAACGAAGCATTTTGACCTTTTAGAAATGATTTTGTTGCACATGAACATTTCTTTTTAAGGCAAGCAGAGCTGTTTAAACTAATTTTTCTATAGGAAATTAGTTTTAATTCTATTGAATCAGGTTGAAAAATAAAACTTATGCTTTGTTTATACTACAGCTAGTGTTTCAGGGAAACCAGGATGACAAATGTTAGCTATGTGATTATGGTCAGTTGGCCTTGGGTCTAAACTATGACCTCCATTTTTATTTTTCTTTCACAGTCCCCATCCTCCCTGTGTTAGTCAGCTTTCCTGTTGCTGAGACACAATACCTGACACCTACAACTTAAAGGAGTTGTGTAATTTGGCTCTTGGTTTCAGGCGCTTTGGCCTGTGGACACCTGGCTCTGAGGTAGAAGTATCACTGGAAAAGAAGGTGGCAGAGTGAAGGTCCTGATGTCTGGGAAGCAGAGCAGGAGAAGAATGCCACAGAAGAAGGGGTGAGAGGGACCGCGTGGTACCCAAGGCCACGCCTCCATGACCCAAGGCCACGCCTCTGTGCCACCCTGGCATGCCCCTCAGTGTGCTCCACCCATCCCCTGCAAAGCTCCTGAGCCAACCAAGGCAACAAGGTAATTTTACCCACTCCACTCACCCTTCGTCATTCTTTCAGTTGAAGTGTGTAACATGAACTTATTTTACTGCATTGTTACCAATTTTTTGACCCAGACGGGTTTCTTTTTCTTTCTTGGAATCATGAAAACAACAAATGAATCCAAAAGCCATATGAGCAGGTTTATTCTTGGCCAAGAAGTAATTAAAGCAGGTAGATGGTCTCACAAATTATTGGAATTCAGAAACAGAGTAAAAGAAATGAGGAAAAGGGGTAGGTTCAGATACAGAGTAAAAGAAGTGAGGAGAAGGGGTAGGCTTGTAAAGGGGAAGAATATTTGTGCCTTTTCTAGAAATGGGTGAGAATTTCCCAAAATTTTGGGTGCCAGCTCTTTTTGTTTCTTTTATGATTCGTTCTTGCTGTTGTTTGTTGTTTGCAGCAATGGGGACTAAACCCTGGGCCTTTGTACAGAGCAATATCCTCCGGCCCTTTTTATTCTTTTATTCTGAAACAGGGTCTCACTACAGGGCTCAGCTGCCCACATTTGTCTCTAACTTTTCATCCTTGTGCATCAGCTTCCTGGATGATAGGAGTGACAGGCCTATACCACCAGATTGCCTTTGTAGTTCTTTCTGTTCATCATCATGGCACTGGGCGAATATCATTTGTCATGCAAGTGGGATTGTGATTAAGTTAGAGATTGTCTGTGGTCACTCTGGCAGTCATCTTAGATCCAACTCATTTTGGCTAGGCCACCTGAAGAGGGACTTCCATGCTGGAGACATTCTGTTCTCAAAGATAAGACAAACACAGGGTGGGGGTGGGTGGATTCACATAGAGCACATAAGCAGTGTATTGAGTCACACAGTAAACCCAGGTTTTTAAAAAAAGTTGTGTGTCTGTATTGTATTTAATGCAGGGAATTCTCAAAATAGCTTTTCTCCCAAAACCAACAATATTTGTATTAACAAAACTTTACCCATGTTATATGAACTTGAAAAGCAGTTAGGTGAATTTCTATTTTTCTTGGATATTTAGGAATACTTAATTTATAGAAGCACTTATTTTTTAAAGCTAATTAAAACTGTTTTACAAGTCAATATTAACATCTTCAGGTAGAAAAATACCATACACACACACACACACACACACACACACACACACACACACACACACACACACGTACATGAATATAGGCAGAATATAGACAAATGTAAACCTACAATTGAAAACAGAGATGCTATAGCCTGTGTTCTAAAATTTTAGCCATGTTCCAGGCAAATTAGACCATGAATTTATCAATGAACACCTGGATTCAAATTCTGTTTCTGAAGTTAAATATACTTGTAGAGACAATCAGAACTTATTCTACTAATATTTGTGGAAAAGATTTTTTTAAAAAAGTTTTCATTTTCCAGTTTGTTTCTATAGAGCTCCTCTTCCAATGAGTCATCTTTCTAAAGTTTGTGTTTCAAAGACATAACTCTTAAGTCTTAGAGAAGACCAGGCAAAAAAATGTGTATCTCAAAGGCACAGAAGAGGCATGTAAGTTTTCTTTGAAAAGGAGTCTTACTATTTATCAGTGATCAATTTTATGGAAGCTGTAGAAAAAATTTTAGTGGGTAATAGCTACAATTTTTTAATGTCTTCAGAGCCCATCAGAGCAGCTAAGATAGTCTTTTTGTTTTCTCATCTTTATCCAGCTGCTTTAAGAAGAATGAATCCCTGAGAGCAGAGGAGCTTACCGTCCTGAAGTCTGAGCCTTTTGTGCTGTTTTTGTTGATATTCTAACATCAACTGTATTGAGATAGATTACTTATAATCAAATGTAGTCACTTTTAGTGTGCTCTTGAAGGCACTGAAAATTTTATGCACATGTGTAATAACAACCTCCACAATAAAGATGAAAGCATTTTCTTTATCCAAATATTTCCTTGAGCCTCACCCAAATGATTGCAGATATTCCCATGAGCCTTTCCCAAGTTATTACACTACTTCTTTTTGAGAGTCTTATTTCCCTCTGTCTCCCTTTCTCTCTTTCACTCTTTCACACACACACACACACACACACACACACACACACACACACACACACACACACACACACTTTATTTTCCATGAGCTGTTTTCCCCCACCTTCTTTTTTCTGTATACTGGGTAATCACTGTATCACTGAGCTACACTCCAATGAACTGTAATTAATTTTTATTAACATGCCAGAGGGTTTTTTGAGAGGCTATTTTTGAGTCATTCTGTATTTTAGAAGCCTCTGTATACCAAGTCAAAGAATGCATTCTGTTGGTTTTGAGACATCCAGGATCTTCTTTATTCAAGGGAATCCCTCAATGGATTATTTTGCCTTAAGTTGAAGGTTTCCCAGAGTGAAAAATCACACTTTCAAATAATTACTATAAAGTTCACTCATTTTTTTTTTCCAGAAAGGCGTAAGACCCTTGTCTGTTAGTTTCAGGTCTGTAAGAGTCAGTGAAACCTACCTTTGTCCTTGTCTTTTCTCAGATGCCATCTAGTCAGTGGAACTACTGTTCTGGAACTCAGAGAAGTGCAGGTTCCCCATCCTCCTTGAAAGCATGGGGCTGGGAAAATAGCACAGCAGTTAGATCACTTGCTCAGCAAGGGCAAGGCCTTTGGTTCAATTTCCTAGCACCACATAAGCTGGTCATAGTGGCACATGCTTGTAATCCCAGCACTTGGGAGACTGAGGCAGGAAGATTGCCATGAATTTGAGGCCAGACAGGGGGCTTCATAGTGAGTTCAGGATAAGCCTGGACAACAGAGTGTGATCCTGTCTAAAAATAAATGAAATAGGAAAGTGTGCCTTAACAAGAAACTCCAACAAATAAACTCACATATGTATTAGTATAGTAAAGTTTACAAGCTCAAAACACAGAATCTGGTGTTCAGATCTGAGCATGACTTATCCTAGAGTCACTGCATGACCTCAAAGAGAGCAGTGCGTTTAATAGGCTCTGTGGTACCTGATTAACCACTGGCCTGAGGGCTTGTCAGCGATGATGTTTGGATCCCTCTTTTGAAGCCAAACACTGTCAAAAAGAAAATCATACTAATTTATAAATTTAAAAAAAATGTGTATGGTTGGAAATGTATACCTCTGGTAAAATGTCTGCCTAGAATGTGAGAAGACAGGATTTGATCTCTAACAATACACACACACACACACACACACACACACACACACACACACACAATTTATTATGCATAGAAAAGGACAGTTTGCAAAGTGAGAGACTTCAAGTGAAAAATGAGTGAAAAATGATTAAAAGTTCTGCTCACAGCAGTTAGAGCACAGTTATAAGGTTTCAAAGAGGGAATATTTTTTGCCTTTTTCATGATTTTTTGAGTTATACATTAACATTCTCTTTAAGGCAAGTAAAGCTGTTTAAGCTGATTTGTCTAAAGCTGATTGGCTTCATGTCAATGAATTATGCTGATGAGTGTGTAAATCTCTAATCATTTATGATTACAACTAACATTTCAAGGAAATTAGGATGATTTAAATTTCAGCTGCATGGTTTTGAGCAATTGGACTTGAGATATATTTAAACTGTGGCTTTTATTTTTGTTTTCCTTTAACAATATTAAGACACAGTGGTCTGTAAAACTTTTTTTTCAAATTTCCTAAGGCCATGATATATGATCAATTTTTATAAGTGTACCCTTGATATCTTTTTCTATATTTGGGGAGGTATTGATCTCCATTTGATCATATCTGCAATTGTTTGACATCCTTTATTTTTAACAAACTTTCTTAATTTATTTGTTTAATAGAAGTTAAAATTTTGGATTAGATTGTTGAAAATTAAGATTGTCAGTTTTTGTAGAAATTTGATCAATTTTTGTTATACATATCAAGGCTAGGGTTTTTCTGAAATCAAATACAATGATTGAATGATCTTAGAGTTTTTTATTGATAGCATATCCTTTATCTTCATTAAGTTTTTAAAATTTAGATTCTATTATGTAAACTATTAAAATGAGTTCACCGTATGTCTTTATCTGCTTGTTTGGCTTTTCTTGTGATTTTTGTTTTAGGTGTGACTTCTTGCCAAAAGTAGAAAACTGGATTTTGATTTCAATATCCCATTTTTCATCTTTTAATAAGGAGTCTAACTCATTTACTTTATTTGGTAATCTTTAGAATGAATATTTTTTCTTCTGGTTATTTTGTGTTTTCTACTTACAATTTTTTGCTTCTTTTCCTTTGTTCCTTTTGGCCCTGTTTCTGATGTATAAAAATTTCTACATGCTTTTTTTTCTTCTCTTGCTTTGGAAAGTACAGAATTTTTTCATTCTTTTAGTAAATTAGAAAAAGTTTTATACATCTTTTGTCTTTATT
Source organism: Ctenodactylus gundi (assembly GCA_004027205.1). Lineage (NCBI taxonomy): Eukaryota > Metazoa > Chordata > Mammalia > Rodentia > Ctenodactylidae > Ctenodactylus > Ctenodactylus gundi. The sequence continues at coordinate 346,501 of PVKB01000562.1, forward strand.
ATTTAAAAATGTGATAAAATGTACCACACTGTGTCTTGGGAGTGACTTTTTGCTCTCCAGGGTTGGATTATTGCCTTGTGAGCAGTGTGTTGCAAAGCATATGTATTCGTAGGACCCATTCTTCATGGAGTACTCTATACTAACAGCAGAAAACAGACTCAGACACTGTGATTCACTGAAAAAAGGTAGTTATTTCCATAAAGCTTGCAAGGTTCTGTGATTCTCTTCCACAAGAAACTGTGGGCCCACTCTTTCATTTCTGGATTGCTGCGACTGGTAGGGAAGAGAAGATCTGATGAAGACAATGTCAGACATGCCAGACCCTATGAATTCATTGTCTGGACTGGCCGTCACCCCCGGGCAGGGGATTTCCCCGTGTGTCGCAGCCAGTGCCACAGTGCTACACAGCTACCATCAGCACCGGCAGCTATCACAGAGGCCAAAGTAGGTTCACGAGACAAAGCCAAACAAATCCTTGGTGTTGCTGTTTCTCACACACTGGGCATGACTTGTCATTTCATTACTCCCTCCCTGCCAGAGGCAGATTGGACCCTAAGTCCCCGAGGGCCATACCCTGGATTTTATGTCTCTTGCTGGGAACAGAAAGGATCCAAAAGGACTCTAGAGGCATGCTCTTAAAGAGTTACAGACCCGTGTATTTTACCACATCCTAAAAGACACAGGGCATTTTTAAGCCTTGTTGATTATGCTTAAAATAAAATTTGTGGCAGAACTACTATCTTTTGTTGTCCACCATTCACAAAAACCACTGTAGTATGCAGAGCGTAGCCAGCACCAGAATTCTTGGCAGCCCTGAGATCTGGACTGCAGAGATGGGCCAGCAGTGGGGCCAGGGCAGGGAGAGTAGTAATCATGAATCCTTCCTGGCCCTCTTCTGGTGGGACTAGCACCAAGCGGGGACGGTTACCAAGGCTGTCCTCCAGGTCTTCCCTCCCACCTGGATTGAGGTCTCATTGACAAATACCAACTGTATGCGTTTAAGATGTACAACTTGATGGGGTTTGGTTTCTTTTTACTTTCGGGCTTTCTATTTTTTTTTTTTTTTTTTTTTTTTTTTTTTTTTTTTTTTTTTTTTTTTTTTTTTTTTTTTTTTTTTTTTTTTTTGTGGTAACTGTTGAAATGTTTTTCAGGGTGGTTTTGAACTCCTGAGCTCAAGTGATCCTCCTGGCTCAGTCTCCTGAGTAGCACGTATGTTACAGGTAGGCAGCACTCTGTCCACCATAATGTTTTGATAAGCATTATGTTGTGAAATAATCTTGACACTTAAGCTATTAAGGTATGCATCATCTCACCGAGTTATTGTTTTCTTTGCAGATGTGTGGTGAGAGTACCTGAGGTCTACCCTGTGAGCAAATCTCGAACTTACAGTGCAGTGCTGTTCACTACGGCCACATTGCTGTGCAATTAGATTCCATGAGGTACTTTTCCTCCTTTCCACCCCCTTCCCTTCTCTCCAGCCCACCAGCAACCACTGCTCTTCCCTTCTTTTCTGTGAGCTTACTTTGGATTCCACTCTGCTGCCTTCATATGTCTGCAGTGCCTTGGCAGAGACAGTTCTGCAGCCTCACATGACCTATATCCACCTTCCTGCCCCACTCGGCCTGCCCTCACCTTCTTGAACTCCCTGCCTAGGGTAGACTGATTCGATCTTGGTGCGTGGTGAAAATTATGGGTCTCATTTCATTCTTTTGCATGTGACTAGCCAGTTTCCCCAGCACCATTTGTTAAAGAGGCCATCTTGACTCCAGTGTATGGTTTTGACCCCTTTGTCAAAGATCAGATGGCTGAAGGTACTTGGGGATGTTTCTACATGCTCAGTTCTATTTTAATGATCCATGTGTCTGCTTTTGTGCCAATACCATGTGGATTTTTAAAAATCACTGTTGCTTTGTAATATAATTTGACATCTGGTATTGGGATGAATCCTGCTTTTATTTTTTGGTTTAGGATTATTTGACTATTCTGGTCCTCTTGTGGTTCTGCATAAATTTTTGGATTTTTTTTGTATTTCTATGAAATATACTCTTGGGATCTTGATTGGGATTGCAGTGAGTATATGTGTCAGTTTAGGTACTACGGCCATTTTGACAATGTTGGTTCTGCCTATCCAGGAACAGGGGATGTCTTTCCATTTTCTAAAATTCTCTTTGATTTGTTTTTTCAGAGTGCTATAGGTTTTGGTATAGAGATCCTTAACTTGCTTCATTGGGTTGATTCCTAAGTATTTAATTTTCTTGGAGGCAACTGTGAATGGAATGGTTTTTCTGATCTTTTCCTCTCATTTGATTTTTCTTGATACTTGGTTGTAGCTATGTGGCCTCTTTTCTTTCTTCCTCCTGCTTAGATGTGACCTTTGCATTTGTATACAGGATCCTAGTGCAAGATCTATCTGTGAGTCAGCCCCTAGAAGGTCATCCAAGAACAATGAGGCTCCTTCACCACACCACTGGCAGCTTCCCCCACAGAAATATTTGGTTAATTATCTTACTTTTGTAATTTTCTTTACCTTAAGGGACACAATTTTAATGTTGTATCTTGGTACAGTGAATTTGTGGTAGTAATGGAAAAGCACCTGGGGATACCACACTGCCAAGGCAATGGACCTATGGAACACAGCCGGGCTCCCATAAATCTGCCACCACTAGTTAGCTGCATAAGCCTGGAAACAGAGGTTTTCTTATATTTAAAACAAAAGTTGGACTAATCCTAGATTTTAAGATATTGTCCAACGGAAAGTCTTGTCGTACAGACAGAAGCTGGGCCTGGTGGTGCTGGCCTCTAATCCCAACACTGAAATTTCAGAGTGTGACGGGAGGATCATCGTGAGTTCAAGCCCAGACTGGGCAACTTAGTGATTTGGTAAGACCCTGCCTCAAAATCAAAAATAAAAATAAAAAATGGGCTAGAGATATAGGTCAAGATAAAGGCCCTGAGTTCCATCCCAAGCACTGCAAAACAAAAGCCTAAACAAAACAACCACCAAAACCACAGAATTATTTGGCTTCACAGGCAAGGGAGGGGATTCATGTTGTTGATATTAAATGTAAATTATGGCAATTGAAGCTTTTCTTTCTGTATGTCTCTGTTTCTCTCTTTGCCTCTCTCTCTTTCCCTTTCACATGCATGCACACTTGATGGAAACAATTCGTAAAGGAAAATGGCTTAACAGAAATGCAGCAGTGGTGTAAGATTAGCATTCTCCATAAATATTTTGATAAGTGTACACTTGTAATTAAGTTCTGCTCAGGAAAACTGGTTCTCACGGTGCAGCTTGTGAACTTCCTTCACTGCTCACCCAACTCCAAAGTGGAGTGGGTCTCTGTCTCCTGCTGCTCGCCCAAGGCCCAAGGCACTGAGATCCTATGGAGGGTTATATCATCTGTTTGACTTGTTACTAACATGCACAAAAAACTGATGATTTGTATTTTTCAGAAGGAAAAGAAAGCACTGCATCTATTACCATGTAGGTTGTTGTGTATCTTCTCATCTAAAGGAGAGCTAATTACACTGTTTTCCTTCAAGGGGGTAGTTGGTTCTGCGTTTCTGCTATTGTGTTTGCCTGCACATGTGTGTATACCTGTCTCAGATAAAGTAACAATTCCAGTTTGGCAACCCCCTAATTGCAGGGATTGCTAAAAAGATTACTATGCGTGTTATTGCAGAGAACTCAGCACCCTATAAAGTCATGTGGCAGGAACTAGGGCATTTCTCAATTTACCACATTACTATTGCAATACACCAACTCCCTCTGTAAACACCAGACCCAGGAGCATTACCGCCAGGGGCTATGTAGGGGCCTCAGGATTTTTTTCTCAGAAAGATGGGGAAATCATAGTAATTTTAATTCTTACTTCATTTTTGCCTCTTATCATTCTTTTATTTCTCCTTTTCCTAATTAGGAAAGTAATGCATGTTTTTAAAGTTCATCAAAGTATAAAGAAGCCAGAATGAAGTTAGTTGACATCTGTCTTCTCAGTCATGATCTCTATTAATCTTTGGAAATTGTATGTTCTTCCAGTCTTTTTTCCCCCATGCATGTAAAAAAAATGCCTTACTTTTCCCACTAAATATCAGTAATTTTTCTTATCTAAAAATTACTCATATTTATTGCTTGAAATGGCTAAAGTTTTATCTATGGAATTTGCCTTAAAGGTGTTAACTTAATGTCTAATTTTTCACTTAAAATGTTGCTTTAATTATCTTAGTGTCAAAATATTTGTGTAAACTTTGGGTCACTTTTTTAGTGTAGGTTGCTAAAACAGGAAAGTCAGGGACAGAAAGTAGAACCTTATAAAGTCCCTTCAAACACATTGTGAAATTGCTACTCAGAAAGGTTATATTAATTTTTATTCCTACCACCTGCAGGATATGAAAGGATGTATTTCACCACCTTGGAGTCACTTTGGGACATTCACATTTTAATATGTCTTTGCTAACTTGATAGGTTGGCATGGTGTTTGTGGTTTTTAACTCTCAGTTATTTGCTTGTTAGTGAAGTTGAGCATTCTACTAAATGTGGATGGCTAAATTGCGTGTGCATTGTCTATTCATAGTCTTTGTACATTACCTAATGAGAATCTAGAGTTTTTTATTTGACTCATTTGTATGAGATCATTTAATTCTTAGTCAATGGCATTTGTTGTAGTAGGTCTTTCAAATGGTTGCTTATTATTTTGAGACTACTCATATCTTTTTGATGCACAGAAATTTAGACATTTGATGCCATTTCACTTTTAATCTTCTGTTTTCTCTTCCTTTTTTTCTTTTGGGTGTGGCCCTGTTAGAGGGCCTGAAGCATAAGGCATTCATCCATGAAGCTGTACCATAGTGCTTTTGTTTTCTTTTAGTATTGTTGTTTTGTGGTGCTGGGGATGGAACCTAGGACCTTGTGGATGTGAAACATGTCCTCTACTACTGAGCTTATACCTCTGCCTCTTTTATAAAAAAATAAACTTAGAAAGTCATCTATAGCCCTGAGCTTTAATAAAGTTATTTTTTGTTATTGTTGTGTATACATAAATTATTTCAAATGAAAAACACATAAAGTCTTCCCATACAAGTCTGAGGATATAGCAAATAACTTGAAGAAAGTAAATGTAATGATTCATTAAGAAGTTAAAATCAGCTGGGTGAGGTGGTGCAAGCCTGCAATTCCAACACTGTAGGAGCCTGAGGCAGGAGGATGACAAGTTTGAGCCCAGACTGGGCAACTTAGTGACTTAGGGAGAACCTGATTCAAAATAAAAAATAAAAAGGACTGGGTATAGCTTAATGTGAAGGCTTAGGCTCAATCCCCTGGGCCCACTCTCCGTTCTCCACCTCCCCCAGCAAAAGTTAAAGCTGTCCTCAGGGACAGTTGGACTGAAAATTCCAACAAAAGCATTCGAAAGAAATATATGTTACTGTGGATGAATTGCTAATCATGAAGAGTCGAAGGTCACAGCGAGGTTACTGGAGGATCCTTCTAGAAGAAATACATAGCAACTATGGATTCAGGGACTGATGATGCAAGACAGCGGAATGCGTGGTGCTTAATTGCAAAAGGAACTGTAGAAATAAGGGATTGAGGATTTAGAGGAGGGCTGAGGGTGCAGCACAGTGGTAGGGCGCTTGCCTAGCAGACACGAGGCCCTGGATTCACTCCCCAGCAACACATATCCACACAGTGGCAGAGGTAATGGGGAGGTAGAGCTGGAGGAAAGTTGCCCTGGAAGTCTTCCCAGCGATAACCAGAAGCAGCTCACTAAATGGAAAGCTGGTCTTTATCACAAAAGGGGAGCCACATATTAATAGTTGTGAGGCCTCTTCAATGGACTTGATTACTTTTATTAATAGTTTACCACTGTGGATTACTTAACTGTTTGTATTAGTTATACATTCAGCAATTACATATGCTTTTCAGTTGGAAAAATAACATATGACCTCATAACCATCCTCCCTTGGAAAAAGCCTAAGTGTGTTACTTTGTTTTGTAACCTGTTCTGAACTACAGGCATCATGAGTAAGAGGAACACTTGGTTTGTAAAGAACTGGCTTTGTGAGTCTGACCTTATGAAGTGACCACAAATTTCACAAGTCAAAGCATGTGCCTGTTGGAGCAGGTTTGTCAAGAGTCCTGCATAACTTGAGTCTAGTTCTGCATCTTTGGAGGATGTTGGGCAAAACATATAGTTCTTCACAATTTCTCCAGCTATTATATGGAGGGTTGGCTAAATCTCTAAACTTTCTTGGGCTTTAAAATTTGAATTTCTTTCCTTAGTCATGAAAATGACATTTCAAGAGAGTCACTGGAAGCAGTCCAGAGCTCCCTACATGATTAAGAATACTAGAAAGACAAACTAAGGCTACACCTTCAAATCACGGGCCCCAGTTTTCCCGCAGTGGTCTGGTAATGATAGTGGCCTTTTAGGAACAGGCAGTCACTGAAGCTTCTTCTGTTCTTACGGCCACTCCCCAGTGCTTGTCTTGTTACCTAAGCTCCGCTTCCTGTTGGTTCAGTGGCAACATCAGATCCTCATAGGAGCACAAACATTATTGTGGACTGGGCAAGCGAGGGGTCTCGGTTGCGTGTTGTTTAGGAGGATCTCACGCCTGATGATCTGAGGTGGAACTGAGACAGTGATGCTACACTGGTGAGTGGCAGAGAAGACACAGTAAGGTTAGCAGAGAGATTTGAATGCAGCGGACCACAGGAAGTTAATTTGCAGCAGTCTCATAGCAAAACCCTCTTGGTGAGTGGCAGGTGATAAACTGGTGTTGGGCTTTCAGTCAGAATCCAACACTTACTTTAGTCCAACTTGTCCTGTCTGTCCTTTGGTTTACCACACCCGTCCATGCCTCTTCCTGACTTGTTTCACTGGCATGCTTGTATCACTGGCAGTTTTGATATGGCCACAGGATAACCTGAACCAAAAGAAGTAAAAAATAAAGATCACTGGAAAACTTCTTTGAAAAGGGCGGAAAGCCAGTGCTGAGAGAGCAGAGAACTCTGAAACTTCTAATAAAAAGAAATCTTCATTTTAAAAAAAAATGTGAAGAATCCTATTTAAATCGCAGCTTCACTGTAACAGGTGATCCACATTCTCCAATCTTGCCTTGTTAACCGTGTAGCAACCAGCTACCCAGTGAAGCTCAAACTTGCTTCATCATGTGGAGACCAAGCACCTTGCATTAAAAGACAAGCCTTTGACGTCTCATTTGTTTGTTTTACAAGGTCTCACTCCATATCCTTGCCTGGTCCTGAATTCACTATGGAGTCGAGGCTGCCCTTGGATTCACAGTAGTCCTCCTATCTCAGACTCCCGAGTGTTGGGATTATAGGCATACGCCACCATTCCCGGCCTATGTGGTACTGGGGAATCAAACTCAGAGCCTTCTACTTGCTAGGCAAGTGCTTTAACCTCTGTGTCATTCCTCCAGCCATGCCCTTGGAGTTTTTAAAAGGAAAGAAAAAAACATGAACACAAAGAACAGAGGCAATTGTTAAACACCACTGCTTTAATCCAATATGTCTGCGCTGAGAACATCATTTTTAGTGGCTAACCACATTGCTAAAGCTAAGAAGCCCTTTACCATTGGTGAAGAGCTGATCCTGCCAGCTAAGGACGTTTTTCATGAACTCTTAGGAGCTGCAGTTTACAAGGTGGCACGTGTTGCTCTTTCAGCCAGCACCTTAACTAGATGAATTGGTGGAACAGCAGAGACTGTTGAGCACGGTGGCTAGGATTAATGAGTCACCATGGATCGCAATCCAGATTGATGAGTCTACTGATGCTGACAAGATAACAATGCTTGTTTTTGTGAGATTTATTTTTCAGGAAGATGTGCATGAGGACTTGTGTGCATATTTCTTGCCAGTCAACACTACAGCTGCAGAACTATTTCAGTTTGGTGTGACTATGACTAGAAGGCTTTCTGGTTTTGTTACTCTGGTCAAAGCAGTCTCTATCGAATGTGAATCTCTGTACTCCGTCACCAATGGAGCAATGCAGGCTAGCCAAAGAAATATCACCTGCACTTAGCCATGTTTTGCAGGATGTGATTAAAGTTATCATCCACATTAAAGGACATGCCCTTCACTCTCCCTTGTCTGCACAGCTCTGTGAAGAGATGGACACAGAGCACACATGTTCTCTTACAGAAGTGAGATGGCTTTCTAAAGGTGGATCACTGGGCAAAGTTTTTGAACTTTAAGAGTGATCTGCTCCAGAGATTTCTTATAGAAAAACAGTCATCACTAACAGCACAAAACTTGCTTACTGGTGTGACATGTTCAGCCTGCTCAATGAGCTCAATCTGTCACTTCGGTGGGGTGGGGGTGGGGGGGGAGGAAATGACGACTATGTTCAAGTCAGCAGACAAAGTGGCTGCATTTGAAGCTAAACTGGAATTATGGAGGTGATGAGTGAACTTTGAGATACTTTTTGATGTTTCAAATAGCAGAGATTTTGAGAGAGACTGAGCCAAGGCCTTATTTCTTCCAGCTGGTACATGATTACCTATCTTATCATTGAAAAGACTTTGTTACTTCCCAACCATAAACAACTCGTGAACTGGGAAGAAATGGCTCTGTGAACCATTTGTGAATAAGCCAGGCTAATGGACTGTCCATGCTAGAAGAGGATCAGCTGCTTGAGATCTCAAGTAATGGTGCCTCTAAAAGTATGTCAGAGGCAATTCAAGTCTCCTTAAGCTCAGGCAAAATATCCTGAGATTACCAGGAAAGCACTGTGAAGTCTGCTTCCATTCCTAATATTGTATCTTTGCGAAGCAGGGTTTTCTGCAGTGATAGCAACCAAAACAAGATTCTGGAGGAAATTGGGCATAAGCAACACAGTTCAGGCGTCACTGTCTGCCTTTATCCTCAGATGGGACTCTCTGGTTGCACGAAAACAAGTTCAGGCCTCCTGCTGACTTTGTGTTATGGCAAGTTGTATAATTATTTCCTTGTGCATTACAATGTAATAATATAAATAAAGTTCACAATAAGTGTAAAGCACTTTAACCATCCTTAAGCCATCTCCCTCCAATTTGGAAAATTTGTCTTCCACAAAACTGTCCTTGATACCAAAAATGCTGGGGACTGTAGCCTTTAAGAACTCCAGTGGCCTAAGTATTAAAATGAATAGACTGTCTTTGATTTTATGAAGTTATTTTTTTAAAGCTTTCTAAAGTTTTTTTTTTTTTTTTAAATCTTGGTTTGTAAGAAATATCTACTTTAGTATTCAATTAAGTGCAAAATTTTAACAAAGAAGTAATATATTGCAAAGAATAAAAACTTAGAATTATTTTCCTCATCCCCCTTTTTTTAGTGCTGGAAATCAAACCCAGGGACCCACCCATGCTAAGAAAATGCTTCAGTGAGCTACAACACAGGCTTCTAGTAAAAACCTTAAAAGGCAGGTATCAGCCAACAGGGACTGAAGCACTATTGCCACCTAGTGATTTGCAGCCTAATTACAGGAAAACATATAAAAAGGTTTTTTTGGGGGGCAAAATTAAAAAGTGATAACAACAAATTTATACTTTTAATTAGGCTCCCCAATTTTATATTTAATAAACTAATCATTACATAATAAAGAAATTATAATTCATTAATCACCATGTTAGGCTTATTGAACCTGAAGACCCATGACATTATTTGATTTTTTGCACCTGTGCCCTTGGGAAGGAAAGTTCAACTTTTTCAGTTATCTTTTTGTATTTATTGACCTTAAAACAATATCAATTAAATAATACATGATAATTATAGAAAAAATGAGAAAACTCAAAAAGCAAGAAGAATATAAAAGTCACATTGTCATCATCAGGCAAGGTGTAGTAGTAGACATTAATTTTTGGGTGCTATTTTGAACTTTGTTTTCACATTATTTTTAACAATGATAAAGTACTATTAATAATAGCTAATGCTTATGTAACAGCTGCTGTGTGCCAGACACACAGATCTAAGTGATTGGATGTGTGTGTGTGTGTGTGTGTGTGTGTGTGTGTGTATGTGTGTGTGTGTGTGTGTGTCCTCGCAGTTATCTGCATGTTGGTTGGTACTGTGGTTGAACCCAGGTGCTTTACGCTGAACTACATCTGTGGCTCATTTTTATTTTTGACTGAAAGACAAAGTCTCACTAAATTGTTCATTTGCCTGTGCTGGGCTAGAACTTGTGATCCCTCTGCCTGAGCTTCCATGCGGGCTGGGATTGCAGACGTGTGCCATCATGCCTAGCAGAAAGGTATTTTTTTAAAAAATCTTCCTTAAGGAAACTGAAGCACATGGAGATGTGCTCAAGGTTTATTTGCCTAGTGAAGATCTGACTCCATGACAGTGTTCTAGGGGCAGGGACTGTGGCTCTTTGTTACCCTCCCCTAGAAGGTGTAAGGTCCTGGGTTGGAACCCCACCACTGACAAAAATGTGTTTTGTTTTTTGCTATGTTCTATACATGTCATAGCCAGAGTTGGGATTCAGTAGTCTGTGTGGACTAGATTTGAACTTGGACTTAAAACCTTTCTTGACAAGCTGAGCATCAAAATGAATAAGGATGGTAAAGAATGTGACAAAGAAACTCTAAGAGATTTGACATTCCGTTCATTATCTGGGATTTCCTCTAAAAATCCTTATTGTGGAGCGGATACTGGCAATTGAACCCAGTGCCTTCATATTGAGGTACACCCCCCCAGCCCTTGTAAAATTTTATTTTTTATTTTTAGACAGACTTTCCCTAAGTTTTTGAGTTATCTAGGCTGGTCTTGACCCTGCAACCCTACTGCTCTGGCATTCCACAATGCTGGGATTACAGGTGTGCATCATCCCTTCTGGCCCAGCTAATAGTATTTTATCAATGTTAATTTTTGATTTCTTGATTATCCTGATTTTGGGAAATACATTGTGTTTATTTAACAGTAACTTTGTGCTGAGAGAATGCATGTTAGGTGCTGCAGGGTATGGCTCAGTAGGAAAGCACTTGCTTAGCGTATACAGGACCTGTCAATTTATTCCCCAGCACCGCACACTCAAAAACAGAATGCTGAATTATTTAGAGGTAAAGGGGAATCATGTCTGCAATTCACGAGCAAAGAGTTTTAAAATTTTACATATATAAACTGGGCATAGTGGAGCATACTTGTGATCTCACCTACTCAAGAGGCTGAGGAAGGAAGATGTCAAGTTCAAAGACAGACTGGGCAGTTTAGTGAGCTCCTTTCTCAGCCACTAACAACAAAACCAGAAAAGGTCTGGAGATGTAACTCAGTGGCAAACCACTTGCCCAGCAAGTGTGAGGTGCTGGGCTCAATCTCCCATACCACACACACTCACTCACACACACACACACACACACACACACACACACACACACACACATTTTTTCATACATAACCCCTTACACATGTAGAGACAGGTAAGTAGGGGAGAAAGAAACTAAGTTTGTGGGAAAATGGGCAAAAGATGTAAAGCAATTCTTTGCATTATTTTTGTAACTGAAAATCTAAATTGTCAAAATATTTAACAAAATTTGTTTATCTATAAAAATTAAAGTGATTTCAAGTTCTTCTTTTAACCCTTTTCCTCAAACATTATCATATTCAACAACTTAGTGAGTGGTTTCCTAAATCTGTGCATTGTGTACACAAATACATGTATGTTTGTGTCTGTGCCCATGTTTGTGCTAGGGTCACACTAAACAATTTCAATAGAATATTTTGCCCCTTGACTTTTTAAATGATTTGCCATTGACATTTCCTCATGCCAGTACAGATGTGTGCATTTCTGTATTTTTTAAAGCAGTTTTGTTATATCCAGAGTCAAGATCTATTACAACTTACTTAATAATTTTTTTTTTTTTTTTGCTGATGAACATGTAGATTGTTTCCTCTGGTTTTGTTTTCATAAAAACTCTGATGTTTGTGTGTTTTAGCAATTATTTATATTGTTTGAACATGGAATTCCTGAGTCAGAGGATATTCATGTTCAGTCTACTGGTAAATATTGCAGTGACCACTTTAGATAGCACAGAGCTTCTCCTGATTACCACTGCCAGGACCAGGTGTTCATAGTGAGTGTGAGCGATGGCCGGGACTAGTCTGCGGGCCATTTGAACCTCTTGTGGCCGTGAGCTGCTCGTGGCTGTGGCTGCTGACCAGCCCAGAGTGGTGATCACTGCCCTCGGGTATTTCCAGAGAATTCCCTGACTGCGTTCTCTCCTGCAAGCCGACATATGAATTACAGCCTCTCAAGGGTTCATCATTAACCCAGGCTTGTGGCAACTCTGCTAAGTGCCCCGAATTACCTGTACGTTTCTGGTGTGTCTACTCACGATCTACAGCTACTGATTACTGGGACTCGCGGATCACTATCTACCTTCTTTCTACTTCATTTGCTTCTCTTCACTATTTTCTCATCCTTTATTCATAATTAACCTAGTAATATCCCCTATCTATGTGCAAGAAAATTTTAGAGGTACCAAGATAGACTTAAGGTAAATGGATGAATGCAATAATAATTTTGTCAGACCACTCGCACTCCTCCTTTAAAATATCTGCTCCATAAGCTTTTTGCCTGCAACAGGTGCATTATGCTTTGGGAAAGTGGGTGTGCACAGGGAAGGTATCCTGACGAAACAGGACTCCGGGACTGCTTCCAGATTGATGGAGGTGCTCGCAGACCATTGCCGTAAAATAGTGCACTGAAAATACAAGAATAAGCAGTGAGACTCTAGATTGCAGTAATGTACTGCACATTTCCCAAAAACTGGAAGAAAGGATTTTATACATTTTTATTTTTGTAACTGTGTCTGGCCTCGTTGGATCATGTCTACCCCCGTTGCCTTTCTCCCGCTTCCCCATTGTTCCCCTCTGCTTGCCATGATTGCAGACATAGGCCACCATGCCTGGCTTAATCTTCTACTGAAGGAGAAAAGATTTCAGCATTTTCTTCACAAAGAAATGAATATTTGAGGATCTAGATAAGTTTACTCTGAAGCTGGGTGCATTGGTGCCATTGGTGCATGCCTGGAGTCCCAGTGCTCAAGAGGCTGAGGCAGGGGAATTACTTGGGCTTAGGAGTTTCAGGTTAGTCCGGGAAATAGAGTTTGAGGTTACCCTGTCTCAAAAATAAAAATAAAAAATAAGTATGCTTATTCTGATTTGAACATTATATAATGTGTACAAATATCAAAACATCACATGGAACCATGTAGGTATATATATATATATTTTTAAAGAACAGAAGGTTAAAATGTTAAAAAGGTTAAAAAAATTTCTTTCCCCCTGAGACAGGGTCATACTCCTTAGTGTAGGCTGGTTGCCTCATTATAGTGAACTCATTGTGTAGCCCAGGTCTTGAACTCATGGCAATCTTCCTGTCTCAGTCTCCTTAGTGCTGGGATTACAGGCACGTGCCACCATGCCCAGCTTATGTTGTGCTGGGGTATCAAACCCAAGGCCTTGTGCCAGGCATTCTTAACTGTTCAGCTATGCCCCCAGCTCTAAAATGTGAAAATCTTCAGGTGGCATAGATTTACTATTATGTAACTCTAAAACAATAGAAAAAGAAAGATTCAAAGGTAGTATTCAAATAATATTTATAAAACCACTGTATTTGGTGATAGGGACATTGATGAATAAGCAATACTCTGTCCTTAAATAACTCACACTTTTGTGAGCACTTAACTATATTACAAAGATTGTATGATATTGGCATATACTGGATATAAAGTATCAAGAGGGTGAAGGAAAGGGTCTAATTAATTTTGACTGAGAGTATCAGGGAGATTTCAGTGGGGGCATAATCTTTGGGCTGGGCATGGAAGGATGAGTAGGAGTTGGCTATGTTGACAATACATACTTGTAGGCAAAGAAAATGATAAATTGCATGCTCCAAGCCAAAAAGGCTGTGCTTGGATCCCTGGCATGGTCAGGACTGTTCGATTTGGATGCCACAAAGGCCATGGAAGACAGAGTCTCAGTCCAGGAGAGGTTTATTGACAGTGGGCACTGTCAGGCTGCCACCCTCCTCCCTTAGGGGTGCTGGAGCCTGACTGACAGGGAAAGGTCATATAGGGAAAGTTGTTGATCCTTGGCCATGTTTGTGTTCGTGCCAGGAGCAAAGGTAAAGGGAAATCACAGGCTGTGTATGTGGTAGGAGCAAGGGTGAGGAAAAGCAGCAAAGGGCTTATGTTAGGATCTAACAATGACCTCCAAGAATACTGAAGGTTAATGCCTTTGGCCAGTAGATCTCACATTTGTGTGTGTGTGGAACTAACTGGGGACCTTGTTAAGATGCAGGCTGTGATTCTGAAGGCATGGTGTAACCTGTTGCTCTACCTTGCTAACAGCTTCTGGGTGAGGGAGGGTGAAAGGCTATAAATGCCATAGACTGTTACCTCAGCAGAGCCTGCTAGTTGGCATAACCCAAGAGTAAGGTGGAAAACACAAATTTGTCCTTTGCTGTAAGCAAGTTAATGAAAAGTGCTTGATACATTGTATCTGAACTAGCCAGGGCTGTAAATAGAGAATGGAGGTCACCTGCCCAGGTGACATGGGAGCCAGTACTACAGGAAAGGTGAGGGAAAGGTCTAGAGGCTGGGCTGGTTCCTGTGGTTCAGGGTAGCTGAGCAGTGGGGAGATCCTGATCAGGGGGCTGTAGAGGAAAGCAGGATGCATGGCATTGCACTTGTTTTGGGATGGTCAGGGCTCCTTGGGAATAGTAATAGAAAACTAGAATCCAGGTTGCCATTTGAATTATTTGGTGATACTTTCTGAGAGCTTTGATTTATTTTGTTGGCACTGAGAACTGAGTCCAGGGTGTTGTTGCGTGCCAGGCAGGCACTCTATCACTAACTACATCTCCAGGCATGTTTAAGTTTTAGTGAGAATATTGATATACCATTGGGAATACTCTGATTTGAATTCATAATATTGTACTTTCTAAAAAACCTACAACTTTTGGTGGATCTTAAAAGTAATACTTGTTTTTTTGTTTTATTTTTATAAAACATTTGTCAACAATTTGTTACTGTAGTGCTGGGTGTCTCACAATAGCAAAGAATGAAATTGCAGAGGAAGGAGGCAAGTTGCAAATTGGGTAGGTTTGGGGCTGGAGGAATGACACAGCAGTTAAAAGCGCTTGCCTAGCAAGCACAAGGCCCTGGATTCGATTCCCTAGCACCACATAAAGCTAGACATGGTGGCACGCGCCTATAATCCCAATACTAGGGAGGCTGGGGAAGGAAGATTGCCAAATTCAAGGCCAGCCTGAGCTACATAGCAAGGTCAGGACCAGTGTGGGCTATAGAGTGAGACCCTGTGTCAAAAAAGGGTAGTTTATTTGAAAAGATAAGGACAGAGGGGTAAGCTTCTGCTAGCTGGAAAGGGTCCAGAAAAGAGTTGATGGTGAGCTTCTTGTCTAGGATCTTTATGCTAGGTGAGTAAGGGAATAATTTTACTAGATGACCTGGTTGCCTGAGGCCCTCCACCCTTACTGCCATTGTTGTCACTTCTAATGTAACCATAGACAGTTCTAGGGAGCAGTCACCTGCAAGTTGTTCCAGAGAGCATGAGTTACAGCCACATGTTACCTTGTGTTCCCATAAATTCTTCATGTCATGATCCTTCCTCCCTAAGTACCTATATGGCAACTACTTCATGTCTCAAAGTGACATTTTTAGGTGGTCAGAGTTGAATCAGTGATCTGGACTGGTTTCTTGTATGTGCATTTTCTAAGCACTGCCCAGCTGCCCCGCCCTTCTCAGGGCGCTGGCGCCAGCCGATGAGAGTTTGGTGATATGGCAAAGAGGACCTGCAGTCAGAGAAGAGCTGGAGGGCCTGCCTGCTGTGCTGGAGACAAACTCTGATCTCGAAATGAGATTGCTGAGCTTTCCTTCACTTTCATCTTCCCTGCTGTTTATGCTGGTTGTGAAATGCAGTGGGGAGACTTCATAAGACTAATGATGGGAGAGGAAAGATCAAGTAATTATTTTCCACAAGAAAGATTGTTCTGGCTGTGCCTTCCTTTCCCTAATGAAGTCTACAACTTGCCCAGGTGACCTGGAGCACACCGCATGGCTGGAAAGTAGCATAGTCTCACTCCCTGAGTAGGGACTAGATCATACTAGAATGTTAGGCAGGTTTTGACGTCAAGGACTGAGAATAAAACCGGGCAGACATGAGAGCTTGTTAGTGAGAGTAACGAAATCCGAGACTGAAGGAGTCCAGGTGATGGGGACACCACAGGGCAAAGTTGATTGAAGTCATCTTCACCGCGCTCCTAGCACAAGGTCAGAGCACAGGTCATCTGAATGTCTGTGTTGCTCACTAGGGAAGCTTCTTGAGACCAGGGTTTCCCTCCTATAAGTGTGATTCTCCTGGAATTCCCAAACCAGGGATTCTCTTTCTTTAGAACTTAGAGTATATATCTACTCATCACCTAGAAGAGCCTGTTGGGAATGCAGATCCCTGGTCTGCAGTCCAGCCTGTTGGCTCACAGAAGCCACTGGCCACAGTGACAGAGGTAGGCTGGCTCATCCTCCAGGGTTGTGGTTTAAAGGATTCATATTGATTGACAGGTAGTTGAAAAAAAATCAGTGTAGTTTTACGCCACTAGGAAAGGAGGGTTAAGTTTTTATTTGCAGTGGTCCTTATTGAGAGCTGAATGCAAAGAAGAGACAAGGTTCAGAAAAAAAGGAAAACACAGAGTAGACAGGCCTCTGTTTGTATGTAACAGGTGCATTTCTAGAAGGCTGTGTACAGCAGTTTCCCCTTATTTGCAGTTTCATCTTCTGTGGTTTCGGTTAACCTGCCATCAGATGGGGTCTGAAAATATTACATGAAAATTCCAGAAATCAACAACTCATAAGTTTAACACCACTTACAACATACTGTTAGAATTGTTGTTAATCTCTCGCTGTGCCTAGTTAATAAACTAAACATTATCATTGGTGTGTATGTGCAGAAAGAAGCACAGTGTATGTAGTTTGCCACTGACCACAACTTCAGGCATCCACTGGGGTCTCGGAATGCATTTCCCAAGGGTAAGAGGGAAGTACTGTAGAAATAAAATTTCTGTGAGTTCATCTTTGGTTTCCTTTCACCTAAATCCTTACACGTCATACTTACATCTGATGCTTATGTCATGGGACTTTGCCACCTTTTCTGTCTTTCAGCTTCACTTCACCTCACCATCCAGAATCTTAAAAACTAAGCCATAAACCTGGAGCAATATGCCCCTGCCAAAGCACAGCCCAGGTTCTACTAGGGGCTCCTGCCCGCACAGTCACCTTTGAGGTCCCCTCTGTTGCTGGCTTGCTGCCTCCAGAGTGTTTGGCCTGAGGACCTGGCTCTCTCTGAGCTCTGCCTGTTAGGCTGTTCTCTGGCTGACCTGTCAGTTGGGTAGTGACCCAGAGTGACCCAACCTCTTGCCTACTCCTTCAGGGTACCTCACTGGTGAGACCAGTTACCCTGGTTGTGTGGCTACCCACCTTGCTGGGTGACCGGAATGCAGATGACATTCACAGTTGAACTTACTGTGCATAGCAGGCAGCTCCTACCTGTGCCTGCTGCTTAAGTAGGTAAAATGCTTAATCACTCTGATAGGAAATCCTTGAGCTGACAACCATCTCTAAATTGTGGATGTCATATATTCTGTACCAGCAATAAGTAGCTAAGACTTGCATATAAGTAGAATCATAAGGGGAATCCCCTTTTATGAATGCCTTATTTCATTTAGTATAATGTCCTCAAGGTTCATCCATGTGGTAGCTTCTATAATAGTTGTCTTCCATTTTTAAGCCTGAGTAACATTGCCAATTTATCCATCAGTGAGTATTTGAGTTGCTACTACTTTTTGTCTATTTTGAGTAACACTATTACAAACATGGGCATAGAAATATCACTTCAAGGCCACCAATGTCAGTATGTTGAAAATCAACATACTTTAATTATCTAGTGGAGTGGTCCCCAACCTTTTTGGCATCAGGGACCAGGGAGCAGTTTAGTTGAAGGCCATTCTCCCAAGAACTGGGAATATTAGAACCTAATAATATGCTGATGGGAGGTGGGGCTTTGCTCACTGCTCATCTCCTGCTCGTCACTCATCTATCCCAATGTCCAGATTCTTCTGAGTCAATGGACCAATGCTGATCTATGGCCTGATGACTGGGGACTCTGAAGTAGTGTTTCAAATTCTGGTATAGTTCCCACATTATTCTCATATTTCGGAATTTGTCTTGTATTTTATTTATTCTTCCAAAAGGAATTCACTGTTTGATGACTTTCCAAAAATGCCTATTGAAATTTTATTTAAAGTTATAAAATAAATTATATGAATTAAATGTAAACAACTTCTGTTTTGAAAGCAATATTTAATACTCCTTGAATCATGTCAATACAAATCCAAGCAAATGTCAACTTGAAAACTGAGCCCAGAAATTCATAAGGAGATAATCTTTCAAATAACAAGGAACATCAAGACAATTTTCTCCTGTTTCAGCCACACTGTTAGTGTTCATAAAGTGACAGTGTTATCTAGATCACTTTCCACAATGCTCCAGTCTTATTTGCTAGGGCCACAGAACTGATGAAACCAACAGAAGTTGGATAACCAGTTTCTCCAAAATGTTAGTGCCTCCTTTTTTATTTCATCACAGTGGCCTTTTCTTGCTGGGCACGTAGATGTTGTAGTTCTACTAATGTAGAAATGGGGCTCAGGCCAGCAGATTGAGCTGGTGTAGCTGGAATGGCTGGTATAGCATCTGCAGAACCCAGATACAGTGTTGAATGGTTCCCAAAACATTGCCCTGGGTTACTCAGTTACTCTTAAGGTCACCTCTCTTTCTGGAGTTCCACCACCTGCAGGAAGGGCTAACTTTACCAAAAGCACAGAACATATAGGGCACCAGGAATGGAAGGCTCAGCCAATTTGTTAGAGCCATGAACAACCATAATTGGTTTTCCAGGATTTGCATAGCCTGTGACCTTGAGCAGTTTGCTAGAATCATTTAAATTGACTTCCCCAACTAATGCAGAAGCCAGCATGTCAGCATGATTAGTTAATATGAACTATTGGCTTGGTTTCAGTTGTTTGACAAATGAATTGAATGTCTTCTCGATCAATACCCTCAACCACCATAATCTTCAGTCTGCTCAGAAACATAATGCAGAATCTCTAAGAGGATCCCTGAGAGTAATATAAGAAAGGCCACTATGTCACATTTGAAATGCTTCCTGCACCAAATTTAGAATCAAGCCTCTTGGAGGGTAAGTGGCCACTTAGACTTAGTCAGAAACTACTACTTGGTTATCTGTATCTGTTACAGGAGCATATAAGCAAAACTGAATGACTTGATCTTAGTCTTTTCCACTCTGGTTATGCCAGCTGTTGGATGAGTACCACCCAGTCTACCAACTCAGTCATTAGTTGTCCCTCCAGCTTTCTTGACTATGTGGATACCTCTGAGATCTACACTAGTGGCTCTGGTTGAGCCAGTCACCTTCCTCACCATGTATGTATTTGTGGGAGAAAGTAGACTTGAGTATTGAGAGACAACCTGTGGGTTCAATGAAGGTGCACTGTGTAACGAAGTTTCTCTGTCATTTAGGAGCATGGGTCAAGACATGTTAGTTAAGATTTCAGTACTCTTTTCCAGAGCCTCCTGGGATGAGCTAGGAATAATGCTTAAATGAATCTTTTTCTTTCTTTTTATTTTTTAGGCACTTGGGGCTTACACCAGAGCTTTGTGCACGCTAAGTAGATACCCTACCCTCAGCTATATGTTAAGCCCAGATGAGTTCTTTTCTGAGGAACCTTGCTGTGGAATCCAGGAGAACCACCTTTAATGAGTACTGATATGCTGATATGATGCTACCTCCTGCTTTGCTTTTTTTTTTTTTTGGTGGATGGATGTGGGATAGGGCTGGGAATAAAACCCAGGGCCTTGTGCATGCTAGACAAGCACTCTGCCACTGAGCTCTATCTTCAGCCCCCATCTCCTGCTTCTGTATCTTGAGTCTTTAACAACTGCAGCAGCATTTTGTCAGTTAGATGGCATGTTTGCATTTGTCTCAGAATCATGGCACCATCATTTATAATCACACCAACTTTATATTCATTCATTTTATCTAATCATTTTATCTGTCTTGTGAGCAGGCAGTTCAGGGCTTCTTCTGAGAATATCCTGACAGCCTTGGCCATGGAGACATTGCTGGAGCCTGTGTGGGTTGTCCTACCATGGTCCTGATGGTTACCCTCCTCACATCAACAAGAACCTGGGTTGGCCTTCTGTAACAAGGCCCAATGAACATCTTTGTGTTTAATCTTCTCCTTCACATATATGGAATACCTCTAGTCATTTTGTATAATCTTCAATATTTTCATTAATTTTTTCATACTAAAACTTTCTTCTTGTGACTTTTTTTATTTTGCTATTAGATTCTGAAAAATTGCTTCTTTCTGGTTACAAAAAGATCCAGGGTGGCTAGGAAATCTCGCTAGAGTTAGGACCACAATAAATTGCCAGCTGGGGGGACTTTGACTAAATTACTTTCAACCATAGTTTTCAAATTATGGTCCCCAGACCAGGAGCCTCAGCAACCTTTGGGAACAGATTACACATGTAAATTCTTGGGTTCCATCAGAGACCTTCTGAATAAAAAACTCTGGGGGATGAGATCAGGCATCTGTGTTTAACACACTTTCAGGATAAGACTGAGGAATACTTAAGTTTGAGAAATACTGCTTTTCAGAAATGTTTCTTAACTGTGGCTGCAAAGTAGAGCTACCTAAGGAACTTAAAAACAAACAAATAAACAAAACAATGTCTCTGTGTCTTCCACCCTGCTCCAACTCTGACTCATCCAGAATGGAACCTGAAACAGTAAACATCCAGCCTCCTCCATTGTGGTTCTAACATGTAGCCAGGGTTGACTACCATAGTTCCAAACTTAAGTTCATGTAAACAAGGGAGGAAAACTAACACCCTTGTCGGGCTGCTGTAGGGATTACGTGATGCAGAATTAAGTACAGTACCTTGCAAATGGTAAAGCGCTTGACAAATGGTAGTTGTTATTACAATAATCCTCAGATTTAGAGATCAGAGCTTCATTATGAGGTCACAAAAGGACACGGGGAACTCCAGGGCTCAGTACTAGTAGTTTGCCCATGTCACGTTCCTGAGGCTGCCAGGCCAGGCCAGACCCGGCCAGGCCCATCAAAGCTTCCAGCCACCGGCAGTGTTATGGTTGTTTGTGAATCTTTGCTCATACTGTTGGCTTTAAAGTTTTTCTCTGTGCTTGGAAGGAACCCTACCTACGAATGTGGTGACCCAAGGAATTAGTTTGGGAGTTAGCAACCTGAATTTAAAACTTCAGTCAAGATACACATGGCTAGTGAAAATCTAAGCCCCAGGTTCCTCACCTGTAAAATAGGGACACTTTACCATGGCAGGGGGTTACGTAAAGTGTGGCCTAGAACGCACAATGCCCAGCATGTGTTAAGTGCTCAAAAAATGTTGGCATACTTACAGTTATTGCTTGTTGTCACCCCTGATACTGCAAGTCACATTTTTACCTGTAATCTCCTTATTAAATATCTATATTATTTGTTAGTAGTCTGTGGTGCTTAATGCACTGTTCAGTTCTCATGGATATGATCAGGCTGGAGCCCTTTTTGGATTAGTCTGTATTCTATGACTTTCAATATCTGTTGAAAATGCTGCTTTTATTCTAAACTCAAAGGACCAACAGTTTTGTGACACTAAGTACTCACTGAAGACTGTCTTACTGAGACAATCTGAGGAGAAACTTGTGTTCTCCTTGAGGGATACAGAATGCTTTTCCATAAATGAATCTGTTCTCTGTGAGACAACAGATTTCTTAGCTTTTTTCTTTTCTTCTCCTCTCTCTCTCTCTCTCTCTCTCTCTCTCTCTCTCTCTCTCTCTCTCTCTCTCTCGGACAGTGTCTTGCTCCCTAGCCCAGACTGGTCCTGAATTCACTATGTAGCCCAGGCTGGCCTTGAACAAACAGCAATCCTCCTGCCTCAGCCTCCTGAGTGCTGGGATTACAAGTGTGTTCCACCATGCCTAAGATGTGGTACAGGAGAATCAAACCCAGGGTTTTGAACTTGCCAGGCAAGCGTTTAACTACTGAGTTATTTCTCCAGCCTGAGAAAACACATTTCTTTAAGCAGAATGGAAAAGGGTCTTAGAATCTACGTTGGCTTAACTCGTTTCTACTTATTTTTTAAAAAATTAATTAATTTGGCTAGGGGTTTGCTCTCTAATCCAGGCTGGCCCTAAACTCATTATCCATCTCAGGCTAGCTTAGAACTCAATGGCATTCCTCCTGCCCCAGCCTCTGGAGTGTACCACTATGCCCAGCTATTTTTTCCTGTTTTATTAATATATATATATATATATATATATATATATATATATATATATGTGATACATTTACATTGAACTCGAATATTTTGTGTAGATATATATTGAGGTACAAATCCTTCCCCTCCCTTTTGATCCTCCTATAGCTTCCCCCTCCCCACTAACTCCCAATACCACCCTGCCTTTTGCTCTATGAAATGACTGTATTCTGGGTTTTTCATATTACAGAAGACATTTGATACTTAACCTTGTGTGTCTGACTCACTTCACTGTGGTGGAAGGGAATCAAACCCACGGCCTCACACTTCCTAAGCCAGGGCTCTAATCAGTGAGCTATACTCTCAGCCCCTTGATTCTACTTTAATATGAACCTGTAATACTGCCAAATCTCCAAATGACTTAGATAACCTAGAGAATCCTATCTGTAAGTTTTTTGGCTCGCCCTCACATCAGCTTTGTGACCTGTTTCACTCTGTCATTTAGCATTTCAGTGACTTTTTTGTTCAGTTTTTCTAATTATCTCATTATCTAGGTTTTTATTGTTTTATCTAATTCTTTGTAAATGTATTACTGTTTTGCTTTTTGAAAATTTTCTTTTGAAGATTTGGGCACTAGGAGCCGTAAGACAGGGTTAGCAGGTTAGATGGTGTTTTATCCTGTTACTGCTCAGATGTTTGTTCCCAGTTCTAAAACTCTAGTATTAGGCACTTAGGAGCTTCCGGGGAAAATGAGTAGGGAAAGAGGGATCGGTGAAGAAAGTGGAATTTTAAAATTGTTTCTTTTAAGATACATTACAAATGAAATCACTATTATGCTTATACATACATTTTGAACTTTTTTCTGTAGTCCATGATTACAAATGTAAGAAAATCTCTCCCAGATCCTATTATGCTGTAAATGCAGATAACTAGAGATTTTATTCGGTCGCTTAATTTTTAGTGTTCATTTGTAGTGCTAGGATTGAGCCCAGGGCAAGTGCTTTACCACTGAGCATCACCCCAGCCCCAAAACTATTTCTGCAGGTATATGTCAACATTGCCTTGGAGAGAATGTGCTAGTGAGACAATCAGTTTGTACTAGGCACAGAAAGCACTCTATGTAGAAATGTTTGGTGGTGTCTCGCTCTGTAGGCCATGCTGCTCCTGAACTCACTATGTCACCCAGGCTGGACTCAGTCACAGCAATCCTGCCTCAGCCTCCTGAGCGCTGGGACTACAAGTGTGGGCCACCTCTCCCAGCTATTATGTAGTGCTGAGGGATCAAACCCCATGCTTCATGTTTCCTGGGCAAGTACTCTCTCTAATCACTGAGCTGTCTCCAGATCTGTAAAAATGTTCGGAGTTATGCAGTTACTTTTGTGAATGCCTCAATATTTTATTAATCCAATGAAATGCTACAATTTTGCCGAAAAACAAGGTTCAGAGAGGTATCAAGGAAGCACTTACATGGCCAGCAACCCCGTAGCAAATGCTCCACACACACCGTACACAGACATTAGAGGGAAAGCACAAACAGTGCACACGAAAGACCAAACACTGGAGGGAAACTACAAATAGTTTAGGTTTTGGCCAGAATTCAGTTAAACAATCTGGCTTGTCTAACTTGGAGTTAAGTTTTTTTTTTTCCCAATTGTGCTTATCCTCATCTGACGCCATGGCCACTGGGGTCCTGGGATGTGCTGCCTTCCATGGCATCCAGACTTGACTCTTCCTTCTCATTCTACTTGCCAGCTGGTCCACTGCAGAACTCACCAGGCTGTTTTTGAGTCACATGGCATTTACTCTTAACGGTCGGTTTGAGAATACAGTTTATGTGCAAATAAATTTTAACTTTTGTGTTTTCCAGCAGAGCAGTGGCAGACGAAATCTACTGCTGGGTTACCTACAAACTTCCCAGCAACCATTAGTTAAGGTCCCCAGAGCCTCAGGATCTGCGGGTTTTGTTAAAGATCTCCTACCAGCTCCCAACACACTGATTCTGTCTCATGACTAAGGTCGGCTGCTGGCATCTAATGCAGTTCCTCTCTATGGTAACTCGAGGCACCTCCTGTGTCCAGGCCTTCTTCAGAAGCTGGAGACCACCTAGTTTAGAATAATCACTTAGCTCTCACAGGTGTAGGCTGAGGCCTTGTTCCCCAGACCAACATCCACTGCTTGGCTCTGATGCACTGGCCAAGAGTAACAATGGATCTGCACTTTACCAAGCTGACTCCTGAGATCTTGCCAATATTTTCAACACACACCCAACACATTTATTCACACAATCTTAGGGACCACATCTATTCATAGTTTTTGTATCCCCTACAACTATTATGTGTCAGGCATATGGCAGGTGCTCAGCAGAGAGCTTTAAATGAATGGATTCTCGGCCTTCTGTTTGAATTCACTTCTATCAGACACAAATCACCCAATTTTAGGTAGTTTTTCTTTTAAACAGGCTATAAGCC
The DNA here is from genome assembly GCA_004027205.1 of Ctenodactylus gundi. Taxonomy (NCBI): domain Eukaryota; kingdom Metazoa; phylum Chordata; class Mammalia; order Rodentia; family Ctenodactylidae; genus Ctenodactylus; species Ctenodactylus gundi. Next base: position 371,331 of record PVKB01000562.1, read on the forward strand.
CTAGCCATACCATCTGGGTTATGCGATTTTAAAAATAACATAGCATTTGTCTAAACATATGCACTGGAATTCTTCCTCATCAAGGAGTCATTCACAATTTCAGGGAGCTGTCGCTGGAGCAGCTGCCATATACATGCTGGCCTTACGCTCCACTTTCTCTGCCAAAAAGGGTAGAAACAGGTTAAAAAGTCACAACACTGGCATAGTTAACACAGCAGTGTTGCTCACTTAATAATTGTTAAGATTCTAGATTTTTGCTGTTTTCTTTTTTTTTTTTACCATAGTGAAATTTAAAAAATATTGTGCAGTGCAAAAATTCAGAAAACCTCTTGGGAAAAAAAAAATTAGAGAGGCCTTACAATCTCTTTGGAAACTCAGAGCTAGAAAACAAAAGAAATCAGCACCTCACCACTTGAATGTCTGCAAGTGGTCTCCGACAGAAACCACCCTGTACGCACTGCCCTTGGGTGAAGGTGGCTGCATCCAGGCTTCTTTGCTGAGCCTTGCCCATGTCTACTTCCATATCGCTCGCCATGATCCGGCTAGTGGTCTGATTTCAGTTTACTCAAGACAGGTTTTTCTTACCATAGACTCGGCAAACCTTGTTCTCTCTGCTTCACTCTTGCAGCATTTCCCTTCTAACTTAGCTTCAGTACAGTTCTCTTAGGCCTTCTAAGTGAGGTGTGGGTCTCTGGTGATCTCCTGCATCCACCCACCCACCCACCAACAGAATCTTGGCTTTCTTCCTTTGTATGCACACTAGTCTTGCCCACAAGATGGGAAGGCACCGTTCTAGGTAACCCTTGTATTACCTGAGTTCTAGTACCTGTATACAGTGGATATTTGACATTCCTTTTTCTAGAACAGCCTTTTATCCATTAGGTATGCTCAAAGGAGCAGGCGGAGGGTATCTAAGGTTTGTGAGCGAGGTGGCAGAGACAGTGACTATAAGTGGGGAAGAAGGCAGGGAGGAATGAGAAAACTGCAGGACATTCATCTAATGAGCCCCCCCGCCCCATGCCATCCCCATCCTAAACAAGTCATCAGACAATAATTTATATATTCATTCCATCAGAAAATTAGGTAAACCTCAGATTATAAAAAAAGAGGCCAAAATAATTTTGCAGGATTAGAATGTGCTCAAGAAACCAGGCAAGGTTTAACTGGATTAGGCTTCGGTGCAGACAGTGTTCCTGCCAAGTAACCTTCCTAAAGGAAGGCTACATTCCTCCAATACATGGAAACATGTAATCGTAATTTCTTCTCTTGGCCATTGAGGAGATATTCTGTTGATGGCTGGCACTATTTCTTTTTTGCAGCTCTCTTCCCTTCTCCTTTCCTTGGTTTCCCCTTTCCACGAAGGTTCTTTAGACGCCTTTGCTCATCCATAAAATCCTGGTGCTCATCTCTGAGTGAAGAAAAAATAAGTAACCAGTTATTTTTATCAGACTGTAAAGGTGCACTAGCACTGTTCTCTTTGTTCTGGTTTTTGATCCACAACTTTTCCAGGGCACTTGCTCAATGTGGTGAAGAAGAAGCATACATAAGGCATCACCAACATATGGCTAGGCTGGGTTTCAAAAGTTCATTTTTAAGTCAGTGTTCCCTCACAGAAATGATGTTGCAACTGCAGTTAACATCTCAGGCCAGCCAGGAAAACCTAAATATGATGCACATATTAACTACCCCTCATTTCTCTGCATTAAGACTCAACACTGAGAGAAAGTGGGTCTAAGCCTCTGTAGCCACAGAGACTGACTAACCCAGGGAAGAGGTCTACTAACTGTGGGCAGAGGTCTGGAAGAAGCTGCATTAATAGCAGGAGACATATCTGGGTGTGAGAGAACACACCTGTAATCTCAGCACTTGGGAGGCTGAGGCAGGAGAATTGCTCTGAGTTCCAGGCCAGCCTGGGCTACATAGTAAGCTCAAGACAAGCCTGGACTGTAGAGCCAGACACTGTCTCAAATAAGACACTTCACAGTAAAAGGCTGTTGGGGAAGGCTCAGGCATAAGAAACCAGATCGAAGCACAGGTACTACAGGACCAAGGCAACCAGACTATTCATGCTGGTAGATGGCCTATATTGTCTTTAAGAATCTACTTCGTAAGACCAAATACATCGAGAATAGAAGAGTGCTTAAACATGGGAGCTGTGGCATCCCACTGAACCTGGATTCAAATTGTAGCTCTCTGTGCCTCTGGATGAGTGAGCTTACCTGCCTCATCTTAGTTTCCTCAGCTGTCAGGTGTGGATAATAATGTATATGAATTCAAAGTGAAAGACAGGCTTGCTGAGCCCAATATTTAAGACTCAAGGTTGTTTTAAAACAGATCGGCTTTATAAAACTTCATGTTCCATTCCATGAACATGGCAGATGGTATATAACAGATCTCTTTGGGATTAGCTACAAATGTCAAATAATTCTTAGCTAGCAGTCAGGGTAATTCTTCTAAAATATATGTCAGATTATCACTAGTCTGTTCACAACCCTGAAAATGGCTCCCTCTTTCAAAAAGCCCTAGTCCTCACCATGGTGCTCACAGACCCTCATGAGCTCCTCCTGCTCCCCAGTCTTCCCTGAGATGCACCACTCCTGGCTCATTCCAGACATGCTCCTGCCTCAGGGCCTTGGCTCTGCTCTAGTCTCTGCCTTGCAAAATCTTCCCCAGGTTTCATGTGGCTCACTCACCACCGTCGAGCCTTGGCCTGAGCCTCAGCTCCTTGTAGAGGTGACCCTGAGTGCCCTGCTGAATGTTGCATCAAGGCCTGATCCTGCCCACCAGGTGGCGGGTCCTGTCAGCACCCTGGGTCTTGCTCTGCCAGCTCTGCCTTTCCCCACATAGCACTTTCAACTTTGTAACATATCATTTAATTCCCTTAGCTGTTATGATTTACCCCCTTCTTCCCTCCTTCTATTCCCCTCAGCCCTCAGACAGAAACAGCTCATCAACGCAGGGGGTTTGTCTCTGGGTGATAAATTTTAGTACCTACTTAACTGCGTCTGTCAGCTGTATCTGAGAACCTGCAATTCCCTTCCTCCTTTGCAGGCCTTTGAATCAGATTTTCTTTGTTGCAAGGATTATCTGGTTTAATCCTGCCAATGCCACAGGAGGCCTAGTGTAAGAAGAGCCATTTACCCTAACTAGTGACTAAACACATGAATGCAGTTTTACTTTTCCATGCATAACTAAGTGCCATCTCCAAAGATAGCCAGTTCTTTGTTCTTTAAACAAGCGGAGAACAGCAGCACACAGATACATCAAGAGCTGAATGCGATTTTGTGATGGGTCATAATCTACTCAGGGGATCTGGCTGCTAATATCTTATTTTGGGTCATCATAAAATTAGTTTTTATTTTCTGAGTCCAGACTAATGGCAAGGGGAGTAGTCCCAAGCAATTTCAGACATTCAAAATAGGTCACAGATTGTAATCTCTAAATATATCAGTTCAGGCAATCTATTTTGTTTTGTTCACTGCTGTTCCCCATGCTCATCTTAAATACCTGTATATCAATCATACTTAAATATGTGGCAAGTAAATAAAGAACCCTAAGTTAATTTTTATCTTTTTGCCCAAAGACAGTCCAAATACATGTTAAAATTTTTACTTTATTTTTTGACACAAGGTCTTGTTCTGACGTCCAAGTTGGTCTCGAATTTGTGGCAATCCTCCTGCCTCAGCCCTCTCAGTGTTGGGATTATAGGCATGTGCCCCCATGCCTGGCTAGTCTTTATGGGGTACAGGGGGAGTCAATCGAGGGCCTTGTGCATGCTAGGCAAGCACCTTAACCAGTGAGCTATGCTCCCAGCCTAAAACACATTAAAAAATTAAAAGGTAGTATGTACTTTAATATTATATAATTATGTACTATTTGATTTTTTGTAATGAATGTGTATTAGTGTGGTAATAAAAAAATTCAAAGAAAATGGTCACATAAAGCATTTGATCTTTTTTCTTTCTAGCTAGATCCTACAAAGCAGTAGTGTTGAATTTGTGTGATTGCATAGTACCGTTAGCGGACAACTATAGCTTAATACATTCAAAAGGTGCAAAACAAAAATGCAAGAAGAGAGTGGGATAAGAATGCCAACAGAACTGCCACCAGCAGAGAAAGGAGGCTCCCACATGTCTGCTGAGAGACAGATCAGGTGTGGGGCAGGGATACTGCTCATTTGACACCGGGAACCTGCTTGCTGGGCAACCTTGGTGCTCCTGGGATTTCCTTCCTCGTTGTTTGACCAGTTTTTCCTCTATCCTTTTTAGACTGCTTGTGGATTAGTGAGTAATTAAGGATCTCTCTATAGCTTGGTATTAATTCAACATTAGTCATATTTTAGATATAATGAAAATATGTCTTCCAGCAAGTATTTGATTTTTTTTCTTGGTTTGCTTATTAAGGATATTTTGAAAGAAACCTTTCTTCAAAAATTGTCTCATAAAAACTGCAAAAGTCTAAAGAGAAAAAGGCCATTTATTAAAAACTCCTCTCCTACCCCACCCCCCCCTTTATTATTACCTGTAGAGGCCCATGAAACGGAGTATGCCCATGAGTGCAAAATATGTGTTGTGATTTGGGTACCAATCATAAGTCTCTTTCCTCTTGGCCAAAGGCTGCTCACTGAACAGCTTCACCACTTTCATAGATTTGGAATCTGTAGGCCTGGCAACTTCACCGAAAATCCGGGCACTCAGACGGGTCATGCGCAAGGCGTAGTCTGAGAGCGGAGGCATTTCTTGACCAGCAAGGAACAAGATACCCTATAGGAAATGGGAAGGATAAGCAGGTTAGTGTGAGAAATTCCAAGATTCATAAACACAGCAGACAATGAAAACAGTAAACCACACACGAATCAGCCCGCGCTGCTGGCAAGATGCTCCTTGGAGTGAGAGGAGCATCCAAGGCGCGAATGGCTGTGTCCTTTGCCTGCTTGCTGTCTGCAGCATTTACAGCTGCGTTCACATACTCGTGCTTCCTTGCTGTACTGTCCTGACAATGGATAATTCTGTGATTCTGTAGGTCAGTTACTGGTAGTCAATTTACCGATTTGTAGGCTGGAAGAAGAGGACAGGGAAACGAGTTATTCTACCACAGCATTGTTATTATACCTTTAGAAAACAACTACCTAAGCAATCTGCAAATAAATGTGCTGACTGCTTGTCATCTTAAGGTGTAATCATGGCAGAGAAATAATTATGCTGTTGTCTTTACCATCAGTCCTTTGAACACTATTCTCCTCAAGGGCACCAGATGGCTCTGAAAGCTGCTAATGAGTTATGAGGTCATTTGGCCTGTAGGTTACTGGATTGAATTTTTCCTAGAGACACGAAGCCTCTTGGGAAAAAACACACAGTAGTTTAGGAAAACAAAAGATTCAACAGCTCAAATAATGATCAACAGCTCCAAAGATTCTGTTTATTGCTGAACAGAAGGCACTTAAGAATTGTGATTTTATTTGACTTATCAGTTTTAGTGCAAACTACCTAAGTTCTGATTAGCAACAGTAACTATTTCCGTAGAGGCAGAAAATGTTGAAATAGGTATATGAATGATAACCATGGCACGCAAAAATTACAGCTATGACAGGCATCAAAAAAAAAATATATATATATATGATACACAGTAACTATGCTGTTCTCTTGTGGACCAGAGTGTGGGTTTGTTGGCAGAATGTGTCTATTTATATGAAATTTTAATACAGAAATGAAGAGTCTTCACTGACTAAAAGAGTATCTGAGGGATAGATAGCTGGGATAAAAAGGAGCTGATTTCCAAACAGAAAAAAGGCATAAGCCTGATTTGAAAAGCTAACAGGAGAACTTTAATACAAAAACCCAAAAATGGACAACCCTAAACAGGGATGGTGCCAAATAGCTCTCCCACTTTCTGAATTACTCTTAAAGATAAAATACAGCTTACTGAGATCAAATTAATACAGCAAAAATGTCCAAAATAAATATGCTAGGAGAGTGGGAGGAAACAAGAATGCCAACAAAGTTGCTACGGACAGAGAAAACAGGCTCCTATACACCCCCAGGGAGGCAGATCATGTAGGGGCAGGGGTTCTTCACCTGGTATAACTTCAACAAACTGTGTCAGAAAACAAATTCAGTGTATAAATTTGGGAAGTTTCGATGCTAACTTCAAGATCCATTAAGAGTCGTGGCTGAATGTCAGACTCAAACCATTTACCATTAACACCAACCAAGCAATCTTGGGCCAACAGTGCCATCTAAAGGCCAGCAAGGGTAGGATGGTCAGATCCAAGGTCTCCCCAGCCCTCAGTGGGGATCAGGTGAGCCCTGCCCTTCCATTTTCCTTTCCCATTCATTCTTTCCAACTTGCCCTCCATGGGGCGGCAGGGGGCTTGGGTCGCTGCTGTTAGGACTATGGCTGTATATTACCAAAGAGAAAAGGTCATTAACAGTTTAATGTCCAAACAGAAAAAGAACAAATTAGTGCCTATGTCACTAACAGCCCTGCACATGCTTACAAGTCACCTTCAGAAGCTTCGTGTATTGTCTTTTCCTTCCACCTTTAAATAATCTTTTCCCAAACACCAACTTAATTAATAACAACAAAGTGTTTCTTCATTAACATCCCTTGTTTTGCTTGCTTACCATTATGGCATCAGGATAATTTATACTGCAATTGCACAATATTTCCACAGACATTCAAAACCTGGTCTGGGAACTATTATACACTATAGTATCTTCTGAATTCCAAATCACTTTGCTCTTAATTAGAGGCAGCATAGTGTCCTGAGGCCTAGGTTTGAGGATTGACATTGTCACTTATTACCTGGGTTATTCTGAGCAGTTACCTATAATCTCTAAATATGAGTTTCCTTTTTTTTTTTTTAACTAAAACAAGGCTTTCTGTGCAAGTTCCATGACTATATGTTCAACACAGGTATTTGTTGATTCCTTGTCCTCTGTTAATCATGGGCAGGGGATGAGGGAGGCACCATCTCATACAGTTAAGACCAGAAGAAGAAGCAGCTCACTAGAATGACATCCTTACTTACAGCCAGAGGAAACACAGAGGGGGCTGGGACTCACTAGCACAGTGGTCACTGAGCCATCGCTGGATGTTGAATTATTTCTACACCCCACTCTGTAATGAGGCAGATTACTGAAATATAACTCCTAAGGAATGAGGATGCCTTAGAATCTGCCAGAACATAAACAGAACCCAAGTCCCCAAAATTTTATAACTGAGAAAGGAAATAAGCGCCCTTAAATCCAAGTTCTTTACTAGAAGCAAAGAACCACTTGTTAAACAGGGGGGAAACTGAAAATGATTATAACAGTTGCTAAAATTACTGCTTTGTACTTTCCTTCTACAGTAATATACATTTTTTTAAAACATAGGCTAAAAGGTTTTACTACTCACAAATGGGTCTTAATAGTGACAAATTATCACTTTTTACTATATTTAAATTTAAAAAATTAAAAAGCCTAATTTAGGCCTTTCTGGGACCCTGGTATACTTCCTTGTAGAATCATTTGATTTAAAAAAGTATGTTGACCTTGTTAATGATATTATAAAAGCAAATAATTTACATGTCAGTTATATTTCAATTCACATAAAATCATTTTAAAGGGTCAAAAGAGCAGCTTTCAAATCTCAGGTGTGAAGGTAAAGAAAATTAAAATATTATGAATAAAACATAGGTGGAGTTGAACATGCTTGAAAAACATTCAAATGCACTGAGGAAAATGAATTCAGCATACACAAGAAAATTCCTGTTTGTCCCTTTAGCATAAAAGGGCAACCTTCTTTGGTCCTTCTGATGCCTTTAAATGCATTATTTAAGTGCATTCGTAGGCATTTGAAAGGTCAGTTTATTCCAATAACTGGCTTTGAATTAGGTTAGCCTTTTCTCTTTGAAACGTGAAGATGAATGCAGGAATTGTTAACCTGAAGTTAGCTCTGATTTTTGGCCGTACTACAAAGCCATATGCCAAAATGTGCACATATTGTGCACATATCGTCAAAAACCACTGATTAGCAGAAAGCACAGATTCTAGGTATAGAGGCTGGCTGGCTTGCTTCTGCCTTTTAATGGCCACGTGTTTTTTCATAGCGGTCCTTAGAATATGCCTCAGTTCTCATCGACCGAAGGAGGGGAAGTCAAAGGGCCTCAAGGAAGCGCCTGCCCTGATCTGGGAGACCCAGGGAAGCAAACAGTGTACACGTGCTGTCACACAAACACAACCTGGTCAGAACGCTGCACCGTTTCAAAGCCCGGGAACGATGATGTTTACTAGGTTACAAGAGCACGAACAGCACAGCATATATGCTGGCTCTATTCAGTTCGTTAATAACAATTCTCAGGCCCCGGGTGTTGGACTCTCATCACTCCTTCCCGTGATGGACGCTGCAGTAGTGTCAGATGACCCACATGAGAATCGATGGGATATTGCAAGCGGTTTTTTAATAATAAAATATCATAAATATATAATATCCTTAAATATCATACTTTTCTTAAAAGGGGGCTAATAATCTGCATTTCCCACACAAAGTGACCGTGCGGTAGGTCATCTGGTGAACAAAGAACCTGGGCTAGGTACTGTGATCTGCGAGAGACTAACTGCGACGGGGAGAGGAAATTACGGCAGCAGAGATGCTGGCGTCCTTTGGTAAATTCCCCAACTCACGCAAGAAAAGGCCGAGGTGTTTGTTGGATACACGTGAAAACTCCGAGCCGATCAGGAGAAAAGGACTCGTCTGGTCCCCGGCGATCCTTGTAAGGCGGGAGATCCCGCAGGACCTCCGGGGAAGCCTTCGCCGATACCTTCGTCCAGACTCGCAGAGGCGAGAAGAGCCGCAGACAGCCTCACCTGGTCCTGACCTTCCTCGCTCGCGCGCCCGGTCGCGGAAGGCCCGCCCCCGACTCGGCCCAAGCTCCCTTCCGACGCTACGGAGAACAGTAGAGAAACGGAAGCTTGGCGGCTAGAGCAGAGCCCTCGCAGTGACCCGGAACTGCTAGCTTATTCTCTGGAGGTGGGGCCTTGGAGGTCGCTGTTGAGCCTGTGCAGTGAGGCTGGCTGCTTTTGTAGTGGGAAGGCGTGGATTGGCGAGACTGTAGCAAGCTTGTCTTTCCTGCGGGATTCACCGGCTTGCTTTTGTTGAGAATGTTTTCACAAGTTCCGAAGCAGTGACTAGGCGTGTGCTGCATGTAAAGAGGGTGAAATGTAGTTTCTTTGTTTCTTCCTCTTTACAGTCTTGTTCTTTTTGACCAAAATACACCTCTGTGCCAAGGGCTTTACTTGACTTTTGGAACCAAAGGGCCATTCTGACCCATTCCTCTTCTCTTCCATTTACTACTGGACTCATTCTCTTAACAGGATCACCTGCAGGAGACCTCCCTGTCATCCCCCCGCTAGGCTAAGGAGCCTGTGTAGAGCACTCCCCACCCAGTGCCCCGTTGACCTGAAAGCTTCTTCAGGGAAAAAGAGATGAGACAATCTGTTCCTTCATTTGTTACCTAGTCTTCTCTTTGCAGACAGTAGAAACACTACAAGTAGAACACCCCATCTTATTGGCATGGTGCTCAGCATTTATTGTATGCTTGACATTTTGGTTAGGTAAACAGTATTTTATAAGATTATTCAAAGGCTTTCATTAATGTACTTTGGAATTAAGGGAAACGAAGTGAGTTGTTTATCTGCAGAGTGTGCAATTGATACTATTTTCCCTTCTAGATTTTGTGCTGCACAAGTTAAGTATTGACATCTCAATCTATGATCTACTAAGCAGTCTTAAAACTTGGGTCTAGTGACTATAGTTACATTTGCATTGAGGGCAATGAGAATCCTATGTATAACTACATTCCAAGAAATGTTCTGGGTAGCAGAATTCCTGAGAGAAACTTCACCTCGGCTGTTACATTTCTGTGGACTTGGCTTAATTTTAATCACATGTTTACTGAGTCACATGAAAAAGATCTCCAAGTTGACTGTTAAAAGTCGCATTCATAGTTGACTTGTGATAAGAATTTCTGTATGTGTAGTATTATCCTGCACTGTCTGTGGAGGATTGGTTCCAGGACCTCTCATGAATGTCAAGATCAATGGATGCTCAAGACCCTTATATACAATTGAGTATTTGCATATAAATTATGCGCATGTTCCCATATACTTTAAATTATCACTGCATTACATATATAATAACAAATACAAAGCTATGTAAATAGTTGTTATACTGTCTTGTTGAAGGGAATAGTGACTAAAAAAAAGTCTGTCTATGTTTATTATAGACATAATTTTCCCCCTAAATATTTTTTATCCATCATTGGTTTGAATACCCAGATGTAAGGCTCATGGATATGGAGAGTCAGCCATATTTTTATAAACCTTGTTGTTGGCACTATTTTATATGGTTATCTTTTTCCAATTTTTCCTGTTTACTATTTGCGCTATTAATACTCCAGTTTCTCTTCAGATCATATAAATTTCTTGCCTTTTACTATTTGTGTTATTAGTATGTTTAGTGAATCTCCATAAAAATCTTTCTTGAAACTTTTCAACAAGATGTATTAGTCCTTTTTCTGTCATTAATAACTCAGTATCACTGAGTAGATAAATTATAAAGTTTTTTCTGTCGTTAATAACTCAGTATCACTGAGTAGATAAATTATAAAGTAAAGAGGTTTGGTCTGTCTTATGATTCTGTTCCAAGGGTGAGGGTCTGTATCTGGCGATGGCCTTCTTCCTGGCAATCTGCCGAGGGTACAGGGCTTTATATAGTGAGATACAAGGAACTTGTGTGTGTATCTGTCTTGTTAGGTCATGCTCTATTCCTGTAAAATCATGAGCATTCAATCAGGAAGACTTTATATCGATGGCTGTATCTAGTCCTGATCACCTCTCAAAGACCCTACTTTAAACACCCTTAGTTGGATTAGGTTTTCACCCTGTAGTACTTTACAATGAGGATTAAATTTCAAGTCATGAACCTTTGAAGGACAGTCAAACCATTTCCAAGCCGTAACACAAGATATGCAAAGTTACAGGTGACTTTTGAGACACTTTCCATTGTGACTCCCAAAAGTCAATTTTATGGAGTTCATACTAGTTTTCAGAGCCTGATAGAGAAAAATGCCACAAACTTGGTGGCTTAACAGAATAGAAATTTATTTCTGGAGGTCATAAATGCAAGTTCAATATAACTGGACCAAAATCAAGATTTTTGACTGGCCTGTGCACCCTCCAAAGACTCCAGGGGATAATCAGTTGATTCTTCCAGATTCTGATGGATGTTGGCATTCATTGGCTTGTGGCTACTCTGTTTCAATATTGAAGGCCAGCATCTTCATATATCCCTGTTCTGTCTTTTCATTGCCTCTCTTCTTTGTGGGTTGATCTCCCACTGCTTTTGTCTTACAAGGATACCTGTGATTGCATTTAAGCCGCACTTTGCTAATCTAAGATACTCTGTTCAACTCAAGACCCTTAATTTAATTACACATTCAAGTCCTTTTTCCTGTTTGAATTTTCCAGGAATTAGGACCTGTTAACTTTGAGGAGTGCCTTTTGCTATTAGGCAAAGCAAAGTTAGAGCTCAAATCAGGATTTTTAAAAACTGTGTGGCATAGTCAAAGGATACTTATTGCTTTAAGTAAGTCTACTTTGAAGTCTTCCTTTCCTTAAGTACCCTTAGCATCATGTAGGTTCTTTCCCACTTCTGATATTTTAATAATTCTTTCTCTTACAGAAGACAGGTGTATTTCTCACCCAGGATATAAAACCTTCCAGGATGACATACAGAAGTACAATTCAAAATATTTTGAAGTAAGCTGTCTGTAATGATCAGTCCAGATCCACAAGCCCTTCTTAAGCTTCATACCACTTCCTCTCACATATATTCCAGTTAAGGGTGAAATATGGCTTCCTGAAATATGGTAACTGAATATCTGTTGTGATCTTCTGAAATCAGGTATAGACTGTGAATATCAGAAGTGGGAGTAATTTTCCTTTAGTCATTGTATCATTTCCATTTGTTGTTAAGTGCAGTGCAATTGAGGGAAAGCTGGTGAGAGCATTGAGGAAAATATTGACCCCTCTATGATTTTCATGGGTTCAAACATAAACAATTCTTTTCAGTTGTTCTCAAAGCTTATCCTTAGTATATGTTATTATCTGGAAATAAAAGCAGATTTGCACAGCAGAAGACTCTTTCAGGCCAGTGAGTTGTGAGTAGGAGTGGAGCGTCACCTCTGACCAGTGTAATTAATTACTTTTTGGAAACTCTAGAACTCTTTTCCTTCTGACAGTGAGAATTATTCCTCTGTCAGTCTGGGCCCCTGAGAGATGATGAGGACCATATCCAGTTCTCCAAGCCACAATGGAGCTTAGCTCAGGTTAGAGTTGACCCTTTTCTGTTATAAGTTATATATCATTGTTGTGACTGCCCTAGGACCTAGATATATAGAAAGACTTTAATCCTGATCTTTTTCAATCTTTTAACACATTTAGTACCTTGTATCTCTTGTTGACAAAATTAAATTATGTTTTAGCTGAACAGATTAGTTAAAAGCACGCTTTTATTTTTCATGAGTCATATAGAAAACATTTAATGATTTACAAAAATTGATTAGATCTATTGTAGAATGTTATATGATTCTTCTTTAGTTATTTCTAAAGCTGAAAAAAGTTTAGTATTCATCAAAGAATATTGCCTTTATTCATGTTCTAACTCATAAATATTTAGTGACATATTGCATTTTATTCTTATCTATTAAGTCACTAGAAAAACACATAGACATATTCTTGGTTTTATGATATAAATATCAATAACCTTGATTAGCTTTAACATTCTTTTAATTTTGACTGCTTTTAATAATTGAGCTTATGAGATATAGTTTAAAAAACCCTCAACATGTGTATTCTAATACATTTATTTGAATTGATAATGAAGTCAGACCTTCTCTGAAAGTGAATATGACCTTAATAATTGGATTGACAATCAGGACTTGCTTTATTAATTAGACCAAGTAACCAACAGGATTGTTTTGCATATGTGAGGCAAGTTCTCTACCACTGAACAACAGGATGTTTTCCATAAATTGAATCAAACATAATTTGTAGCTCCAAGGTTTATCACCTATCTATTGAGTGCATGATGATATAAAAACATTTCATAAGAATACTTTGTATCAAATTTAATAATATTTCCATTTTGTTAACACTTAAGGGTTATTTCAGATAAAACAAAGTGCTTCTAAATAAAAACAGAACAAATATAGACTTGACAAATATTAGCATTGTTTTTTGGTATCTTTCCCACACTTTGTGAAAATGAATGACTAATTTCCTGGGTAGCAAATTATCTTAAAAGTCAGATCAAAAACAATTTTTCCAGAAAAGCAGAGGGAACTAGTTCTGTTGTTAGCTGATTGATCCTTACAAGTAATTTTGTGATTGATTTCTGTGTAATATTTGTTATATAATTCAGAAATTGAAAGAATTGTGTGGTATGGTCATATACTACAACATATGACAATCTTTATATTTACAGGTTTAATTTTTATGTGTTTCGCCATGATTCTGTTTGGATTCAACCTGCTTGGGATTTTTTTGAGTTATTTTTCTTTGAGACAGAGTCTTGCTCTGTAGTTTAGCTACTCCTAAACTCACTATGTATCCCAGGCTGTCTTTTAACTCAGGACAGTCCTCGTGCCTCAGCCTCCTGAATGCTGGGTTTATTCGTATGTGCCACCATGCCCAGTTTATGTGGTTAGGGAATTAAACTCAGGGCTTTGTGTTGCTAGGCAAGCATTCTTAACTACTGTGCTATTCTTCCAACCCCTTGAATTTCTTTAATATGTAAATGTATATTTTTTCACTAAAGTAAGTAAGTTTTAAATTTTTAAAAGTACATTCAGTAAAAGACATTGCCAGTAATCACCCATAAATATTCCCTTTTGCTTCAATCTCACTTACCCCTATTCTTGTACTTTCTGAAACTGAAAGCCCTCTGTGATGGTTTGGATCGGGAATGCCCTCCATAAGTCTCATGTTTGGAAGGGGATTTAGTCAAGGGGGTTAATCCATTGATTTCCTGTGCTGTTATGAGGTGGAGTCTGGTCAGAGGGGTAGATCCCTGATGGAAGGGCACACGCAGCTCTGCTCTTCCTTGGCATTCTACTTTCTATGTGTCATAGGATGAACATCTCTTCTCAGGAAACCATCTACCATGTGCTTCCACCATTGCCAACCAACCATGAGTGGACTGTGACCAGAAACTGGGATCTAGAATAGACCTTTCTGCCCTCAATTTGTGGCTGTTGGTATTGTGTTCGAACAATGAGAAAGTAGCTAAGACAACCTCTTCCATGAGTGAATTCCATTGTGCTGTCCTGGCTCCCTCAGTGTCCTGAATTCATAACATTTACTTTTCATAGTCATTTTAATTGAGGGGAAGAGCAAGAAATCACACACAGTGGTGGATCTGCTAAATAATATGGATGAGCATCCCAGTGTGCCTTTAGGCACCCACCTTTCCATTGGATGGCCCTCGGCAGCAGCCGTTATTTATATTTTGATCACATTTTGTAAACACACTCATGAAAGACAACTTCCAGAACTGCTTCAGAAAGTAGCAAAAATGATTGGATAATTTAGTTTGAAGCCAAGAAGAGTACTTTGAGGGACATTAATGGCAATGTGTCCTCTGTGAAAACTTTCATTTTCCCCTAGTACTGGGGATTGAAGCCAGGACCTTCACACTGAGCTACATTTCCAACCCTTTACTTAATTATTTTTATTTAGAACAAAGTCTTGCTAAGTCACTTGAACTTGTGATCCTCTTGCCTCAGCCTCAGCCTCCCCACAGCCTCTGTCTGGATCACAGGTCTACGCCACCAGGCCCACCTTGTAATCACTTTTAAATATTCACTGTGTATTTCAATCACACTTCGTCATAAAGAAGCCCATGAAAAGATGCTCAACATCACAGCTAGCAGAAGAATGCAGGTGAAAGCTAAGATACAAAATAGAACGGTTGAAACTAAAACAGTAAGCAAGGCAGAGGTGGATGTGGAGCTGATGGGATTGGAAAATGGTACAGCCCCACTGGAAATGTGCAGATTATGACAAAAATTAAATTACATATTTACTAAGAGGCCCAACAGTTCTACTCAAGAGAAACAAAAAACCATATTTACAGGAAGATGCATACCTAGATGTTTGGAGCAGCTTAATTTCAATAGTCCAAACTGAGGAACAGCTCAAATGCCTGTCAACTGGTAAGTACATAAGCGAATTATGGTCACTATATATAGTGGACTACTACTAAGGAATAAAGAGGAAAGATTACTGGCACATAAGGGCACAGGGATAAATCAGAAATGTATTATGCTATGTGAAAGAAGCCAGGCACGGAGGGCCGCTCGTGAGTGCATTTATATGACACTCCGGAAGAGGCTTCCTGTGGGGGCTGAGGAGAGGGGATTGATCACAAGGGCCATGAAGAAACTTTCTGGGGCAATGGGAATGTTTTTCAATTATGTTAGTGACTCCAGAACTGCATATATTTTCCATGACTTACCAAACCATACTCCTAAAAAGGCTGAATTTTGTGATATGTAATTATATCTCCTTAAACCTGATTTTTAAGCAAGAGGTGTTCTTTTTATAGCTTTTTGAATGAATGCTTCCTTTACTTCTTCCTTTTTGAAATTTAGATTTTCTCTTAAAAAAAAGAAAACCAGACACATCTAAAGCACGGTCCCTTCTGTCTCCGCTCTCACTCTCCTTTCCCAGAGACAGTGAATGATTTGACATTGGTCTGTATCATTTCCACAGGTGCATTTTCGCTCTTAGGACATATGGATGTGTCTGTGGATAGTAGAACATAGACAACAAAGTTTTTGTTGTTTCAGAGTTGTATAGATGGTTTTATTCTGTATGTGTCTTTTGCAGCTTTCTTTGATCACTTCAAATGTCTTTGAGATTCATCATCTTATTATATACAGATATGATTCATTTATTTAATTTATGTATGGTATCTCCCTAGGTGAATAAATTATGACTATATAAACGTTTCCACAGTGAGCAGACAGTTGTCCCCATATATATACATTTATCTTTTATTGTCAGAAATGATGATCCAGTGGGTATCCTCTTGCAAGTTGCCTTTAGTACATGTGTGAGAGTCTTAGGGTTGGCATCTAGAAATGGTATCTCAGATCTGAAGGAAATGACTTTCCATCAGGCATCTCTAACTTGACATCAAAAGTGGTCGTACCAATTTGTATCCCATCTCATGTGTAAATATTTCTGTTTCTCCACATCTAATACTTCAGCTGTCTTGGACTTGGAGAGAAATAGCACCTGATGTGCACACTTTGGTTTGCTAGTATTACTGTGCTCTGTTTGTGTGATAACTCCTCTTCCCTTTGCCTCACCCCAACCCCTGCTTCTTCTGTGTTATTCCTCCTGGTAAATGATAGCACTATTATTCTAAATGCTCAAGAAAGAAAATCTGGTTTTCAGCCCCAGTTCTCACCTCTCCTTCAGTTTCTCTTTGCCTTTAGTTCTTGCCCACGATACTACTATGATCTCTGAGTAACCTTCTTCAATGCTCCCCATTCCCAGTTGATTTTCCTCATTGTTGCAGTGTTTATCCTTCTGACACACATATCTGCTTATTCGGTGTGTCCAGCATTCTCCAGTGGCTTCCCTTGCCCACCCTCTTTAGCAGAGCTTACCAGGCTCATCGCAAGCTGACCTCTATGCCTGCAGCCTCTTACTTCTGTGTTCCTTTCCTCAAAATTTTTGATCCAGTTTTACTGAGACTTTCAGCTTCATGATGTACCTGTGCCTGGCAAAATGTCTCTTCTCTTCCTCCTCTAGTTGGACTCTCTTTTTCTTAGATGAAGTATCATTTCCTTCCAGAATTCCTTCCTGGTAATCTGAAAGTGTGTTCAGCTGGGTACATGTGTGTATATGTATGTGCTTTAGTCTATTTTCTGTTGCTATAACAGAATACCTGAGACTTGGTATTTGTAAGCAAACGATGTTGACTCTGATGAACTCTGATGACAGTTCTGGAGGCTGGAATCTAAGATTGGGTGGCAGCATGAGGTGAGGGCTTGTACTGCATCAGAACAAGAAGGAGAGGTGGGAGGACAAGTGCACTGGTGCCCGTGGAAAGGGCCAAGCACGAGGGGTACCCTCACTTTATAGCTGCTGCTCTCACAGTAAGTAACCCAGTCCTGTGAGAACTGTGGTGAGATACCCAATACAAAGAGATCTGGGTTAAAATCCTGGCTCTGCCATTTCCTGTGGCACTGTGGGCCAACTCACTTCTTCATGACTTAGTGTTTTTACCTGTAAAACAGCAATAATAACAGTGCCCATTCACAGAAACCGTTGTGAGAATCAAAAAGGTTAATATACTTATAAGGTATTTAGAACAGTGTCACAAAGTAAGAGTTCATTGAATGTTAGCTGTGTAAAAAATGACATTCTTCCCTTCATATTATAATTGTTTACTTGTTTATATTCCGTATGGTAGGCTTCTGTAGAGATTATGTGTATTCTGTTTGTAATTGAATACTTTAAGGCTACTACAGAGGGTGATTCATAATCAAAAATCAATCACAATTTGCTGAATGATTGAAACAATGTATAAATAAGAAGATACTCTTGAAGCTAGTCCAACTAAAAAATATTCTTCTGGAGCTAGTTAGAATTCCATCATCAGAATTACTGTTTCTGGTGCTGGAGGCATAGCTCAGTGATTGGAGCGCTTGCCTTGCAAGCGTAAGACACTCAGCATCACCTCAGCAGGGCATGGTGGTGCACGGCTGTCATCCCAGCACCTGGGAGGCTGAGGCACGGGGATTGCTATGCGTGTTCAAGGCCAGCCTGGGTTACATAGAGACTCCAGGGCTAGCCTAGACTGCAGAGTGAGACTGTCTCAAAAAAAAATCTTGTTTCTGGGTTCCGAGCCAGTTCTTTTAACCATGCACCCCACGATCAGCACCTTGCAGCTTCTTCCCGAGTACTTGCTTGGTCATTTTTCCTCCCTCCCCCTTTTTTTGGTCGCTGCTTCACCAACAGGATAGTTCCCTGTGCCCTTCTCAGGGAAACCCTGCTCCTCTGTGCTCGCAGGACTTCTAGAAGCACACCACCTTCGTCAGCGCATCACTGTCATTATTGCCATCAATCCATGTTGAAATCTATGAAATATTTTATGCACCGCTTGAAGTGGTTGTATGATTTATTCTGTATATGTTGTAAATGACACTAATTGGCATATCCTTCATTTCTGGGACAAACTCACCTTGGTTGTGACAGTCAGTTGTTTTTGTATATTTCTGTACTCAGCTTGCAAGTATTTTGTCAAGGAATTTTGTATCTATATTGAGTGTGATTCACCTACAATTCTACTTTTTCAAAATGTATTCAGAGGTTTGTGTCAAAGTTACGCTAACTTGTAAAAATGCAGGGCATATTCTCTTTTTCTACTACCTTAGAAGGTTTTTGATATTAACATTATTTTTTTTTTACAGATATTTGGTAGAATTCATTGGTCCTTTGAAATTATCTATGCTTAAGTTTCCTTTTGCAGAAAGGTTTTAAATTACAGATTCATTTAAAAATCATTATTTGTTAAAAATTCCAGTCACTGCCCATTTGAGAAAAAAATCTAGCTTTTTCTTATATGTATGCCAATTTTGGCAAGTTATACATTTTCTAGATAGTTGCAGATGCCACTAGAATCTTAATGTAGGCACAGTATGCTGTGGATTATCAATTTTTGAAGAGCCATCTTCAGGATTATGTAATCTCCTCTGCAGTACGTTTGCTTTGTATTTTATTACATTCATATGTATTATCTTCTTTCTACTCTGTTTGGACTGAATTTGCTGGCTTTACTCTTCAGCTTCTCAATGTGGAGGCTTCGCGCATTGATTTTCACCCTTTCTTCTTTTCTGATCTGTGCATGTAAATTAATGATGACTCTGGTTGGGCCTGTTAGCACAGGCCTATCATTCCAGCACTCTCAGAGGCTGAGGCAGGAGGATTGGCTGTTCAAGCCCAGCTTGGGAAACTTAGAAACTTAGCAAGATCCTGTCTCCAGATCTAAAATAAAAGTGGGCTAGACATGTAGCTCAGTCTGAAGACTCTGGGCTTGACTCTTAGTGCCACAAAAAAAAAAAAAAAAAAAAAACCAAAAAAACAACCAAATAAGCAAACAAACACTCCCCCCAAAAAAATAAAAACAGGAGAAAAAGAAAGGAAATGATAACTCTTTGAGGGAAGGAGAGAGCCCTTTCATTTATTTATTTATTTATTTATTTATTTATTTATTTATTTATTTATTGAGACAGGGTCTTACTCTGTAGCCCAGGCTGGTCCTGACCTCACTGGTGTAGCCCAGGCTGGCCTTGGACTCACAACAATTGGCCTGCCTCAGCCTCCCAAGTGCCAGGATTACAGGTGTGCACCACTATGCCCAGCTTTATGTGATGTTAGGAATTGAACTCAGGGCATTTTATTTGTTTAAGACAAAACTCTGAAGCCACCAAAATGCCTTTCAGTAGATGAATGGTGAAATAATCAGTTTGCATAGCTAGAAAAGGAAATAGTCAGCACTAAAAAGAAATGAACTATCAAGCTGTGAGCATTCATGCAGGAAACTTAAATGCATATTATTGACTATGGAAAGCCAGTCTGGAAATACTACATAGTGTATTATTCCAACTCTGTGTCATTTTGGAAAAGGCAAACCTGCGGAGACAGTGGAAGGCCAAGCACTTGCCAGCAGCTGGGGCGACAGAGGAAAGAACAGGAGTGTGGAGGATTTTAGGGGCGATGAAACTATTCTGTGTAAAACTGTCGTGGTGGATGCATGTCACAGCACATTTGTCCAAAGTCTCGGGATGTACCAAACAAAGAGTGAACCCTAATAACAAACGATAAAACTGTTGCATCATGGTAGATTGTTTGTCAGTGTAAGTTTGTTAGTTGCAGCAATGAATGCGCTACTCCAGGGAGGGATGTTAATGGGGCGGCTCTGAATGTGTGTGTGGATGGGGATATCTGGGAGATCTTAGTACCTGTCTCTCAATTTTGCTATACACTTGTCTAAAATTATAAATGTTGTTTTGAAGAAACAAAACCAGAAATCTCTAGTGTGTTGGGGACCTTGCAATGAGCTGCTAATTAGAGCAACTTTATCATGGTACTTTGGCCTGAGGATTCATGAATATGAAATTCAGTCTGGCATGATGTAGCCTTGTTACTCCTCAACCCAAACTCACGTCTTGGCACTTGTGATTCTGACAAGACAAAAGTCATCTGCCAATGCCAGAAGGAAAGGATCTAGACAAAGATGTTGATGTCATAGAAGTCACTGGAAAATGTGTCCCCTTCGATGTTGAAGAATCTTAGTGTTTAGATTTCTTGAGTGGGAGACAGCTTCCTAGGTTAACACAGCCCTGCATAGCCATTGGGTTATTAGGCAAAGCTCTATTCAAGAGGCGCGGTGGTATGCCTAAGTTTTAGGCACGTTTTTGTGGTAGACTGGCCACTTCTCAAACCATGGTCTTTGGTAGTTTGTCTTTCTATCCCATGTGGTCTTGAGTGTGCTTGCTCTTTCTTGGTCCAGAGGGGCAGCGTGGAGGAGTTTTGGAGTCAAACAGAATTATAAGTCTTACCTTCTCTACCAAAGACACTTAAATACTCTTCTAGACTTTTTCTTCATCAATAAAACAGGTGGATCACAGGCACCTTTGAAGTACTTGTGAGAATTAATATATGTGAGTTATGTTGGTAGTGTTTGCCATTAGTTATGACCTGATTCGTAATATTTTTGGAACTGGTTGAGAAGTTACATAAATTAAAATCTTTTTCTAGCATTTATTAACATTATACCGGACCCCTGAATTGTTCATTTAAAAATGTTCTTTATATTTTTAAATTTCTGAATTGGAAAGTTCTCTCAAAGTTTCTTTTCCCCCCTTCACTTTCTCTTTAGATGTTTCCTTTCCTCCATGTTCTTTGGTACTGCTTGTCTCTCTGTCTCTGTCATAGATTCCTTCAAGTATTTTCTGCAGTGCTGGGCTAATGGTCACATATTTCTTTCGTCATCAAAAATTTTTACTCCTCCTTCAATTTCAGGGATAATTTTGCTGAATACAACATACTTTGTTGACACTTGCTGTCTTTTAAAGCTTGCAAGATTTTGTCTGGCCTTTAAAGTTTGCACTGAGAAATCTGCAGAAATTCAAATGGGTTTGCCTTGGTAGAATAATGTCTCTTTTTTCTCTTGCTGCTTTTAATGTTCTCTCTTTATGTTGTATTTCTGATGTTTTGGTTATAATATGCTGTGGTGAGCCTTGTTGCTGGTTGAGGTTGTTTGCTGTTCTATAACCTTCTTGTACTTGAAAATTAGTTTCTTTTCCCTAGATTTGAAACATTTTATTGAATTATTTTAGTGAAAAAGTTCTTTATAGCTACAGCACTATCTTCTGCTCTTTCTCCCACACCCATACTTCTGAGATTGGTTCTCTTTGAATCATCCATCAGCTGTTGTATCCAGTTACTTTGCTCATTTCTAATTTGGAGTCATACTTAATTATAGCATTTGTTTCCTTAGCCTTGTCTTCAAGGTCTGAAATTCTGTCCTCATAATGTTCAAGTTGACTTCCCCTGCTTTCAAATGTACCCAAATGTATCCCAAATTTCAGCTCCATTTCTTTTCAAAATTTCCACTCCTCTATCAGAATGTTCCTTCATATCTTGCATTTTCTTATTTATCTCAGCTAACTTTTTTATTTGTGGTTTCTATATGCTCAGTTCACTTTGTATCCATTAGGATGACTATTTCTTTAAGCCCGTTGATCACTGCCTGCATTTCTTTGAGTAAATCTTGTTTGAACAGGCTGTTCAACTCATTTATTTGCTTTGTGACTTCCTTCCCTGTAAGTTCCACTGTTTCAGGGCCCATGCCATTTATTTCTGGGGTCCCAGGCATTTCTGTGTCTGTCCTGTTGCCTTATCTTCTTCCCATGTTTCTGTTGTTGAGGGACTTCACTTTAAGGGCTTAGCTGAGAGGTTTCTTTGAATGCCCATGAGGGTGTTGCAGAGAAGCCAAATTTCCTCTGAGTTCTGTGCTGGGAGTAGTCAGTGAGGGAGGATGTAACAATCCAATGGCCTCTGAGGTGTCTTGATCACATACAGCCCCCTCAGCAAAGTTCTCCTGCCTGTCCTGGCTTCCCTCCTTTGAGGGAGAGTTCTCTGACCTTAGAGGAGCTCCCACTACACCCGAGTTAAAGGCCTTTTTCTCCTCTCCACAACTGTCTTATGTGCCAGTTTCTTCCTAGGTACTGCTTAAGAGTGATACCCCCCCACCCCCCCGCCGCCCCCGCAACACTGATGTGCTCTTCTGAGCTCGCTTTTACTCTAAACAGTTCAGTCTTGGACTCCTTTTACAGTTCAGTCTCGGCCCCCCCGCCACCTTTTGTTAATGGCTCCTGTCTGTTATGGCTGCTGAGTGCTGCTTCTGATCTAGGTTCCAGGAGGTCTTTTCTAGAGAAAGCTCATACTGCATTTACAGTATGCACTACCCACAGGCTTGATTTTGGAGGTTGGGGCTGTCCGCTGCTGTCAATTCCTACTTCTTCTGGATCTGTGCTTACCTCAGTCAGAGGTTCCTCCAGGCTCTCCTCAGTCTGAGGGCTGGGGGCCCTCTCAGTAGGCCGGGGGTGACTCCCTGGGCTGCTCTTTTCCTCTGCCTCTGATGTGTCTTAGGGATTTCTGATCTTTTTCTAGCCTCCTTTCAATTGTTGGTGCACTCCTTCCTCTCCTAGCTAAGTTGAACAGGCAGTTTTTAATTATAGTCTCAATTTTTTTAAAGTAAGTCTCCCAGGAGACATTGCATAGCTCTTGTTACTAGGCCGCCATCTTGACCGGAAGTCCTCTCAAAGTTTCTAGTTTCCACAGTTCTGCCCCAGGTGGCAGAGAGTTCTTGTCTTTGGGTACACATGGGAAGGGTAGGAGATTTTTTTTGGGGGGGAGGAGGGATAGGAGTTCTTAACTCACTGAAGCATCCTGCCTTTGAATTTCCTACTCACAGCATTAGTGTTCTGAGAACTTCACATTTACATCTCTGTATAAACCCATTTGGGGCTCACAATTGAGTCATAATAAGTTGGATAGAATATATTATTTTCTAATGATAGCACCAAGGGGAGGCAGAGTTACCAGGATGAGAGAAAGAGGTTTGAAAGAGAGTTGGAAAACCTCAAAGGAAACTCCTATGCTTCCTGCATTTGCCTGCAGTGAGCATTTCCAGTGACCTAACTGATACTTCACAGGAGCTTCCTGAGTTTCTTGAGTTTCTCTGGCTTCATCTTCCCATCTTCAAAGTGACAGAGTAGCATCAGTAGGCAGCGTCCTCTGAGCAGAACCTACATGAATATTCATGTGATTTGTGAATAACAATAACACCATCATACCAGTTCCACAAGACTAGGGAGTCAGGGCATGGTTTTGACTAAACGCGAGGGATTTTGAGCCCCAGAGCTGGGTAAGCCTGATACGTCCATTTGCCACCCATGTGATTTTGTACAAGTCACTTCATCTTTTTAAACTCTGTCTGTAAAATGGCAATAGCATCCACTTCAGATGATTAAGTGAAATAGCTTCTGGTATTTAAGTGTGCTATAAAATCTTCTTATGATTGTTCTTAAAAGGATTAATGGAGATTAAAGTAGATGTGAATGTTGCAGCACAGTAGGTGCTTGGTAAGTGCCAAGTGACCTTTTCCTCTCAATCTCCTAAACAGCAGAGACGAAAAGCAACAGGCCACTGGGTGAGGTGTCACATGCCTGCAGCCCACCAACTACTTGGAGGCTGAGACAGGAGGATCACTGGAGCCCATGAATTCAGGGTCAGCTGGGTCGATATAGCAAGGCCCTGTCTCAAAACTAACAACAAAACAGGACAACAATCAATCAAAACCTCACAGCCATCTGTAATCTGGAATCAGACTCTGCATTCAGATTTTCTATCTAGTATCTGCCATCTTTGTAGTCTTAGGCTTAATTTCTCTGTGCCTTTGTGTCCTTATGTATCAAAAAAGATAACAATAGACCCTACCTCATGGAAGCATTACCTGGATTGATAGGGAGTATTTAATTACAGACTCAGCACACAACCAGTGCTCTGTGTATTCAGGAGTGTGTGTCCTCATTACATAATTACATACAGTGAGTGACTGACATTTTTAGGTTGGATGAACTATGGATTAATTATATTGTAGCAAATAGAGTTTAAAAGTTCAGTGAAAAGAAATGCAAAAACCAAATGCATATACGGATTATATTAACGATTAGCATTCACTCAATACTGCTACGGGTCAGTTACTGATTTAAATACTCAGCACACATGATCTCATCCAATCCTGCTCCATTCTTTGAGGTAAGAGCTTCTATTATTCTTACTTCATAGATGAGGAAAATGAGGCACAGAGATACTAAGCAACTTGCCTAAGAGCACAGAGCAGAGGCAGGGCGTCAACTCCGAGTCTGCTCTCATCGCCCCTGCCTGCTGCTGTCATCCCCAAGACTGTGTGGGATGGGCACATTGGTGCTCTGCAGGCTTCAGTGAGGCCGGTGGCTCCAACCACTTTTTGAGAAATACGTTGACCCTCCTGAGATAAAGGTGAACTCTCCTTGGTAGAAATGTGCTCCCCTGGCCCGGCTTTTCTGGCTGAGATAGTTCAATGTGTAGTGTCATCTGTGTGCCCTAGCTCTACCGTAAGAGTTCAGTTGGCATGAAACAAGTCTTTTTGCTGCCATTGGTTTTTCTGTTTCTTTCAGGATGCGTTTAATAGGGGTACAAACATGAACGCCCAATAAAGTAGGTATACTTTTTTTTTTGAGACAGGGTCTTGCTCTGTAGTTTAGGCTGGTCCTGAACTCACTGTGTAACTCAGGCAGTCTCCTTGGTGCTGGGATTACAGGTATGTGCCACCATGTTTGGCATATTTTGGTGCTGGGGAATTGAACACAGGGCCTTGCTTGCCTGGCTCAGGGCCTACCTGCTGTGATATTCCTCCAGCCCCGTGCTTGGGTCTTATTAGTCACACAAAAATAATCACATTGGGCACACTGCAGGCTGGCTCAGTGGAAAATGAGGTCATTAACTGAAGCACAGACACTGAGTTAAAGTTCTGAATGCAGAGAGGTGATGCTTAGGTTATCTTACTTTTGTTGTGCTGGGAATGGGGAAATGACCAAGGCTTTCACATTGAGCTCCAGCTCTAGGCCCTTTTTATTCTTGATTATTGGGACAGGGTTTCACTATGTTGCTGTGTTGCCCAGGTTGGGCTCAAACTTGCAGTCCCCCTGACTCAGTCTCCCAGAGTGCTGGGATTACAGACCTACACCACGTGAGGATGTTTGTCCTGAAGAACCATCAAGGAGCCTCACTTTGTGACTGTTCCCAGAACATTTGCCTTAGTGACGGCCTGATCATCTTCCCCTGCTTTCTAGGCAGGGAAGGCTTGGTGCTGCAGATGCACTACCCTTGTATAGAAGCTATAGTTTCTGCCCACCCCCCCCCCCCACTCCAATTTATCTTAAATATCAGTAGGCAGTATTGCCTACCAGGGTCACCCATTGTATGTGTGCTGTACTTCTGAGTCAAGCACCTAGAATCTCCTTTGAAGAGCCATTTCTCTGCAACTCCCTCTATGTGGATTGGGGTGGGGGATTTTTCCTCCTCCAGAGGCAGCACACAGGACCACAGCCTGACTAATCAAGAGTGGGCAAGTGGCCAAAGTTGGACCAGTGCTTATGGAGTCAAGAACATTCCCAGGCACTGAGGACAGGTGCTGTCTGCTGTATTCCACAGCCACCTGGCCAGGTGATGGCCTAGAAGTGCTGGGTAGAGAGAACAAAGCCAACACAGCGAGGGGAGAGCTGGGAGGTGATTGGAAACTGAGTCTTGGGTAAGTCACTTAGCATCCCGGATCCAATCAGGCCAGAATAGCTTCCTGGAATTTCTCGATGAACCCTTTGCCTACAATAGTTTGACTTGAGTTTCTGTCACTTGCCAGTTTTTGCAATGATACTGCATCTGACACTCAGGCTATGAATCTTTGTGTTATCTATGGTAGCTTGAACTGCTCTTACATTTTAAATTTTTCCTAATATATTTTTATATGTTTCGTCTTCATGTGTGAGTTTGTGTGTGTATGTGTGTGTGTATGCATCGATGTGTTCGTGCATGTACATGAGTGTGTGTACTTGTGTGTGTATCATGCTGGGATCAAATCAGGGCCTCCCTCATGTTAGGCAAGACCTGAACCACTGAGCTATACCCCTGGCCCAACCTTGTGATTTGTGAGAAATTCCAGAGATCACCACGAATCATTAACTGTTAATTAACATTATAGCATTTGGTTCTTCCTAGATCTAGCAAAGTACATAGTGAGAGTGAGTGTGTCTGTGGCAAAGAACCAAGGGCAAAGTAGTTGCAGTGAGATTTGAATGCTAGCGGGAGAGGCGATGGGTCATGGATCAGATGCTTGAGGTACAGAGTTCTGAAAATTAATATGTTAGCGGAATTTTCTATTACCACACAATGTGGACTTTGCGAGCATTTAAGAGCAGATCATCCGTTGGATGCTAATTCCTCAGTGCCAAGAGTCAGCTGTGCTTCACTATCGTGTTAATTTGTCCAACTGCAATTTGTTTCCTCTTTTTCTCATTTTATCAGATCCTATTTCTCTTTCAAGAGCTTTCCTAATATCTGTGATCCCGTGTAAATTTTGGGTCCAAATGTATTTGATAGTCACTTAAGCAAAATGAAAACGTTGGAAATGTTCTGGCCCAGTTTTAAAACAAAAATGTGATTTTTTCCCCTCAAGTCTCCAGTATACTGCCCTTTATAGCTTAGATTTTCGGTACTTCTTGACACAAGAAAAGCACAGACATTTAAGTGAGTTTCACTTTAAGAGAAGCTGATATTTGAGAAAATTTATGAAATAGCTATTTGAAGGAATGATTATTTTCATTATTTTTTTCACTTTAGACAGGGTTCCCTCATGTATCCTGTTGATATTTACCCTACTCAGTAACTATTTGACTTAATCTACATTTTTATTTACTATTCTAGGGAAAATGTGGAAGCCAAGGAAAGAAATGAGTTAAATATTTCATTCAGTTAATCGGTTAGTGGTGGTTGGTAGATTGGAAACAGGTAGATTAGGCTGCTTCTCTTGAGGATTTGCTCCTGGCTCTGTAAAAAGATGTCGTGGCTAGTTATGGTTTGAGTGTGTCTTCAAGGGTTCATGTACGGAGTGTTTGTCCCCCTTGTGTTTATATGAGGTACCGGAACCTTTGAGGTGAGGCTTAGTGTATAGTAATGAGGCCACGGGTGGCACTGCCCTAAGAAAGGATTACTGCTGGTTTCAAGGAATGAGGGAATGAGTTCTCTCTGTCTCTGTCTCTCTTTCTCTCTCCCCTCCTTCTCTGGGGATTGGACCCATGACCCTCACATTAAGCTGTATCCCCAGTATGTTTTTTTTTTATTTTGAGATAGAGCCTCACTAACTTACTGAGTAGACTGGTCTCAAACTCGGACTGTCCTACTTCAGCCTTCCGCATGTGCCAGGATTACAGTCCTGAGCTACGATGCCTGGCTGAGTTAGCTCTTTGAGAGTGAGTTCTTGTCAAAAGAGGAAGAATAGTGCCTCTTCCGTGTCCTGACTATGTCACTATGCCATCTCACATGTGCTCCCACCACGATGCCACCACCACGTTGAGGCTGGACACATGGGGCCCTCCAGTCTTGGACTGTCAGCTTCCAAAACTATGAGCTAAAGAAACACTTTTTTCTTAAATGTTACCCAGCTTCAGCAATTTTGTTTTAGCAATGGAAAACTGACTAACACGAAGTATTACATAGTCTGGCCAGTTGCTCTGTGCCTCATGGCATTTTCTTGTAGGAGGAATATCTTACCCTACTGAATTATTATACTTGGCCATGTGACTTGCTTGGACCAATGGTAAAGCCCATTTACCAACTCTAAACAGAGTCCGGTCAGTTGAATTCAGCCTTTTCTTCAACCATCCTTGCTGTTGACAATTTTGAATTAGCAGTTTGTGAGTGGCAGTGGGAACACTTGACCCAGCAAGCTAGTTTGTGGCATAGAAAGTAACTGCGTTCAATTCTCCAGCACCACTAAGCTGGGTGTGGTGGCACATGCCTGTAATCCCAGTACTTGGGAGGCTGAGGCAGGAGGATTGCCATGAGTCCAAGGCCAACCTGGCTACATAGTGAGTTCAGGATCAGCCTGGGCTACAGAGGGAGACCCTGTCTCAAAAAAAAAAAAAAAAAAAAAAAAAAAAAAAAAAAAAAAAAAAAAAAAAAACTGAGCCTTCAGATGGATCCCCAGGTTTACAAATAATTCTGTGAGCCATTAATATTCTTCAATAAATTTCATTTCTACTTAAATCAGTTGAGATGTATTCTACTTTTTTTTTCAAAAATATGAACTGAGAAATAGGAACACTTGGCATGATGGCTGGGTGTGTAACACTCTCCCTCAGCAAGCAGATGGACAAAATAAAAAGGATGGGGGCAACGCAGCCCAGTGATAAAGTACTTTCCTAGCATGTGCAAGGCTCTGGATTTGATCTCCAGCACCACGTGCGCATGCACACACACACACACACACACACACACACACACACACGAAGATCATGTAGAACCAAGAACTATCACACTTTCCTATGGGAATGGAAATTGCTTTTTTAAAATATAAAATGTATCAGTACAGCTCTAAACTGTATTGGTGAGGGTTCTCCAGAGCAACAGAATCAATAGAAAAATATTTAATTATGCAAAGTGTTTTATTTGATAGACTTATGAGATCAGAGATAGGAGAGCCCACAGTGGCTGAATGCATGCTGAGAGCCAGAGGCCCCAGCAGCTGCTCGCTTCAGAGGGCCAGAGGCTGCAGAACAACAGGGACCAAGGGGACAGTGCTGGCCTGAGACTGGAGGGCTGCGCATCTCCTGGAGAGGTGCTGAGGTGGCCTGTGATGAAAGGCTGAGGAAGCTGGAGCCTGATGTCCACAGGTAATGGTAGCAGAAGACACACCTGCTAGCAGAATGGAGCTTTCCAAATGCTTCCTCCTTCTTCCCCTCTCATTGTACCCAGGCTGCAAACCTACCAGAGGGTGGCATCCATGTCAGGGTGCATCTTCTCTCTGTTTTCTGGCCTGTGTGCCAGTCATCTTGGGAACACTCCCACAGACAAAATGGGAAGTATTTTACTGATCTGCTAGGTATTTCTTAATCTAGTCTAGTTGACAGTGACAAACAGCCTTAGTATTTTAAATATCATTTATTTCATCTCTCAATTCTATAAACAAAATTTCTTCTTTTTTGAGATAGGATCTCACTAAGTTATGTAGGCTGCTCTTGAATTAGTGACCTTCCCACCTGTGCCTCCCATGTAGCTAGGACTATAGGCATATGGCATCATGATTGGCTAAAGAAAATTTATTCTAAGGAAATACTAGAGCTATGTAAATATACAGAGAAAGGATGTTCAGAATAACATTCATAATAATGCTTATTAAGAAAAGTATTTATAAAGAAAATTTGAATGTCAATGCTCCCAAAAAGCTGATTGAATAAACTCTAGTATAACTATAAATGGAATTCTACACAGTTATCAAAAAGGAAAGATTGAAGAAGGATTTTTATTGGTATAAAAATGCCTGCGATAATACTTAGGCAAACCTGGATACAGAACAGTATGTTGATTTTCAGTTTCCAGTTTGACAGTTTCCAGCTTGGGCAGTATTAGTGTCATCCTTACAATCAGGAAAAAGGGGGAGCGAAGTGAAAACCAGTAGCTTTTCTTAGGTCCATCAGAGAATTTAAATCATAGGGCAAACTGCTGCCCCTAGAATTGGAATGACTTGTGAATTCAGAGAATTACAGGTTTCCAGAGCCCTCACTCCAGAACCAGCCTCTGGGTTAGAAAACTCAGCTGTGATTGGCGAATTTCTGGAGGTTCATTGTGGACAAGCTGGACAGTTAAAAACTCCATGGGAATCCAGCTTTAGGGAAGTCCCTACTTTCATGAATTTACCTTCAGGAGCCTCTCCAAGTTCTCAGGTGTAGAGCAGAGAGAAATGCTTTTGAGCTCCAGGCAGGAAGAGGGGAAAACAAACCATTCTGAAATGTGCCCAGAGCGTTCTGTTCTAACAAGAACTTCCTCTAAATGGCCCTCAAAGAAAACGTCTACCAGTGTACGACCATAACTACCTTGGGGATTACCAGATCCTAAGTGACCTGAGGAAAAGGAATACCCCACTTCACTTCCCTTTAGCATTTCTATCCACTTGTGGGTGTGGAGGGAGTTGGGAAACTCTGGGGGAAGGGTATAGCTGAGCTGGGCACCACAGGCTGGGATGGAATTGTAGGACTGTATAACACATCTCATTTTCCCACTCGTTCCCTCAGGTGTTGGTCAGCTTCCTGTTGCTCTGACACATACCCGAGAAAGCTTAAAGGAGGAGATTTATTTTGGTTTATGGTTTTGGAGGTTTCAGTCCACAGACACTTGCGTCTGTTTCTTTTGGGCCTGTGGTAAAACAGCATTGGAGGGGAGAGCGTAGTGGGACAAAGCTGCTTAACTTAATGGTATCCAGAAAGGAGAGAGAAAGACAGAGACAGAGAGGCTGAGGATAAAACATGCCTCAGGGACATGCTTGCGGTGACTTACTTCCTGTAACTGGGCCCCACCTCCTGAAGTTTCCTCCTCATCCCAATAGCCCTCTCAGCTATGCAGCCATCAATGGATCAGTCCACTGATGAGGTTAGAGCCCTCATGATCCAGTCACCTCCCGCCTCTGAATATTACCATCTGTGGAATCAATCCTCAACAGAGGAGGTTTTGGGTGACATTTCAGTCCCATACCATAGCACTGCTTTGCCTACTTTGCAAGAAATGTTGGAAGTTCTAGAGAGAGAGGGGGGCTTGTGGGGAGAGGGAGAGGGAGAGAGAGAGAGAGAGAGAGAGAGAGAGAGAGAGAGAGAGAGAGGATATAGGTAGATGCATGAGTCTACGTAAAGATGAAAGAAGGAATGAGGAAAGACAAAATAAACTTTTTTTGCCTTACCTCATTGACTTTTTGAACTATCAGCTTTTGGTCACATTGATTTTCAGTTTCACTTCTACCTAGGTCAGCTAAGAAAAAAGGTGGTGATCTCTACTAACTAGTATTGGAAGTGTAAGAGGGGCCATCAAACTTACTCCATAGATGGTGAAAGGAAAAGAGTACGATGAGCAGATTTATGCCCTCCAGTTTGATAGTGTAGACGAAATGGATCAATTCATTAAAAGACATAACTACTGGAATAGGTCTATTTCTTCTGAAGAAATTGAATCAGTGATATTATCTTCCAAAGTAGACATCACCGGGCCCAGATGGGTTTCCTGGTAATTTTTTTTTTTTTTTTTTTGCCTTTTTCTTCTTTGAGACAGGGTCTCACTCTGTAGCCCAGGCTGGTCCTGAACTCACTGTGGAGCCCAGGCTGGCCTTGGACTCAAGGCAATCATCCTGCCTCAGCCTCCCAAGTGCTGGAATTGCAGGTGTGTGCCACCATGCCTGGTTTATATGGTGCTGGGGAATTGAACTCTGGTATTTAATGCATGCTAAGCAAGTGTTTTAACCTTTGAGCCATTCCTCCAGCCCCTTCTAGTAATTTCTACCAAACAGCTAAGGAAGAAGTTAAACCAAATCTCTATTACTCTACAAGAAAACAGAAGCAGAGGGAATACTTCATAACATATCCTGTCAGGCTAGTATTTCCTGAATACAAAACCAGAAGACGACTGGAGGAAAGTCCAGCTTCTCGTGAACACAGATGACATATTAGCAGATTAATTCCAACGATGCATAAGAATAACTATACACCAAGACAAGTGGAATTTACGTGGGTATGCAAGTGTGGTTCAAGACTTGAAAATGAGTTAATTCAATTCATCACATTAAAAGGTTAAATTAGGAAGGTCATATGATCATACCAATAAATGCAGAGAAAACAGAATTGCACAGCAACATGGAAATCTCTCCCCATGTCATCCCTATTGATTCATTTTTGTGTAATCACTGATCCTTGATGTTATTAGTAGGGACAGAGCAATTTCTCTTCAGATCACTAACATTAGCCTAGGCAGGTGAACCTGTACAGATCACTTAGACACAGACGACACATATGCACATACACATTTCATAGTGCTGAAGGTTCAAAGTACAGATATTTATAGTACTGATCCTGATCAATTCAGATTTTGCAGATTTATATCTTAAGCATATAGCTTATGATGTCATAAAAACCTTAGTAAGCTTTGTTTCCCTTGAACTGTCTGTGAACCTCTATCTCATTTCTAGAAAGAGGTGGTTTTTGACTTAAGCTCCAAACTGAATCCTGTTCTTTGTTAAGCTGGACTCCTTTGACTTCATAGAAATTGCCACACAGTCACAGCGTATATATATCATGTGATTTCCACTGGGAGTCGGCTGGACATCATTATGACTCTTAGAACCGCCGTCTTTTCATGTAATCTCCACCTCTTGTTCTAAGAAATCATCTTTTCTTTCACTGCCTCATTGTTCTAAGCTCTGTAACAGATTCATACTAGAGGAACATGTGCTTTGGAGCGAGCTACATCTAGATTTAAACTCTGCCCCCTCTACCAGGTGGCAAGTCACTATGAATGACTCTCCTCATTGGCCAATGAGGATAGTACCAGTTCACAGAATTGTTGTGAGGGCTAGATAAGGAATACTGTGCACAGTGCCCAACAGTGAGAAGCCAGTCCACATGGGAGCTGGGGCTCACCGCCCTCTGTTTCGGTTAGGAGCTGGTTCAGGGGGTTCTGATTCTCCTTGTGGGTGGGTTCTTGTGCTGGTCCAGAATCTTGATTTCTGTCCATAATTCCTCTTTCTTCTTTCACCCCTTTTACTTCCCCTTCCACATGTCCTGAATGTTTTGCCTTGTGATTCTGTTCCTGTGGCCCAACTACTTCTGAGTGGTGGTTCTGCTTGGCTCAGATTTGAGATCGGCTCCATCAAATCCCTCCATCACCAGCTTGGTAACCTGGGCAGAGCCAGAGTCCTGCACCATACCTGGGCCTTTTCACTGCATGTGCCCATGTGACTCAGCTGGGAGACAAGCTATCCTTTGCCACACAAATATCATAAAAGGATAGAGTGTTTAAAACAACAAGGGGAGATCCTGGAAAAGCCAGGGTGACTTACCCTTTTCTGGAAAACTCTTCACTGCTGAAAAGAGAAGGCTGGGGCTGGAGGTTAAAGCACTTGCCTACCAAGCCCAGCACCCTGAGTTTGATTCCCTAGCACCATAGAAAGCTGGGCGTGGAGGCACACACCTATGGTCCTGGCACTCAAGAGGCTGAGACAGGAAGATTTCTGTGAGTGTAAGGCCAGCCTGGGCTCCATATTGAGTTCAGAACCAGCCTGGGATACAGAGCGAGACCCTGTCTCAAAAAAAAATGAGGCCAAAATACTGTACAGTTCAAAGCACGTAGAAGCAGGATTATCTCTAAGGAGAAAAGTTTTATTTTTGGATTTCAGGGGCTCTTTAATAGATTATTGTATTTTTAAATGAGTTTATTCAGTTGGAACTTAGGGGAGTCTCATTACATGGAGAATTAATCATACATATAAACATTTGAATATGAATACGTATAATGCCTTAATATGGGCATTATTTTCAGATGTTAAGTAATACATGCCCTTTATGGAATATTTAGAATATAGAAACTTTACAGAGAAGTTAACCTGGATATAATCCTAAAATTTTGGTGCATTTTCTTATAATTTATTTTTCTTTATAAAATTTGGATCCCATTTTATTTAGTTTTATATCCTACCTTTTTGTATTTACCAGTATCTGTTGTTGAGCATTGAACACAAACTCTCTCTCTCTCTCCCTCTCTCTCCCTCTCTCTCTCTCTCTCTCTCTCTCTCTATATATATATATATATATATATACATATGTATACATATATATGTATATTGTAATTTTTAATTGGAGTCTTTCATTTAATTGGAGTCTTACTAAGTTGCCCAGGCTGACATCAGACATCCAGTGCTCCTGTCTGTCTTCCAAGACATTTTTAATTCTTGCTTATCATTTCTCTGAATGACTGTATTATAACTTATTCAGCCAGCCCCTATTGTTAGATATTCATGAATCCTATTGTGAATAATTCACTGCAAACATTTGATTCCTTTTTAATTATGCCCCTAAAACAGATTCCCTTTCAGCACTTCACACTTACAGGGTCTCCTGGTTGTCCCTGGAGCTCTGACTGCTGTATGTGCTGTGCCATCACGGTTGACTTCAGAGGGGCTAAGTGACAACAGTGTTTTGTGCAGAGGTGCGGAGAATTATCTTCTAAGAGAAGGGCCTCCCCAGGGGCACACACAAGGTGGTCAGTGGAGCAAAGGGACCCACTGGTTTGTCATGAGTGAGCAGTTTTCTGGGCCTATGTTGACTACTGCAGGCAGCAGCCCTGTGAGTACCTATAATGCACCAGGCCTGCACAGGCCTTTGTTGACAAGCAATTTCTTTCTCTCACGAATACTTCCTACTAAGGTCAGCATCTGCAGGATGTGGCAGAAGAAGGGAAATTCCCATATCCAAGGTTGTGCTTGGTAGAAATGGCCCCACTGCCAACCTGGAGCCTGGGATTGGTTGGATAAGACAGCTGGCCATGTGGGGATGAGCCAGAGTATGTCTGTGGTGTGTGTATATGTGTATGTATCAGAAAGAGAGCAAGAGAGAGAAATTTATCTGCCACAGAGACTTGCAGGTATCCTCTAATGATGGTACAGTTTCTCTCTTTTACTACATAAGTACTCCCCCTTTTTATTAGCATTTTCTCACAGTTCCGGAGGTGAACAGGCCAAGATCAAGGTTGGAGTAGCTTTGGTTTGTGGTGAGGGCTTCTTCTGGCCTGCAGATTGCTGCCTTCTTAGCATGTGTCTTCTCCTGGCAGTGACAGAGCCCTGTTGTCTCTTCCTGTCTTTGTAGGGCACCAATCCCATTACGAGGACCACTCTACCCTTCATCATGCCCAGATCTAAATCTAATTATCTCCAAAGGCCTCATCTTTAAATTTCATCACACTGGTTGCAAGGGGCCTCAGCATACCAATCTGGGGCCAGGGGAGAGGGCCACAGCTTAGGCCATAGTAGATGATGTCACTGGTGGTCAGCGACTCTCAGGACCCAGGTTCATGAGATACTGAGAGGCATAGAACGAGATGCTGTTCTTATAGACCAGATCTCCTCTGGCGGGGGTCAGTGTGTGGAGACCACCTGAGGCGTTCCATTGCCAGTGACCCTAAGCACACTCATATTGCCCAAAGTGTGTGTAGAGGCTGCTGCCCTCTAATCCCCTTTCTAGATCTTGTGGAAACATCATCACTAAGAGGTCTAATTTCGTACAGACTGTGTCCTTCAATTTTAGTGAACGATTTCAATTTTAGTGAAATCCTTTCTTTTTATTTATGCAAAATACTGGGCCTTCTAGAAGGAAGTAGCAGGGTCTGAGACGTAGCTGCTACACTATTTAAAATATTGTGCCTCTCAGAAATATTTTAATATTCAGGAGGGAGAAATTGTTCCTTTATAATATCCTAGCTATTTTCATAATTTTTTTCAGATGAACTTTATAATTATTTTCTCAAGTTCCAAATAAAACACATTGCGATTTCAATTGGAACTGTGTTAACTCTATAAAAGGTTTTGTAACACCTTGGTGTTTTAACAATACCTATTTCATTTGGGAATGTGGTAGGTTTCTATATTTAGGTATTTATGTCTCTTGTAAAGGCCATTTTCTTCACATGTTCTTCTTTCTTTACTCTTTAGTGTCATTTTTTGTTGCTATTGTGAATGAATGAGATTTCCAGATTATTTTCTTCAAGTAACTGATACTGATATCTGTGCATTTTTCCTACATCGAACCATCTTACTGCATTTTCTTATTAACTACTGGATTTTTTTCATGTCTTTAGTAGACAGTCATATAATAATACCTTTGCAAGGACTGTAATAATACTTTTCCAAGGACTGTAATTCTTCCTTCTGTTTCCTTCTTTATTCTTGACCTCCAGTTGCTAAGCAATGATGTTGGAGAAGGAAGATTTTTCTCTTGTCCTAATTTATGGGAACGTTTCTGAGGTGTCACATCGTACCAGCCCACTTTGCACGGCTTGCACCCAGGTTTGTCCTGTCTCTCTTTGCTCTGTTGTGCTACAGTGGGTCGACTTTCAAGGCTGCATGTCTCAGGGTCCTCATGTCAGCTGACTTGCAGCTGAGGGCAGGTAATAAGTGATCTCAGGAAGAGACTAGTGGGCAGAAAGGGAAAAGCCAGCATGATCCTACTGTGTTCTCCCCCACAGAACTCAAGTCTGGCAGCAGGCAGTAGATGTACCAGCTCTGGCCAGACAGGGCTCTCCATACTTCCAGCTTTTTCATGGAGACCCTGAACCCTGGACCCTGGGCTCAGGAAATATCCCCTTTGTTTTTGAGGCTTCTCCACCTGGACTTTGTTAGCAAGAGGGCCTCTGACATTGACTCCACATTTTAGAAGATCTCACACATGACAAAGACTTGTTAATTAACTGTATTGAAGGATTCAAGTTTGCCTCTATGTCTTGGGATTCTGTATCTGAGCTGGCATCGCCTAGCTTGTGGCCCTAAACATATGTTCTTCTGGTTAGTACAGTGTAGGCCTCACCCAAGGAAGCATTTGCTCTTCTGGTTAAGACAGTATATGTCCCACCCTTGCAAAGCCTCTTACCCTGTGTCCTCAAAACAAAACTGCATTTATTGCCATTAGGTTTGTAGGTGATATTGCTGCTGTTGGGGGTTGATGTTGTTTTGGGGTGCTGAGAGGATCTGAGGGTAGACACACTTAGATACAAAAGAAGAAGAAACAATGACCTTGTCAGTCCTTCCTCCCAGATTGCTTGCATGCAGAGGATTTTTGAATAAGGCAGACTCGCTTCCCAGAAGTGTTGAGCATCCAGCGTTTTTTCCTACAGTGTTCCAATTCTCAGTAATGGAGTTTCACTTGAATTAGGGCGGTACTTTGTTATAGGTGCACACTATGGCTGAGGAATGGTTTGCAGTCTTAAGTGCATTTCTAGGTATAACCTGAGTTTGGGCTTCAAGTTAGAGACATGCCGATACCAGGTGTGGTGCATGGTTTGAATGTGTTACTAGAGACACAGCCTTCTCTTGATCCAAATTCATGACATTTTCTGGAGAAACTAGAAGATTTCCGAAGATTTCTTAGGATACTATTTTGAACCTAACAGATGAAACACATTTAAATTCAACCTTTTAGCCTTGTGAAGTCATCTGATGGACATGCTGACCAAATTCTACTAAAGCCATTAAATTTTAACTTAGAAAAATATATGAGATGTGCTAGGAGTGGTAAATGAAACACTACAAGATGTTTAAAGACAGAAAAACATGAGCATTTTGGTGGGAAATGGAATTGATATAGGATTTGTGATGTCTACAATTTGATAGGAACTATTGCTTGTTATTAATAAGGTACACAAGAACAGATCCAAATGTAGCAAATTTTACTTAGATTTTAAAAAGGTACTTCAAAATTTTAAAGAAAATTGTTTGATTAAATAGACATCAACTACATATGAAATCAAAGTGATACCCGCCCCGCCACCCCCCACCCCCCATGGAACTAGAGCCAGGTGTGATGATCTATACCTGTAGTCTCAGCTACTCAGGAGGCTGAGACAGGAGAATTATTTGAGCCCAGGAGTTGAAAGGCAAAAAATGTAGCAAGACCCATCTGAAAAAAGAAAGAAAGAAAAAAGGTACAATTAAAATACTTTAATAACTTAAATTTATAGTCTCATAGTAGCATCTATAGAAATATTTTCCTCTCACGGTGGATCAAAATATAGTCTTGATTGTAGAGAAATTTGAGCAAATTAAGCAATGAACTTCAAATTTTGCTCTTTTTCATCCTAACATTAGAATATTTGAAGGAAGAACATTAGAAATATTGCTTGGGTCTAGTATCACCTTAAAAGATCGTAAAAATAGTGATACATGTGATAACAGCTTATATTATAAAAGTAAATGATAGGATTTTCTACATTAACAACAACTTCTCATATTTGATTGTTGTAATGCTTGAACATAACATGTAAAATTACAATTACTAGTATTACTTTAAGAATTTCACTGCTATTTCCAGTAGAAGTCTTAGTGCCTCAGTAAAGATTCTCCAAATGAAAGTCAACTTTAAAAAATACAGTTATCTAAAAAGGATAATGAATTGAGATGGTTGTTCAAAATATTTGGTATTATCATCAATATAGTGGAAGATATGCGAAATATCCTGATTATAATAGAATTCGTGATTTTTCTGAAATAAAAAAGAAGTCCTATGAAATATGTATAACAAGTTATAAATGGCAAAAGCTCCATCAACACACAAGCAATAATCACTAATTTTGCAGATATTTTATTTTGTCAACTTTCATTCATCCAAAAAACTCTATGTATTTTAAATTTGAACTTGTGGTCCTCCTGCCTTAGCTTTCCAGTGTGCTGGGATCACAGGACTGCACTACTGCACTTGGCTGTTGTTATAAAGACATTTGTAAGGTGGAAAGAAGGAACATATCTTTCTTTAACAATCACCTCTCACCTGACTATGTGCTGTAAAGGGTTAGACGTCCAGTATGCGGCCTTCCCTCCTATATCCTTGTCTGGCTCTTTGGCAACATCCCTAGTCCATTTTTAACTTTTTAATTTTGACCCAGGGTCTTACTACATCACTAAGTTGCCCAGGCTAGGCTCAGATTTACAGTCCTCTTCCCTCAGCCTCCCAGAGTGCTGGGACCACAGTCCTGGGCCACAGCCTGCTTGCTCTGGCTCTTTGAATGTCAAGAGGGCGCCTTTCGTCATTCCAGAACAGGCATGGCTTCCTGCTGTCAACTTTGCCTGTGTGGCTTTTGGTTTTCTATTATCTTCTCATTTTGTACAAATAACCAGATATGTATACATGGATATCATTCTATCCCCTTCTTTTTGGAGTTATGGGTTGACTAGCTTCCCCTCAATCCCAATAACCGATACTTCAGAACAGGCCCTTGCTTAGAAACAATGTTACTAGATGTGAGTAGTTCAGGTGAGATCGTTTTGGAGCAGAGCAGGGTAGGCCTGGATCCAACGCCGCTGGTGTCTGTGTGGGAAGAAGGAACTTGGAGACGATGATGCATAGAGGGGGCACAGTTGCATGGCAACAGAGGTGGCGCCTGGAGTGATGCTTCTGCAGCCAGGGTGGTCACGCGTGGCTAGCAGCTCTGGGGCCCGGGGCAAGGAAGCCTTCTCCCTTACAAGTTTCAGAGGTGGCCTTGCTCACACTTTGATTTTGGAGTTCTTGCTTCCAGCGCTTTGAGACGGTAATTTCTGACATTTTTAAAACGTGTGTTGTGTTATTTTGTCATAGAAGGCAGAGGACAGCTAGTATGTTAAGGATACTCAATGCAGCTGGGTATAAACCTGTGTAAAATCAGGTTTGTATTGTAAACAAAACAAAATACTGTATTATCCATGTGACTAGTAAGGAGTTTTTAAAATCTATTTATTTTCCATTTGATTTTTTTCCCCCTTCAGCACTGGAGATTGAACCCAGGGCCTCTGCACTGGATTATATCCCCAGCTCTTTTTTTATTTTTTTGAGGCAAAGTTACCCAGGTTGGGCTTGAACTTGGGATCCTCCTGCCTCAACTTCCCAGTGGGCTGGGATCACAGAACTGCACTACTACACTTGGCTGTTGTTATGGTTTGGATGTGGAATGTCCCCCCAAAGCCTCATGTATTTGGAACCATGTGTTTTTGGGTGGTAGGGCTGGGCTGGAAGGGGCAGGTGTGTAAGGTTTGAGCTGGAAAGATTGATGCAATTTGTTGAGATTGGGGATTGTCCAGGGCAGAAATGTCAGGTGTTTGCTATTGACTTGTGGGCCAGGGAATGAGGGAGGGGCACTCCCTCCAGGAGAGGGGGGCCAGCTGTCAACTTGAAGTAGATAAAGGAAGGAATGTTGTAGTTTCTTGCTGGGAAAGCTCATCCGCACACCCCTGTCTCACTTGGCTTCTGTCTGCAGTGGGCGAGCAGCTCTTCAGCCAGTCTCCACCCTGTACCTCCCCGGCTGGCCGCTGCCTCAGGAGTGGACTGTGTGAGACCTTATGAAACTGTGAGCTAAGCAAATCTTTCCTCCTGTAAATTGTGGATGTTGGGTATTTTGTCACAGCAATGAGAAAGTAACAAAAAAAAGCTGTCCATTTGATTTTTTCTTGTGTAAACTGTTTTGGTAACAGTGCCAGTCTACAATCCCAGCACGCCTGGAGGCTGAGGCAGCAAAAAGCAAGTTGAAGCCCATTCTGGGCAACTTAATGTCTTAAAAAAGACCCTGTCTAAAAACAAAACAAAACAAAAATCATCGCCAAAATCCCAGTGTTGCCCAAGACATAGCATTATGAAACTTCAGGATGCCAGAAGCAAACAAAGGATCTCTTTTGTTTCCCTCCCATTTTTATTGGTATATATATATATATATGGGATACACAATGGTTACACTGAGTATTTTGTGCACATACATATGGCATCAACATTGCCATCCCTTCCCCTCCCCTTGCTTGCCCTCCCACCCTCTTCCCATTCCCCCAATTCTGTCACATCCATTTGGTTCTATAAAATGCCTGTATTCTGCATTTCTCATATTAGAGAAACCAAGTGATATTTAACCTTCTGTTCAAACTTGTGATCCTTCTGCCTCAGCTTCCTCAAATGCTGGGATTACAGGTGTGCACTAGCTTCTCCAGTGGACTGGCTTCTTTCTTTTCTTTTTCTTTTTATTCATTTTTTTCCTTCATTTCTTTCTTCCTTTTCTTCCTTTTCAACTTATGAAACTTATTGACAGTACACTTAAATTTAGATGTAAAAGTCAGTTCATTATGGTTAAAAAGCACTAATATTCCTAACTTGTAATCACTATACTCAAAAGTGTCACTTAGGGATAATAAGGAAATATTTGTCTGAAAGTGAGGTGATTATATTGTTTTTCAGCCTCAAATTACTGCTTTCATTCTGAGCTCTTACCACACCAAAAAATGGGGGTATCTGCCATATGTTAGTTTGCTTGACTACAGTAACCTATTCACCTTCTACATATCCCTCAAAATATGTTCCCTATATTAAGCATGTACAATAAAATTAATAAAAATATTTGAAACACAGGAAAAAAGAAAAAGATGAGAGAATGAAAAGATAATTTTTGCATTTATGCAATTTTTTTTTTTTTTTACATAGATCCCCACATGCCCATCTGCTGTGTCTTAAGCGATGTGTGTTTTTCATCTTGACCTCGGCTCCAAGACACTCTCCAGAGTAGCTGCCCAGGTTCGCGGTCCTCCTACAGTTGAATAATGGCATATTTCCCCAAGTCCCCGCCAACATTTGGCATGAATAGGCGTGTATGTTTTCTTCCCCATCTAGGGCTAAAAATCAGGCTAGCATTGAAAACAAAACTGTATTCTCCAGATTCCTAGTGAGGTTGTTTTTTTATTATTTATTTTACCTCTCCCATTTTTATTAGTATGTATAAGCAATACAGAATGGTTACCTTAAACTTGATTTTTTTTTTCCTTTGTGAGACAGGGTCTCACTCTGTTGTCCAATCTGGTTTTGAACTCACTATGTAGCCCAGGCTGGTCTTGAACTCAAGGCAGTTCTCCAAGTACTGTGCTACCATGGATTGAACTCAGGGACTTAGCACCTGCTAGGCAAGCACTTTAACTGCTGAGCTACTCCTCCAGCCCCCAAGAGTAAACTTGAGAATTTTGTGCATATACATATTGCAACAACTTCACATTCCCTTCCTGAAGCTGTTTTATTTTAAAAAATGCTACTTTTCATTTGAATCTCTCCCTCTGTAAATTGTCTCTTCATAAACTTTGTCCATTTTTTGTTGTGTTCTTTATTTTATTCTTACTGATTTCAAATATTTCTTTATGAAGGAGATGATGTTATTC
Organism: Ctenodactylus gundi; assembly: GCA_004027205.1. Classification (NCBI taxonomy): domain Eukaryota; kingdom Metazoa; phylum Chordata; class Mammalia; order Rodentia; family Ctenodactylidae; genus Ctenodactylus; species Ctenodactylus gundi. The sequence continues at coordinate 413,505 of PVKB01000562.1, forward strand.
ACTGTAAACTACTCCTGGGTTAGGAAGAGCTTTTGGGCATCAAGCACATTTATTGAGCTTAATTGGCTGTTTTTCTCAGTTTCTGGAGTGATGATGAAATGCTGTTTATTTGACCTATTGATATGAGGCATCTGTAATTATAAGAACTTTAAAAAGCAGATCAGTTAAATATTTATGGGCACAAGGAATGATGCCAGTGTGAGGCTTTTTGGAACATGTTTAGAGAGTGGGTCTTGGAGTGAGGAGGTTTGCTTTGGAAAACAGGCTAAAGCCTTGTGTAGGGCTGGCAGGGGGCGCTGGGCTGGAGCTTGACTCTTGGGCAATCTGGAACTACTGCAGAATTTAGAATAAAAGCTAACCGTAGAAATTAAGAAGATAAGATGGTGGCAGTAGAGGAAAAAGAAAAGCAAGAAGACGACTTAGGAATGCAATGGAAAGCCTGCCACTGCATCGACCTCACAGAGGTAGAAGGAAGAGGGGAAGCTACACAAGCCAGTATGAGCTGAAACTTAGACACAAGGTCTTTGTAAGGAAAGACAAGCACCTGTTTATCACAGACTTGGGGAACTTCAGTGGCAGGGTTAAACCTCCCAATCTCCTTGGGTGATACCTCGTGTCCAAGCTGTGAAGAATGAATTAGGAAAACAAAAATATGTAGGGTCTTTGTTCTCTGAGAAAAGGATGTAATGTTGACAAATGACAAAGTGGACATCAATTTTTACATCCAACTGTCAAGGTCAAGGAGAAGGTTTTTCAGATGGAAGGTGAAGCGCCAGGTGGAGCAATACAGTTGCGAAAGGCAAAGCAGAATGGGTGAGCGAACTGTCGAAATACATCTCTTTGCTTTAGGCAGAACGTATTCTAGAAAACGGTGAGAATTTCCAGTGATAGATCAACCTCTGTTGGTGACCTTAGAGAAAGCTTGCAGGATGTTGCTTGGAAACAAGGAGGCAGTGTGTGTGGGCAAATGGAAGCCCTAATTTCAAACCCTTAGATTTCACGAGCTGCAGATTGGTGGTCTTAACCCCATGTTTGGGCAAGATCCTAAGACGACAGGAGAAGAGGATGTCTGGTACCTCTCAGAAGTGGAAAGGAGGATCATTAGGCCACCATGCAGGTGACATAAAAACATGGCTGACCCACTTTTCTTCTTTATAGACTGTCATGGCTATTACCCAAAGGGGGATTATCAAAAGGGTGCACCAATAAGCACGAGGTCCCAGAAACCTGCAGAGTGAGAGGAAGGAACAAACTAGGGGGGCTTGGCACTGGGGAAAGAGGGCTTCATGATGCAGGTGTCAAATACGGGTAGGACTTTCATATGAGAGATGAATTACAACAGATGCCTAGAAGGGGGTCTTTGGGGTCTCCAGAAGGCACAAATAGAAGCCAGTGGGTAGAAGTTACAGGGACTCAAAACCACCTCAGATAAAGGAAGGGCTATCTGATCACCTACTCTGTCCACAGAGGGGTGGGCTGCTTGCTCTACAGTGAGTTCCCCATCACTTCAAGTGTGTAGACACATTCCCATCCTTCTCTTCTTGGAATGTTTAGGAGAGATTAATGCATTATTGAGTGGTCGATTCCAAAATCTCTCCTGATTTTGAGACATTAGGACCACAGCATGAGTGGGAAGGAATGGCTTGGAGACAGGAAGGTAGTGATGCTATCGTTGACAGCCTGGTAGGAGCTGGAAGAAGCCAGAGAGGAGAAAGCTGGCAAAACTGATGAAAGATAGTTGCGCACTGATGCAGCCTAGATGAGGAGGATTCCACCCCCTGTTAAGCCCCAAGGACTAGGACTGTCCCAAACAGTCCTGGGGCTGCCCCCACATTAAGTGTGGTTTCAAGGAAGCTTCAACTAAACATCTTTCCTAGGGTTTCTGTGTTACTTTTTCGTTGCTGTGACTCAATACCTGACACCCACAAACTTAGGAAAGGAAAGGTTTATTTCAGCTCACAGTCTCGAAGGTCACAGTCCATTCAGGGGTGGCCAGCAACAATCGAATTACAAGGCAGGGACAGAGGTGGAGACAGCTTCCCTGGACAAACAGGAAGACAAGCTGAGGCTAGTTGAGACTAGTCCCAGAATCCTCCAGGAAGGCAGGTGCAGCTTATGTATCCTTTCAGATCTCCACCCAGTAACCAGTCCCTCCTGCATCCAGGTGTGGCCACTACACACCGTTAATCCTAACTTAACTGCAATCCACCCCTCCAGACCAGACCCCAATCCACCAACATCACATGGTTCCATAGACAATCCATTCAGATACATGAGACTTTTGCGGGACACTCCAGATCCTAACCACAACAGTTTCTCTGATCTCATCAAGGGCGAACATTTCCAGTGATGTTCAGAAAAGAAGAGGGTAGTGTCCCACCTGGGTCTCTTTCCCAAGCAGGGGAGGAAAGGACGGACTGCTGAAGACCATGGGGAAGTGGGTGAGGCACCTGCCAGAAGTCTGCCTCAGGGATAGGCCGGAGGGAAAGTTAAAAAGCAGCGGAGAGAAAGGCGTGGGCTGACGCAGGGTGAGGAAGGGGAAGGACATCGTGAGCTAGACAGGTGCCTGTCCGCCCCCCTATCCGGCACTCTATTTCTTTGGGCATGTACTTTAAAATTCTGCCTAATCCTTTTTTACACCTTAAAAAAAAAGAGCAGGTACTTTCACTGGGGGCCCTCGCCTGGGCTGCCAAAGGCTCAGGAGCTGGTTCTAGGGAGAGAGGACAGTAGGGGGGTAGGGACCCAGGCTCTGATGCGGGCCGTGCCCGACTTCCAGGGTGACCTTGTAGGCGTCACTTCACTCCTCTCCTTCCAGCCTATTATCGGATGCCGGCACCCTATTAACCTACAAGCGCTCTGGGCTTTAGGGAAAAAATAGCTTCTGAAATTTTAGACGTTTGCGTGTGTAGAAAGAGTTTATGCTCATTTCCCTATTTTCAAGGGCGGGGACGGAGAATGGTAAGAGTAAGGTAGAAGGGAAGGTGAGAAGCCACTGTGGCCGAGGACGATCGATGCTAGGGGACCCTGGGGCCTCCCATCTGGCACAAGGCACATGTCTGCAGCCCCTTGACCAGCTGGGCATCCACGAACCGGGCCAGAGCCACTGTGGTCGACTTTAGTAAATCCTTTTGCAGAGTCCAGAGGCAGAAAAGCGAGACACGCCCCTCCCCCCACTAGATGGCACTGAAACGCCTTGTTCTCGATTTTCAAAATGCAGGACGGAGGGGAAAAAAAAAAGACAAAAAGAATATGGTGGAGAAGCGCTCATTCTGATTCCCACGCCCCGTGGCGCAGAGCACGGTGCCTGGCGCCCTCCCGACGCCGCACAGCTCTATACTTGGCAGTGCGAGACCTCGACTTTGGAGTGATCGTGGAAAAGAAGTGAACGTTAATGACCCCCAGATCGGTGCCGGAGGGAGGCGCCCAGCCCGGCAGCGCGGGCTCACGTGAGCGCCGCAGGGGGGCGGGGTGGAAGGTGGCGGGCTGGCCAGGGCCACTCAAGGTCTGGGGGTCCCGAGCCCCTGCCCAAACCTAAATCCAGCCGTCCCCTCTGTAGAATGACAGCTCCTCCACGAAGGTTGCCTGGAACCCGACCGCCCCTCCTCAAAGCGCGAGTCTCCAGCGTTTTCAAAATACCTGCAAACCGTCATTGATCCCCCATTATAATTCGCTTCTGATCTGGAAGGGATCGGTTACATTTCTTTCTTTTCCTGTTGAGGAGAGAGACCGGGCGGAGGTGGGTGTGTATCAGGGTGTGGGGTGCTGCTTTGGGAACCAGCCTGGCGCCGGCGGCGAACCCGCGGTGGCTGTCCGCTCAGATCCCCGAGGAAACGCCCGCGGCGAGCCAGGCAACGCCGGGGGCTCTCTGGGGCTGATGAACCGCACCCCAAGACCCTGGCGACCAAAACAGGGGCGCGGGGGGTTCGCTCAGCTCCTGCAAAAGCAGATTGTGTCAGCAACAGTCTTTAGAGAACCAGGGTGGATGTGAGGGGATTTGCCACGGTTCAAAAGGAACAGATGCAGGCAACGTCCCTGCATTAATAAGAAAGCACACGAACATGCTACATGCCACACGTATGTATATGTGCATAAATATGGACGTGGTTGGGAACATATCTACCTAGACACCATTGCCTTGCCTGGTCAAAGAATAAGGCTCAGACACGTCGTGCCCGGGAAATGGTGCAGTTTATCTTTAAGAAGGCTAGAAAAATAAGAGATGGGGCTCACGTTGCACGGATGACATCACTAGCTTTTGGCCGCGCGCTCCGGGTTCTCGTCGGTGGGTTTTAGCCAAGGCTGCAGCGCCGGGCGCCTAGCGAGCAGCGAGCGCGGCAGCGGCTTCCTCCGGCGCCCACACCCGGGCGAGGCGCTCCCCGAGCTCCCGGGGCGCAGCCCGGGCTCGCGCTCGTCCCCGACACCGCCGAGCCGGCGAGGCCGCCGAGCCGCCGCCGCCGCTGGGGGCCGAAGCCGGGCGGGGAAGCCGCGCGGCCGGGCTCCCTCCCCCACCCTCTACCCGTTCACCTCGGCCACCGTCGCGGCCCGGGAGCCTGGTCGCCGGACGTCGAGGCGGAGGGACTCGCCGCGCGCTGCCCACTGAGCCTGGGCTGCGAAGGAATGGTGCAGTCCGAGAGCGGCTGACCCGGCCGGGCACAGCGGACCGGTGCCAGAGCGCCGGGAGAAGGGGACGGGTCCTCGGGAGCAGCCGGGCCGAACCGCCCTCGGCGCGGGCAGCGCCCTCCGCACCCGGGCGGCGGAGGGCCGGATGGAGTGAGGCGGCGGCGCGTCTGGAAGTGGCCGGGCGCACGCTCCGGGAAGCGGGCAGCGGGCGCTGGAGAGCGCGGCATGACGCCCGGGGCCCGGGCTGCAGGGCCGGCGGCGCGGCGCGACTCCGCGCCCTGTCCATGGTGTTGAAGGCGCCGCGCGCCGAGCCCCGAGCGCTCCGCGCCGCGCGCCCTGCCCGGCGCGCCCAGCAGCTGCCGCCCGTTCTCCGCAGAGTGCGGGCCGGGACTCGCCCCGCAGCGCCGCCCGCCGGAGGGGGCCCCTGGATGGCGAGGCCGGAGCCGGGCAGCCGGGGAGCTCGCGCGGAAAGGCGGACAGAGGCCGTGCGTCCGCGGGGAACCTGCTGCTGAGAGCCGCGCGCGGGCCAGCCAGGGACCTGCCGGCCGCCACAGCGCCGGGATTTTTTTTTTTTTTTAAAAAAACGCCCCAAGCCTGGGAGGAAGCACATTTCTGAGCGCGCTTCTCGGGTCGTCACTCGCAGCCCGCAAAGGGGAGAGCGCGGACTGGCAGAGGCCGGAGGGACCCAGGGCAGCCGGCCTGGCCTCGGAGGGCTCCGGCGCCCCTGACAGCGCCGCCCCCGACCCCTAATTTTCCCCAGGAAGTCGGAGCGTCGGTCCTGCCGCGTCGTCGCACAAAGAAACCCCGGCGCAGCCGAAGGCGCTGGGGCTGAGTTTCCGGGCCGGGGGCGGCGGCGCCCGAAGCCGGCTGCCGAACCGGAGCCGGCGTCCCCCGCGGGGCGGGGAGGAGGCGGGAAGCCGCCGCCAGGGGCTGCGCCTGCCCCGGAGGATGCCCAGAAGCCCGCGGGAGCCTCGCCCGATCAGAACTTTGTAGGCCGCCGCCCCCTCTCCCGCAGTCCCCGGGGGGCGCGGGGGGCGCCGCGGCGCGGGTCTCGCTCCCGCCCCCACCCCCAGCTCGGCCGCCCGCCGCTTTGTTCCGGGCGCGCGGAGGGAAGGCGAGGCTGCGGCGGATCATGCCCATGGTGTAGCCGCCAAGCGGAGGGAGGCATGGCTGCCGGAAGGTTACTGCTCTACACGGGCCTCTCGCTAGCGCTCTGCGCCCTCGGCATGCTGGCCGTGGCCATCTGCTCTGACCACTGGTACGAGACGGACGCCAGGAAGCACCGGGACAGGTGCAAGGCCTTCAACACCCGCCGGGTCGACCCCGGCTTCATGTACAACCACAACAACAACTTGCCGCTGCGCGCGAGCCGCTCGCGCCTGGACCGCTGGGAGGGCAAACTCCTCCGCGCCCGGAATCGCCGGCAGCTGTTCGCCATGAGCCCCGCGGACGAGTGCAGCCGGCAGTACAACTCCACCAACATGGGCCTCTGGCGGAAGTGCCACCGGCAGGGCTTCGACCCGGAGATCGCCGCCCTCATCCGGAAAGGTAGGCGCGCGGCGCATGGCGTGGCGCTGCGGAGAGCCGAGCTCCGTGCCGGCCCCGCAGCCTCGGCGGTTCCCCGGCTCCGGGGGTCAGCTCTCCCGGCCAGGCTGAACCCCCCGAGTGGCCGGAACTCGTCACGCGCCACGGTAAAGGGCTCGCCTTGGCGCTTGCTCTTGTCCGGCTTCGTCCGCGAGGAATCTCGTGGCCCGGGGTTCTGATGCTGGAGAATGCTTCGTCAGCTTAGGGAAAGAAGGGGGTCTCTAACGAGGCGTTGAGACCCGAACCGGGAGTGAGGTGCCGAGGCCGACAGGCTCCCGATTTGTATTTATTTTAAGAGGTTGACCCGATCCAATCAGGGAAAGTATGAGAAAGCTCACAAGAAGGCTTCGTTGCTGGTTTGTGTGGGGCACGGTGCAGTCACAGCGCCTGCCGCCCGCTGCTCAAGCCGGCTGACCAGTGGCTCCTGCCACAGTTCTTTATTTTAATTCTGAAAAAGTGGTTGACAAGCGCGAGTTGTGTGCAGCGAGTATCAGCAGGGTTTAATAAGCACAGAACAAAGTCATGCCCAAGTGGGAATTTCAGAGAAGAAAATTACGGCTTTTAGGTATATATGAGAAATACCAAATTGTACAAAAACAATAGAAAACAAGCTGTATTTTCTAAAGACAAAACTTAGTTGGTATTGTAACCTGATCACATAAATGAAACTTTTGCAAATTTGGTGTAATTTGTAAGTATACGGTTTCCACTATATATTTATGATGCTGTTCCATCCACCTCTTGAGGCCCTGTGTGGGTGCAATGTGTGATAGGAGAAACAGCCCGGAAGATTGGGCTGTGCTCTGTCTTCTGTGGTGGCTGTGCCCCAGGAAGAGGCGTTGATTTCATGAGTCGCCTCCCCCATTTCATTCTCTCCCAACTATTAAATGGGGGTGCTTCATGATAATATTGTCTTTTTTGGCAAAGAGCTTTGAGGTCAAGATGTAAAGTCATTTTTAATGTGTCTTACTATATCACTGGGGGGTTTGTTGATACTTTTAATATTTGTGAGAACTGCTTTCATCTGATTCATAAAAAGTATTGAAATCAATCAGACATGAATTTTTTAAAAACTCAGTTGTTTAAGAACGACAAGCGTATGTATGACTTAGCTCACGTTTAGGTGGCAGGTGGGTCCAGAGAGAGGATCCATCTTGGTGTTTGCTTGGTAGCTTCTGTAGAATGACTGGGGATTCAACTGGCGTGGTTATGGGTGTGTTCATCCTACAAACATCCCCCCTGCTCTAGGGCAAAGCTCTCTGTAGAGTGGTTTGGCTCATTTAGAGACCTACAACTTTATAAAGACACACAAAATGTTGGGTGATTCCAGAAGAAAGCAACTTGGGCTTGAATTGAGTACAAAAACAGGAGGAAGTAGAATCTTTTTAAAAATAATGGGTGACTTATAAGAGTTTTCAGGTTCCTAGTGTCATTTTATCCATCTTTTGTGCCTTAAATGGTAGGAAGGTAGTTGAAGTGTGGGGAAGAATTCATCTTAAGAGTAACTGGCAAATATAGGCACGATTTACCAAAGGGTGTTCTTGGGTTTTCTTTTTTGAACTCCAAGGACGATACAGGTTTCCTGTCTGGTATTGGTTAACCCCACTTAGAGGAAGAGGGTGGGGTGGAATCCAAGGCTCTTGGGTGCCGCATCCAGGGCTCAGACTCTGTGCTCCTCTGCTTGGCAGTCTCACTCGAAAGGTTGACTTGGTCTGTGCACCAAAGGAATTGGTTACCATAGTGACATGTTCTTCCGGTGAAGCTGGAAACCCAGCCACAGGGAAAGGGAGAAGGGAAGAATGTACAACATTTTGACTTTGTATCGATTGATTTTTAATTGCAGCAGCAGAAAATGGACACACACAGCAGGGGGATTGAACACACGGATACCTAGAATTGGCCAGGTGTTGTATTTCACTTGAACTGATGGAAATGCTGCTCCCCGTCACCCCAAATACAGCAATCACTGTCAGCTGCAGGCACCCGTTTCCCATGGCTGTTTCTGTCCATTTGACATTCTCATTAGGTATTATTGAGATAGATGGCATGTCAGGCTTGCAAATCTTGAGAGACTTAAGGTCACTATTTTCATTTTTAACTTCCAAGCATAATCTTCAGAAGCCACATCTTCCTTTCCCAACCAGCAACAGACACATTTTGGAAATAAGTACACAGTGTATTAATAGACCTCACAGGCAATTCTGGTAGCATGTAGGACATAATTTCTAGACTTCATCTGTATTTTTCCCTGATAGGCAAATTTTATATGGAAGTTAAAAAAGCCTGGTATCTCTGTATTTAAATTTGGGACATCTTATGAAAAGATATTTACCTCACATTGCTTATAAGCCTCAAAACTATTTCAGATCTTTGTCTTTTTGTAACATCGCTTTACATTAAAATCTGGGAAGCCAGGTGTGATGATGGCCTGTAATCCAGGTATTCTGGGAGGCTTAGGCAGGAGAATCACAAATTTGAATCCATCTTGGGCAACTTAACAAGAGCCTGACTTACAAAAAACAAAACAACATTCCCCTCAAAACTCCCCCCCCCCCCCCATGCCCCAAAACAAAACAGCAACAACCAAATCAAAGCAAAAGAAGGAAGAAGAAAGAAATAGTTGGAATAGTTCAGTGTAGGGGCCCTGGATTCATCCTCTAGAGAGGATGACAGAGGGAGGGAGAGGGAAAGGGAGAGATAAAGGGAGGGAGGGGGGAGAGAGAGGGAGAGAGAAATGGAGGAAGAGAGAGAGATGGAGGAAGAGAGAGATGTTTTGAACCAGGATTAAGAAAAGCTAGAGAAAAGATTGTTTAAAATTTATCAATATTATAGGAAAAAGAGAGATCTATCTATGGCCCTACAGAACTCAATCATTTTAAAATCAATATTCATTGCATTAGAAAATGCTATTTTGTGCATTTTAAAATTAAAAAAATCACCAAATTAATGGAAACCTAAAGTCAAATCTGCATTTGACTTGATGTCCTTTGAATTCATGTTCTTTCTGAAATCCCATTCTGCAATGTCCTGTTGGCATGACCTCATTCGCAGGTGTGTGTATTCTGTTCTTGGTACCTTTGTTTGTGTTATTGGACTGTAGGTTCATGGAGGGCAGGAAAGACAAACATGTGTAAAATTCCTTCATCAGATATTTGATAGGTAGGCAGTGCACAAATTAGATTTAATGTACCTATCAAGAGCCCATTCTAATTCTAGGAACACTTATGTGAACATCCACATCCAGATTAGCTGGAAAATCATGATTAAAAAAGAACAAACCAGAGTGGTGAACAGGCCAAGTTAATGTGGCACCAAATGCCAAATAATATACCAAGGGAAGATTTCTTGAGCAGATGCTTTGCCAAGGAATGAGGGAAGCACACAATTTGTTCAGATAACACCCATCCCTGAACAGACGCGTGTCACTCAAAGTCATTAGTTTTCATGTTAGGTAAGATTTTAATTATTTCCTTCTCGGAGGTAGGATCGGGTAGGATCGCAGGCCAGGATAGATTACCCTGAATTCACTTACGACTACCTCGTGAAGAGTCTTCAGTCAGATTCTATTGTCTTCTTCCAAATCTTATCATTGTCTCCCTGATAATTCACTGCAGGCACTGGGGACAGATCAATGGCTGAGAGCAGCTTCTGAAATTCAAGAGACCTCTAGGCTGTCAGAGAAGTAGCTGTAGGTAGGACTTTGTTCTGGGGAACGTTTGTATTCTTTAGTTCCCCCTGAAATGTTATATTACTAGGCTTTGAGAAAAGTAGACCCTCAATTAATGCTCTATGAATTTTAGTTATTAGGAGTTTTGCATTATAATAGATTTTGGCCCAAAAGTTTCCATGGTCATAGAGTGGTCTCCAGTCCTCTGGATATCATTTTAGTAGAATATTTTAATATTTAAAAATTAATACTCTAACCAGAAAATATTTATTGTACATTTGAAAAGTGAAAGGGTGACAAATACCCGGCCCTCCAATTTTATTTTATTTTTTTTGAGATAAGGTCTTGTTCTGCAGTTCAGGCTGGTCTTGAACTCACTATGTAGCTCAGGCTGGCCTCGAGCTCATGGTAATCCTCATGCCTCAGCCTTACCAGGGCTGGGATAATAGGCATATGCCAAGATGCCCGGTTTATGTGGTGCTGAGGGATCAAAGCCAGGGCCTTGTGCTTGCTCGGCAAGCGCTCTAATGCCTGGCCTATTCTTCTAGCCAACAAATTTATGTAGACTCTTAGTGTCCTGAGAATAAATTGCAGCCCCAGGATGATGGCAGCAAAACAGCAACAGATATGGAGAAGCATGGTGGTGGGTTGTGTCAGCAGTGGGGTGAAATAACGGGGCTAGGGCTGTTGCCCTGCAGAAGTGACAAGGTCTTGATGAGGTTTGGAGGTGGGTGAGGAGAAAAGGCATTTCACAAAAAGGGACCAACGCGTGTCCAGCTGTGAAGATCTGATACGGCAGTTTGGCCTCATGAGAGCTGGTTTTTGGGGTGAGGGGTTGGAGTTAGAGAGCAAGGAAGAAGGATGACCACCAGCCACGTGTGGCTGCTTAAGTTCGAAGATGTCCAAAGGCAAATGAAATTTAGAGCTTAATTTCCTTTGCTGCCTTTTTATGTTACAAATACGAGCAGGCCCCTGTGGCTATAGGCGGTTGCATTAAACGCAGATGACAGTGAACAGCCTCAAGTTCTCTTGGACAGCACTGTGCACAATGCCAGAAGTCATCAGAGAGAACAAGCACTCGGTTTCAGATGAGGATAATTACGTGGTAATACAGGCTTAAATTTAAGTTTTTTTTTTATACTTTAGGAAACTTTGCTTCTCGAATGTTTTGGGCAGAAGGTTGTAGTTAATGGTCATCTATGCTAAATCTGTGTTTTGTTAATTTTCTGTCATTGACTCACAGAGTCCTCATATCTTCCTTCCTTTCCTTCTCCATTAAAAACAGCTTGCACAGTTGACTAGGGAGGAAAAAATGAACAATACCCAAACTTGATGTGTAATACCAGACACTTTCCTTAAAAGTTTTATACATATTCACTAAGTTATTACTTGTAGTAACCCTTTAAGGTGGATATTCTTCATACTATTTTTAATTTCCATTCTATAGGAGGGGGAACCAAGGCACACAAAGATCAAATATCTTGTCTGATGTCATGGGTGGGCAGTGACGGTGTCAAGATGTGACTTGTGGGTCTGGGTATGGGAACTCACCCACCTTCACTGTCCCATGGAGCCTGTTGGGGTAGAAAAAAGATTGATACATTGATTCCCCGCATTGGAAAAAAGGGAAATAATCCTTTTAGAATCTGTATTCTGAATTAATGTAAGTAATGTAGTACACACATTTTGTTTTGAGACCCATTGGGAGAAGGTCTTACAAATTTTGTCATATAAGTTTTGAGTATTTTTTTTTTCACTGTAGAAGATGCTAAAGATTTATAGAGAATGAAAGACGCAGTCTTGTCCTACAATAAACACTCACTTGATAAGGATTAGTTGAGAGCGTGTGGGCTGGGGTTCAGGGACGGCACTGGACAGTGTGGATCCTGAGTGGGGGATGGGAGAGGCATAATAGGGAAATAGTGATGAGATTAGAAATAATGCAGAATGATGTAATTAATGTACACTATAGCATAAAGTAGTGAATGCCATGGAGCATCTTTGGGAATAATAAGGCAAAAACAGAATATTTCCAACTGGGGCTGGTGGTGTAGGCCTATAATCTCAGCACTCTGGGAGGCTGAGGCAGGAAGAGCTCAGGGTGGATGCTGTAGGATCAATTCTAGTACCACAAAAAAAGAAAATTAAAAAAATCCAATCCCCAAAGGAGGCTTTGAGTATTGTGGGAAAAGAGGGGTAAATCCTACATTGGAGAAGGTTTCATATGTTCCTAGAGGGCAGAAACAATGTAATGTCTAAAACACATACAGGTCTCTGTAAAAGTAAGTCCTGAAAACCCATTTGCTGCCTGTAGAGAGTCATAGTTAAACCTGTCCAAACACTCATAGTCTTCTCTACGTGATGTTCCTGTCTATGCACTTTTTTGGGGGCTGTACTGAGGTTTGAGCCCTACCTCCCAACTCATTTTTTTAGCTTTGATGTTGGGACAGGGTCTTGCTAAGTCACTAAATTGCCCAGGCTGGTCTCAAACCAATCCTCCTGCCTCAGCCTCCCAAGTGCTGGAATTATTGGTTTGGGCCACTGGGTCTGCACAGCTTCCACACATATGGGTTAATTATGTGGCCATGTACAATAAGTAAGCACACGCTTAGTTATGCCCCACCCCCATCCAAGGAGGAAGCTCTGCATCTGGGGGTGGGGGAAGGGGCACAGATACAGGGGGAAGCCAAGAGATGCATTTGAGCACCTGCTGGGTGTGAGGCTCTTTGCTAGGTGTTGGGGGCAGGAGAACAAAGGGACACAGAGGGTTCTCATCTTAAGGGAGCTTAGAGTCCAGCTCGGTTCCCTAAGTCTGTTGTCAGGTGTGAGTGAATCAGGCTTTTCCACAGGAGGCCACGTCTACATCAGCGGGACCAGAAATCACCTGGTCAGGGAAAGCAGCGGTGAGCTTTTTTTTTTTTTAATTGAGTCCACAAAGTGAAGAGCCTTATTTCCGTTACGGAAGGTCGGTTTATTTATTCTTTTTTTGTAGGGTTGGTACAGATCAATTAGAAGATCGATTCTGTATATTCCACTTTGGATTGTCAGTTAAAAATATTTTTCCCTTCTCTGCTATTAGTAGGTAATTTTAGGCCTTCTAGCAGAGTGCTAAACACAGTCTAGGTGAGTTCGACCTTTCACACACACAGGCACGTACATGCACACACATACACTTGCATGCATGCACATATATGCACATGCACTTTCACACTCAGATGCACAGGCACACACATGCTTGCATACACATGCATGTCACACACATTTGCATGTGCATGCACACACACACATGCACCCAACCTCACCACATCTGGGTGTCAGGCATTGAAGTCTGAGATGTTTATTTAGATTGTGATACTTTAGTAAGTTATTGCTCCAAACTACACAGAGAGGAGAGAGTGCATGATTTGGTAGATAAATAGAAGTAAAAATTATTTTAATGTCTTTATAGGTCTGTGGCTTTTTGAAGGACAGAACTCATGGGTGTTCTACCCCTGATCTATGGTGCCAGACATTCTTTTTTCTTATTTAGAGACAGGGTCTTACTATGTTGCCTATGCTGGCCTTGAACTTAGCATCCTCCTGCCTCGGCCTCCTAAGGATGGAGGAGTGTGCCATGTGACCCAGCTGAGAGTACCTATATTCCTAAAAGGGACTTTATTTCCTCATATTTAAAATATCAGGTTTGGATTCTAGGGACACTAAGGCATATCATGTTCAAACAAGTGATGAGAATGTTAAATTTAGGTTATAGAGAGTAGATCAAAGATCTGTAGTTGAGAGAGAGTGAAAAGAGGAGGATGTGAAAGTGGGGAAAGTGAAGAGAGAGCACGAGTACAACATGGAGAGGCAGAAGGAAAGACATTTCTGAAGGGATCGTCTGTGGGTGCTAATGTGTAGCAGAAAGAGGTAGAAGTCAGAAGCTAATTTGTTGTCATTATACAGTCATGTCACAAAAGCGAACCTTTTCTCTTTGTGATGACTGGAAATGCCATTTTGCAGATACGGGTTAAAAACTTACAATGTAATAGGGAAAAGTGGTGACAGAGGACGGGAGTGTGAAGGGCCTTAGTGCTACCAAGTTGTGAGGCTTAAAAATGATTAAAATGGAAAATTCTGTTATGTATATTTTTCCCTGTGTTATTCAGCAAAAATATTTTACGCAATCAACTTAAAAAAGAGGAAAGGCTTACTTTGGATCATGGTTGTGGAGGGTTCAGTCCATGGTCGGCTGGCACTGTTGCTTTTGAGCCTAGGGTGAGGCAGCACATTGCAGTGGGAGCCTGTGGCAGAGGAAGACACTGGCCCTGTGGAGGCCAGGAAGTGAAAAGGACAAGAAAAAGGAAGAGATGGGGGTCCCAGTATCTCCTTCAGGGGCACACCCCAGTGAACTCAGTACCACCTCCTAAAGGTTCCGCTGCCTCGCCGGAGCACTCTGGGCTGAGGGTCAAACCTTTCATGCATGGGCCTTTGGGGGACATTCCGGATGTAAATTATAGCACCCCTATGTTTAAATGAATAACAAAAGATTTTATTTTTTTCATATTTTGAGATAGGGTCTTGCTAAGTTGCAAAATTTCCCAGACGGGCCTCAAATTTACTATCTTCCTGACTCAGTCTCCCAGAGTGCTGGGATTGCAGGCCTTTTGCCACCAGGCCTGATGAATGGCAAAGAAAATTTAAACACCGAACAGAGGAAGGAATTGAATTCTGTTGAGTGTATGGAATACCTGCTAGTCAAGTCGGTTCCTTTGCTCAGCACACCTATTATGCCCCATGTGCCAGGCAGTTGGCAAAGTGTGCATAGAATATAGAAACCAGTCAAACAAACAAAATATATGCCCTCGTGGGCTGACATGTAAGCATTTTTGAGTATTAAAATTTTTCTTCTGAATAAAGCCTAGTATTCTTTTTGTGGTGGTGGTGGTGGTGTTGGAGGTCAGACCCAAGGCTTTAGCCATGAGACGCAAACGCTCTTCCACTGAGCTATCCCAGCTTTAAACAAAGTGCGTAAAGGACATCACTATGTAAAACATGTAAAAGTAATGAATGTATTCCTTGGTTCATTTTAAGAATCATTGAACAATATTCACTGCACTTACTCAGTGAATGTCTACTGAGCAGGAAATATCCCGGGCACATTATCTGGGGGGAGGATCCAGAGTGGAATCTCCTATTCCTGAACCTGAGGAGTAAAGAAAAGAGAAGCTGTGTGAGTGGACTGAGAAACACAAACTGCCCCCCCCCCCCCCCCCCCCCCGCCGGTTCCATGAGTGACTCTTCTGCAGGTGACTGGTGCTATTCCAATCCATCAGGGCAGGTTTTGCAGACAAAGCAAACATGTGGTCTGAGAATAGCCTTAGAGAGCTATCTGCACACTGATAGGGTGAAATCTTGGCTTCATTTAAAAATTACCAAGTTGGGGGCTGGAGGAATGGCATAGTGGTTAAAGCGCTTGCCTCACAAATGTAAAGGCCCTGAGTTCAATTCCCCAGCACCACATAAAGCTGGGCATGGTGGCACATACCTGTAATCCCAGCACTTGGGAGGCTGAGGGAGGAGGATTGTCCTGAGTCCAAGGCCAGCCTGTGCAGTGGGTTCAGGAGGACCAGCCTGGATTACAGAGCAAGACCCTGTCTCCAAAAGACAAACAAAAAAGAAAAATTACTAACTTAATTTTAACTAGGCACATTCTTGTCTAGTGCACCTTCCATCATCCTGCCTTGTCCCCCAGACTCTTACTTCTCCTGAGAGGCAGCTCCTTCTACCAGATTTTTGTAACTCCTGTCAGAGTTCATCTCTTCACAACATTCAAAAACAACAGCACATCTAACAGGCAGCGAACAGGCGATTCTAGGATGAGAAAATGTATAGCTTTGGTAAATCTGTATGCCAGGATGGCGTCGAAGACCCTTGCAGAAGCCCCTAGGAATTAATTGTCTGCAGGTGATGTTTCGTCTGAGTGCAGGCTGCTGTTGGCATTTAGAGAAACTTGACTGATTTGCTGCTTTTATGGGAGAATGCAATATCTGAATTATTTCAATTGATTTCTCTTTTGGCGTCAAAGTATTTTGCCAAGAAAAGGCAATTTACTTTATATTAGGTCATCTTCCTACATTTATATCGTACCCTGCTTTTCAAAATGCCCTGCTGTTTCGTATTCAGGGCCTCAGCCTGTGGGCCGCTGCTTGCTCTAGAGCGCCTCTCATTCGGCGTTGTCCTGAATTCCTCTTTCTCTTTCTAGTAGTGGTTCCATTTGGGCAACTGACACCTATTCCTTATGGCAGTGAAGTATTTCACAGACCCGGATGGATAGGGTTGTTCTTATCGTAAAGAAGCTGTGTTAGTTAGGTCCAGGGGCACATGCTTGTAATCCCAGCACTCTGGCAGACTGAGGCAGGAGGATCTCAAATTCAAGTCCAGCCCTTACAGCTGATTGAGACATTAAGAACAAAGATGGGCTGGAGATATTGAGCAATGTGAAGGCCCTGGGCTTGATCCCAGTGTGCCCCTTCTTTGCTCCCCCCAAAACGAGCTCTGTGCTCGGTGTGACTGCAGGTCCATTGGCAGGATACCCGAGGACAACTGAAAACTGTAATGGCAGAATAAAGACACATGTGTCTCAGATCTGGAACTTTCACCCAGCTGAAGTGCTCAGGGGGCCTGTGAAGAACATCCAGGAGTGTCCTTGGCACTACTGATGGTAACAGATAGGCAAAAGGAAAAGAAATATGTGCTCAGTAGTAAGAAAGTAGATAGGGAGATATAGTAAATCCCAGCAATGTAAAGCATTGTGCTGGGTCCTGTGGCATAGGCCTATGATCCTAGCACTCTGGGAGGCTGAGGCAGGAAGATCACAAGTTCAAATCCAGCCTGGGCAACTTAGGAAAACCCTGTCTCAAAATGAAAAAAACAAAACAAAACGAAACAAAACAAAACAAAACAAAAAAAACGGGCTGGGGCTATTGCTTAGTGTATCAGAGAAAGAAAAAAAAAAAGGAAAATGTAAGTTGAAAATACATGTGAACAAATGTGCATATTCCCAAATGGAGAAGCCTAAATTTGGGTGAGGTAGGTAGTGTGCAGCCTACAGAGAGCAGGGTGGCATAGATGTGATGTTCAGAGGTGGAGAAACAACATGGGTTATGTTTGTGGCAACACGTTTGCATTGAATGTACAAAAATGTGCGTGGGATTAATAAATGCAGAGTGAAGGATGGTGTTTACCTTTCTCAAGGAAGGGGAGGACACAGAGTTGGGAAGGGTGCCGGGGGGCTTCATAAGCATCTGTGAGATTTTTGTTCTTAAAAAACAAACGCGAAGGATCTGAAACAAACATGGCGCAAGTACGCGTGTACACTCAGGCTGTGTGAAGGCCGCTACCGTTCTGATGGAAAGACTGCTGACATCTTAATTCGGGCTCTGCTGTTCCCAGTGCTGTGAGTAGCTTCTTAAAGGAAAACCCTGGGAAAACTTTGTCTTTGAGGCGGCTATGACTGACTTTTATAACAAGTTAGTAGTGATAAGAGAGATTTAGAAAAGAGAGAAGGCTGGGCATAGTTGTGCAGGTCTGTTGTCCTAGCACTCTGGGAGGCTGAGGCAGGAGGATTGCGAGTTTGAGGCTAGCCTGGGCAACTTAGGGAGACCTTGTGCCAATATTTAAGAAAAGAGAGGAACCAGGTAGTCAATAACAGTTTTTACTGGAAGTGATGGGTAATGAAGGGTTTAGAAAGAGTAGCATTGAGTTGCGTCCCCTTCGATGTGGTACAAGAGGAGAGGCTTTAATATGATTAATTGTGGAGCCAGACACTTAACGTACGAGTCACTCCCAACCCCTTGTGGCTTTTTCTGATAGTGGAGAAAAATCACGAATCCTTGGGGCCAGCAGATTAAACTAAAGCCATCCCTTCAGTGAACTTGAGCTGACACTTCCGCTAGATAGGAAACTGAGACCGAGCATAACTAGCTGTTGGATGCAAGAACAAACCAGGGATGGAGCGTGAACTTCTTGAAGGGCATTTAGCTCCAAGAGAAAAATTTAGTAGGACTTAGTAATGGAGACGTTAAGAATCGATTTTACATGAGTCAAAATTGTTCCTTTTTTTTTTTTTTTTAGGAGTTTTTGAATCACTTTTGAAACTGGCCAGAGAATGTCAGTAAAACTGTACTTTTATTATTGATGAATAGATGTGTATGTGTAGTTTACTTATTCTTAAAATTCACGCAGGTGACTTGAGCTGTGAATGCCTCCCTCACATGGTCTTGTGTTCCTGCCTGCTTTACTTACAAAAATTATAATTGGAACAGAAAAATCCGGTGAGGATTTTAGCAAAGCCTCTGATTTTACCTGGGAATGATTCAATGAACCAAAACTGGGCCTGACTCTACCAAGGAGTTGCCAAGGGATCTCTGCAGTGTTGAAGCAGAATAACTTTCTTGTTAGTGTTTTGGTGACCATGAGCCAGCAAAGCTGCCTCCACATAGCCGTGGCCTGCCCTGGAGGGTGCCAGCATTGTGCTCTACAGGGGCAGAGGCACCTGGCACTTCCTCAGTGAGTGGCCTTTCCCTTTGGAGCAAGCCGGCCAATGAGACTTCCGACAGCCCATCACTCTCAGTCTTC
The DNA here is from genome assembly GCA_004027205.1 of Ctenodactylus gundi. Classification (NCBI taxonomy): domain Eukaryota; kingdom Metazoa; phylum Chordata; class Mammalia; order Rodentia; family Ctenodactylidae; genus Ctenodactylus; species Ctenodactylus gundi. Next base: position 431,992 of record PVKB01000562.1, read on the forward strand.
TCTGAGGTGTCAACACCAGTGAGGCAGGGCTCAGTCCTGGCCTGCAGCTGGTGGCTTTTCCTCTGCTGGCTCTCTTCTTTTTCTCCTGTGTGCATATGGCTTCTCACCCTTCCTCCTCTGGATCTGCTTCCACCTTATCTCTTAGACTATTCTTTCTTATTTTTCCACAGAATGTATATGCAATACACAGTGGTTACATTAACTTGAGAGTTTTGTGCACATGCATGTCACAGCGGCTTCCCATTCCTTCCCTGCCCCATTGCTCACCCTTCCGTCTCCTCTTTCATCCCCACAGATCCCCAGCATTTCACTTCTTTTACTCCAGTGTTTATTTGCCCTCTGGGCTTCTCATATTGGAGAAGCCGCGAGATAGTCAATCTTCTGAGTCTGATTCACTTCACTAAGCATGATAGACTCAAGTTGTATCTACTTACCTACAGATGACCCATACCTGTCTGTCTTTATGGCAGAGTAGTACTCTGTTGTGTCCATATAACACATTTAAAAACAATCCATTGGTCTATTGATGGATATTTTGGCATCTTCCGTGGTTTAGCTGTTACTAGTTATGCTGCTATAGACATGGGTGTGCATGTATTTCTGCTGTCATGTGGTGCGTTTAACTCTTTGGGAACTTACCCAGAAGAGGCATAGCTGGGTCAAATGGAGTATTTTTTCAGTTTTTTGAGAAATCTCTGCATTGCTTTCCATAGTGGTTGTACCAGTGTCAGCAGCAGTGTAACAGGGTTCCTTTCCCCTCACATCCTCACCAGCATCTATTGCCTTTTGAATTCTTGATAGTGGCCATTCTCACTGGCGTGAGATGGTAAGTTTTGTTTTTGTTTGCGTTTTTCTGGTTGTTGAACATTTTCTCATGAATTTCCTGGACACTTGCACTTCTTGGTCTGAGAACAGTCTATTCGTTTCAATTGCCCATTTTTACATTGGTTTTTTGACTTTGAGGGGTTGTATTCTATTCTGATTTCCTCTCCCTTGCTGCCTCTTCTCTTTCAGCCTGTGTGGCTATCTTCCACGATCCCACTTTTCTCCTTTCACTCTTCACCTTCTTCTTGATCAATCTGATCCATCCCTAGGGCCGTTTTGTTTTGTGCTCATGATTAGTTGCACTGGGCATCTCAAGATCAGACTTCCCGTGCAAACGCCTTGCTGATTGGATATCTCCACTAGGATCACTCAGGGGTCTCAAAAGGACATATTGTATCTTTTGTTCCCAGACTCATCCCTCTTCTATCTTCTCCAGCGTGGGGAGTAACAACACCGCCTCTCTACTCGCCTAAACCACAAACTCGAGTATTGTTCCAAAGGCTGTCCTCTTGCTAGCTCTCCTCAACCAAGCAGGGTCACTTTAACTCCTCAAAACTTTTCTGCCTAACCCCGCAGCGGAGCCTAATGCTGGTGCTGTCCTAGGTGCTGACAGCTTGGGCTCTTCAGCCTCTTTCTTGTCCGTGCTAAGTTCGGTTGATTTTCATTCAGTGGAACTCTAATCATGTTGTCACTTTGCTTAAAACCCTCAAATAGTTCCTTATAGCTGTTCCAATCCCTACCTCTCTGTTTCACACTTCCATTTACTTTTATTTATTTTTCCCTCGTATATATGCACTACATGTTTACGTTGAACGTGAGTATTTTGTGTATATATACATCGTGTCAAAATTACTGCCCCTTCCCCAATGCCTTTTTGACCCTGCCACAATTTTCCTCAGTTTATTTTTAATGCATTGCAAAAGAGGGTGTCAGTGACTTTGGGGACATGAGACAAGTATGTGCCTCCCACTCTGGTGCCTCCTAGCCGGAGTCTGCTGCTGTCTTTGGTCCTGATCCCCTGGACTCTTGCAGCACTCTCTACTTGGCTTTCGTCTTTTCCAGGCCCATCTCTCGCCAGTGCCTCCTATTCAGAGCGCTTTGCCATCACTTTGTGTAAGTCCTTCAAGGGCCCTCTAAAGTTTATCAGAGAGAATAAGGTCCATAGTTCTCACCACGGCCCCACTGTGGTTGGTGAACAGACTTACTCACAGAGAGCATTTATCTCCTATGTGGGGGACTCAGGGACAGAAAGATGTCATGGCCAGCCAAGTCATGTTTGTTTATAAAGACCACCAAGTTCTAGGTCAGCAGTGGATGTGAGAGATGCTCATTCCATGGGGTTGCACAGAATGTGGATTCTTTTTGGGAACAACAGTGACTTTGTATTTCAGGCTGAGTCATCTCATTGTCTGAATTTTAAAATCTCCTTTAAACATAGAGTCAGTAGGGGTATAGTCACTGCCATCTCATTTTGTTAAGTAGATTAATTCTTTTGCTTTTAGCGAACAAGTATAGATGTAGCTGCATTGCCTGGCTCCCTAGACTGGGCTGAATAAATAATTTTTATCAAGGAAACTTTCCTGTGATCATCAGGACTCTTGGATGCATATTAGGTAAGTCTCTGCTGGCTTGACCTGAAAAATAATTTCCAGCACTTTCTTCCTGTGTTGTATGAAGTGCAACAGGCCAAAATTAAGATTATGCACTGAGTAGTAACCAACGCGTAGGCATTTCACTTATGCTTATGTTTTGAGACTGCCTTTAATTGTAAAAATTAGTTATAAAAACTGTTGATACAGGAACGCGAGTCTCATAAAATGGTAGGTTATCCTTACCCTGGAAAACTGTTTCTTGTTGTATATGTTTGTTTTAAAACTAGTAGGAACCCAAAGGCTCATTTCAAACCGAAGCTGGCATTTCATCTTTTTTGGGTCAGCAGAGTGTTGACATTTCAAAGGAGGACATCTATGCTCCTATGCCAGCAGCGTGCCGGTATCAGCTTTTATTACACATATCCGTAGTGGTGGTAGCTGGCTGGGCGTTTGTAGATCAATAAGCTGCTAAAAAGGGAGTTGCATCAGAGCCCATAATGGCTCCTTCATAGAAGACAGATTGTCTCCAGGTAGTGGAGTACATTTAGGAATCACGACAATGATATCCCGGTGCTGAAATCATTATAATTTAGAAGAAAGAAGCAGACTCTGTGAAGGTGAGGAGTCCTAGAAGCAAGACCTTCACATTTGAAACTTACACTCTTAGAAGTCTATTATAGCCAAAAAGAAAGCAAATTCACTTTGTTCTAATGGAATAATTTCAGATTGAAAAAGTCAGGATCCCCTTGACTTCAGACATTGCTTGATTACACTTATTTTTGGCTCTCCTATTTTTTTTTTTAATTCTGATAACCTGAACACTGATTTTTAAGAGACTTGGGTGGGCTTGGATCCGATATCTGTGAAGACCTGGGCAAGGTAAAGGATCTACTGAAAAGTGGTACAGGTGAAAACAGGTGATAGAAACTTACAGAAGTTAGAACAGAGCTCTTTGGTGGAGGTTCTTGACTGTCGCTTAGTTACTTTTTCATTGCTGGGACAGAATACCCAACATCCACAATGTAGCTCACAGTTTCAGAAAGTCTCAGATAGTCCTTTCATGGGCAGCCAGTTCATAGGCATCTGGCAACTGTGGAAGCATATGGCAGAGGCTTGGGAGCTGCTTACCCCATTGCAGACAGAAAGCCAAATGAGGCAAGAGGAAGCCAATGTCTGGAGATTCGGGGAAGGCTAGAACTTTCCCAGAAAGATCTGTAACAATGCTTCTTCTTCCTTCCTTTAATTACTTCAGGCTGCTAGGATGAGTGTCCCTCCTTCACTTCCTGGCCCACAAGTAAACAACACATCTGAAAGCTCTGTGCTGAGGTCCCCCAATCACAGTGTTGACACAATCTTTCCAGGCCAGCCCCCAAACATCTGCCCCTTCTAGCCAAGCTGTACCTCCCAATAACACACTGTCTCAAATACAGGAAGCTTTTAGGGGATGCTCAGTAGCCAGACCGTACCAGCTGTAAAGGCTGGAGACATACAGTGTCATAAATGCTGAGTGTACTTCTATCTGAGTGAGGTCTTAGGTCTGTATGGTATGAGAGAGGATGGTGGCTTTTTCTGGTGGAGTAGTGATTTCTACAATGTGATGTTTCTCCTTTATGATATGTGGATTACTCAGATTATTATTTTTTTTTTTTGTGTTACAGGAGACATGATCCTAGGACCTTTGCACTTCCTATCCCCAGGACATATCTTAGTTTTGGTTTTGAGACAAGATCTCACTATGTTGCTCAGTTGCCAAGGATGGGCTCACATGTGTTGTAACCTGGATCTGGAATGTTCCCCAAAAGACTCATTTACTTATAGGTACTGTGTATTGTTGGGAGGTGGGATCTGGCTGCAAGGGGCAGGTGCTTGAAGCTTGACGTGGAAAGGTGTGTGCCAGTACTGCTCTTCCTCCCAGACTTGGCTCTGTTCTGCCATGCTGTCAGGATCTCTGGCTTTGGCTCCAGCTCTGGCCAGGCCTGTCATGTGATTCAACCATTTCCCAGCTGCCCATGGGTGAATGGACTGTGACCTTATGAAACTGTGAGATAAAATAAATCGTGTCTCCCTAAAATTGCGAATGCTGGGTATTCTGTCCCAGCAACAAGAAAGTGACTAATACAACTTGTAGTCCTCCTGCCTCATATGCATACACACACCTGTGCATTTGGTGGATACTTGATGTGCCAGGATTTTTGCAAAGAGGAGTATACATTAGACTGCCAAATAGCTAAAACCTTCTGCCTACACGGAGCTTATATTTATTTCAATGAGAGAAAACAGACAATAGGAAGATATATAAGCTAAGCTCTACCTTAGGTAGAGATTAGTGCTGAGCAGAAAAAAAGAGCATAGGAAGGGAGTAAGAAGTGTCAAGTGGTGTGTTGAAATTATAGAGGGGGTGGCCAGGGGAGAATTCCCTGGGAAGGTGATGTTTCAGTAAAGATCTGAAAGTTGTGAGGAAGTAGCGATGGGGATGTCTGGTGGAAAAGGTTTCAGGCAGAGGGAGTACAAGGGCAGTGACCCTGATGTGAGAGTAATAATAGTTACCATGTTGGAAGAATCACAAAGATGGCAGAGTGGAAGGGCAAAGAAAATGGGGGCGGGGGAGCTGGCAGTAGCACATGACACAGAGAAGCAAGGAAAAGCCTTCCGTGAGGCCTAAAGGTCAGAGAGGAGGGTGGGAAGCCGCTGCAGGTGCTGGAGAAGAGCAGCTGCACTGTTAGGTTTGTGGCTCAAAGGGATCATTTGGTTTGCCAAGTTGACAAGAGATTGCAGTGTAGGGCATATTGTAGAAGCAAGGAGACCAGCCAACCCAGGTGGTGGCTGGCATTAGGACCACAGCAAAAGAGATTGGATTGTGGCTATGTTTTGAATGGAAAGCTGTCAGGGTTGGCTGGCGGGGGAGATGCAGGCCAGAGAGGAGTCAGAGATGGCACCAAGGTTCCCAGCATGAGGAATGAGGGGGCAGAGTTGTCATGAACTCTGATGGATAGTTTGGAGGGAGGCTTTGTTCTGGGGATCCATGGTCGTGGGTATGGCATTTGAAAGATCTTTTGGAGGCTCAGGTGGAGCTGTCAAGAGTCCGTAAGGTATGTTGGTTTGGAGAGGAGTCGAGGCGATTTAGGGAGCAGCTCCAGGAGAGGCACGGTGAGGAGTCATCAGTTCATGGCATTTCAAGTTACGAGGCTGGGTCCGATCACCTAGCAAGTGAGTGCAAACAGAGAAGAGGAGATGGTCAGGGATTAGCCCAGGTGCACTGGCTGTATAGAACTCAGCGAGATAAAGAGAATTGAGAAAAGGGGCTGAGAGAAACAGTGAATTAAGGCGATGCACAATGTGTGCTGCCCCAAGACCCAAGTGGGGAGAGCGTCTTAAGGAGGAGAAAGTGGTTCAGAGTAAATGTGCCAATGGAGTGAGACTTGAATTCTGGGTTTCACAGCATAGAGACCATTGATTCCAGCATTAGAGGCAAAACTGGGCTAAAATGGGTTTAAGTTTGAATAGGCACCTAGGCCTGCTGGCATAGACCTGTCATCTCAGCACTCTGGGAGGCTGAGGCAGGAGGATCAATTTTCTTTTTTAAATCATATCTTTGAGCCCAGCCTGGGCAACTTAGCAACATCTTGTCTCAAAATAAAATCAGCCACAAAAAGGGGGGTGGGGTGGCTGGAGGTATAGAACAGTCAAGGCCCTGGGTTCAATTCCTGGCTCCACAAAATAAACACCAAACAAGCGTACAGCAAGACTGAAGAGGGGAACAAGAAAAAATGGAAATAAAGAATGCAAATAACTTTTTGAAGGAGTTATTTGGCTGGTAATTATAAAGAATGAAATTACAAACTGAGGATGTTAGGTGAAGAAAGACTTTAAAAGCTTATTTTTGTTTTAATTAGAGAAATAAAACCAAATTTCTAGCCTGTAGGAATAAAAATAATGGAATAGGGAAAAGAGAGAGAGGGAGATAAAGGGAAGAATAGCTGGAACAATTACTGGCAAGGTTGAATCAGGAAAAATGACAGAGGAAAAGGGGGAAGAAAAGGAACATGGTCCAGAAAGAGGAGAAGCACATGTGGGTAGGGAAGGGAGCAAAAACCTGGCATTCTCTCCTCTCCCCTTCCCTCTCCTCTCGCCTCTTTTCCCTCCTCAGTCTTGGGGACTAAACCCAGGAACTTCATACTGAGCTACATCTCCATCCCCTTTTTATGCTTAAATTTTGAGACAGAGGTTTGCTAAGTTGCCCAGGTTAGATCAAACTTGGGATCTTCCTGCTTCAGCCTCCCAAAGTGCTGGGATCACCGGCATGTGCCACCAGGCCCAGCAAGACTGTCTCTCTTGATGTAAGTTACCAGTTAATATTGTTGATGCTTACAAGCGTGGGATAATTTGAGCCAAGAACTTTAAGCTTTTTAGAAGTGTTTCCGTGGCATTTTAGCTTCTTACTTAATATTTAATGGGAGTCTTCTGAAGGAAACAGGATTGGGGAAAACACATTACCACATTCTATTTATGCATGGTGGCTTTGCCTTCTGCCTTTTGAAAAGGAATTCAGGTCAGAGTAGCCAGGCTGTGTTCTAAGGGCCAAGTGGCTGGTTGTTTGGACATTGTGAGATATTTTGTCCCTGAGGTGTTACCTAGGATATCATGTGCTATGGCTTGAAGTGTGGTACTCTCGAAAGCTTCATTTTTCTTTAAAAGCTAGGACAGTTCATCCTCAAACCTCTTGTGCTGGCTGCTGCCTCCTGCACAGACTCTGACCATTGGCGCCTGCAGTTTTTCATTTAACAGCCTTGCTCTAATTAGGATTTTAGGATGTTCTGGCTTTGATGACATTCCGGTCATTTTTTGAGATAAAGCTGCTTTATTTTCAGGTTGAATAGCCACATTCTTGCCTTGTCATCCCCAAAATGCTGCGCTGTGTCTGCATTTTGGAGCCTCTGATTGAATGACTGAAGACCTAAAGAGGGGCAGAATTCATCTCCTTTGTCTGTGACACTGTAAGTTTCTCTGGAAAGCAAGGCCTGGAATTTCTGGTAACCTCTCAGCAATAAATATTTCCTGCAATTAATGTAGGAGGTAAAAGCACAAAACCTTCCTGTCTTTGGAGGAAAAGAAAGTCTGGCTATTGTACAAAAATTATGAGGTGCATTTATAGGCAATTGCTTGGTAGGTATTTTTTGAGAAGGTGTATAATGTCATTAGTCTCTTTTTATTTCTACCCTGGGGATTGTAAGTACTCAGAATTGTAAGAAAAACTGTGTAAGCTCCAAAGACACAGCAATAGGCTCAAGTTCACGGAGCAGGAGGGTCATAATTTCACCTTCACCAGCCACACGGAGATGGGGAGGGGAAACTTGGTCCTGTCGTGGATACTGTGGGACGGTTGCCCCTCACTGCTATCTGTGATAGCTGCTCCTACGTTCTGCCTTTTCTTTACTTCTCTGATTTGTATCTGAAAACATATGCGGTTCTGTCTGTAAACACCTAGGTCCCAGATTCCCACAAAAATGTCTTTCGGGGGGTGTCTCATGACCAAGTGTCATTTTTCAAGCTCTCAGAAATTGTGGAGCTTGATTTTTCCTGCTGCTCCTTTCCCAACTGTCATGGTTTATAGAGTAAGGTACTCAGTAGGTTGTTCTCCTCCCGAAATGCTTACCACCTGTTTGCTCTCTCTCTTTCAGTAGCTGCTTATTTCCTCAGTCGTATCCTTTCCCAATACTGAAAAGCACAATTAAACCTCGAGCCACTTCACTAATATATATGACACATAGAAAGGAGTGATTGTTCTTATTTACACACGGAGGACATGTGCATCAGTTGTTGCTTGGCAAGTGAAGACTGGAGACAGGTCAGGATTGTTGCCTTTCCCCTGATCTTTTGGCTACAGTGCTGCAGGATGGTGCCTCACATTGCTGGGTTTAATGGGAGGATGTGCCTGTTTGCTTTCTAGTTTTGTACTCTTCCTTGTTGCCATGCTTTGGATGTTGAATGTCTACCAAAGGCCCATGTGTGAAAGGCCTGGTCCCCAGGATAGTATTGCTGGCGAGTGATGGAACATTTAGGAGGAGGGGTCTTGTGGCAGGGACTTAGGTAGTTGAAGGTGTGTCCTCAAAGGAGATTGGAGGACCTTAGCCCCTTCTTCTTTTGCTTCCTGGACATGAGATGAGCAGTTTGCTTTGCTGTGTATCCTTGTCATTGCCATCTGGCACCCAAAGAGGTGAGTCTGCCTGATCTTGGATTAGAATCTCCAGAACTATGAGCCAGAATAAACCTTTTTATCATTTTTTTCCTCAGGAGTTACTGGGAAAGGAAATATAGGTACTGATAGTTGCTTAGTAGAACTAGTCCATATCTCTCCACAGGCATTGATGGCCATGGACCAGGGGTCTGGAGGGAAAGGCTGAATATCATCCTCTAGCTATACCCTTTCTTTTGTTCCTCCTAATTGGGATTCTGCATCATTGTAGGGAGAAATAGTTTGAGGGAGGAGTATTTCAGTACATTTTACTCCACTATACTTTAAATTATATTGTAAATTAGATTACTTATCTTTAAACAGAGAGTGGCTATCTTCTCATTCCACCAATGAGTACAGAGCCAGACTGTATTTTCTAGCATGTCTGCAGTTAGGGGTGGCCATATGATGACCCAGTCACGTGTAAGTATAAATGTTATGTTCCATTTCCAAGTCTGTCCCATAAAAATTCTCCTGTGTGATCTAGTTTCTTCTGTCTTCTGCTTAGATGATAATGCTCTAGGTATTACTGGGAGAAACAGATTTAAGATGATCTTGGGAAACCTGGGTCCCTAATGATAGCCAGCTGGACTTTAGTGAGCAAGAAATAAGCTTCTTAGTTAACTGTTATAATAGTGAGTCTATAATTATTTACTCATGTAGATAATAATTTAAGGCATATTTTTCAGCTCTAACAGGAATAACTGTATTATAGCCACCATTAAGACGTGTAAGCCGTCTACATACAGGCTAGCACAAGAAGCTATGGCTCTCTTTTTTTCAACACCTGCACTGGATAGTTTTTCATTTATTTGTATATTTATCTGTGTGCATTCGTAACAGGTGTTGAAGAAATAAAAGATTGGTTCAGTACTTTTGAAATTTTAAAAGTATTAGCAAGGATCACTTAACCTAATCCTGGTTATCATTTAAAGATCCAAGAGGATCACCGCACCCTGAGCTCTTACGTTTACTAGAGGCCATGGGTCCTGACCATGGTGCTGAAACTCATAATATCAATACTGCAATCTCCTCCAAACCTCGATTACTCTTATTTTTGGTAGTGGCCCTGGGATTGAATCCAGGGCTTTTGTGCTGAGCTATATGACCAGACCATTTTAATTTTTTATTTTGATGCAAGCTCTTGTCAAGTTGCTAAGATGCCCTGGCAGGGCTTGAACTTGGAATCCTCTTGCCGCAGGCTCCTGGAGTTCTGAAGTCATGGTATGAAATAATCACTCTCATCTGGTATAGTAGTTATTTTTATAAGATGTCTGTATCAGATAGCCTTTTTTATTCTTAAACATCCATTTATTTTATCTGAACTTGCAAAATTTTTCTGTTATGACTCCTGATACTTCCATGGTGCGTGTTTCCTTACCAACAAAGTGAATTACTATGGTTTCTTTCTAGTCAGAGGTGTATTTCTAGTTCATTGCCTGTTGTTACTCCCTTGGTTGAAGTTAGAGCCTATGCCACTTGAAACTTTGGCATCAAATGGTTTCCCCAAAATAGTGGAAGAATATTCTTTTAGCTAACCACTCATATCAGCTTAAATACAGAACTGCTCTGTGAAAAGAGTTCAACGTTATAAATCCAAGTTTTATCAGGTTTGTAAGAACATTATTAAAAAACTTTTTTAGCTCTGTAAAGAATGCCATTGGTGTTTTGATAGGGATTGTACTGAATCTGGAAATTGCTTTGGGAGATATGAACATTTTCATAATATTAATTCTTCTAATCCTTGACTCAAGAAGTCTTTCTATTTTTTTTTTTTTTTGCTGTGTATTCTTTGATTTCTTTCAACAGTGTTATGTAATTTTCACTAGACACACTTTTCATTTCTTTGGGTAAATTTATTTAGGTACTTAGGCATTTTATTTTTAAAAGCTCATTTGCAAGCACAAAAGACCTTGTATAGCTAAAGCAATCTTGACTGAACAAAAAAAACAAAGCTGAAGACTTTAGAATACTTGATTTCAAGACATGCTACAGAGCCATGATAACCAAACTAGCATAGTACTGACATTAAAACATCCACCATTACCACCACCACCAAATGATGGTGAGAATATACAAAAATCAACGCTTATACATTGTTGCTGGGAATGTAAGGCACAATAGAGCACAATGTAGAGATTCCTCAAAAAACTAAAAATAAACTTATCACATGCTTTGGTAATCTCCTTCCTGGACATATTTCCAAAAGAGATGAAATCAGTATATGTGTTAGTTCAGAGTACCTGACACCCACAGTTTAAGGAAGAAAAGATTTATTTAGCTCACAGTTTCAAAATATCTCGCAGTCCATTTGTAGGCAGCTGGTAGCAGTGGAAGCACATGGCAGAGGCTGAAGAGCTGCTCACCCCATTGCAGACAGAAAGCCAAGTGAAACAGGGACCGGACAAGTCTGGAGACTCAGGCGAGGATAGAGCTTTCCAGAAAACATCTGTGACAGTGTTGCTTCCTCCTTCCTTTACCTACTTCAAGCTGCCAGTAGGGTCCCCCCATCCCCAAGGTGGGTGCCCCTCTCTCATTTCCTTGTCAATAACAAACACCTGAAAGCTCTGTCCTGAGCACCTCCCAGTCTCAATAAGTTGACACAGTCTTTTCAGGTCAAACCCCAAGCATCTGCCTCTTTCAGCTTGGCCCTGCCTCCCAGTAACATACAGTTCCAAACTCATGAGGCTTTTGGGCGACACTCAAGATCCTAACTGTAGCATTATAGCAAAGAGGTACATGCACAGCCACGAAGTAGTGTTCACTCACACTTGCTAAGACACAGAATCTATCTAGGATAGTGAAAATGTTGCATATGTACACAGTGGAATATTATTTAACTGTAAAGAATGAAATTCTGTCATTTGCAGCAAAATGTTTAGAATTAGAGAAGAGTAAGTTAAGTGAAATAAGCTGGACACAGACAAATAACATATGTTCTCTGTCATGTGTCAAAACTAAGAAAAGTTGACCTGAACATGGAAGAAGGATATTACAGGTTGGGGAAGTTGTGAAGGGGAAGTAGGTAAAAGGGACTGGATTTGATCAAAACATACTCTATTGAAATATTCTATCACACTGGATGTCATGTCATTAATATGTATAGTTACACGGCTGGAGGAATGTTACAGCAGTTCAAGCACTTGCCTAGCAAGTGTGAGGCCCTGGGTTCAGTTCACCAGTACTACATAAGCTAGACATGGTGATGCATGCCTGTGAACTCAGCACTTGGGAGGCTGAGGCAGGAGGATTGCCACCAGTTCAAGGCTAATCTGGACTCCATAGTGAGTTCAGGAACAGCCTGGGCTACAGAACAAGACCCTGTCTGAAAGAAATGAATACATACAGTTAATAATTGTTAATAAAAATAAAATGAAATATTAAAATATTTTAAAACATCTGAATTTAAAACACTTATGCAAAAAGTGGTTGGTCTAAGCTTCTGTTTAAAATGTCTTCTGTAGAGTTTGAGTAATTAACAGTATCGATCTTGGAATTTTCCTGTCTTCCAGCTCCTGCATCGCTGTTTGCATGGCTTTGAGCAAGTTGTTTAACCTTTACATACACCAGTTTTTTCCATCTAAAGAATGGACGTTGTATCTGTCCTCTACATTACAGATTTATTATAAAAGTTAAATGAATTGATACAAATAAAGTTCTTAAAATAGTCCCTGTACACAGTAAGTATAGACTGTTATTATCATTTGTAAAATTAACAAGAAAACAGAGTGGAGTGAACAGGATAATTTACATATAAATGTCTGTATTAGGTAATTGCCAGAATGATTTCTGTTGTTAGGGGTGCCTTATGGGTAAGCACATACCTGAAAATTTCTTGTTGTAACCTCCCTCCCTCCCTCCCTCCCTCCTTCCTTCCCTCCCTCCCTTCCTCCCTTCCTTCCTTCTTCCCTTCATGCCTCTGTCCCTCTGTCCCTTCCTCCCTCCCTCCTTCTTTCTTTCCCTTTCTGAATCGTATCCAGGACCTCATGCATGTTAGGTAAGTGTTTCACCACCATTCAGCTACATCTCCAGCCCCAGGTGTAATTTCTCCCAGACTATGCTTTTAAAAGTTTGCTTTTTGAGTAAGTCTGCCCTTTGTCTCATCTTGGCCAACTTTATTTACAAAAAAACGAAACAGAACAAAATACCCCAACAACAACAAATACGCGAGCAAACAAATTATTATAATCCCTTCTAAACGAAACTCTTCTACAGCCACTTGGCCATCTGTTGCCATTCCCACGGCAGGACTGGGTCCAGGGGCAGCTCTGAGGTTTGCTTTTCACGATCCCAGCCTCCTCTACCAGAGTCTGTTCTTCCCTTTTTTATCAGACAAACGTTCTCTTCCGTCTCTCCTGTTACAGCTCTTCCTTTCATGACTGAATCTGAGCAGACCTTTTACTTTCACTTGCAAATGACTAGTAGGGCCCAGTGCCTGTCTCTTCCCAGAAGCACTTGCTACAGATGTGGAGACCACAGGTAAGGGTATATATTATTTCTAACATGACAGTTAGGCTCTTAGGTAGGATGATTATTTTGTGACCACATATTTCTTTTGAATACTTTTATAAGTAGCTATATTTTTTCACTTTTTAAACATCAGCTATGGTTACACTAGCTAATTTTAAATTGAATTGTCAGCTTGGTGAATGGACTGAAATATTGGTAGAAATTTATTGTTAAATAGCTTAACCTGAGGTCTGTCAGAGAGGGACTCAGACTAGAATTGAGCTCCTTTCTCAGGAAGTGCTAATCTCTGTTGGGTACAGGAGCTTGGCTTATGCTTTTAAATCATGGTTTCATATGTGACGACAACTGCATTAATGCATTATTGTCCTTAATCACAGGTTTGGTGACATAAATGAAAGATCACTGTGCTAGGCTGAATCAAAGCATTGACTCCTACTTCCAGGTTTCCCCCTTTAGAGCTTTGGTTTGTAAAATAAAAATGCTGTCTCTGAACTCAGGCTGTGATCAGTAGGCAAGTGGGAAGTGTAAGAATATTCAGATTCTAAGACCTCAACTTTGCAGATGTTTTGAAAGCTTCTCTTTTCAATGTGTAAGTCAGTTTTCTGTTACTGTGATAAAACACCTGAGGTGAACAACTTAAGGTGTTGAAGGTTTAGCTAAGCTCATGGTTTCAGAGGTTTCAGTTCATGGAAGGTCATCCCAGTTGTTTCTGAGCCTGTAGTGAGGCATTGCCTCATGCCTGGAGCATGGGATGAAGGAAGTTTTTCACCTTGTGGATTTGAGAAGCAAAGAGAACAGAAAAAAATCAGGATCCCCAGCTCCTCTTCCAGATCATGTCCTCAGTGACATATTCTCCTTTCAGTAAGTGCCACCTTCTAAAGGTTCCACCACCTCCCCAGAGCTCCTCAGGTCTGGGGACCAAGTCTTCAACATGTGAGTCTTTGATGACATTTAAGATCCAAACTGTAGTGCTGTGGTTGGGCTGGGTAGTTTTATCATAAGGCTGGATTGGGAATTACTGATTAGATCTATGGTTAATTTCCCTTGGAACATTTGAGTGAGTGGTCATACCACTCCAGAGTTCTCACTCTGAACTTTATATAAGCCAACACACTCCTTCTCCTTTGGGAGGTATGAGATATGCCATTTTTTTCTGTAATTAGCGTGAAATGGATGTCTGTCTGGATTTTGTGGAGAATGGGACAACTAGTCTCAGATGTTCCTGACTCAGACTTCCTTGTCATCATGTGGTTGTGTTAGTTTGATTAACATAAATGTACAGAAACTTTAAAATACTTATATTCCTACATACATGCGAAAGCATACTCTGCTGTAGCTACAGATCAGGTTTGACTGTATTGTGCGCATGCACACACACACACACACACACACACACACACACACACACACGTAGAGTGTGGGGCAAGCCAATTTTGTGTGTTAAAGCTCATGAACTAATTCTAAAGATTATCACCAAAAAGAATACCAATGTGCTTTGGGAAATGAAATAATTGAGTAGGCCTCAGTTCATAATTATTTCTTGAGGAACACTCAGCTGAATGTATACATTTTGGTATTCTCTTAAACAAACAGCTGCCTTTGAAGTTTTTGTGTATTTTGTGGGTAGAAGCCATGTATTGACTTAAATATTCTCAAAGTTCTGTCTTCCATGAATCTTTGGAGAAGAAAAAAAGGTTAATTTCCAAAGCTTGATTGGAGTACTTTTCCAAGTTATCAAAATAACCCCCCTGAAATACATCCTCTGATATGTTACATAAGCCATCACATTTCAACTCTGTCACCTACAAATCTGGGAAAATATTTTGTCTCTCTTGAACCTAATTTGGATTTGGCATAAGCTACTCTAAATCTGTTGCCTGTTGTCTAACTCTTGATTAATTAATTAATGAATGACAATAAAACATTTCCTGCAATCTTTCAGCTTTCCTTTTTAACCTTTAAAAACTATAATAATAGATTTTCCCTTTCCCTCTCTACCATTTTTTTTTTTTTTTTTGCCTGTGTTCACGGGTTAACTTTGTTATCTTTAGCTGCAGATCTCCCTGCAAGAGGCTAACTTGGAATGAGGGAATTGATTAATTCCTGGTTCCTCTGGTGGAGGTGAAAGTGCCCTGTGGCCTGGGGCACAGGTTGTGTTAGCTACTCGGAGATGGTTTTGTTGGCTCAAAAGTGACTGCAATGGTAACATCCCAGAAAATAACATGGCTGTCTCCGCTTTAAGTGCTTCCCTATGCTTTGGTCCCGGACAGTAGCTAAACAGACTGATCGACAACAGCTAAAATTGATGTGGCATAGCCTATGCAAACAACTCTGTTAGGTAGCAATATTTTTGTTGGGGCGGGGTTCAGTTTTAGTGACCTTATTTTTAAGAGTCCCATTTCTGGTGTGCAGTGAATTGAACTGCTGCTCTTGCTGGATTAGCCCAGGCAAAGGAAAGACCAGATTCCAGGCATCCCAGCCATCACCCCTTGTTTTAGTCTGTCACGTTCCTGGCTTGTGTGTGTGTGTGTGCGTGCTGTGTTTGCTTATGTACATGAGTGAACTTTTTCCCCAGAAGATTTGATAGGGATTTTCGAGGTGAGAATGAGTGAAAAAGAGGGAGGGCCGTGGAAGAGTAATTGCTGCCTGATGGCAGAACCTCGGCCCTGTGAAGAGGTTAGCAACCCTTTTTTATTGCCTGCAATGCAGAGATTTTGTAATTAGTAGTTTCATTAGGAAGTGGGAATGACTATTAAATGCTTCAGCCAAACAAAGGATTCATTGTATTAGAAAATTTACTGTAATCAGATAGAAAAAGTACTGTTTTTGTGACTCATTCATCGGCGTGGGGAAGGAATTTCTCTAGAACTCTTCTCTTATTAAAGGGGATGTCATGCCAGGGCTTCAGGTATCTAGGTCCTGGTCACCTTGCTGGGGACTCTACTGGGCTCTGTTGTGCAT
Organism: Ctenodactylus gundi; assembly: GCA_004027205.1. Taxonomy (NCBI): domain Eukaryota; kingdom Metazoa; phylum Chordata; class Mammalia; order Rodentia; family Ctenodactylidae; genus Ctenodactylus; species Ctenodactylus gundi. The sequence continues at coordinate 448,072 of PVKB01000562.1, forward strand.
GTGTCTGCTACATGGGATTCCCTTGTCTGCTACTGGGGAACGTGTTTGACCCTACACACAGGAGTCAGCACAGAACACATTTCTCGGCAGTTAGGACAGTTGTGTTTGGCAGGGGCTCTGCCTGCTGCCGACTTCATTTTGTGCGCCTTCCTACACCGCTGCTATAAGGCCAACAGAAACGTGATAGTTTCTAAGCATATGCAAGTTTCCTGGCGTAGGAACTGCTTATGGGGCTTTGCCCACACACCAACTGTCTCTGTTTAGCAGTAACTGTCCCTATTTTTTAACCATATTCACACTTTGTCGATCCAGAGGGCTACAGTGTATTTTAATCAGGCTTTGTAGCTGGGTTAATTATAACCCTCTCTTGTATTTGCATAGTGCTTCTCAGGCTCAAGAACTTTTCAGTTATCCCAGTTCCTTTGATTTCTGAAAAAAAAATTTTTTTTTGTAGTATTGGAGATCTAACCCAGGTCCTTCACACTGAGCACATCCCCCCTAGCCCATGTTTTATAGATTTTTGAGATAAAGTCTCACTAAGTCACTACGTGGCCTGGGTTTGATTTTTTTTCAGTCCTCCTGCCTCAGTTTCCCAGAGTGCTGGTGCTGGGAATATAGGCCTGGATCTCAAGAGTCTTATGCAGTCGGCAGGGGATGGGGTGTGACCTGTTTTTACAGGGAAGGTTGAAGCTGATGGGACTGAATTCACTGTGCGTAGGTAAGTGGCTAGGGTGGTTGGATCTGAGTCTCTGGAATCAGAATCTGGAATTTCTTCTTTTCCAAGAGGCTCCTCTCCCTGTGTCCCAAGGCTCATGCTTCTAAGGGCAATTGAACCCAGGAGCCCACCCACACCCAGAACAGCACCTCATGTCACCTGTAGGATTTTCTACTGCTCTGTCATTTTTCCAACCGCCTTGTTTTTTTTTTTTTTTTAATGCGGAGAGAAGAAAAAATATTGCTGGCACCCCCACCCCACCCCATCCAGCTGGAACCAACTCATCCTCTCTGAGATCTTCAAAAGGCGGGGACCAGTGTGGACCTGTGTAAATACAGTTGTGTTGTAGACCCTGGGGGCAGGAAAGAGGTTGAGCTGCTGGTGGATGTCGCTTGCCAGGCTGTTGAGATGGTCAAGCATTAAGCCCAGGGCACTTCGGGGCTGTGTCCTCTCTGATCAGGACTTCAAAAGCAGTGAACGGCTTTTGGGATCACGAATACAAGGCTCACCTTTCCCAGTTTCCGTCTCTTCTTTCGCATGGCTGCTCGTGGGACAGCGCACCACACTGTAACTGACTGGCTTGTGTGTCCGCTACCTTGTCTGGTTCTCCGAGGCAACTGGGCACACACATCCCTCTTGTTTGTTCATGCTCATATCTCACCTGGCCTGTAGTAGGTGCTCAATAAATGCTACTTAACTGAGTGAATTTTCAACCCTGGGCTTGGAAGGAGGACTCGGGCTGTTTATTGTTTGGCCTCTGTGTAGCCTTGGGAAGCAGTTTGACCTGGAAGAAACCTGACTTTGAGCACTAATGGGGTGCGTTGTTTGAATTTGTTCCATGTAATATGTTTTCCATCTATTTAATAACAGCGTTGCTGACACATTTTCTTTGAAGATTTATTGGCAGATTTTACTAAGACTGTATTAGTGCTGGGATTATGGATTTTCTCTGGTAAGCCCTTATCATTGCAAAGAAAACAGAGTGGATTGGATTGAGGATCCTTTCAGGAACCAATTGCTTTGCGTAATCACTGTGGAGAGAAACGTCTCCGTACCAGAGGCAACTGGGTTTCATTTAGCAAAATAGAAACTCTTCTTTTTTTACTTCTGCACCTACCCCCTGCCATGTGCAATCAAGAACATATTCATGCATTTTTTTTAAAGCAGTGTTTTAGTTGAATCTAAGCCAGGATAGACATTTGACCAGTTTTGAATGTGAAACAAACAAGATTTGCTTTTCCTGGGCCTTTCAGATGCAGGAGCTGCATCCTGGGCAGCTGGCAAAGTCATTGCAGCCCGGAAGCCTCGCAGGATGTAGATTGTGTGGTCCTGCCAGAGGGGTGAAGGGTTCCTGTTTCCAGCCTGTAGTTCATGTGCAGTGACCTGTGGAGGGGTGGTAGGGCCTCCTGGGATCTCTGCAGAGCCGTCTGCTGCCAGCAGGAGAAGATTTCTCTCCAAGTGGCAAGGATACGGTAGTGGGTGGCAGTGGGGAACTCCTGCATAGCTAACTGAGAGGTTTTTGAGTCTAAGAACATCATCAGATTTTCAGGATTTTATTTCTCCTTCCTTTACTTTGTGGAATAGGACATGACCCCAGGGCCTTTATACTGAGCTACATTCCCAGCCTTTTTTTTTTTTTTTTTTTTGAGACTGCCTAAGATAGGCTGGAACTTGTGATAGTCCTGCCTCAGCTTCCCAGAGTGCTGGGATTACAAGCGTGGCCTGCCACATTCAGCTTTTATTCTCTCTTGACCCGTTGATGTATTTCTGTCTTTTGAGCCTGACCATCAGCTATCTTCGTTACTTCCGTTTCCTCTTCGCTGTCTCCCAGTGTGTTCCCGTGGTTTCCCTTCTGGGCTGTGCAGATCCTGCCTAACAAGGATGTGGGCCTGTTAGATTAGGAGCACTTTAATAACCTCACTTTATCTTGATTCTATCTCAAGGCTTCAAATATAGTTGTGTTCTAAGGTACCAAGGGTTCAGACATTAACACACATGCTTTGAAGGACAAAAGTTGGCCCATAACATGGTCAGAAAGTGTGAACTCTTCATGGACTTTAAGGACAGTTATAGTGAAAGATGGTCAGAGGTCAGGTTTCTACCCCCCCCCCCCCCCCCACAGCAAAGAACTACCCTGTGTGGCCTGTCATCCCAAATTTAAGGCACAATGAAAGAGAAGGGGAGGGGGCTAAGAGAACGGACAAGAGTAGGAACCAAACGGAGGAGGGAAGGGAAGATCTGGTTGACTAAGCAATGACCGTCAGAGCTCAGCCTCCCTCCACTCAAAGTTATTAGCTAAAAGATGAAATGCTTTCTTTTTTTTTGTTTTATTTAGTTGCAAATGGAAATGCACATTAATACCGCTTTCATTAAAAAACTCTTCGCCCTAATTTCTCCCATCAGTTATAATCACTCCTTCCAAGTTGGAGCTGCCGAGGATATGGAAGGGAAAACATAAAATGTGAGCTGCAGCTGCTCTCCATAGCCGTGGGACAAAGCTTGGACCATTAGGAGGCTACGAAGGCAGAACCAGAAACATACACAGGGCTCCCTTGATTCTAAGGGGGCTTTTCACAAAAACCTTTAAAAGAGGTCAATAAGGGTCAGCCTAGGCATGATAGTAACATAGGCAGATTTGTGATTAGCCTTCAGTTTGGCTTTTCATTCTACAGATTATTGTTTGGTAGATCCAAATTGTCTGGAGAGTTTTAAATTGAGGTTCCCATGCTTCTGAGTGGCTTGTATATTTTAGTGTAAGATGGTTTGGGAAATCAATGAAGTAAGCTCTTAAATAATGTAACATTATTTTTATATGAAAGCAGATAAATGGCAGAGAGGAATGCAAAATGCATGTGACTTTTATAGTTACAACAGGATTCTTTAAAGACATTTAGGGTGTGGTTGGCCATGCCTACTCTTTATTTACCTTATGAATACAAGTTCAACCTTCATTAGTCTTCGGAGCTTGAAATTATAAGAAAGTTCTAGAAGCACTTGAGCTGTCTTGGAGATACCAGGTATTTGGAATCTTTTCTGCCTCAGGGCCCTTACTAAAGCAACAACAGGATAATTTGATAAACACGTTTGTGTAAATGTGCTAATAAATGCTTATCTGTTAGTAGCAACACAGTGGTTCTTTCCCATCATTACTATTTTCACTTCTGGGTAGAACGATGTGTATTTTAATTGTGACTTTTAGTGATGATGTCACTGTCATTTAACATATTCACTCGACCCATATTTTTAGGTGCTCACAGCACACCAGGCAACAAAAGTAAAATCTCCTGCCTTCCTGAGCCTGTGTTCTCATGGGGAGAGATCAATCAGAATACAGGAGTAAGAAAGATACAGGAGTCAGAACCTGGTGAGTGTTTCAGAAAAAAAAAAATGGAGCAAGGTAGTGGCCAGGGGGATTGTGAAGGAAGGTAGGGCACTGGCTTGCAAACTCAAATGTGTTGAACACAGAAGTCACTGAGATGGTGACACTGAAGGACCGAGAAATACAGATTTCTGGAGAAAAGGTGGGGAAGGGTGAGGAAGCATCCTAAGTAACTGTCTAAAGCTAAAGTTTGCCTGGGCTGCTTGAGAAACAGCCAGGAGGCCAGCAGAGTGACTGGGGGCCAGAGAAGTTGCTGTGCTAAAGGGCCACCACAGGTCTTTGACTTTTATGTGGGGTATGAAGCCATTGAATCATTTTGAGCAGACAGCTAATATAATCTACTTTATACGTTTAAAGGGCCATCCTGGTTATGTTGGCAACAGACATGGGGGACAAGGATAGCATCAGTAGATCACTAAGAGGTTTTTCCCTCGTGGAGGCCAGTTGATGGTGGTTTGGGCTACAGTGTTCTCGTGGAGGGGATGACAAATGGTTAGGTTCTGGAGGCTTCTTAAAAGATAAGGTTTATTGTTAGATTGGGTGGGAGGGATGTAAAGAAAGAGGGGGACTTGACAGATCAGTCCCCGCTTTGCTTGACGGAGAATGGATTTACCACCAACCAAGATGTGGACTGTGTCAATAAGAGTGAGCTCTGGGGAGGAAAGGATGTTGGTTTTAGGCATGTTAAATTGGAGGTATCTTTTATACATTGAAAAGTAGCCCTTGGACATAAGTGTCCAGAGTTAGGCAGTTTGAACTGGGTTGGAGATAGACATTTGAGAGTTTGAAGTACAGATGGTATTGGGTGAGAGGAGGTTAAAGGGCCAAGGACTAAGTGTTTGGACCTTACACCATGACGAGGTTCTGGAAAAGAAAATAAATAATAGCAACGATGGAGAGGGAGGAGCAGTGATGTGTGAGTTTAGGGGGGTCTGGAAGCCAAGTGAAGATGTGTTTCTCAGATCCATGTCAGACCTTGCTGGATGGATGAGTGAAGACTGGGATTTGACCACAGGGTGTGGCTAAGTGGAGGCTCTTGGTAGCAGAAGTAGATAAGGTTCATGAGAGGCTGGAAAGAGAAATAGTAGAGGCAGTGAATGGAGAGAATTCATCAAAGGTGATCTGTCATTAAGGTGACAGAAAAACAGAGCATTAGCTGGCATTGGAAAAGGATCTGGATGAGGAATTTTCAGAGATGGGAGAAATAATAGCCCATTTGGATGATAATGGAAAAGGTCCAATAGAGAAGGAAAGTTTGCTTATGTGAGAGAGAGGGAGAACCCACAGAGGGGGTGTCATTGAGTAGCACAGGTAGATGGGGGCTGGTGCACAAGTTCACACTGGACAGGTGCATGAGCATTCCATCCATAGGACAGAAGCAGAGTGTGTGGCAGACCTGTGTCAGGAGGTGGGCAGATGTAGCCATAGAAATTTGTGAAAATTCTATCAACTGCGTCCGTTCTCAGCATTAGAATGGAAGATCCTCCCTTCAGATTGAGAATGGATAAACAGCCGACAGAGGGCTGCGGAAGAAGGAAGAAGTTGGGTATGGTTGTCTAGGTGCGTGGGAGAATGGGTGGACTCAGACTGGCAATATCCTTGTGTGCAGCATTAGGACTCACTTATAGCTGGGGCCCAAGTTCAATGGGAGTCTGTCTTGGTATGATTGGGTATTTTTCTCTAGCAGTTTTCTACTGCATGGGCAAAAGTATGGAGAAGGCAGATTTGGAGTTAGCCAAGAGTTTCCTGAAATATGAAGAAGTGAAGGAGAAGCCCAGGAAAGAAATGGTGTGACAATTGATGATGGAATCCAGGCTGGATATGTGAGAAGAAAGGAAGGGGTGGGTGGTGTGGGAGAGAGAAAAGTGATGGGACCCGAGGATTGTGAGTTTTGATGGACTGATGGTGGGGGGTCACTAGAGGGAGGAGGTAGAGGACGGAGTCTGAACATGGAACTGTGGAGGTAGAGGAACTGGCAGTGGCAAAGACTTTGAATTCTTGCCTGATCTCTTCTTCTCAGTTTTCCAAGATCTCTGTTGCTTTTCTTCAGCACACTTGATTTTCTTTGTAATTCTGCATTAGCTAATGAGATTTTTTTCCTTTGCTAACTTTTAAGAACCGTAAGGGAAGAGATGTGCCTGTTTCTTCTCATCATTAATTCCCTGTTTATGACACTGCCTGGAAACTTTTGGGAGAATGATATTTAATAAACAGTTGAGGAATGGGAGGCTGGAGGAGTAGCACAGCAGTTAAAGAGCTTACCTGGCAAGTGCAGTGCCCTGGGTTTGATTCCCCAGCACCACATAAGCTGGGTGTGGTGGTGCTTGTCTGTATTCCTAGCACTGATTCCCCAGCACCACATAAGCTGGGTGTGGTGGTGCTTGTCTGTATTCCTAGCACTCTGGAGGCTGAGGCAGGAAGATTGCCACCAGTCCAATGCCAGCTTGGGCTCCATAGTGAGTTCAGGACCAGCCTGAGCTAAGAGCGAGACCCTGTCTCAAAAAAATTTTTTTTGGAATGGAAAGTGAGCCTCACATTGGTAGTAGTGAGTTTGAGAGGAGTTGTGGTAGCAAATGGACATGGCGCAGACACTCTCCCCCCGGTTGTTACAGCTTTTGATGACATCAATGCAGGAAATGAAATTGGCCCTTACTAAGGAAAGAAATCAAATGGATTTTTACAAAATTTCTGATAGATTGATTAAAAGTCAAAACCTTATATTTAAAAGCTGATTTATGGGAAAATGAAGGTGCAGTGTGGGAAAAATAATGATAGGATTTTTAGAAGCTGATTTCTTTAACAGTTTTATTTAAAATCCCATCTTTTAATTTTGTGTTTGGTTATGTATGTCCCTGTATTTATTCAAGTGTTGTCCATTGTGTACCAGATGCTCTATGCAGCTGTGGGTTTCAATAAAATAAAACAAAGCCTTCAAGGCCTTACAGATTGTACTTGACTTAAGGGGGAAAAAAAAGACTTTTTTGATAAGTGAGCAATGGAAATTCAGCAATACAATTTGAATATCTAGTCACATGAAAACTAGGGAAGAACAGACTCACATTTATTTGATTTGTACTGTTTCCACCTGAGGCACCATACTTGACATGAAGAGGTAGCATTTTGAGAGTCAATACTTGTGCACTTAAAAGTTAATGTACAAAGCAAGAGATAAGAGGAAGAAGACAAGCTTTCATTCCAGCTTGAGTGCTTATTCGTGCTTGCCTGTCGTCTGGATACGTCTATCTTAGTTACTTTTCATTGTTGGTACACAACATCTAACATCTAACAGCTACAACTTAAAGGAACAAAGGTCTATTTTAGCTCCCTGTTTCAGGAGGTCAGAGTCCATTCATGGGCAATTGGCAGTGATGGAAGGGCCTAGTGGAGGCCTAGTAGGAGAGAAACTGTTTGTCCCATGGCAGACAAAAGCAGAGTGAGTGAGAGCAAGGGTAGAGCTATCATATGTCCTTCCGGGTCAAGACCTAGTGATCCGTCCCTTCCTGGTCAAGTCCCAGTGTTCTACCTTTTCCAGGTTGGCCCCAGTAACCTGTCCCCTCCATTTGGTCCCCACCTCTTAACAGAAGAAACCAATGGATTAACCTCCATGATTGACTCATTCTCAAAGCCTGAGGCTTTGGGGAGGGGGGCATTGCAGAGCCAAACCATAACAATGTCCTTTTCTTCCTTTGAATAAATGGTTTCTGACTGTGTAAATAATTTACCTAAATTCCAGAGAAAAACACATTTCTCCATAGGCCCTGACATAGACTAATATATGCATCCCCCTAAAATTCATATAGTATGGCTGTACTTGGAGCAAGGAAGCAGCAAAGGTTAAGCGAGGTCATAAGGAAGGGACCCTGGTAAGTGACAACTGATATGTGTCCAAACACACCAGTGACAAGCCAGGTAAGCAGTTAGCCAAAAGGGGGACATCTACTAACCAGAAAAGGAAGCCTCTGCAGAAACTCAGTCCTGCCGGAATCTTGATCCTGTGCTCTCTAGCTTTCAGAGCCATGAGAAAATATGTATCTGTTGTTTAATCCACGGGGCGTGACTAATACAGGCTCTATGAAACAGTTGTCTACAATTTGAAGAATACAGCATCTGGTAACCTCTATTTATCTAATATGCTAATTTTCCATTTGTATTGTACAAGATTGCTTCAAAAATGGTATCTTTGCTGACAGCTCATTGGCCTCCGAGATGTTCCTTAAATATGGATTACTGCTTTCCCCCTCAACTGTGAAGAAGCCAGTGTGCACGGATCAGGGAAGATGAGTGTTAAAAGGTTGGATGGATTTGCTGATGTTAATTCTAGATTAAAACAAAATAGAAGGAAGACAGGTCAGAACTGAACAGACTTTCCATCATGTCCTCGGATACAGTACTGCTAGAACAGTTTATAATAATCCTGGGAACAGAAAGAGCAGGACAGACCGGTGCTGTCCTGAAGTGTGTTTATATTTACGTTTCTATTGCCAGAAGTGAGTGTTTGCTTATATCAATATTTTCATTCTGATAATACCCCTCAATAAACGAAAGTATGTGTACTAATTTGCAGAAGCAGTTGAAGTTAACAATCTTGGCATTTCCTGACAAAGCCAGCAGTGTTCGTCTCTAGATTGCAGGTATTAAGGATGCTCAATTTACAAAGTCAGTAATTGTTTTTTCCTGCTTTTTGCTTATATTTGATCTTTAGATTTTGCATATGTATATGCTAGGGTGTAGTCAGGAAGAATTCACTCACATAGGCATATATTCATGTTTTTTGGACTAATTCTAATCAGGAACATTTATTTACCTCAATGCATTTATTTTCAGAAACTCCCTCACTGGCTGCCTCATTACTGGGTTGGAATTTAACCACTTGCTAATGGTGCAGCCCTGAGGACCTGCAATTTCTCTTCTCCCCTACTTTGTTGTCCCTGCACATTTAATGAGAGTGTTTAGTCACCTGCTCATTGCTGGGACACAATGCCTGACTCCCACAACCTAAAGGAGGAGAGTTTTATCTCAGCTCAGTTTCAGGGTCCCCGTCCCACCATCATCAGCTGTGAATGGTGGAAAGGCATGGTGGAGGGCCTCGCTGGAGAATAGCTGTTTGCTTCATGGAGACAGGAAGCAGAGAGGGACAAGAATGCATCCTTCCAGTCTATGCCTTCAGTGATCTGCCCCTTTTAGCCATGCCTCACCTCTTAATAGCACCAAAAAAATCAATAAATTAATCCACTTCATCCAAATAAACCCCATGATCCAATCCCTTTCCAAGTACACAAGGCTTTTTGGGGACATTCCAGATCCAAACCATAACAGATACCAACTTTCCATCCTCTGTAACTGTGAGATAATAGCAACCCAGGGCATCAGTGTGTCTGGGAACAGCAGAGAGAGGGCTTTCTCTCATGTATCTGAGAGAGGACAGTTCACCTGTCATTCTAAAAGCTATGCATCCCATTCTGCAATGCAGCCATGTACCATCTCCCTTGGCTAGGGTGACAAATGGCTTTTGCTGTGTGAGTAGCCGAGAAGTGTATTTCACTTATCTCTCTGCTCAAGCCGCTCATGTGGGGAAGGCATGTAAACGGAGGTGAAATCTATTGTGACTTGGGACTTGCTTTTGTTTTAGCCAGAGGGAGACTGTGGGATAGGGACAAACCCTCTACCAGGTGTCCGTGTAGTAAGTGGATTCCCCTCACGCTGTCCAACAATTCGCAGACAGCAGGAAGAGGTGGAGACATGTTGAGATGGGGCTGAGGGAAGGGAGGGAGGAGAACAGGCTCTGTGCGTCTCCGTGGTCCATTCCATTCCATTCCCATGGCTAGTTGGAGCAGGGCTGGCCTCTAACGCCTAGGTGGGCCCTTCAAACTCGACAGATGATTTTTACTTCACTAGTGCTTATTTGACAGTGGGTTTCATTTTGTCCTAACTCAGCTGTTGGAGTGTGAACAGGAGGGGAGTCTCAGAGCCTGTGTCTGATGCATCTGTGCCCTCCCTGTCCATCTGTTCCCTGAGATCCCAGGACTACATATGACACAGCTTGAAACCCTGGGAATCAAAAACCATCAGGCTAGAAAGACATGGGGAACATAAGCTAAGACATTGGTCAGCCAGAGGCAACTGCCACAACCTCTTCTTCCTGTTCTCCTGACTTTCCTGGGAAGATCCTGCTGGATACTCAGCATACCTCATGGGACCCGCCGTCTCTGGAGAGGACTTCCGTTCCCCATCCTCCCTCTGAGATCGGCTGCCCATGTGTTTCTCTGGAGGTCCTTTCAGTGTGTACATGGATGGGGTACTGGGCCATCACTGGGGACTGTGCTGGACTCGATGCTATCCCTCCTCAGTGCCTACAGTAGCATCATAGTGCTTATCATAGGGACTCAGCCAATATTTATAGAATTGAGTTGAAGAGACATCATTTGTAATGTCAGATTTCTGGGTATGGTAATTGTGCTGCCTGAGGCAGGGGGAGAAGGTTATTTAGATAATATGATGAGTGTATGGGAGTGCTATGTAAAAATCTAAAGCCCTGGTCACAGAGTCTTGCTGTTTTCCCTGCTAATGACATTTTAGTATGGGGGATCAAAGATGGCTTCTAATTGGTATAAAAAGGACTCTTGGAGATTCCCAGGTCTAGAAGTGGATGACCGCAGATCACTCATTGGTTTGCGAGGCCCTTGGGAAGGAAGGGTGGAAGCAATGTTGGGAAGCACAGCTTTCCTCCCGTAAGAAGAGCATTGTGTTGGGTGGCAGGTCTCTGTGTCATGCCACATGTCTTTCTCTCTCTGCCATCTTTTACTCTGGCTGTTGCTGAGCAGTGAACTCTGCACAGATGCCCCTGGACAGTGTCTTCCTGAAGCCACACCATCTCTCTGCTCTATCCAGCTTTGGGGGTTTCGGGGAACTGTCCTTGGGGCATTCATAGACATGTGCCATGTGGAGATTCAAGCAGGCACCAGCCCCCAAGCCAGCCCTTGACTCACAAAGGGTAGAAATTACAAGAAAACGCCCCTCCTTCTGTCCCTCGGAGGGCAAGTCGGAGGCTTATTCAGTTCTTCCCCTTTAAAGACCACAATCACCCTGAGCAGCATGGTGGCCAGCTCATGGGGGCACCTTTATGGTGGCCTCTCTCCTGTGCTTCCTCAGCTCCCATTCTTCACTGCTGTTCCTGGGGTCTGGGACAACCTACTCCATGAACTGTGTTCTCAGACTCTGCTTTGGACTTAGTGACTTTCCCATCACTGGAACAAAATACCCGACACCCATGGCATTAAGGAGGAGAGGCATATGTTGGCTCATGGCTTTTAGAGATTTGGTCTGTGGTTGGTCAGCTTCAGGGCAGAAATGGCATGGTGGAAGAGTTGAGTGATGGAAAGGTGCTCATGCCGTGGCAGCCAGAAAGTGGGAAGAGGAAGGGGGGAAGCCAGGTGCAGGAACACACCCTCCCAGGTCACTTCCCCCGTGACCCACCTCCAACCAGGTCCAACTTCCTAGCACATTCAGCTACCAAACTTGTCAGTGGACGAGTATGTTGATGGATGCAGTCACCCTGTGACGCATTTCCTTCCCTAACTCGTAGGACTTTCAGGATACATTTTAGATCTACGAACTGATCCTTTGAATGGGAAGGGTTATGGGACGGCGTTGTACAGGTAGAGACCCAAGCGGTGATTCATAGGGTGGTGCTGTCAGAGAAAGGAGGTGAGTGTGGAGCTTGTGGACGGGGTTGATTGAGAAAGCCACTCACGTTCCATGAGACTTGAGTGGGCAGGAGGGAGGACAGCAAAGTCTAGTGCTGTGTGGCAATAAGTGTGAGCAAAAAGACTGAGTGGGACCTAGGGAGACATAGGGGAGAGTGAGAGACATATTTAAAGTTGTCAGATTCCATGGGATTCCTGAATGTCAGGCCTGCATAGGATTTAGGATTTTCTCTTAATTGAGTAAAAAAAAAAAAAAAAAAGTTAGAACTGATTAATAGAAATTTTGAAAACCGGGAAGGATTGGTTGGGAAAGGAGGAGAAAATGACAAGTAACTGCTGAGACATAAGCGTAAGCTTTGGGTGGGGGCAGGGGGCAGCAGCAAGGTCGATTGCCAAAGACCTTGTCGGCTGGAAACGTCATGGAGCCTCTGCTAGGAGCAAGGCTCTATGGAGGACACCAAACAAGGGGCACTCACAGTTGTGGAAATGGGACTGTCAGCGAGATTAGCTTTAAAAGGGAAAAAACGTGGTCAGGCCTGGTGGTGCATGCCTCTTATTCCAGCACTCTGGAAGGCTGAGGCAGGAGGATCACAAGTTTGAGCCTAGTCTGGGCTACGTAGCGAGATCTTGTCTCAAAATTAAAAAAAAAAAAAAAAAAAAAAAAGCCAGGAGAATGGTAGGTTTGAGCCCAGTTTGGTAACTTAGCAACTTAGTGAGAGTTCTGTCTCAAAATCAAAAATAAAAAAGTGGCTGGAGGTAGAGCTTAGTGTGAAGGCCTTAGATTGTTTCTCTAGTACTATCAACACACACACACACAGATTGGAGGTGTGTGTCAGTGCAAAGATTCTGGGTTCAACTCCAATGTTCTAAAACAAAGTAAAAATTATATGGTCCTCAGAGGTATTTAAAATTTTATATTACTTTATTTAAATATGTATAAGATAAAGGTAAAAAACTCCTGGCATTTAAAGCTCTAGCATACCCATAAAGCCAACAGAGATTTACACATTAAAAACAAATAAATGACAAAATTCAGTAAAATTAAACTAACAGCATTAATTTAACGTGTTGGATGATGTTGCTATTGGCAAACGAGGCCAGCAGCTCTGCTGTGCTCTGAGTTCAGGGTGTTGCGCCCTGAGCCGATCCCCTTCTGCTGCCTGTGTTCTGTCTTCTGGGAACCTTTGTCTGAACATAGAATGCGTTATTTCCCTATTGAGGCCACCTCTGTTGTGCTCTCACGACTGAGACAATGAAAGCTCTGTCCGTGGTGCCAGCTCAGCCACCAGCGCCCACAAAGACAGAAGCTGACGAGCCTTGTTGAGGGTACAGGAGAGTTGGATGGTCGAGGGAGAGGCCTTGGGAGAACCACTGACTTCCCTCTTCTGAGGGCCGCTGGGGTCAGATACTTCACTAAGAAATTGAAGCCAATTTCTTTGACTGTTAAATTGCAATAAAGTAGCTGGGCCTGGTAACATAGGCCTGGAATCCCAGGACTCTAGAAGGCTGAGGCAGGAGTATTGCAAGTTTGAATCCAGCCTGGCAGGACAACTTAATGAGACCCTGTCTCAAAAACAAAAAATAAACATGGGCTGGGGGTGTAGCTCAGTGTGAAGGTCCTGGGCCCAATCCTGAGCAACACACACACACACACACACCCAATAAAATGAGGAATCAGTTTTTTTTTTCCCTTTACCAGGGGATCCCTTTATGGGATATACGGATGGAGTAAAGTCTTGGTGAAACATTTCCTTATTTACTATCTCTTGTGCCACTGTGAAGTGGCTGCATTGTAAGACCCTCCTGCAGAAGGACCTGGTTGTGCGGTTCAGCATTGTCCGTGCTTCCTCCCATGGCTTATTCCTCTGCCCTCTTTGACCCCAGCCAACTAAGGGCCTCTCTTCTGAGTTTGCATTCTAGAGGCGAGGATGCCTCTGGCGTAGACTGGACTTGTTTGGAAGCCTGGTTTTGACCTTGGCTCTTAGAATCAAGGCTTAGAGGTGAGACTCTATTAAGCTGACTGAGTTTCAATCTCAGCTTCTCTATATCCTATACAATATTAGGCAATTTACTTATACTGTGTGCATCGGTGTCTTCATCTGTACCATAGGGATAATAATAGTGTATACTTCATACACTGTGGGTGAAAGAAGTGAAGGAAAAGTATTTAGCGCCCCAGCGTGTGGTTCTACATTGCAGTGAATGACGGTGATGATGACGATATTAGCCAAAGCAGTGATGTGTGACTCTGGGACTCTCTGGGCTGGCTCCTTGGTGTCCTGCACAGACTCTGTAGAAGGAGGGAATGGCTGACGCACACTCTGCTGAGGAGACACCACCAGGCAAATCCAGAACTCTCGTTTCAGACCTTTGGCTCACTTGGACTTTGTGACGGGAAACTTGCCTTGGCAAAGAGGAAGGAGTAATGAAGGACCATGTGAAGGGAACCACAGTGGGAGCAAACTTGGAAGGGTGTTGTCCAAGGGGCTGGGGGAGCTCAGGCTTTCTAACAACTTTTCTTTTGCATTAAAACCCAGATGTGCTCATTATGTGTTAGTCTTAGCTAATTATTATAGCAGGTCCCCAAGGATGTAGCTGGGCGTGATTGGCTCTCTTCAGACTTTTCTTGAATCACACAGGCCCTGTACTGGTTTGAGTTCCCCCAAAGTCCTGAGCCATGATTGGGAGGAGGCTCTGGAAGGGGCTGGGAAGGAAGGAAGCCTTAGCTGGTGGCAGGTTATTGCTGTGGATGACTGGCTTGGTCCCACTGGGGGTGCTCCAGTTGACCTGTGAGAGTACTGAACTATTTTTTCTCCTCCTCCTCCTCCTCCTCCTCCTTCTCCTCCTCCTCCTCCCCCTCCATCTTATTATTTTGTGGTACTGGGGATTGAATCCAGAGCCTCTGCACTGAGGTATATCTCCCTTTCCAACCACCTCTGTCTCTCTATATCTATGTATGTATGTTTATATATTTATATCTATCTGTCTGTCTGTCTGTCTGTCCATCTCTGTATTTTAAGACAGGGTCTTACTAAGCTGCTGAGTTGCCCAGGCTAGGCTCAAATTTGTGATTCTCCTGACTCAGCCTCCCAGAATATTGAGATTACAGACATGCAGTTGAGCCATTTGTTCTCTTACCCACTGATTCTCCTGTCATTTGTTGAAGCCTTTGGAAGTGGAGGCATCTACTGCCTGATGCTTTTGTTTGCCATTTGTGGTCTCATTGGGTTCTTGCAGCCAGAAGGAGCTGTTGGGCACAGATGGGCAGGTGCTGGGAAGTGGCAAACATAGGGGCCAGCCAAGCTTGTAATCCCAGCACTCTGGGAGGCTGAGGCAAGAAGATTGCAAATTTGGGTTCATCCTGGGCAACATAGTAACTTAGTGAGATCCTGTCTCAAAAAAAAAAAAAACTGGGGATGTAGCTTGGTGTGAAGACCCTTGACTTGATCCCCCGTACCCCCCCCCCACCCCCCACAAAATATGGCCCAGAGGAGCCCTTGGGGCATGGGGATGGGGCATTGACAGGGACAGGGCTTTGAGCTGGGCTGTCTTCCTATCCTGGAATAAAATGAATTAGTGTAATTTTACAAAGTGTGTCCTCTGTCTGTTGTTGACTGTTGACTACACAGAAAAGAGACAGTCAGGTTCTCTGTTCTGTGCAACACCTGCGCTATAGGGCTCATTTGGCAAACATTTATATGAACTTGCTCTGATGAGTTTCTAAGATCACTTTACTAAATGTCTTGAGTGAAGAAACCCAGTCCTCCTGGTTGGGTGTAGCCTTGGGAATAGAGAGGTGAGGGAGGGCGGGAGGAGGGGCTGGAGGAAGAAGTTGGGACCATGCAAGTGGGTGGGGTCCCTGGAATGAGGGGAGCTTCAGCTTGGGTCTCTGGATGATTGGGTATAGCTCTCAGAGAGGCCTCTCCTTTTGTCTTAGTTACTTTCTTGTTGCTGGGATACAATGCCCAGCACCTACAACTTAAGGGAGGATAGGTTTATTTTAGCTCACAGTTTCAGGAGGTCTCAGCCTATTGGTAGGTGACTGGCAGTGGTGGGAGAGGTCTGGCCGAGGTCTAGCCAGAGAGAAGCTGTTCACAGCATCACAGCAGGAAGCATAGTGAATGAAGGGTGGAGCTATCATGGGAATTATCTTTCCCAGCTCAAGTTCCAGTGACCTGCCCCTTCCAACCAGGCCCCACCTCTTAATAGCGCAGGAAGACAGTGGCTCAGCCCTCATGATTGAACTCTGTTCCAAACAGAAGGCTTTTGGGGGACATTCCAGAACCAAATCATAGCAGCTTGCCGCCTGCTGTGTGAAGATTGGGACAGGCCAGCACTCCTGCCATCACCGTGAGGCTCAAATGGCCTAGAGGCTGCAGTTCCCCTCCACTACATCCTCTAGCTGTCATGGTCAAGTGGCCAGACTCCAGATCCAGGGAGCATGAGGTGCTCAGAGATGCATCTTGTAACTGTAGCTGTGGAAAGGACCCCGGCTTTCTACATGCTTGTAGGCAAAATTTGGAGCATCAGCATTGGGGAGTCTGGCTTGGAAAAGAGAGGCAGAATCTGTGGTGTGATGTATGGGCCTGAAGTCAGAAGTCTTGGGTGGAATCTCCTCTGTGTGTTATGACTTGTGATCTTGGGCAAGTTCAACCTTGATGTCTTCCTGTGGAGAACTTATGAGGCTGTTGGGAAGATTAGATAATTGTATATGTGCTTTTATGAAGCACACACACACAAACACACACACACACACACACACACACACACACACACACACACACATATGTACTTTCTGCAAATGGAATACTTATTTTATTATTATTATTATTATTATTATTATTATTATTATTATACTGGGAATCAGAACTAGGGCCTTTCCACTGAGCTGCATTCCCAGCCTTTTAAATTTTAAAAAAATTTTTATTTTTGTGACAGGGTTTCACTAAATTGCTAAGTTGCCTATGCTGGACTTGAACTTACCATCTTCCTGCCTCAGACTCCCAGAGTACTGAGGTTATAGATGTGTGCCACCATGCCTGGCTAATGGTGAAATATTTTAAATGTTTACATTCAGTGAAATACTTTTCATAAAGTAATGCAGTATAATCATTTTACTCACAAGATAATTGCAGGTTTCATAAAATGTTAATTCAGAGTATAGGTTTTAGGATACAAGTTTTTAAATTTAGTTTTATTTTTATTAATCCATTTTAATTAAAGTAAAACAGTGCTAGAAAAATACAGCTGAAAGAAAAAAGAAAAAAAAAATCGCTCTCCCCTGCCTCTTATTCTGAGGCCAGTGTTTTGGAGGGGTCACTTGTTTTTACATATTTAAAAATGACGTGCTTATTCTGCTACCTCTTGGACAGCCTCAGGTATTGTGTATTCACACTCTGATCTGGTTAGTCAGAGCTACACTCCATACTTAGCCTTCTGTTTTTTCCAGAGTAACCACATTCCCAGCATTTGGTTAAATCCCTTGCCAGTAGTTACATTATTATGACTATGTAAATAACATTTACTTCTGAGCCAAATTGTGAATGATACTGTTTACTTCTTACACATCATTTTGTTTTTGGAGAGGTGAAAATTTTTCCTTAGTTTTTAATGTACTGTTTCAGTTGCTTTCCTGCCACTGAGACATAATACCTGGCACCCAATGTTTGAAGGACAAGGAGCTTATTTAAGCTTAAAGTTTTAGGAGTCTTGGTTCCTGAGTCGTCTACGGACTCCAGTGGTGAAAGGGCACAGCAGAAGAGAGCTGTTGTCTCCGTCACTTTCTCATTGCTGGGATGGAATATCTGACATCTTCAACTTTAGGGAGGAAAGACTTATTTTAGCTCGCAGTTTTAGAAGGTCACAGGCCATTCGTGGGTGGGTGGCTGGAAATGGTGGAACCACATGGTGGGGATGGAGCCAGAAACAGAGCTCCTCACAGCATGTAGAACAGAACCAACTCTGGGAGGAAGGGTGGAGCCAGCACACACCCTTCCAGGTCAAGTGCCAAGCATCTGCCCCTTCCGGCCAGGTCCCACCTCCCAGTGGTACACAATATCTATAGGTACATGATACTTGAGGGGTATTCCAGGCCCAAACCACAACAGCTGTCCAAGATAGGGTGGCCAGACAGCAGAGAATGGTAGAGCTGGAACAAGAATGTACCTGTCCATGTCATTTGCTTAGTGGTCCAACCCTTTAACCAGGCTCCTCCTGCTAAGAGCCCATGAGATCATCAGAGGAAGAATCCACAAATGAATATACTACCCCCTAATCTGATCACCTTCCAAACACATGAGACTTTTGGGGGACACTTAAAGTTCATTAATAAACTATGATATGTTTTCTGCTAAAATTTTCCAAAGATCCTAGTAGATCTGTAAAATTCTTGTCAATGTCATTCTTCCAATTTCAGGACATATCAAGTAATCTGTAGGCTCCGTTTCCCACTCATGGAGCCTTTTTTCCTTCTTGCTTCACTTGGTTTCTCTTAAAGCTCTTGTAATTGGTCTCCATTGATCATCACCCTAGGGAGATCCCTGTGCTCTGAGCCAGGCTATTGTTTCATTTCATTGTTCTTTGTTTACACCCGCTGTCTTCTGTAGCACAGATTAGAGTAGCCTTTTGAAAGTGGGTGAGCATTTCTTGAGTTCTTGTATGAAAATGTTACTCTTCTTTTGGTCTTGGGTGGTAGTTTGGAAAGAGATTGAAATGACTTCTGTCAATTCTGAAAGCACGACTCAGTGGTTTTCTGGGTGATGACACATGTGACTCTTAGCTTCTTTGTCTGAGACCCACTTATCCTCCTGGCGACCTGAGCACCGTCCAGTCCTGGCCTTTCTGTCCTGGGCTCTGGCCTTTCCCTTCTCTTCACCCCTTTCACCTTCCTGAGGTCATAGTGTCCCTTACTTCCTTTAGCCAGGCACCCTCCTCTGCCCTCTCTTCCCAAAGACGTGTTAAAATCTTACATCCGTTGAGGTTTCCTTTCCTGTTTTTTTTTCTTTGTGAGAGTGCAGACTGTCGTTTTTCCTTAATTATTTTTTCCCTTTCACTGGTGGAGTTCATGTGGAGAGAAGAGTAGAGTTATTTGGTTTGCTCTGTCCAACTAGAAATTTGTTATTATTAGAAATAAATGAGTATAGCATAGACATTTTCCTGGAAAACTGGAACATAATATATTCAAGGTCTTTCACTGAATAAGTAAATAAGACATGCTGGGTTAAGAAAAGAGAGAGAGACAGAACAGAGGGATGAAAAAAAGGAAGGCTGTAGGAAGAGGGTCTGTAGGAAAGATAGGCCTCAGAGAGAAGCACGTGTGTGTGTGTGTGTGTGTGTGTGTGTGTGTGTGTGTTTGATGTGTGTAGTATGTGTGTGTTTTGTGTGTGTGTGTATGCCTGTGGTGTGGGGTATATGTGTGTGTTTGGTGTATATAGTGTATGTGTGTGTTTGGTGTGTGTGCCTTGCACATGCTAGGCAAGCACTCCTCTGAATTACCTCTTACCTCTAATGGTGAACTTTGTAGAGATGTATTCCAAAAAAAAAAAAAAATCATTGAAACCCAGGCTGTAGATAAGGGAATTTCTATTGATAATGGATTTATCAATAGGCCATTATCTTAGGATCTTTTAAAAGGGATGTGACTTACAAATGTTTTGACATTTATGCTGTTTTGTGCCAGAGGGTCCTAAGAACACAGGTTATAAAACAAAGGACACTG
Source organism: Ctenodactylus gundi (assembly GCA_004027205.1). Classification (NCBI taxonomy): domain Eukaryota; kingdom Metazoa; phylum Chordata; class Mammalia; order Rodentia; family Ctenodactylidae; genus Ctenodactylus; species Ctenodactylus gundi. The sequence continues at coordinate 467,586 of PVKB01000562.1, forward strand.
GTTTTGCAAAACAAGTTCTATCTTGTGGTAGTGGGCTGACTCCCATTTGTTGGAGGATCACTACCAGCATCACGGAAGATGAACTGCTGGGTCCGGCGACATGTGGTTGAATGGTGGAGACTGTGGATTCAACTCGAAACATGATTACATGAGTGCAATCCGTCATGATGGAAGGGAGGAAATTATGGATGAAGGCTTTTTCCTTTTTCATCTTGTCCGTTATTTTCTTTTTTCTTTGCCTCTTTTCTTCTTTGTAAATCTGAAGACTCTGAAAAAGACAGCCGGAATAGCATGTTTGTTTGTGCTACAGAGATAACCATTACTGCGCATTTGCTTTTATGGACAAATACCTTATTCCTTTCCTGTTTGCAGGTGGATCAAGGAAGCTGGAGAGAAAAAAGATAATCTAAACTGTGGAAATTCTAACTTTGGTCAGGCGGCAGCCTCTATCTGAATTTAGGTCCGGTTTCAGACTCTAATTTCCAACATTCTCCTGTTAAACCCTTCTTATTCTCTGGTAATTTTTCTTATTATTGCCTCCTTGTCTTGGCGCTCTTCTGCACGTACAGAATGTTTGCCCTTTTTGCCTTCCCCTCCTGTTTTCTCTCTTGTGACGCTCTATCAGGGATGCACAGAAACAGACTTATGTCTAAGTTGTGGAGAGAGAGAGTTTTAGAATCAGGAAAGGTCAGGAAGGCATCCCTGAGCTGTAATGGGTGGGCTGTTCAGGTTGCTCCCATCTTCCTTCCATTATGATCAGCGCTGGACCAATCATTCAGTTAATTCAAAGGCTCCCCAAGGAAGACACTGCTGTCTGCATCTTTCAGTAGTTGATGGAGGAGACAGCAGGAGCAGCAGAGGGTCCTCCTGTCACCGCTCCTGTTGCATCAGCCCTGGGCTCCTGGAGTCCATGGCAAGTGTTGGTGCCGTGCAGAGGAGAGGGCAGCAGACTGCCCTGCTGGGCCTCAGCTCCCTTCACTGTGTGATGGGAGAAGCTAAAGGTGCTGCTGTCTGAACCTGCCCTAGACCAGGAAGCTAGAGGCAGACACTGGGAGTTTGCATTGTTTACCTCTTGTTTAGAGGATAGTAAACCTTCAGTTATTAAAAATTTGAGACAAATAAGCTTCTTTCCCATTGGACACTGATAACGTAAAATGGATATCAAGAACATTAAGAAGCAACGAGTGTTCATTTTCTCTCCTCATTAAAACAAAAATACCCCCTTATGTACTGTAAGCTTCAGGAGGGCAGAACTCTTGTTTAAGTTACTCTGATGGTCTCTTCAGATCTGTCCACGGTACTGAAAGCAAAAACTGGTCATATTGTATTAGATTTGTTGCTTTCCTAGCACAGTGCCGGAAAACAATAAATATTTGTTGAATTGAATACCTAACGTAGGGCATTCCAAGTTTTGTGAATGTTTGGGATTGCAGCATAAGCAAGCTGAGATATGAGTATTTTATTTTTATGAAGGGGAAAAATACCACATGAAATTAAAATCTTTCAAAGAAGATCACAAAAGTGTTTTCTTTCTCATCACTTTCCCTTTCGCTAGAATTTCAAGTCTCTTTGTCTTACTAAACAGAATCAAAAGAGAAAACTATAAAGAGAAAGCTGCCGGTATTTTTGAGACCATCTACTCCCTCCCCCCATTCTTCTTCTTCTTCTTTTTTTTTTCTTCTGTCCTACTTGTACTTTTGTTTCTTGGAAGTTAACCAAGGATAAAAGAACTATCTGAGGCCCCCTGTCTAGATGTTAATTAGTTGTTTCTTGTTCATGGAACTTAAGAAATACTTCTGAGAGAATGTCTGTGTTTGATTTGGAAGATAATCTCTCTTCTACCTCAAACCTAGTTCTAATAGTTTATACTCTCAGGTGTCTCCAATTAGCTCAAGAGGTGTTAAGATATTTTTAAAAATTCTCAAGGCAAAATTGATCTTAATTTGCCTCGGTTTAGTATAAGCTATGCCATACATTGCTCAGGAGAAAGAAGGTTGATATAAAATCTGGCAAACAATAGAATAACAACAAGGAAAAGAAAGAAACAACTCAGATTTCTCACTGCTTGCAAAGAGGCAAAGTCCAGTGCCACAAGTCATTTGAAAATTACTGGAAAATGAAGTTGCTGCTTTAATTACAGTTGGCATTTGCAGCTTTCCAGGGGAAGGAAGTCAGTTTGCTAGAAAATTTCTTTCGGCAATAGAAGCTCAGGAGGTTAGTGAGAATGAACCAAAGATAAAGTTGCACTTACCTGTTAAATCCTGGCTCTGACATGTCTCTCAGACCCTGAAGTCGTGTTGTCTTTTGTCGGTTAGGATACAGTATTGAGGCACCTGCTGGGTTCCAAGAGATCTGTTTCCTAATGGGCTTTGGGCTAGTTAGCAATGTCAGGAGAGGGCTGGATTGTGTAGAATGAGTGACAGATCATCAGTGTGCGGTAGTTCAGAGATAGGAGAAGCGGGCGTGGAGTCGTGTGGAGAAAGGTGTTATGAGGGAGAGGTACATATCAGGTGGGACATCTAACTTGCAGCTGGTGGCAAAAACCGGGAGGAAGGTCCTAAGCTGAGGAATCGCGTGGGCCGAAGCAGGAGGACAGTGGGTGTTGACACGCAGTGGGTCAAGGCTGGGAACAGGGTGCTGGTAGGGGACCAGTGAGAGTTGAGGCAGGTGAGGTGGTATGAAAAGCTTTACATTGGGTGTTAAGATCTTGGTACCTTTTATCAGTAGTTTTCTTATTTGTTTTTTTAGCCTTAGAATTCTTCCTTAAAAAGTTTTTTTTTTTTTTTTCAGTAATGGAGCTTGAACTGAGGGCCTTCAGTGAGCTACATTCTCAGACTTCTTTTTAACTGTTTATTTGTAAGACAGGGCCTTGGTAAGTCACTAAGTTGCCCAGGCTGAACCAGAGCCCATGATCCTCCTGTCTCAGCTACTCAGCATGCTGCAATTCCAGTTTTGTCCCACTGTGCCTAACTTTAAAGTAGAATCTTACATGCCAAGCTGTTGCATAAAAAGGCAGACGTGGGGGTGCTATCAGGCTCTGCAGTGTTGCCCCTTGGTTCCATATTTCTCTTGCTCTGCACCTTGTTCTGAGATTAAATGGAAGAACATTGGGAAATTATTGCCACAGCCATGGGCTGCAACATGGGTGGCAGGAAGGAAAGTGCCGTGTCCTGGAAGATGGCTACACAATTGTTCATTTTAAAATTCAGTTTTATGTTGCCTTCTATTTATAATCACAGGTATTTGATGGAAACCAGCATCCTAAATTGGGTTGGTCTTTGGCCTAAATATCCAAAAACATAACACGGTTAGATGGAATCTTTATCCAGAAAAGCACTGGGAGAATTTTGAGATTGGAGCCCCCTGTCTTTCCAAGTGGCTGTGTTCTGAGAAGGTGACCTTGTCTCTTCTCTAATATCTCCCAGAGTGTACATAGGGGACTGGCCAAGATTTATGATGCCCAAAAAGTAGGAAATGTGGAGGTGTTTGGACCAAGCACACTTATGTCAGATTTATCTCTGTCAGGCCGAGCTTCACAGGCCGTCACTGTGAGAACAGGGGCAAGTTTGCAAGTGGGAGGAGTGGCTACTGACTACCAGCCAGTCTTGAGGTTCCTCTTTGGACACAGGGGTCACAAAAGCAGGCACAGAGGAGCATCTCCATACTTTGGACCTCTGGTTCACCTATGCCCTTTCTCCAACTGAGCATCTAATTCTTATTATTATTCTAAACTTAGCTTGGAAAGACTTTTATTTTCTTAAAGAGTGAAGTAAGTCAGAAGCAGAAGGTGAAAAACATCGAAAGGTCTCTCTGATATGAGAGACCCAGATCACAACTCCTTTGGAACTTAAGACGAAAGACAACGTGAAAGAGGGGGGATAGGGTGGGAGAGGAGGGAGTGTGGGGTGGGTAGGGGGAGGGACGAAAGAAGAGTGGGAAAGCCTTTGTCACCTTGACAAGATACGAATGTGCACAAAATATCCAACCTCATTGTAAACCTTGAATTTTGCATGTGTACGTATCAATGAAATGTGGGGGAAAGAAAAAGAGTATTCGGTGAATCTTCACTCACCTGTGAAACCATTTTCTCAGACCAGAGTGGATGACTGGTTGTTTTTTAGTTCTTGAAATGTATTAGTTGCCTGGGTGATCTCCCTATATAGTGAATATTTAGTGAATTTTTACTCATATATGTAGATGTAGCTGCAGATATGTTGATATAGATCTATATATGGGTATAGATCTATATATATAGATACATGTATTCTCACATACACACTCTTGTAGTGGCTTGAATGCTCCAAAAGTTGTATGTAACTTTCAAAGTTAGATCCAGGTCCTAATCTGTGGAACCTGTGACTCTGACTTTATTAAGAAAAACAGTTTTTGCAGATATAATTATGCATCTTGGGTTGAGGTGGTTCTGGATGCAGAGGGAGCTCTTCCTGAAAACAATGGCAGGTGTTCCTAGAAGAGACGAAGAGGACACAGTGGTACAGAGGCACGGAGAGGAAGTCCACGTGGCAGGTGTGCGGGGAGGCTGAGGGCTGCTGGCGAGTCAGCTGTCAGAGATGCATGGAGCGTCCTCTGTGGGCCCCAAGAGGAGCCCACGCTGCAGTCACCTTGACTTTGGTGTCTGGCTCCTAGAACTCTGAAAGAATAAGCTTCTGTGTTCTAAGACAGGTGATTTGTAGTCGTTTGCACTGACTCTCCCTAGGGAACTAAAGTGACAGTCATGGACAGAATTTCCTGTCCCCTCGTGGCTAAGTCCAATCAGCCACCTAGAGTATTTGTTTTTGTTTCTGTAGGGATTTAATTTTTCTTCTCTGAGTTTTTTTTGAACTCGCTAAGTTAGAATTTCATGATTTGAGTTTAATTCCTCATATGCATTTTTATCTGTCAGTGCCTGCGGGCCCTGAGTGTGTCCAGGGTGAGTCAGGGAGATCAGCAAAGCCACTCTGCTTCTGCTAAAGGCCATGACAGTTCTAGTTTGCCAGCTATTGCTTCCCTTTACTGATAGGATGATTGTTCAATTTGGACACTTCCCAGAGCAGAAGAGTGTGCTGGTGTATTTATAATGGATGTTTACTGGGACTGTTACCGTTGAGTGGGAGCATTGTCTGGTCACCCTTCTTATTGGTCATATCTTGATCCTACATACTAGTCCCTTTGGGCCTTCTTTCTGGTCTTGTCTATCTGAAAGTCAGAAGTAATTACCTGCGTGGTCTTAGGAGGATCAAGGCCCATGGCAGTGCTCAGAGTTGTTGGCTTCCAGGTCTTTTTCATTTTGCTTTTTGTCTCTTGCCAGAGGGTTGTTTGTTTTTAGCTGAGGAATCATCAGTCTTGTTTGGTTTTTAGACTTCTTTGGCATCAAAATTGCCCACAGATACCATGGCCATCTCAGTCCTCATATCTGCCACTCAGCTTTCTTTCTTCTCTCTCTCTCTCTTTCATTCATTTTTTTGTTCTTCCATTCTTCTGTTTTTTTTTTTTTTCAAAGACTGAAAGTTGAATCTAGAGCCTTTCTGCTGAACTACATCCCCAGTCCATTTTAAAAATTTCAATATTTTGAAACAGGGTCTCACTAAGTTGGTAAATTGCTAAGGCTGGGCTTAAACACAGTCCTCCTGCTTCAGCCTCCCAGAGTGCTGGGATGACAGGCCTGTACAACTGCACCCAGCTCAGCATTGTAAAAATGCTTCTGTAAAAGAAACAAGAAGGTCAAGGTAGTTTTGCTGTAGCACTATTAACAAGTTTCCTCGGAAAAGCAAAAGCTAAAACATGTACAACAAATTATTGATTTATGCCAGATAGAGAAACAAAGAGTTTGCTATGTTAATACCACAGAGGGTTAACGCTGGTGCTGTTTGCAGAGTGCCATCTCAGCAGGCCGAGAGGAGGGTGGGGAGACGCTCTGGGGTCAGGCATTGTCTCTTGGGTCCCCCCATCCCTGCTACTGCTGAGACAATAGGGTCTCATCTGTTGGCTGCTGTTTCGTGGGGAGGGAGCTGGGCCACACTCTCTGAAATTAACCTAGATTCCTTTGCTGTTGTCACAAACAAGAAGCCTTCCAGGAGGATGTTTGCCATCCCCTCCAGTGACCGAGAAATGTCAATTGCAATTAAACCCCAGGATCTGAGATGTATTAACCATATTGCTCCTCAGGAGAAAAGAATGACTGTGCATACGTTTCTGTTACTCAATTAGAACTGGAGTCTAGGTCTGTCCTGTAGAACTCAGTGAACTCCTGCAGGACCCTGTGGCCACATTTAGAGAAGCTGCCACCAGTCGCCTGAGGTAGTGGGTTATATGGCTGACTGCCCATTTCAGGGATGCCTGTAGGGTAGGGACTGTGTTGTCATGTTTGGTCACATGTCCGGGGCACTTGGCCTGATCCTGGCAGCTGGGAGATACTCAGGAAGTGTGTGTCGAATGAATGAGCTATTTGTGACAGTGGAGTCCAGCTCTTCCATCACTGTTGCCATCAGGGCCAAAAGTATCTGAGATCGTCTGTAAAAAATATTCGTATTTTCCAGTGTACTTCTTTATTTTTCTTAGTTGCTTTTTCCTTCCTTCCCTCCTTCCTTTTTTTTTTTTTTAAATATAAGACACATCAGAGGTACAGGCCTATAGTCTTAGCACTGTGGAAGGCTAAAGCAGAAGGATCTCAAGTTTGAGCCTGGCTTAGGCAACTTAGACCCTAAAATCAAGATAAAAAATAAAAGGGGTATCCCATTGTGAAGACACACATGCACACACAGAGAGATGCATTCAATAAAGATTTCAGTTCTGTAGCGAACTGCTTGATTAAACCTTTACATGTGTATACCCAAGTCACCAACACTCAGATCAAGATAAAATACATTTTGAACTCCCAGGTGCTTTCCTCTTCCCGGACAGCATCTTTTGCTGAACATAGCTGTTCTTCTCACTCTCATTACCACAGGTTGTGGTTTCCTGTTCTTGAACTTCATATACATGAAATTACATACTATGTGGTTTTTTAATGTTTGACTTCTCTCACTCAGTAGTATGTCTGTGAGATTCACCCGTGTAGTTAATTGCTGTGTCTCAGCAGTCGGTTATCTTTATTGCAGGGAGGGATTCTGTTATATGAATATCCCGTGATTTATTTATCCCATCTACTCTTTGGGTAGTTTCCAGGCTAGGCTGTTATGAATGAAGCTGTTATGAATGTTTTCTTGTTCATATCTTTAATTGCACATATATTTTCAAAGTTCATGTTTCTCTTCTAGGAGGGGAGGGAGAGGAGAGTAGTAGCAATAACAACCCCACACACAAGGCTTGTGGAATGCTTACTGCCTGTTAGGAATTATAGTCAGCTATTAGCTGAGTGCTCTGTAGCTGGAGCGTGTGCGTGCTTTCTACTGTGGCACCAGTGGGCCTCCTCGCTTCTTACCTTAATTAGAGGAAACTTAAAAGCAAGATGACCTTTTCAGAACAAATCGAGTGCATGATGATCCGATGTCTGAAACAATCAAAATTTAACTTACATTCTGCCCTCTCCCCCTGCTGCTCTTTCATCTCCCACTAAAATAGGAGCTTGTCAGATTTGGGGCTGAATCCCCGGCACCCGGGGCTATGCATAGTCCTCCTCATCGGCCCTCATGGTTCCATAATACTGTGAATGTTTAGATTTTGAAAATTAGTGCAGCAAAACCCACATTGCCCTGAATATTCCTCAGAACACTCCACTTGTCACTGAACACACTTTCTCCATCATATTTTTCTACTCTCTGAAGCAACTTATTGACCTAAAACGCCACAAGTAGCCACCAGTACATTGTCGTAGTCACTTTTTTGCTGTTGAGTGCTCACAACTTCAGGCAGGAGGGGTTTGTTTTTAGCTCACAGTTTTTGGAGGTCTCACTTTATTCATGAGCAGCTGCCAGTGGTGGGATGGGTATGGTAGGGAGCAACTGCTCAGGGTACCACAAGAGAAAGAATCAGAGCTTGGAAGAAGCTGGGGAGAGTATATCCTTTCTATTAAGTAGCTTATTATTTAAAAAAAAAAACATTGAGTCTTCATTGATGTATAATCACATATCCAGATCTTAACTGTTCTGTGAGATGTGTGCTGACAGTTGGGTGTAGCCCTCACCCCAAAACAAGGAGCAGAATGTTTCTATTGCCCAGTGTATTCCCTCATCAGTTTTCCACCTTTTCCCACCCCAAGCCACCATGGATCTGATTTCTTCCACAGTAAGTTAATTTTTGCCTGCTCTTGGTCTGGATATAAATCCTATTTGGTGATTGGATTCTTTTGCTGATAGTGTTGGAGATTCCTTTTGTGTATTTTATTGCTAAGTGATATTTCATTGCATGGATAGTTCACAATTTGTATATCTAAATAAGCATTGTTGATACCCATTTGGGTCGTTTCAGTTTTTGGCTAATTTGAATACAATTGTTATGAACTTTATTCATTTATTTTGATACAGGATCTGGCCGTGTTGCTCATGCTGGCCCCAATATCCTGATCTCAAGGGATCCTCCTACCTTCGCCTTCTTGATGGTTGGGCTTATAGGAGTGTGCCACCATGTCTGGCATTGTTATGATCATTTTTAGTCAAGGCTTTTCGTTGACATAGATTTTTGTTTCTCTTGGATAAATACCTGGGGATGAGATTCTCTGATGAGCATATGTTTAACATTATAAGCAACTGGAGGTTCTCAAAAGTGGTTGAACTACTTTCCACTCCCAACTGTGTATGAAAGTTTTAGTTGCTTCACTTCTCCTAGACATTTGGTCTTGTCATGCATCTCTGTTTTAATGAGCCCCCCAAATTTGTCTTGAGACAATTTAATTCTTTTTTTCCCCTTGCTCACCATAGACCCTGGGCCTCTGCTGAAAGCCCTGGCCCTTCTGTTTGAGTGACAAAGCTGAGGACTTCTTTCTGTCTTCCTATTCTGAATTCTCACTGCATGTTTAATGCTCTCTGCTGGAGGAAGTACAATCCTCCTCTTCTGGGGCTGCCCTAGGCCTAGGTTGGCCTAAGTTTCTATTGGTCCCCTGAGGCCAAACTGCCATTTTCTACTGGAAATTTGGCTTTAATTAAATTTAATAAGTAAATAAGCTCTGGAAGAGTAGGGACATTGTCTGATCTGATCACCATGACCATATATCCTTGGCTTCCAAAGCGGTGCTGGGTTATTGCTAATATTTTAAAATTATCAAAGTAAACAATTTGTACAGTAATCAGTGTGTAGCATTCACTTGTTAGGAGTCTCTAACCTTTATAAAGCTAGTATATTGGTTCTCTCTTCCCATATAGATAAAATACAGTATGGTTTGGTGAGAAGGATACAGAAATAATTAAAGAAACAGAAGTGATAAGAACGGGGACATCGGGGTTACTCTGTGCTTGGTCATCCCTGTGGTGTGACGAAAAGGGGCTGCTAAGTTTCCTCTACAAAATCTCTTTCCCACCATGTTGGCAGAACTCCTAAAATGTAAATTAGTAAAAACTAAACTTGTTCCTTGGCTTTAGGTATTCTTATTTTTGTGAGATTCTTTTTTAAAATTCAAATTTGTAGGAGAAAGCCATATGCATTCGTATAAAGAATAAGCCTCATGGGTAACTGTGCCAGTTTTTGATAAAAATGAAGAAAGAATCCACAGGAAGTGAGAGGCCATCTGAGGTGGGGTCAGCTCATCCACGTGTGGGCCAGTGGAGTGAGTGTCAGCGGGAGCTCAGAGACTCTGAGTGTGGTGTTGGGGGTGGGGGGTGTGGTCAGCGTGGGCACAGTAATGAACTTGGGAAGCAGAAAACAAAAGCATGAAAAAAAATAACGACCTGTTTCAAAATTCATCCAAACTGTTAAAGGTAAAACTTCTCTACATGTAGAGAAGATAGAAGTGGTTACTCACTTTCTTTCATTCCTGAAATCATGAATAAAAGCTAACCTACAAGCTTTCAAGAGGGCTTTGTTCTCATAGATACAGCAAAATATGAAAGCCCAAGTTATCTCTCAGACATAATGTTCAGGGAGGTGTTCGGAACCCTGTCTAGATGGTTTGTGTTTTCCCCTTTTCCGCTCACCATTATCACGCAGTCAGTTCGAATTCCACCAGTGTGTGAAGATCCGTTTGGTTCCGTCTTCCGCTTCACCTTTTCAGTCTGCATAATGGTTCCTAGCCTTGCTCAGCAGCGTTGATGGGAGCTCCCACTTTAATCTCCAGTGTTTCATCCCCTGCCGCTTTTATATAATAATTATAGTAGAATATTCCACAGTCGCACTGCTACATGAGAAGACAGTGCTGAGGAAGCCGGGCTCCTCCATCACGTCCCTTCCTCTTAGACTGAGATCCTTCTCCTCTGGCAGCACCAAGGTGTTGTGGCCCAGCACGTGTACATACCCGAAGCCTTAGTTTATTCCACTTTCCCTTTCTGCCTTCTTTTTATCCCACCCTCCCACCTTATTTCCTTTCTCTTTGCTTCTCATCTGTGGCATTTTGGGCATGCTGAATCTTTTCCGTTCTTCAGATGACAATCTGTTTTCCTGCAAGAGGTGAAGGATGTTGCATGTATTTTTTTCCCCTTGAGCTCTGAGCATGCTGTATCCTCTCCTCACAGAGCCCAAATTTTCAAGTCCAAGCTTTTAATGCTTCGATGAGACTTTCTTAGATTGTTGGTTTATTTTATTTATTTATTTATTTGTGGTACTATGGATTGAACCTGGGCCTTTCCACAGAGCTACATCTCCAGGCCATTTCTAATTTTTTTTTAAATTTCATTTTGAGATGGGGTCTCACTACTTCCCTAAGTTGCCCAGGCTAGGCTCAACCTTGCAGTCCCCCTGCCTCAGTCTCTTTCAGTGCTGGGATTTTGGTCCTGTACCACCAGGCCCACCTTACTCTGTTTAAATTTGACTTCTCTTTCCATTTGTTTACCTTTATCAGTAGACTTTAGTTTTTAAGAACAACTTTAGATTTACAGAAAAATTGTGCAGATGATACACAGAATTCCTTTGTAGCTTCTGCCCTGTTTTTTTTAGTATTAACATCTTACTTTGGCATGGCGCATTTGTTCAGCTAGCAAATCAATACTGATTTATTATTTGTATTAGCTATAGTTGACTCAGATTTCCTTCGTTTTCTTCTGGTGTTCTCTTCTGGTTTGAGGATCCTCTCTAGGATACCATATTACATTTAGCTTTTGTTTTTTCCTTGGGCTCCTCTTGGCTGGATGGCTCCTCAGACTTCCCTTGTTTTTGATGACCTTGACAGTTGTCTTAGTTATTTTCTCATTGCTGGGACAAAACCCCCAACATCCAAGAGTTAAGAGAGGAGAGATTTATTTTAGGTCACAGTTTCAGAAAGTCTCAGTCTATTACGGGCAGCCAGCGATGGCAGAAGGTTTAGCTGGAGCAGGGCTGTTCATGGCATGTCAGACAGGAAGCCAAGTGAGGGAAGAAGGGTGGAGATAGCGTATATCCTTCCAGGTCCTGCCCCAGTAATCCACCCTTTCCAGGTCAGGCCCAGTGTTGCACCCCCTCCAAGTCAAGCCTCAGTGTTCTGCCCCTTCTGACCAGACCTCATCTCTTAGCAGCACATGGTTTCATAGGTACTCCACAATGGCCAAATACGTGAGGCTTTGGGGGACATTTCAGATACAAATCATAACATTCCATCTCTGGCCACCAAGAGACTCATGTTCACCTTCTTGTACAAAATGCACTTAATTCATCTCTAGGGGTTGTCCAGTTCTTAACAGGAGGTCACTGTTCACGGTCAGCTGGCAGTGGTGTAGGGGTCTGGTGGAGAATAGCTGCTCTTGGCATGGGAAGAGGAAGGATCAGGGCACTGAGGTGAAGCTGGGGCAAGAGTACACTCTTCCCAGAAGCCACACCCTCAGTGATTCACCCCCTTGCAGCCATGCCCCAGCTCCAAACAGCATTGAAATTCATAGACGTCCACAATATCCAAAATACGAGGCTTTCGGTGGTTATTTCGGATCCAGACCATCCTCTTTTAGAATGGTGAAGCTGCATAAATTGCTTGGAACTTTCCTGCATGAGGAATTTATTTCTTCTCCATTTACTAATATATATGATTATTCAGATTATTATGAACTCATGCATCTTTATTGTATATTTTGGGTTGTAATCCAGTATGATTTTGCTTTGTTGCTTCAGCTGTCACAACTTAGGCCATGGTGAACTCCTTGAGTTGGTTCCTGTGATCCCTTGACTTTGTCCCATTTGTGTGTATGTTTAGAATCCAGACTAACCGTCACACTTTCTTATTTCCTGTCTGTGTCTCCACCCATATTGTCAGCTCCATGAGCTCAGATGTGATGCCTAACAGAGTTAGTACCCAAAAACCATTAATTGAGAAAAAAGTGAATGAGTACTGGAAAGGAAGGAGGACTTCCACTAAAGAGCTTGCAGAATTCACTCAGTTGCAGATGAACTGGAGCTTAATGTATGAGCAGTAATTTAAAGTTTAGGTACTTTTATGTGCAGAGTATTAAAGACTAGATTGTTTAAGAGCAGAATATATGAAATTGAGTATTTCCTTCATATATATATGTGTGTGTATATATATATATATATATATATATATATATATATATATATCACACATACAAATTCATTAATTGTGCTGATCTTTACATTCTATTTCTTTAAGCAACTTGTTAATTGGGCTTCATGATTAGCAAAGGAATCTATAAAGTCTAGTGGGTATTGTTCTCATTAGATGAGCTATCTGGATAGTGGAAATTCATTTTTATTTGCTGATAGGATGCACTGTTTTCTTTTGCCAAAAAAAGTCATGGGCATAGAATACAAATGGAGGTATGATAATGTGTGAGTTATTCTTTTCTATATGGAAGGTAACATTTTGAAACAAAGCTAGAGAAGAGATATGGTAAAGCACAGAAGGCTGGGACAGGCCAGGTGAGGCCTCTGGGGTCTAACCCAGGCACTTTGGCACCAGGACGAAGATGAGAAGCTTTGCAGCTTTGGATGGTGAGTATGGGAGTATGTCCGTAGGAGTGCCCTCTGTGTCCCCAGGATACAGAACTCAGAGCCAGACCAGGCCAGGTGGTCTGAGCACTTAAGGTTGAATGTCTTGTCTGCTTGCAGGGAGTAATTTTTAGAAGTCGGCCACCGGGTTTAGGGCTTTCACTTAAGGGCAGGGGCAGATATAGAATCAGGTGGTCTGGGAGACTTGGATACACACTAAGTAGGAGCTCATTGACCAGCTGTGAGTTCAGGGTGGGAACCAGGATGAAGGCTCTGATACCAACAAAGTGAACTCTAGGCTTGATTCCATTTGGGTCCAGGACATCCTAGTGGCTTCCTCTCATCAACCAGGCAGGGTTTTTTGGGTACCCAGTGGAAGAGGTTGGTCACCTGACCTGGACTCTAGGTAGAGAAGATACCAAACCTGAGACTGATGCTGGGGTCTTTGTTTGGCTATTTGCCCTTTGGCTGTGGCATAATTACTTCTCTGAAGGAATTATTTAGGGTCATTGTAGGTTGTATACTGAGTCAGTCAGCAAGACTCCCTGGAGCCTGTGGCTCACAGCTTTGTTCCCAGGACAGAAGAACCAGTGTTTCCCAGTCTCAGTACACCCTCTGCTGCCCGTTGTTCCTTGGGCCATTGGAGTTGCTTCTTGAGGGCAGGTCAAATGAGGACTGTTTACCTTCCCACTCTGGCACTGCAGTCAGGGATTCTGCCCTCCCAAGGGGAGCTCTCTCCTGCCTCAGATTGGCTTTTTCCCCCAGGGCCAGGTCTGGTAGAGTTAACCCTTCCTGTCCCTGTGGGGCATGACTTTCCAGCCTTCTGACACCTGTGCCAGGCAGACCCGGGAATCTCCCTGGGAATTTTTCCTGGAGATTGTATGGTGAAGAAGGACACCTCTTTCCAGAAAGAGGAAAATGGCCTTTGTTTATTTCTTGCCTCACACAGAAGAAACATCTGTCATTGGCAACATTTCTCCAATCAGCTCATTCACCCCTGAGCCCCGCATCTTGCTGGAAGAGCACAAAGTGTCTCCTGGCTGTTCAATTCAGAGGTTCTCAAATGGAAGTGTGGGCAAGCATTTAAATGCAGCACATCTGGGGCCCCGCCCTGGGAGTGTCATTCTGTGTGTCAGAAGCAGCCAGTTTGGGGCTTCCTTGATCCTAATGTAGGGGTTAAGATCTTAAATGCCTTCAAGGGTTGGGGGGAGATTTACTGTAATTATAAGAGCTATTAGAGGTGGAGCTGCTCATCTTGTGGCTATTAAAGCCCCTGCCCAATTACTGTGCTTTTCAAAGTTCTTCACTGACCCAACAATGTACACATCCAAAGGCCATAATTTGCAGCTACTCTTTTAATGCTTCTAGAAAGCATTAGGTTTGAAGAATTGAGGAATAGCTCATTTTGTTGACGCAACACAAGGAAGAAATTATTTTTTAAGTGCACACTGTATGCTAAGCACTGTACTTCACAGTTTACATGGAGTATGTCATTTAATTATCATGCTGAGGGAGTAAATATTTAATTATAATGCCCAGAGAGGGCAAGTAACACGCTGAAGTTTCTACAGCTGGTGAGTAGCAAAGCTAGGACTTGAGTCCAGGTACACATCACTTTAAGGCCTCTTCTGCCCCATGCGTCCTCCTGAAGGGAAGAAGACACTGGACCCCTATGTTCATGTGAGTGCCTTTTGGTCTGGGAGCTGCTCCCTGGGAGGGCCTTGTATTATGAGGTGGCTGAGAATGCAGGCTCTGGAATGTAACGGCCTGGAGAGAAATCCATGTTCCACCAAGTTTTGCAGTGTGATATTGGACCTGTCACTCAACCTTTTTTTTTTTTTCCACTTTGTGGCCCTGGGAATTGAACTCAAGGCCTCTATGATGAGCTATGTCTCCAGTCCTTTTTAAAAATTACTTGAATTTTGAGACAGGGTCTCACTAAGTTCCTAAATTAACCAGGCTGGGCTCATACTTGTGATCCTCATGCCTCAGCCTCCCAGATGTCACCAACATTTTTGTACCTCATTACAACATGCATGCATTGAGGGTAATGGTAGTGTTTACTTATTAATGAGATTGCTATGGAGACTAAAGGAATTAACAAACATACCACACTTGGTGCCTGGTATGTAATGGCACTATCGTTAGCTACTGTTGTTACCATCGCTAAGGATCTTTGGATCCTGCTGTTGAGCACGTGACCCTGGGCCTCAGTGGGGCCGAGGAAGTGTTAGTGAATTTATTCCTGTGAGCTGACTTTTCTATGGTGTCTGTGACTTGGGCTGGGTCTGCCTAGGAGAGTTTCCGAGGAGATCTGGGAAGGCACTTGCAGTTAGATGAGCATCTGCCTGTGTCTTCTGCACTTGTGTTCCGTGGGTGGGCACATCCGTCAGGGATGAGTGTTACGTGCGTTTACATTTTGGAGTGTGCCTTGCTTTTGTTGGGTGTGTCTGGAGGAGAAAGAGTATCTAAGAGCTGGTAGATGCATGTGCGAGAGTCTGTCATGGAGGGAAGGTTTCTATTCTCCGTGAATGCACAGTCAGTCAAACTGAGGTTTTGAAGGGCAGTGAGTGAAGGAAAGGTCTAGCAGGGAGACTAACCTTTCTTCTTCTCTCCCCTGCCTTCCAACAGTGAAGTACATTTGGGGTGGTGGGAGGTGTGGGCTGTGGTGCAGAGGAGGTGAGGCTGGTGGGGAGGCAGACTGAGGAAAGCCATGTAAGCCGTGTTTAGCAACTTGACTTTTATCTCAGAAGAATCTATGAACAGGGGGATGGGGTGAGATATTTAGATTTTAAAAAGAAAAACGGGGACACTTGCCTAGCATGTACAAGGCCCTTGGTTTGCTTCCCCAGCACCACATAAAACTTAGCTCGTTGTGGTTATGGATACTGTAGTCCCAGCACTTGGGAGGCTGAGCCAAGAGGGTTGCTGTGAATTGGAGGCTCTCCTGGGCTACATAGTGAGTTTAGGACCAGCCTGGACTTAAGAGTGAGACCTGGGTCATCCCCGCCAAAAAAGAAAAAAAGAAAAAAAAAAGAAAGGTAAAAGACCCGGTTTCTTAGCACTCTTTGAGGCTGAGTCAAGAGGATCACGAGTTTTAAGCCCAGCTCAAGCAATTTGGCAAGTTAGCAAGACCCTGTCTCAAAATAAAAAAGAAAATGAGGGCTGGGGATATGGGTGCATGCGAAGGCCTTTGGTTCAGTTCTCAGTGATAAAAGAGGAAGAATGAACAGGAGGAGGAGGAGGGAGGGAGGGAAAGCAGGAGAAGGAGAAGAGGGAAGAAACAAGGAAAGAAAAAGAAAAATGCAGCAATAGGGTGAATTTTAAGAGTTCAAGGACAGAGGCCAGGAGACCCCATTGGAAGCTATGGTGGAAATGGAGGCAAAAGATGGAAAGAAGCAATGGAAGCAGGAGATGAGATGATGAGACGAAAGTAGCAGGACTTCGAGATCAGCTGGGTGGGCTGGGCGCAGGAGGGGGCGGTCCTCGGGACCCTTCCACTGGTGCACGCACAGCAGGAGGACTAGGTTGGGCTCAGTGGGAGAGGGGTGGAGCTGAAGATGTGTTGAGTTTGGGGCAGCCATAGGAGTGTAGTAAAGATGTTAAACACCGTGTGGGGTATGCAAGCTCGAATTTTAGAGGAACAGCATCACTTGTAGGTGGTCATTGAAGCCATGGGTAAAGATGAAATTTACCAACGGGATTAGCAGAAGGAGAAAAGGACAGGACAAGACTACTTTTGTATGATTGCCATAACAAATGAATACACACTTAACAGCTTAAAACACCGTGAGGTTATTTTCCTACAGCGTGGGGAGTCAAAAGTCTGAACGGGGTCTTAAGGGTATGAACAGAACTGCACTTTTTTCTGGGGACTCTGGGGTGAGCCATCCCCTGTTCTTTAGAGGCAACCTATACTCCTTGGCCCGTGGCTACATCGCTCTGACCTCTGCTTTGGTCATCGTGTATTCTCTGACTCTGACTCTTCTGTGTCCCTTGTGTCCTGTTTGTGATCAGATTGGGCCCACTCAGATAACTTAGAATCACCATCCAGTGCATATACTTAACTGTGTAAGGCAGGGATGGGGAACATCCAGACCTGTGAAATCACTTGATACAGCCCAGCCCAGGACATGTCACACACATTAGGAATGGGTTAATGAAATGTTTCACCAAATATTGCAGGTTAATTTCTAAGTTGATAATTTTGTATGGCCCATGGGTATTGTCATTAATATCCATATGGCCCTTAGAAAAAAAATATTGTTCACCTCTGGTATAAGTATGTGCATGTTCACAGTTTCCCAGGATTAGAACACAGGCATCTTTAGGGACCATTTTTTTGAGGATGGAAAACAAAACACCAAGGTTAACTAACAATAAAGACTCAGACAAAAGAAGACATGTGAGCAAAGGAGACAGAGAAGTTATAGAAGAGCAAAAACCAGAACACCGTGGCCTTGAGGTTGGAGATGGCCTTGGGTGAGAGGAGATGGCCAAGAATTTTAAGAAGGACTGATTGCTCTTGTCAAATACAGTCAGTTCTGCAGGATAAAGATCAAAAAAATGCCCAAATGGTCAAGAAGCAGTTCATTCATTTGACAAGTATTTATTGAGCATTTACCTTGTGCCAGGCTCTATTTTGGGTTTAAGGAAAAGAGCAGAGACAGACGCAGTCCCAGCTGACATTCTTATCAGGGAAGATAGGCAATAAATCAACAAGTAAAAAACAGATCACGTAATTCTAGATGATGCTTTGTAAGGTATCAAATTAGGAAAAATGTGAAAGAGAAGGACTGGGATGATCTCAGAGGAGGTCACAGTTAGGCCTGTATCTGAGTGACCTGAAGAGTGTCCTTGGAATCCTGGAGATGATGTGCTAAGAAGCAGTTAGAGAACAGACTCTCCCCTTGGTAGTTCGGCTTTTTGGGGACATAAAGGAACTTAGTGTGGCTGCACCATGAGGGAGGAGAGCTAGGAGGGTGAATCTGGGAAAGGCTTTGAATGCCAGGTAAGGAATTAGATTTTTGTTCTGAGATTGTGTAGGGGACCAAGAGTGAAAGAGAGAGATAAGGAAAGAAGCAATTGCAATGGGAGGTGATGTTGACTTGGGCTGGAATTCTTGTAGCTGTTATGGGTTGAATTGTGTTACCCCAAATGATGTGTTGAAGTCCTAACCTTTGACACTTACAAATGTCATCTTTACTTTGAAATAGGCTATTTACTGGAGTAATAAGATGGTGTCAGCCCAGACTAGATGGCTCTAATACAGTATGACTTGTGTCCTTATAAGAGTAGGGAAATTTGGCCACAGAGACCTGGAGAGAACCTCTAGTAGTGACATCTGAGGCAGAGAAGGGACTGATGCAAACTAAGGGATGCCAAGGCCACCACCACAAGATAGAAAGGAACAAGGCAGATTCCCCCCTAGGGGTTACAGAGGGGCATGCATACCTCTGCTGACAGCTTGAGTTTAGACTTTTGTGAGTTGACACATTTCTGTTGTTTCAGGCCACTCATGTTGAGGTGGCTTGTCACTGCAGTAGTGGAGATGGTGTGGTGGCATAGCAGCAGAACCCATGATTTGTTGATGGGTTAAAAGTGGAAGGTGAAGGAAAGAGCAACTGAGGACAAACCAGATTTGTCTGAGCCACTGGGTCGCAGATTCTACTTTCTGAGATTAGAAAGACTGCATGGAGCAAGTTTGGGGAGGCAAATCAGAAGTTGAATATATGAATCAGAAGCTGAGCCAGAGGTAAAATTTGAAGGTCCCTAGCATATAGATGGCGCTGAAATAATGACAGTAAATGAAGTCACCCAGGGAGAAGTGGTATCAGGGAACCCTGACTGGCCTTAGAAAGTCCTAGTGTGAAGAAAAGATGTTTTCCAGTGACAGATACTTTTGACTCTTTCTAGATTCAAGTGGGGATGTGTACTCCCTAAATCTCAATGAGTTGTGTTACATGCATATTTCTTTTACTTGATCTAGTTTGCAAACCCGGTTAAAATATTTTGAAACTCCTTTCACCAAGAGATGGAATCTGTTCCTCTCTCCATACTCTACTCTTTTCCACCTCCCAGTCCTCCCAACTTGTATTGGGACAAGGACTTGCTTTGACTGTTCAATAAAGTTGAAGTGATGCTAAGCTAATTCCAAAGCCAAGTTCCCAGAGGGCTATGGGTTATGACTTTGCCCTCTTGGACCAGTTCTGTTGCCATATGTAAAGGCCTGGGCTCACTACTGTAGGTTAGGGAGGGGCGTAGCTGACAGAGAAGAGTGAGGCCATCTTGGGATAGTCATGTCAGCTGCTGTATGACCACCACCAAACTGTGGTTGAGTAGAAAAGTTGCCCAGTTAGCCCTCAGAGGTGGGGGAACTTGTTTTAAACTACAAAATTTCAGAGAGCTTGATCACCTAAAGGGACAAAACTGGTGTGGAGCTTGTATTCATGTAGGTGAGATGATATGGGAGAAAAGAACTATGTGCTATTCAGGGTCATAGAAATAAATCAGGACTCAACCTAGATGCATGATTAAATGGAAATCTAAAAGGTCACAGAATAATACATCATTCGTGAAATAATAAAATACAGAAGTCACATTTCAGATACCAAAAGGCTTCCACTAAGTCATTCCTTTGACAAATATTTAAGAGCTTGTGCTGTATGATATGCCTGGTGAGGGACCCAGAGGTGAATAAGATGTGCACTCTAAATGTCGTCGTCAACTTGTGGGGCTTCTTGTAGGGGCATGGCCATGACAAAGGAGAATGGGACTCATGGAAACACTGGCTGTCGCTGACTTCCCACTAGGTCCCATGTCTTATGGCCATCATCTTATTTAGACCTCCCTCATCCCAAGTTGGCTGCCTTGTCCTTTCATTCCACCAGTGAGGAAGATGGGCCTTCAGAAGGATAAATAGCTAGGCCTGGATTGCACAGCTGGGAAGGAAAGGGTAAGTCACCAGGTATGTCTGACGTTGGTCAGGTTTATATTTCTACCTTGGTGTTTCTTGACCATTAATCCTGTGCCTGACTCAGAGGCTGGTGGTATATGCAGATTAGTTCCTGGGTTCACAGTTAACATCAGAAGGATTGATGCCAAATGGAATCATCATTGTGGAGATAAAAGTCCCTAATTCTTGCTCTGCACAAAGAAAATCAGGCCCTCAGCAGTGAAGCAATGGCTAAGTGAATTTACACCATTACAGCCTTAATCTGTGAATCTTTAAAGACCGCCTGCCCCTGCCAATCACTCAAACTTGTCCCCAAGACATTTTCTTATTATGTGAGACTCACGGCACACTTATGTAGGTGGTGGGTGTCTGCCTCTAAGGAGAGGAAGTATTTCATTTGATTTATTTTTGCAGTGCTGGAGATGGAACCTGTGGCCTCTGCACTATGCTGCATCCCAATCCATTTTTTTGGTTTTTGATTTTGAAATAGGGTTTCACTGAGTTGCTAAGTTGCCTGGGTTGGGCTCAAACTCAGGATCCTTCTGCCTCAGCCTTGCAGAAGAGGTCCTCTTTTTAGAATCAGTGCTTTTCATCTCTGAGGTTGTTCCTGACCATGAAAGCTGCACCCGGGTGGCTCCACAACAAGGATTTTAGCAGCCAGGATCCACCAGCAGTGTCCCAGCCTTGTGCAGCCTGCTGTAGTGGGGGTAGAGAGCTCAGAAAGAGACTGGAGTGGCATGGTTTCTCTGGGGGAAGGGGCATAGTGGCCACGGAATAAGCCTGTGTTGGGATGCGTGGCACTGTACAGAGTTGAGGAAACCATGGCGGCCGCCATCCTGGGAGTTAGGCCAAGACTAGAGCACAGATGGAGAGAAGCTCACAAGAGAGAGACAAGAGTCGGTGTTTGGTGTGGCACACAGGCATCCAGGGTGCTACATTTTCTCAGAGAGCTGGAAATATTTCTCAGTCCTGGGCATGGCCTAGGCACATGTGCTTTTCCAGTGCTGAGAATTTCAGCCTCCACCAGGTGTGGGCTGCTGTCTGGAGGGAGTCCCTTCTTAGTGGCTTGGGGATGGTGGCTGTGTTGGGTATCATCTTCTGAAGGAAAGGTCTTAGGGTTCTGACCAGTCATGCAGACCTAGCTTTCAGGCTTTGCCAAGTAGGGGTCACCTCAAAGAGAACTATTGCTCCTTTTTGCATCCTGATGCTCCTTTACAGACAATAGATTCCTGTGAGTCCTGGGACTCGAGGGCAGCATGTGACTGTACATCACCTCCACCTCACCAGATCAGGCTTTGTCTTCAGTAAGAATTGTGGAAGGTTTTGAAGCTTTGATTTATTGCTATTAAAAAATTCTTGAGGTAGTCTTGCTATGTCACTGTCCCAAGTATTGGGGACTGTAGAGGCAGAAAGTTAGCAAGGCCAGGGGCAGGAAGTGGTTGGCTCCCAGTGATGGCTTGAGAGTGGGTCTCCAACCAGGGAGCCTATTTTCCCTCTGTGCCAAGTTGGCATTTTAACTGTATGGGCAGTTAGGTAGCTTCTGTTAGGTCTCCATTAAACCAAAGGTCAAGCCTCAAAATGTGTTCTTTTTCTTTGAAAATAATAGTTACTACTCATGTTCTTCGAGTGCAGTAGTGTTTACCGGACAGTTGCCATATGTCAGGGATTAGGCAAAATTCACAGAAATTATTTTACTTAATTCTGGTGCGTCCCACCAGGTGCCAGAATTCCTTTATATAAATGAAGAGTGAAGACACAGGGACAGTAGGTTAACTAATCCTGAATCACGTGGCTGGCTGGTAAATTGGGGAACCAGGAACTGAGTCAAGGTCTGTACTACCTCTAACTGAAAAAGAAAATTCATAGACCAGTAAGAAAAAAAAAAATCAACTTGTGTATCCAAAAAAAAAATTATGTAGGTGGAAAAAAAGTCAGATCACCTGAAGTCTGATTATAGTTAACTACTATTAGTATTTTTTTCCAGGCATATATCTGTGTAGATGTATCTGTGTAGATGTTTTTTTACATGGAGTTAGCTTAAGTATTGACTTACAGACTCTTTCCCCGTGCTCTGCATTCTATTTTGAACATATTTACCAATGTTAAGATTTTCAATGCCGAGAGTTTTATTTATTATTTTTTAGCTTTACTTATATTTTGTTTGTTTACAGACAATGTCTTGCTCTGTAGCCAGGCCAGGCTGGTTCTGAACTCACTATGGAGCCCAGGCTGGCCTCAAACTCGTGCCAGTTCTCTTGCCTCAGCCTGCTGAGTGCTGGGATTACAGATGTGCACTGCCACATCTGGCTAAGTTGTATGTGACTTAGGAAATTGAATCCAGGGCCTTGTGCATATTAGGTCAGCACTCTAACCACTGAGCTATGCTTATAGCACCATCATCTTGAGTTTTAAAGGCTGAAAAGTATTTCATTGTATAAGAATCCATAATTTACTTAAAAACCCTCTCTCTCTCTTCTTGGAACTTTAGGTTGCTTATGAATTTTATTGTTATAAAGAATGCCCTCATGTGTCTTTGCACATACCTCAGCAGACTGCCTAAAGATAAGTGCTGTTTCTCCATCAAAAGGCATGTTCATGGAAAGGTTTCTCTTGTGATTGCAAAAGCACTTTCGCCGTTTACATTAATTTATTTTTCCACTTGTAGGGACTGAATCTCTACGTCTCTGGTTACAATGTGTAATTCGTCCTTTATTAACTCTGCAAATGTCTTCAGGTGTAAAGTCCCTTCCTTTGATTACTAATGATATCTAACACTTTGTTCATTGGTCACTTGTTCCTTCGTGATCTGTTTTTACTTTTACTGGAATGTTTACCTTTGTCTTCTCGATTTTGATGAGCTCTTTACGTAATTAAGATATGGCATGAAACTTTTGTCATATATGTTGTAGATATGTGACTTTTAGATTTGGTCATTATTTACATATAGATTTTAAAGGTTCCACCAACACCTGGCAGTGCGAGGCTGAGGACTAAGCCATTAACACATCAACCTTTAGGGGGACATTTAAGACACAGACTATAGCACCTCCTACTAGGATGACTATGCAGGAGGTTCCTTTTTAGAGTCCTGACCTTCTGGGTCATGGTGACCTTTCCTGCACATGAGTAAATACTGGGCACTTTCTTTGTGGAAAAGGGACAGGCCCAGGCGTGGGCCCTGCAGTGGCCATCAGATAGGTATAGTTCATCTGCTGTCTGGCAAGTTGGAGCCTTGGTCCTCCAGTCTTGGGAAGCAGCTGTTGATGTTTCCAGCCGCTGTTAGGAAAGGAGAAAAGTGGTTGGCTTCCTTGTTATTGTCCCAACAGGGCCTATCTGTGGACTCAGAGCTTGCATTGTTTGGTGATTTAGGGCTGACAATAAGAATTAGAGTGTGCCCCAGGAATTAGAATACTGGGATTTTATGCTGAAGACTTAGGAAATAAGGAATTCTGAGAGCTCACCCCAGGCAGCTGTAAGTCAGGTCCTTCTTGTACAGGGCCAAAGCTCATGGGGCTCTTGCTGATAGGGATCTGGGTTGCAGCTCTTATCCTTGGTAATTCTGTTTTTTTTTTTTTTTTTCTTCCCTTCAGTACCTTCAGTATCCCTGCTTGTGGGGAAGGGTCTTATTAGTTTTAGGGCATGCCTTCAGACCGGCACAGGGTCAGCACCTTCTGGTGTGCTGGTAAATTGGTTCTTAGGAGACACCAATAACAATTTGGAGCACTTGCCAATTTCTGTGGTATAAATAGTCCTACTGTGGCTGACTTTGCACCATGCCACAGAATTAACTAGCTCACAAAATTAAACTCTCGGTTCTCAGGAGCTCCCTGCGCTGGCTGATGTAGCCTACCACTGGTGGCCCTTTCTCAGGAGGCCCATTGTCCAAG
This sequence comes from Ctenodactylus gundi, assembly GCA_004027205.1. Classification (NCBI taxonomy): domain Eukaryota; kingdom Metazoa; phylum Chordata; class Mammalia; order Rodentia; family Ctenodactylidae; genus Ctenodactylus; species Ctenodactylus gundi. Next base: position 491,421 of record PVKB01000562.1, read on the forward strand.
TCTGAAGTAAGGGCCATTTCTGCTCAGTGGACTTGGACTCTGTTGGGCCTGGGCACCAGTGGCCCAGGTGACCTTCTGGCTCTTCAGGGAGGTCTCAGTTTCTTCCCAAACAGGGTTATTTTCTTTTGTTATTCAGCCTCTTCCCAGCCTCAGGGCATGAGTCTGCACTGGGCATCTTGACAGCGATGGAATGACCCATTTCCAAAGACAACTTTAAATTGTATATGTTATACATTTCTAAAATGGTCCTGCTAATTTCTGTGCTAGCACTGATTGCTCTGCTACTGCCTTGCTGCGTGACCTCAGGAAGATCAGTGACCCTTCTTAGACCTCGATGTTCTTATCTGTGAAATGACAAAGTTAGGATTGACAATTTCTAGGTTCTTTTCCAGCCCTGACATGCCACAGTTAGAAGAATCTTGCAGTGACAGCAGTATTTATAGGAATGACAGCACTAAGGCAATGTTCGGGCTGGCTCATAATCTGTGTGAAGCACAGAAGAACATGCAAAGTCATTTGGGAAAGAACTGATATTTTTGAGTAACACAGAGTTTAGTAATACACATTCCAAAAGGGGAAAAATTGGGCCAAATTCAAAACTGACACCATGAAAGAGGATGGGGTTAAAAAAATTCAGCTGTAGTGCTCCCTGGGGCTCCCACTGGAGATGAAAGGTGCCCCTGGGAAATCAACAGAAACTCTTTTAGGCACATCAACTTTGAACGATGGAGGGATGATCCAGGTTAAATCTTGCCTTTTACTGCATCTATTCTGCTTAATTACTGACTCGGTTGGCATCTCGGATTTCCTCCATTTTCCTGCAGCCTGTAGGGAACCCCTTTGATGGGATAGGGTAGTACAGTGAAAAGAGTGCATTAGCAATTAGGAGGTCTGGTTTCCAACTGGTTGTACAGCTCCCGTAGACCATTTCTGTACCTTGGACCTTAGCTGAGGCTGTTGGGGATAGACTGGTGTTTGCCACTGGGGGCATTTATAAAATGCTGCAGACTGGACTGGGCTCAGATCTGCTTTGCCTGTCTCTTGGTTACAGTTTTCTGGGGCCAGTATGTGATGCTGAGCATGTTCTTTTCTCAGCAGTGGTGATAATATAAGCACACAGTACCTCTGGAGGTCTGGGCTCAGTTGGGGCTCACTGTCACTTTTGCTTCTTTTTCTACTGGCCATCATATGTCACTTACCAAACCAGGAGCATTGCCCAGGCTGTGTGCTTGACTTCTCATAGCATGGGCTGCAAATCACCTGGTGCCCTGGAGGGTAGGAGGGGTGAAGAACTGGAGACAGTGGTGCAGTCTTCAGAGAGGATCCATTTCTTCTTCTTGTGCCATGTCCTTGTTTTGTTGAACAGTGTCAAAGGAAGAAACAAAGCAGTGAAGAAATCCTCTTTCTTGCCCCTGTACCCCTCTACTGCTAGCCATCCATCCATCCAGCCAACCAACCAACCATCCAGCTAACCAGCCAACCACCTAACTAACCACCAACCAACCAGATAACTAACAAGCCAACTAATCAATCAACCATCTAACCAGCCAACCAATCAGCCAGCAAACAAAACTCAAACCACCAATAGGAATAACCATAGTAACTGAACAAAGAGAGGGCTGTGGGTATTTGTAATAAATGCTGCTTCCTTGTTTCTCTCCATGGCTGGAGGCCATGTGTGAAAGCTGGCATCTTTTTTGAAAATAGTTTTAGTTGCAACCTAGCCTCAGTTGCACACTTGTGAAATGGGAGTGATACCCTCAATGTCACTCTTCATGAATGGCCATGGGAATGAGTAAGGTAAAATCTATGGAAGTGGGTACTGGGAAGATGTTCGCTCCTCCTCCTGTGCTTCTCACCATTATTTCCAGTGGCTGGATGTCATGTCTGTTTCATTGCTTCGCTTCCACGTGCCTCCTCTGTCCTTTCTCCTGGGCTCTGCTTTCTTCTGCCTCTGAGCCTTTGATGGAGCACTTTTCCCCTGCTTGGTGCATTCCCTCCTCTCTGCCCAAAGTGTGTTTTTTTCTTGAAGACTAGCATGAGACCCACTTTGTTTTGCTAACAGACAAAATCCTACAACAGTCTCTTTCATTTTACCATTTTAACCATGTGTGGTCTCCTATTCCCATCGGGTGCCTGTGCTTAAAGTCCTTCAAGGATAAGATTGGCTTCTGATCCATCTCTGTGTCCTTTCTGCTGCTATGGGCTAAGAACGTGGTAGGTGCTTAGCAAATATTTGTTGAATGCTTTTTAAAAACGAGTCTCAGCCTCCCCAAAGCTGTCCTTCCTCTCTGAGATATGACAAGGACAAGAAGACCAACAGGAAGAACAAGACTCGTGGGATTCTCCAAGATAAGAGGCCAGACCTGTGAACAAGGTCACTCTGTGCTGGAGCTGGGCTCTGATGATGAGGTCTCAGGTGGCCCTTCTGAGCAGGAGGAGCTGCTGATAAGCTCCTGGACCACTGACTGGCCAGCTTTCAGGCCTATTTGCAGATGAGAGCATCTGACTTCCTGCCAGGCTGTATGCCAAAGGACCAACCCCCATGGGCTAGAGAAGTCTGGAGTGGAGCCTAGGCCCTAGCCATCCCAGCTTTCCTGCTTCCTGAAACTATCTATCTATCTATCTATCTATCTATCTATCTATCTATCTATATGTTTTTTGAGACAGGACCGCGTTAAATTTCCCAGGTGGGGTGCAAACTTATTATCCTCCTGCTTCAGCTTACCGGAGTGCTGGGATGACAGGCATATGCCATCAAGTCCAGCTCTTAAGGTGACCTTGAGAAGGAGCCAGACAGGGAGGCCTGGGAGATGAAAGCTAAAATCAAGATTTAGAGTTGTAAGATATTTGGAGGGGGGAAGAAAAGGGAAGGGGAAAAGAGGTCTGGCAGGATTTTGGCACCTTTTGTGAACTATTTAAAGATATTTATATCCTTGGCTCCACGCCATGTCTGGGAATGACTTCATCACGCACCCGGTGTGGCTTGGGCTCCAGATCCAAGGCTGCTCTTCAGTACCTATCTGTCCCCACCCCATTCCATCCCTCCTCTGACCATGTCGTCCATCCACTCTGTTCCCCACGATCCTTTTTCAGAGCTCCCCACTGACGTTTTCCCCGCAGCACCCTCCACCCCAGTTCATATGGCTCCCTCTGCCCTTACTGATGTGTTGCCAGGGCCAGCATGGTGTTTCAAAATCAAAATAAAATCAGGTCAGCCTCCCACTCAGAACCTTCAGACGGCCTCTATCTTTATCTAGAATAAAATGCAAATTCCTCACTGTGGAAAATAGTGTGGTGGTTCCTCACAAAACTAAATACATACAGGATTTTAGAGTGTTCCAGAATAGACCCCCAAAGAATCCAAGACAGAGTCTTGAAGAAGTGTCTGCCCACCATGGTCATAACAGCATCATTCACAGTAGCCAGAGGGTAGAAGCAATAGAAGTACTCACAGGTGGACTGCTGGATAAACAAAATGTGGTACAGACACACAGTGGAATATTTTCATCCCTAAAGGAAGAAATTTCAACATGTTACAAAATAGGTGGACCTTGAGGACATTGTTGTTAAGGGAAATAAGCCAGACGTATCAAGGCACATACTGTGTAGTTCTGTGTACATGAGGTTTTCACTTACAGTAGGTAAATTCTCAGACAGAATGATAGCTGCCAGAGGAGAGGGGAAGAATGAGGAATTGTTGGTGTATGTCATGTTTTTTTGTTTTCCAAGATAAAAAGTGATCTGGGGATTAATTAGCCTATAATATGGATGAACTTGCCACTATTGAACAGTCTGCTTAAAAAGTCAAGACAGTAAATTTGATGTTGAACATACCCTACCACAATTAAAAAAAAATTACTTCCCAGGGCCTGCAACTCTCTGCCCACTGGGGCCTTTCCTCACCAGGTTCCTTTCCCTTCCTTGAAGGCTCCAAGTTCATTTGCATTTGCTTTTCTGTTGACCAATCCATCTCTTCTCCCAGAACAAAATTTGCATGGAGGGTGCCTTCTTAGGGTCTCAGCTCCAAAGTCACTACCTCTCATATTCCCTCCTCAGCCGTAGTTACTCTATAACGTTACACTCCATGTACACATTTGGCCTTTATAATCTTCTCAGCCTCTAGGATGAGTTGTGGTGCTATATGTATCCCTAGCCTGTGGTTTGATTGTGTCCCCATGGCCAGAAACGTGCTTGCTGTGTGCCAGCCGCTCAGTGACTCTAGGTGAGAGTATTTTCTGACACTTGTTTTTGGGTGGCTATAAGAAGGGACAAGCTCTGAGCATTTTCCCTCATTGTGGGTCTGAAATAGGCCAGACCAGCCTTGACCTCCAGTCCAGTCTGCTGGGCTCAGTGATGGAAACTGGCCTGATGTTGGACTAACACAGTTAATTGATCCTCATAGGGACTCAGTTATTAACTTTGCATTACATTTTTAAAGAATTGGAAATCTTTTCTGCGTAAGGCATCAGGAAAGGGTCAGAATTACAAAGATAAAGGAGAATCAGGATCTGTCTTGAAGAGCTTGCATTTAGACAGAGAAAGATGTGAGTGGCCAGGGCCTTGGGGAATGGCAGCGGTGGTGAGTGGCATGAGGAAGGATGTGGAGAGAGGGGACGGTGCTGTTGGCCACAGGGTTCCAGAGGGACTCTGTAGAAAGGCTCTAAGGAAGGTGAGACAGGAAAGGAGGGAGCCCAGAGAAGTGGTGATGAGGAGGCAGGATACACATGGGTGCTGGGGGAGGGTGGCCCTTGGTGGTCTCCTGGCATGATGTGGCAGGGCCAGCTGTTGGAGCGGAAAGCAGGTGCCAAAGTTCTAGAGCCACCCGGGGAGCCAGTGACTTCTTAGCAGAAGAGCCAGGAGGTTGAACTGAGTTTTATGTAGATAACTTGGGCAGGGCAGCCGGGTGGGAAGAGGGGCTGGCAGTAGCCTTAGTCAGACTCATGTGCCCTTCCAGTTGGAAGAGATAGATGGTGGTGTGGCCTGGGTGGTGTACTAGAAGGAAGGCATCGGACAGCTCAGGGGCTGCTCACATTTGGACAGATGTGACGACTCTGTGTACGAGTGGTATGTATTTATATGAAAGCAAGAGTGGATGTATATTTGTATGAGCACTGGGTGTGACAGTGGGACAATGTATGGTATGTGTGGTATGTATGAATAGGAGAGTGCATGTGTAAGTATATGTTGTGGCAGCATATGTGTATGTGTGCATTGCAAGGGTGTGTTTGTATGTATGTGTGAGCATATGTGTTGTGTAAGTAAGAATGTTCGACGGTGTGTGTGCGTTTTTATGTATGAGTGTATTTGTGGCACATGAGTGTATTAGAGTGAGTTTATGTATGTAAAGAATGTACTTATGAGAGAATGTGTTGTGTGTGTGTGTGTGTGTGTGTGTGTGTGTATGTTGCTGTACATTTGTGAGCAGAAAGGGAAGAATGTTTCCCAGTGCGCAGAGGCCAGCAGTCCTTCGCCAGAAACTGACTTTCCAGCTGTCCCTGCTGTTGGGTGCCAGTCACTGCCTATGTGCACCTGTGGGCCTGGCCAGATCTCCCAGGGTCCCCCTTCCCCTCAGGAAACCCAGAGAAGCCCTGCCTGCTCTTTTCCTGACCCTCCTCTCCAACCTCACACCCCTCACCTTTTTCCCACTCATGTTGAACATCCTTCTGCTGTCCCTGGTCTCTGGGCTGGCTGGCTATTCTTTGACCCTACAGGGCCTTCTGGTACCTTGGCTGCTCCACTGCTGGCGTGTGAGATGCCCTGAGCTTTTCCATTCTTTCTGCTACCTGCACCCTACTGGCACCTACATAGCATTTTCATAGAGCAGTCAATGCTTAGGAAGTATTATTTGTGGACTATTTGAAAAACAAGCAAAATGGGCCTAACTCACTATCTTTGCTTCTTACCACTGCTGCCTATGGGCATGGAAGTGGTATTCCACCCGACAGGATGTTGACATCTAATTTAGTTTTTTACCAATGCATGGTTAGGGAAGAATCTTATCGCTCGCATGGTACCAGTGCTCGCATTCCATTTCATTAATCAACATGGGCCACATTTGGTTGAATTCAGCTGCTGCCCAAGATGGGGATGGGTACGAATGGTTTCTAAATCATGATTTTTGAAAGGCGGCATTGTGTAGATAACTCAGCATTTAAATGTGCTTTCACAGGAGTGGAGAATAGGGAAAGTGTACGCAGGGAGGCCAACTTCCTGGTCCATCTGTGGGCCGCAGTGGATTGTGGGTGCTGTGCCAAGCGGGCATGTGAGTCCATCGCTTTGCTAGCAAACTGAGTTTATTCCCTGCAGAGCATTTTATGACGAATGCACATAGCCAGTTCTTGCCAAAAATAGATTTCCGCCAAAGCTCAAGTGTTTTTTTCCCCCCCTCCCATCCTAGGGATTAAACTCAGAATCTTTACACTGAGCTGCATTCCTGCCTTCAAAAAAAATTTTTTTTTTTTCTTTTGAGATAGGTTCCTGCTAAGTTAAATTGCCCAGGTGGCTTGAACTTGTGATCTTCCTGCCTTAGCCTCCCAGAGTCCCAGATCCCTGGGATCACAGGTGTTGTGCCACTACACATAGCTCAATGTTGAGATTTTAAGGCATTGTGTCAGCTTGGCTTTGGCATAACAACCAACCACAAAGCCTCTGGCTCTCAGGGAACCTGACTGCTCCAGTAACTTCAAGGTGTGTTGGGTGGGTCTGCCCTGCTCTCTGCTGTGTGGCTGGACTGGATGATGCGCCTAAAGACTGGTGGGACCTTGCCTGGGGCGCTATGGCTGGGACAGTTCTTCATGTGCTCTTCCCTCTAGGACCAGCAAGCAGGTCTCAGAGGAAACTGTTATTGTCATAGCAGTCATGCAGGCGGCAGAAGCATATATGGAAATGCATCTGCTGCCTCCAAACCTGGGCTTGGAACCGGCATACTGTCACTCCCACCATGTCCTATGGGCTCAAAGAAGCCACATGGCCAAGTCCAGACTCAGGGTAGAGGAATACGCTTGCTTCATTCGTGAGAGAGAATCCAAAGTTAAGGTGTCCATCGCACCATGATGCATGGGCCAACAATCTGCATACGCGATGGTGGTGCTATCAGGTTAAAAGGGAGCTGAAAAATTCCTGTCCCCTTGTGATGTCATAGCCATTATATACTGAGCACAACATGTTACCCTGATTTTTTTTTTCCTTTTTGACACAGAGTCTCGCTCTGTAGTCCAGGCTGGCCCTCAACTCACTATGTAACCCAGGCTGGCCTTGAACATGGCAGTCCTCATGTCTCAGCCTTGCTAGTGCTGGAATTGCAGGCATACATTATTGCTTATGGCTAATTTTTATGCGGTGCTGGGGAATTGAACCCAGGGCTCTGCGTATGCTAGGCAAGTGCTCTAACCACTGGTCTACGCCCCAGCCTGGTGGAAACAGGCCTACTGTGCTGCTGGAATTTGACACTACAGCACATATGAAAGCAGTGTACATGAGGCTTGATGATTAGAGATGACTGTTTTACTGATAATGTAATTTTGTTGTTATTTTGGCATGTACTCTTTCTACTGGTAGAAGTTACTGTAACACAGTCTACTGTGTTACACCAGCAGCAGCCTCACATGTTGTGTTTCTTGCATCTCCTGATTGCATCAGGAGGCCGTGATGAAGTGGGGAGGCACGTGCCTGCAATCCTGGCACTTTGGGAGGCAGAGGCAGGAGACTTCCAAGTTCAAGTCCAGTCTGGGTAACTTAGCAAGACTGTCTCAAAAAAAAAAAAGATAGACATAGGATGGCGCTGTAGCTCAGCTTGCAAGCTCTTGGCTTAACCTATACCACCAAGGAAGAAGGAGGACTGGTGACGAGTGGTTTGTGTGAATGCACCTGAGTACGGTGGTTGTGCGGTGACAAATGGCCTAGATGTGCGTCTCAGAATCTGTCCCACATTCAGTGACACATGACTGGCTGTATGTGGCAAAGGGAGGGCTGAAGGATGGGGACTGATCTTGCAGTCTCCTTCAAGGGGTCTCCATTTTGTAAGCAGCATGTTTTGTGAATATTTGAAACTATCAAGTTCACAAAGGTGAACAGCGAGTGATAGCTTAGCATTTAGAAGTGTAGAGTTCTAGGCCAAGAGGGAAACTCAGAGGAAACCAAATTGTAGCTAAACCTGTGCTTTAGTAGACTGAGGCATTTGCACCTCAGACTGGGGAGGCGACTTGCTCGCAGTTTGTAGGTTGTCAGTGACTAGATCTGTGGAAACCTTGTTTTTTCTCTAGGTATGAATCTCTCAGATAGATGAAAGAGGGCACAGTTTCCTTGGTGTGTCTTCCCCTGAATAAAACCAAATAAACATCCCAGGAGCATCATTTTTTTTCCATACTAGAATCTTCTGTTCCCAAGACCCAAAATATGAAAGAGAAGACAGAATTCTAATGTAATTTGTAGATGCGTTGCTGTGTTCAGTAATTGATCCGGAAAAGGAGGATGGAAGAATGTTTTTGTTCGAGGGAGGTAGGCAACTGAGTGCGACGGAAGACACCTGCATTGCGGCATTTCACCCTGACTTTTATGCGTGTGATTACATTAACACTGCAGTGCGGGTGTCTGGATTCTGACTGAGTCGAAAGATGCATTGGCGGCAGTGGGACGGTGACAGGACTTCGGTGTCTGTGGTTCATTTGCTGCTGGCAGCGGTACCTGGGCTCATCTCATCTTCTTGAATCTCTTTTCCTGGTGCTAAAGATGAATTGGATTAGATGGAATCTATGATCAGTTTCAAGGCTAACATTCCAATTTTTTATATCAGTGAGAGAAATTATAGATCCTCACTCTTATTTATATAGATTAGTTTTGGCTATGTTTGATGAGATAGCCCCAAGTAAGTAGCTTATTTAGAAAAAGCAGTTATTCCTTTCTCTCATTAAAAAAAAAATGAAGTTTGGAACTAGGTGTCTAGGAATGTTAAGATTGTGATGAGCCTCAGGGATCCGGGCTTCCATGTTTCTGCTCTACTGTTCTCAGGACATGACTTCATCCTCAAGGTGACCTCCAGGTTGCCTCATGGGTCAGAATGGCTGCTGGAGTTCCAGTGATCATCATTATTCAACAAGCTTGTAATAAGAAGAAATGTAAATCCTTCATTCAACTTGTTGTGATATGTGCTACCTGGCTATGACCAAATCGGAGAAATTAGCATTGGTACATTACTGTTGCTTGAGGGAAAAAGATGTAAGCCCAACCTCATGCAGAACTTATGCTGTTACGGCTGGGATTTGGGGGAAGGCAGTGACTGGGGAAGGTGCAAAGCCCAGCTCTGTGCACATTCACAGTGTGAGTTGGGGAAGTCACCTCACTTGTCTGGACCTTGGGAAGGGAATAATCACTAGGCGTCTTGTGGGGTTATTATGAGGTTACGTGAGTTTATATATAAGGGGTGACCAAAATATGTGATGAGTATTTACATTTAAAGATTATTCCCATAAAAATCACAAGGATATTAACCTCTCTCAGAACGATCTCTGTGGCTTTGAGCAGACATCTCCTTTCATGCTTGTCATATTCTGAAGCAGGCCTAGAGATCCTTCTTTCATACGTATCTTTGGCAAAATGTTGTAAAAAATACGGTAAGTGCTGTTTTCGAGTGCCAACCAACGGAAATGTGGCTGTGTGTCTCACCCACTGTATTCACTGGCTCTGGCATCATGTGATTTCTGGTTCTTTCTCAGCGTCAAAACAGCCATGAGAAATAAATTCTTTGAATCAATTTAAGTCATGGAGGCATTAAAGTGCTTGCCTTGCAAGTGCTAAGTCAAGTGCTAAGTATCCGAGTTTGATTCCCCAGCACCACATAAGTAGGGTATAGTGACACATGCCTGTCATCCCGGCACTTGGGAGGCTGAGGCAGGAGGGTTGCTGTTAAGTCCAAGGCCAGCCTGGGCTCCATAGTGAGTTCAGGACCAGCCTGGGCTACAGAGAGAGACCCTGTCTAATAAATAAATAAATAAATAAATAAATAAATAAAGGGCACGGAGGCAGCCATGACAGCATAACTAAAGACATAAGAGTAAGAGTGTGCTCCCAGAGCTGTGTTAGCAAGTGGCAGGAACACCTTGGTAAGTGTGTTTGAAGTGAGGGGGAGAATTTTGAAGGAGATTAATGGCAGTGTGTCTTCTATAGTAATGCATTTAAAGAAAATTTAATTACTTACCATATTTTAAAATCATACCTCATATATGAAAGTGCTAGATTGTGCTTGGTGCATGGTAAGATGCCTTGGTTGTTAGCTTTGGCATCATTTTAATGTGGCCATACTTAGGTATGAGTGAGGCTGATGTCCCTCCCCTCCCCTCTGGGGAGCAACAAGCTTAGCTAGCTAAAAATTGAGATAGACGCGTTTACTAAGGAAGAAAAGGCAGGCCAGGTATTTGGAGACAGTCAGAAATGCCTACCTCTATTACTGTGCTCAAGACCTGGTCCCTGGTCAGGTGAGATATGACCGCCGTTCCCCAGCGTCCTCCAACAGGGTTCATGCAGTTCTCTAAGTGCTCACTTTGGGAGCGCTGGCTGCAGCCTGAAGGGAGCTGAGGGGACACCCAGAGACAAAGGGTTTTGCTCGATTGTGTCCTTGGTTATTGAGAGCAGTCAGCTGTCCTCTCTACCTTCAGATCCTGATAGAGACACCTTTAGAGGGGTTCACCCTGTGCTTGAGGTGGCAGGGCAGTAGCGTGTCCTCCCGAAAGTGCTTGTGATGTTTGCTTCCTTGACGCCGTTTCTTCTTTTTAGAGGGCAGGCAGCGCCCCTAGAAGGTGCCTTGAGCTGTGGGGTCAGCTGGAAGGCTAGGCAAAGATCAGAGCCACCTGGCATCATCTGAGGACAGGAGGGGCTGAGAAAGAACATCCCTGGGGGCTGAGGGCTCACAGTGGAAGGCCTGCAGGCACGGCCCAGAACCTGTCCAACCCCATCAGTCATGTGTCCCCCTTCAGAGGGCCAGCAGTCGCACCGGGACCCAAAGGCTGCGTCACTTCAAGTCTTGCCTATGGGTTTTCAGTGTTGAAAGGGGAACCCGAAGAAAAGGTGAAGCGTGGCTTGTGCATCTGTGGACACGATCCAAGCCTTGCAGTTCCAGCTGGAATCCACGTGCCAGACACATGGCTTCACCTTCCGAGCTGTGGTCCTGACAGGTGCCTCTGAGCAAGCGTCCCTTCCCCTTCCTTGCTGTTGTGAGTACATCAGAGCAGACAGCTTCTCCCCTGCCTAGTGTTGACTCTGCCAGATCACCCATCGTGTGACATTAAGTGTGGAGAAAGATGGTGGTAAAGGTCACTGCCAGCAGCCTGCCGTGTGGCCTGGAGCTGGCCGCTTAACCTCAGGCTCTCATCTGTAGAATGAGGGTGCTGACCTACATGAGCTAAGATTCCTTCCAGCTGCAGCTGCGCTGCGCTCTTGGCCCTGCCTGGGGGCACATGGACCCTGACGCACTGTCCAGAGGAACAGAACGCTGTATCCTGTCCTTCAATGCAAAGAGAACACTTCTGTGCTTGTGATCCGTTTAGCCAGCGTTTCTCCATGTGCTTTATTTCCCTGGATGACGCCAAGCAACTCCAGTGCAGGGTTCTGCCCCAGCCTTGTAGCACCCTGCACACGGTGGGTGCGGCCCTGTACGAACCGCACCCTGCTCCTACTGGCTCCTCGCTTCTCTCTCCAGTAAGATTCTATCAGCAATGACGACTCTGAGGCAGATGTGTGCCTTTAATCATGTCACTGTGTTCTAGGGGACTGGATCCGCCGTGTGGCCCACATCCCACACCCCTTTTCGTTTCTTTGATCCCAGACGGTGCCTGACATACGCTCCTGTGAAGGGCTTCCTTCCAGTCCTGTAACCGGAAAACATTTTGCAAAATACTCACGAATGTGCTATCCCCAAATGTGTAATTAATGAGTGCAGTGTAGCTCTGTTCTGGCTTCTGAGGATGCTACCTGTTACAAGCCCTGTAAAAATGCAGCCATGATTGGGGCAGGAGAGACTAGGAAGGCTGAGGCAGGTAGATAGCAGATTTGAGGCCAATGTAGGAAATTTAGCAAAAATTTTATCTTAAGATAAAATAAAAAGAGCTGGAGATACAGCTCAGCACTCCCTGAGTTCAGTCTCCAATACTGCAGTAAAAAGCTGGAGCAACCCACACTGTGGCTGTGGTAGGGTCTTGGGCTCCATGGGTGGCTCCTTGTAAATCCAGTTTGCCAGTAATCTGCAAGCTCCTTCCCATCATGCACTGGGCCTGCTGCTTTGATCACAAACAGGTACCACCTATTTGTCTTTGCATTTCTGTAAAAAAATTTATGTAATTATTTAACTTCTTTTATCCTCTCTGCACTCACTTGATTCAAGAACTTACAACAACTAGGCTCCTGGTTAGCTATTCAAAGTTTAGGCTTCTTTTTTGTGCACATGTTCATAACATGATTGGTTCTCATGGTATCCCTGTGACAGGACCAGGAGAGAGACCAGGAGTCTGCCTCCCAGAGAATTTAAGTGATCATCTTCTGTTGGTGGGGATGGAGCACCTACCTGGCAAGGGTTGCCTGTGTCTTCTAATTGAGGATCTCTGAGGATTCATGCTTTTGAGCTGGTGTAACTTGTTTGATTTCAAGTATTCTTCTGGTGAATTTGAACTGAATATACACTTCATGGCCTGTCCCTTCTGAGAAGAGCCCTGTTTGGAGAAAATCTCCAGACCCTGGAGAATGGGTGCTAGATCCAGCTGTGCTTATGTTCCTAGCCTTGGGTACTTTGGTGTGTACAATTGCATCAAAGAGACAAAAAACTGAATTGCTTTCCATCAAACATGTACTTCCTTAGGTTTTGCTTTGATCTTTTCTTTTAAGCCAGCTCTACTAGGATATTTTCTTGAACTTTTAATTGATCTAATTAGTAGCCAGACACATGCCTGGGGTGATCCAGGTTCTGACTGATCCAGTGGTCCAAGGATCAGCCAAGATCCTTATCCACGTGGTTGTTTATTCATCCATTCACTACTTACTGAGATCTAATCACTTGCTGAAAACTGGTATTCAGAGATGAAAATTCTGGGAGCTTTTGGAAACCTTCTAGGTTCTAGTACAGTTTCCACCATTTTATTTTTACATGGTATGTGTCTCAGTTACTTTTCTGTTGCTGTGACTCAATACCCAACATCCACAAATTTAGAGGAGGAAAAGTTTATTTTACCTCGCAGTTTCAGAAGGTCACAGTCCATTCAGGGGCGGCGGGCAGCAGTGGAATTAAATGGCAGAGGCAGAGGTGGAGGCAGCTTCTTACAACATCACAATCAGGAAGGTAAATTGAGACTAGTTGAGACCAGTAGCCCAAGGAAGGTAGGAAGCAGTTTATACATCCTTGCAGGTCTTCTCCCAGTGACTAGCCCCTCCTAGATCTAGGTGTGAAAACCCCCACTACACACTGTTACTCCTAATTTGCATGCCATTAATCCAATTTACATGCCTGTAGTCCACCCCTCCAGAATAGGCCCCAATTTCCCAGCAGCACATGGTTCCATAAAGAATGTATAACATTCAAATACATGAGACTTTTGGGGGACATTCCGGATTCAAACCACAATAGTATGCCAATAGTGTTTTGCAGTATTTTGCAAATATTGCAATATTTGAATTAAAGAAAGAAAAAAATTGACCCACAATCCTTTCCCTGCCAACTCAAGCTGTTTCTAGTAGCCTTTGTTCTCTTCCACTCTGCTCATAGGAATACATAATTTCTTCTGCAAACACTAATAATTTTCTTCAATATTAAGCGATTGTTTTTCTGATTACTACACAGATGAAATCAAGGGTATGTTTCATGTGTCAACACTTGGCCTTTCCTTGACCATTGGATACTTGGCTTTATGCAGATTTACCTTTATACAGCTGCAATAAACTTTTTTTACTTGTCTGTAATTTAAAATTCTTTTATTTTCTTTACTCTGGATTTTCTCAGTAGTGATTCCTAAGTCAGAGATTGAGTATTTTCATGTTTCTTGAAAGGTTCATATTGTTATTACATTGTGGTATTAATTCATTGTTACCAAAAAAGTGAGAATTAATTGTTGTGACCTTAGTTGTCTATGGGTAGGTTCTTTCTATTTTAATAAGTGATTTTTGGGATCCTTCCTGCAGTAATAATCTTGTGGTTGAAAGGAACGTTGTTCCTTTCCTTGTAGTTCTTTTCAGCTTTTTTCTTAGTTGTGTGGGGCCAGTGATGAGGTCAGGGATAAGTAACCAGTCACCTCTCGGTCATCCGTATGTGGGGACTTTCGTCCCCCCGCAGGCTGTGATGAGGCTAAAGCAGTAGAACACATGGAACTGCTGCTCTAATGATACCAAAGCTGCCACTGATGATGTAATTGATTGCCTCTCAAATCCTCCTTATCTGTTCTGAATGAGCCTTCCTAGAATGCCTGCCACCAAATTCCCTCCAGATGACAAAGATTCTGTGCAATGTATCCATATACCTGGGTTGAGGGGCAAACCTACGTGCTAATGGGAAGAGGACTGGAGGTGCCTAAGATACACCTGACCCCAGACTGGTTCCTGATGGTCAGGTCTTCTTTTTTACACACAGCTCCCTCTCTGGCCACACTGTCACAGGTCCCAGGCTAGGCCCCACACATGCTGGTTCACATAGGATACTCAGCATTCTTCTGTGGATCAGTGTCATATGCCTTGTTTTCTGGTCTGCTCTTTGAATGGTTAATGTATAACCCTTGAATGGGCCAATGGTCCAGGCTATACACGTACACACACACACACACACACATGCACGCACACACACACATGCACTCATGCATGTATCACACCACACCATATATCGTGATTATAAAATAAATGCTGGAAGTATAACTTCATTTTTTGAATCTTGAAGCCTACTCTTAGTTCCTTAACATTGAAGTAACTAGTGATTTGAGAGTATCTTATGCCTTCTCCTATTGTATGCATACGATAGTGCTGTGACATGGGTACTGCTGTGGGATCCATTGGACTGATCAGGAAATAAGCCTGGGAGTTCAGGTAACTTGCTCACAGTCACCCAGCTGGTAAGTGACAGGGACAGGTTTAGAACTCAGGTCTTTAATGTATTCAGCTCAGTTGAGTTTAGGCTGTGGCTTGGAGCTCCTTAGAAACAAGGGCTAAGGGCCCCATCTCCTATGTCTCCTTCTTCCTGTTACGCTATCTACTGAGAGATGCTTGTGGATGTCATAAGGGACTAGGGACTGTGATGTCAGAGGCGAGCCCCCAGACGGGGGCAGAGTGCCAGCATCTGAATAAAGCAGTGTGAACGTGGGCAAGGGAAGCACATGCCTGCCATGTCAATCAGAATCTCTCTGCATTCGTTTTTAACAAATATCTGTCAAGTCCTACTCTGTGCCAGTGCCACAGTTGCAACACTGTTCTCTGGCGACTGTGCCGAGCATTGTGGATGGGCTTTGTGCACAGTTCCTCCTTTCTTTTCAAATACTTCCATATGTTCCCATATTGCCTTTGTAAATGAGGAAACCGAGGCACAGAGAGATTAAACATGAAGTTTACTGTGTTGGAAGCAGGATTGCAACTATAGGAAAGTGAACATGACGTGGTTTATTATTTCATTTCAATAACTGACTTACTTATAAGTAGGAACTGCGAGTCTGCTAGGTGCCAGTGCAGCGTTCGGTGCTGGGTGGAAGAGTGAGACCCCTGATTTGCTGCCCTGGGGGAGGGCATGAGGGCTACGGGAGCTCCCGGCTCTATGTCACTGCTCATGATGGGATGCTAGGGGCGTTTTTCAGTTTGAACTTAAGCTGCAAGTTATTTTTCACACCAGAAAAGAGAGCAGCAAAACTTTGTAGATACCACCGTGCTACAGAGGAACACAGGGCTAGGCGAGAGCCCGGGCATGGGGGACAAGAACGACTTTCAAGGACCTGCCATTTAAGGATGTGGTCCTTCCCAGTCAACAGCACTGGAGCCAGGCTGGTCACACGGCCTCTTCAGAATTCAGAAGTCACTGACGGGGACTGTGCCTCCTGCCAGCCATGCAGGGTGTCATAGGGCAGGACCTGAGGACGAGATGCAGCGGGAATGCACTGCACAGAAACAGCTCCCTGCCCCCTCGGGCCCAGGGAGGGTGTTAGTGATGATGAGCTGTTGAAGGGAGGCCTCCGTGAGTTTGCTACATATAATTATGCGTGAGTCCCTTCCCAATGCAAAAGTAGTCATTGTCAATTAATTCTTTTGTTCTCCTCATTAAATCTGAGTTAAATTGTTCCTTGTGGTACTGTTACAGATGAGACCTGCATGAATGTGTTGTGGTTTGTGTATGTGTGTGTGTGCATGTGCTTTTGTGTGTGTCTGCACACTGATAAGACTGTCCAAGCTTTGACGCAGTATGGAGCATGTTGTTGCTGTTGACTAGGTGACCAGCCACAGCTTTCAAGAACTGTGGCACAGTACACTTGACGGTGGGGGGAAGGGATGAATATAACACAGCCTTTGTCTAAAGGAACTCAAAATGGAGGCAGATACCATGAGGTAGACTAAACTCCTGGGAGGCAAGAGCTGTGTCATCTGAATTTGTATCCCCAGTGCCTAGCTCTGTGCCTGACACCAAGTAGACACTCAGTACCGTTTCCTGGTTGAGTTGAATGAGTGACCTACAAGCAATTGTGAAAACAAAATAGAGCCAGCGGCTCCCCGACGACTCTTTCTTCACCTCTTCCCCCTGGCTCCTTGCGGAAAGCTCTGTCTGTGCCAGGTTAAAGGTTGGGTTGTGGTTGTGATTGAGGATCTGGAGATACCAAGGAGATAGCCTATCTCGCAGGAAAGCCTTGCAACTGTGACAACACACAAATCTAATTGGAGGCCGTTTAACAATGACTGAGGCTCAGGTCCATTTGCCTCTGTTGTCAGATTAGATCGATTTGGAATAGTTGTCTGGATTTGCAGGATTTGGAAGCCCCTTACGCTGTGCTCGATTGATTGGCCATTCTTACCATGCTGGGGTGGGGGTGAGGCGCTGGGGGTGTTGGGGTCACATGTTAAGCCTCCAAATTCTTAAACCTTACCCTTACTCCTTTTTTTTTTTTTTTTGCCTCAGGTCCATATCCATACAGGGTGAGATCCCTCAAGTGAAAGAGACCAAACAGGAGGGAGAATTAGTCCCTGTGTTCCTCATCACTTGAGTCCCTATCTTAAAACACTGGCCAGTCTCAGTGGACAGAAGAGGCTCTGAGGAGATCCAGGTGGGGGTGGGGTAAAGGAGGCTCTGTTTAAATGCAATAATTGTCAAAAAAGGAACTATGCATTTGGAAAGATAGAAGCATGGATATGTTAGCCCAGTTCACTTTAATGTGATTATACCTAGTCAGTTCTCCTGGAATCATAGAGTTATGAGTTGAACCACCCGCTAAAATTCTAAACCAAGTAAACTTTATTTCAAAACTTTCCTTATTCTTCTTACATGGCTCATTCCAGTTGATATTTAAGGTCTTCTTGGTGATGTATTATCATCTCCGTAATGTCGAGTATTAACAGAGGTCCACAGTGGTCCCTCGGCTGCCTGCTTCTGTGCCAGGTTGGTCCAGGCTGCTTTTGCCTCTACCTCCTGATCCTGTGTCTTTATCAGGAGTGGTTGTTGCTTGTCTGTCTGCTCCTCCTCTTCTTCCTTCAGCACTGGGGATTTAACCCATAGCCTTCATACTGAACTACATCCCCTTCCTAAAAACATGAACCAAGGCCGCACTAAGTCAGCAAGTTATCCAGGCTGGGCTCAAATGAGAGTTCCTGCTGCCTGAGGTCCCAGTGTGCCGGGATTCCAGGTGTGCTACCATACTGCCTCAGAATCTCCTGATGGCTGCTGACAGTCTCTTGGCAGCTGTCAGTTTGCTGACTTTTAGTGGTAGGTTTTTTTTTTTTATGTTTTGTGTTTGTAATTTCTGGTGGCCTCTACAGTTGTGTGACGGAGCTGTGCTGGAGTTCTGTCAATGAGGCAGCAGCTGGCTGAGATGAAAGCAGCAGACTTACCTGTGGAGAAAGAAGTGGGTGTCGGGCTCACCCTGAAACCTCGTGTCACGTGCTTTTGGGTTCTCAGCTGGCTTCTGCTTAACTTGAGTTGCTCCGTGAGTGGTTTTTGGTTCACTGAGATATAACTATACTGCAGGAGATCTACTGATTTTATGGTTGAGCCATCTAGGTCAAAGTGGAAGCCACTGGTCCAGAGAATAAGACTCCAGATTGGAAAGTTGAAGATGGTGATGTACTTACTAGAATGTGTTTGGAAGGAAAAAAACCCTCCTCCAGCTAGCTCCTGACAACCTAAGAAATTAGGCAGTGAAAATGCCTCTTGTCAAAAACGCAAAAAAACCAAAGATGCTGGGGAGGATGTGGAGAAAAGTGAACCCTAATGCATCACATGTGGGACTATAAACTGATGCAACTATTACAGACATCAGTATGGAGGGTCCCGCCAAAACTGAAAATGGCTTTTGCACTTAAGCTAGCTATGCCTTTTTCACTCTTTCCAAAAGAGTTAAAAGCATCATATGACAGAGATATGTACAAACCTGTATCCATGGTGGCACAACTCTTAATAGCTAAATCATGGAAGATGCCAAAATATCCATCAACAGTGGATAAAAAAGTACATATACACAAGGGAGTACTAGTCTGCCGTAAAGAAAGATAAATTTGAGTCATTCGTAGGAAAATGCATGCACCTTGAGACAATGTTGTGCTTAGCAAAATGAATCAGACCCCAAAGATTTTTTCCTAATAAGAGACATTCAAAGTATAAATAAGGAATAGAGCCAAACCAGAGTGATGGTAGGAAGCAGGAAGATGGATCTGTGGGAAAGGACAGGGGATATGGACGGGTGGGTGGGGAGTGGAAAGGAGGGGAAGTGAGTTTGAAGTTTATGGAACATGTGTGCGCCAGTCCCTCAATTTTAATGGAACTATTGCGTATCACAAAAAATAACGACCCTTGGGAAAAAAAAAATTTAGGCTGAGCTGCTCTGAAGGGTTGATAATAATTCAAGTGACATTGTGGGAGAATTTTGCCAAATGGAAAAACTTTTGAAAAGCACGCACTTTTTTTTTGGCAAATTAAATTTTTTTTTTCTTTTCCTTAGGAGGGATGGAAGGGAAGGAGAGGCTTCCAGATAAAAAGCCATCATTTGAAAAGGTTGCATAATATTAGTCAGCCAGCAAGTCCTTCAGCGTGAGCGTGATGTCCCGCTGCTGTAATATGCAATGTCACTCGCAGCTAATCCCTTTATTGATTTTTTTCCCCCTCTGAACTTGCTGACAGCAAAAGATTAGGTCTGGGAAAATAGTTGCAGTTCAGGTTCTATTTGACAATATTTAGAATTTAAAATGACCTTTAAAAGAGGAAGGGTTGGCGGGAGTGGGATTTAAATGGTTAGGGACAGGGCGAGGTATGCAGGGTGAGGTAGAGGGGAGCGCTTGTGTCAGGACAGGCCACCCTGGAGAAGTGTCCTCTGTCTCCAGGGCCACGTGAGGGCTCAGGACCAGGCTGACCCTTGGCCAGGTTTCAAAGGAGATGAAGTTTAATTTTTACATTTAGTCTTCCATGCAATTTATTCTGTCTTCCATGACCTTCTCCACCAGCCTCTTCTGCCTGTCTTGGCTCTTTGATTCACCCATACTCTCGCTCTCCGGACCCCACAAGCTCACAGGGGGTCTCTTGCTCCCAACCCACCTTGCTTACTCATTCCATCTCAGCCTATTTGTAAAAGGAAGGCAACCCTATTAAACTAACTTCAGATGTGAATGGCTAGAGGTCTTTAACCTCCTATGCAATAAAACCTTTATATTGGTTGTTTAGTCAGAGTGGTACAGGGGGAATGTTGGTGGCTAGGTTTAAAGAAGGTTATGAATCTGAGCAGAATGAAAAGCAATGAGAAGCACACCATTCGTTTCAGACATGCCTTCTCTCCTCCGCCATGCACCTGATGGCTTCTCCCTGCTCTGTCTGTTACTTCTTCATAGGAACAAAATCAATAGTTCATTGGTAGATTCACTGTGCTGCTCTAAATTGATCTGTATAAGACTTGTTCAGAGTGTAACTCAGTGGTTAGAGCACTTGCCTAGCATGAGCAAGGCCTTGCGATTGGTTCCCAAGCACTACATAAAAAAGTTAGCCAGGCATGGTGGTGTACACCTGGGACCCCAGCACTTGGAAGACACAAGCAGGAACATTGCTATGAGTTCGAGGCCAGCCTGGGCTACCTAGTGAGTTCAGGGCCAACATGGACTACAGAGCAGGACTCCATTTCAAAAAAAAAAAGTTCATATTTGAGGAGTTATTGTAACTTTGTCCAAATTAACATGATGGCTTTTTTTTGAAATATTGTCCTTTTGCTTTTAATATTTTTAATAGTACCTTACCAAAGAAAATGGTATCTCTCTTAGTTCTGAATTGTCTAATTATTGATTTCTGTTGGCATGGCCTAGGATCATCACCTAATTCCTTTGGTTCTTTGTTTCTTTATCTATGAAATGAAAAATAAAAGCAAGTATCTTTAAGGTAACTTTTGTGAAATTCCAGGCTTTCTTGTGCTGTTGCCCTCTGGTGTTTTTAAATCTCATTTCAAAAAGGCTCGGAATAAGGAAGATGTTACCAGCATTCTTCCTCCCATCTACCTACACATCTGTGTTAATCAGCTTACCCATTGCTAGGGTGCAGGACCTGACATTCATAGCTTAAAGGAGGAGAGGTTTAATTTAGCTTGGGATTTTAAGGGGTTCAGTCCATGGTCAGCTGGCTTCAAGGCTTGAACATCATGGTGGGAAGATATGGAAGAGGAAAGCTACTTGGGTCATGGCAGCCTGTAAATAGCAGAGGAGCAGCAACACCACATCACATCTCCATGACCTACCCAGACACACCTGGATTGGGGAAGTGTGCTCCACCCATCCTTGGCTGGCTCTCATGCCAATCAAGTTGACACAGTCAAGCCTAACTATCATTCATCCATCCACCCATTTATCTCTCATGTGTCAAGAATGACAGTGAACTGGTAGGAATCCAGAAGCTGTAGAAGATAG
Organism: Ctenodactylus gundi; assembly: GCA_004027205.1. Taxonomy (NCBI): domain Eukaryota; kingdom Metazoa; phylum Chordata; class Mammalia; order Rodentia; family Ctenodactylidae; genus Ctenodactylus; species Ctenodactylus gundi. Next base: position 512,505 of record PVKB01000562.1, read on the forward strand.
ATTACTCCCTCTCAGAAATGAAGATTCCAGTATTAGAGATGGAATTAGATACATACAACCAAGACTAGAAAATCATGCAAGTTTGGATCGTCATAACCATGAGCTCAAAAGTGTACCTTTAAATGTCTGAGAAGACTGTGACCTTTTCAAGGCCTCACCACATAGTGAGTTCTTCATGCATGTTTGTTGAAACCTGTGGTAAAGAATATACAGTGGGAATATTCAATACAGGGATGACCAGTGTAGACTGACTGGCTGACTGGGGAAGGGTTGATGTGGCCTGGCTGATAAGGAGGTGGTCAGTGTGCATTGGCATCCTAGAAATTTTTGAGTTGAGTGGGTTGAAAGGGGTATCCTATGCTTTAGCTATGGAATTATACCTTTGCCACTTGAAATTTGCAATTAGTCTTAAATGTTGGTGCAAAGACTGAGTGGTGGCAGTAAATTCAGGCTCGGTGAGAAGCTGGGACCTAAAAAGCCAAAGCTACATGCATTCTTCTTCTGTCACTGCTTGGATCTCATCCTGCTAAGATGAATCCTCATTTTCTGAGGCCACTTGGCAAGTCTTCCTCCCTGTTCATGGATTCTGTCTGTGATGGGCCATCTCTATTTCTAGAATCATGATGCTACCTGGTGCCCAACTAGGAGGCTCATGTCAATCCAGTGAGCCCTGTGGCTGGAGTCTGCCCAGCAGCTTCATTCTTTTGCCTGTTATCTATTTAATTAACACTAGAGACAGCAGGACGTGGACTGTTGCTCCTTCTCCCTCAAGGTTAGACTTCACTTGAACAGTATTCTACTCAGAGGTGCTCCTTCTGGGTCACACACCCTCCCTTATTAGTGCCTTCTGAAGTCTTGATGCCTTAAAGTTAGATTCCAAGAGGCACAACACAGAGATAAGAGTTAGGAAGTATGAGTTTTGGGGCATTGGGGGGAAAGTCAGGGGTTTAAAGCCAGGCAGTTACCTTGGACACTGTTGGGGAGAAGGGCAGGGGTCGCTGAGACCTGCTCACTGGGCAGTGATCTCAGGATACCACTATTGAGGAGATCTGGATAACCCAGGACATACTGCCTACAGCTGGGAAGCTTTTCAGACTCTTCTTACTGGGCTCCAGCTCCATTTTAGAGCATCTGGTCCACCAGGAATACCACAAGTAAGAAAAAAGAAGAGGATCATCTGGATGCGATGAAGTAGTGAGGGAAAGAGATGACACAGACATTAGCAGCGAGTAGTCCGTGTGTTGCAGTGATTTCCATCAAAGCATTGAAATACGTCAGTGAAACAATAGGTCCAAAGTTTATCAATTGCTTGAGGTTTATCTCCTGGTCAGACCTGTTCAGTGCAGGATTCCGTGAGCTTGAATGAATGACATTGTGTAGCATCCTAAGTGATTTAAAATTCCCAATTATAAAAACAATGTTGATTATGAATCATAACACAGAGGCTAGAGGACCTCAGTGTAAAATCTGTGTCCCGCTTGACCCCTTTCCAGATGGCAATCTTTCATCAGTGGAGTGAAATGAACCCAGGGCAGGAGAGTGCAGCTCTTAACCTTTGGCTTCTTTGCAGTTGCCCCTTATCTGAATGTTCACTCTCAAATTTAGGCCCTTTATTTTGCCCTTAATTGTTGGAAATGCATATGAAATTAACCTGGTAAATGGTAACCGCGAGTGTTCCATTGAATCAGACCTCTTCATTCTTCAAATCGGGCTGAGTTGAGATGTTTCTTCCTGTTACCTAGGAAAAAGTAGTTGAGCCTATTGGAAATGCAAGTATTATTTTCTGATTTCAAACAATGCAGAGGCATGGATTTATTTCCTAACTGTGTGAGTCATTCTTATGTTTGTGAAAGCAAGATTTTCTGGGACTTGTTTTTCTCCTCATCATTCTCATTTCTTTCTTTCTTTCTGCTCCTCCCAAAACGAGTGACAGTCACATGCCACCTTAGGTTGGGGATACATTCTGAGTAATGTGTCCTCAGATGTTCTCCTTATTGTGCAAACATCACAGAGTGTACTTAGCAAACTAAGATGGCCTGGAGGTCTTTAGGTCGTGTAATCTTACGAGACCACTGTGATCTATGTCATTTGTCATTGACGGGATGTTGTTAAGTGCCCCATGATTGTGCCTTATAAACTGTAGAGGCTGAGACTGTATTCTGTTAATTTTCTCACCTCAGCACCTTTCCAGTGTCCAACTCCTAATGCATGAATAATTGTGAACATATGACAGATTAGATGTCTGATAAACCAGAGTGTTTTCTGGAAGTGGCTTTGTTGGTCTGGAGCTGATGACTGTGGTTTTACCTAGGTGCTAATCTCTGGTAGAGTTAGCCCATGTGCCAGCCTCCTTCGTGTGCGAGCTGCCAGCTCTGACTTCAGCAAGGCACATCACCTCCAGAGTGCTGGAACTAGACCTCTCTGACGCAGTCCCCAGCCCGAAGCTCTTCCAGCAGGGCTCTTAGCCCTGATGCTTCGGGAATTCTTCTCTTGCTTTGCTGATTTTTCCCAAAGGAGAAATGTTCCTGTGGATTTCTTGGGGTTTCCTCTCCCTCACAGGGTCTGTTTCAGAAGCCCAGGCTATTATAAGCCATTACTCGTGAGAACAGTGGTTGCTTTCAAAGCTTGAGGAAAATGTTGGGCCGTAGATGAGATGGTGAGATCCTGGAAGACATCCCTCCTCCCATCCTCTGTGGCCTTGTGCCGTATCTTGCGCAATCGCTCAGCACTTGTTGATTGAATTTTACAGACTGACATGAGTGATGAATCTGCAGTTGCGTTATTGCTTTGGTTCAGGTTTCAGGCATGGATTGGGTTGTCTCATTGTCTTCCTTCCCTGCTAGTATTTCTTAGGGACTTTGAAATTTCTCCTCCGGGGTGAAAGAGCTTCCAGGAGTGACTCATAAATCCCAGATGGTCCTCGCTGGAGAGTGCCGACATCTGCAGAATGCCTCAGGACCCTGGCCTCTCTTCCTGCCATACCTGTCCTGTGGCCCCTCTAACTCATGGAGGTGTTGTGCTGCATCCCTTCCTGTCTGCAGCCGGAGCCTCAGCTCTCCTAGCTGTTCTAGACCTAGGCTTGTGCAGAATGGCCTCCAGGGCCCTTTTGGTCCTCAACTCAGTTTGTTAGAGAATTGTTTGCTCTGTTCTTTGCTGCCGTAGGTATGTGGCAAGGTCTTCTAGGGCTTTTCATGGCTAGCTCTTTTGTTTATTTTATTAAACCTCCTTTTCTGACACAAATCCTTGGAGCTAAGAGCTTAGAGACATCAAGGCAGCACAGCCCTGTGGCTTTGGAACAACAGCCCTTTCTCACTCCCACCCAGCACCCTCTGAGCAAGCTTGTCCAGGGACCCTTTGCTTGGTGGGGGGTGGACGGACGGACATATTTTTCCATGCAAACTCATTGGTCTTCAGTACAAAGAAACCTTTGGAAGGCCCGAGAGGGTGATAGACAGGTAATCCTGGAACTAGACTGCAGATACTCTGAATTCCAATCAGCACTTCCCAGCTCTAAACTGCCTCTGCCCTAGTGACCCTCCGGACGTGCCCAGACATGTCTAACGCCCCAGGCAGTTCTGGCGTGGGTGGCTCAGATGGTGCTTTCTGTGCATTTCTGAGGCACTGATTTTTTTAGTGCCTCATTCAGAGACCTGCACAGATCAGGACTCTAAAGATGATCTTAATTATGATATTAATGGAGACTCTGGTCCTTGATTAGCTTCTCCTGAGAATTCTTTCCTTTTGAAATGTCAATTTCTTGAAATCTTTTAGATCCTTAATAACTTGTCTTCTTTCCTGCCTGTGGTGACTGATACGGTGGTAAAAGGAAAGCAGGTTGTGTGTTGCCAGTGTGTGTGTGTGTGTGTGTGTGTGTGTGTGTGTGTGTACGCGTGCGTGTGTGTGTGTGTGCGTGTGTGTGTGAAGGCATGGAGAGAAATCCATTGTCAGCACACTGGGTGACAGGCTCAGTTTGTGACCAGAGGCCAGGTTGGGAGTAGGCAACCAGAGTTGATTCCATAGGATTTGGGGTATGTGCAAAAATGAGAGAATGCCAGTAGTGATGGGTTGAGAGTGGAAGCTTCATTTTGGAAGCTAGATGTTTTACCAGAGTACTGCAAAGCTTAGGGTCTGGCTGTCTTAGCATTAGGAAACTCGCCACAACAGTGTCAGGTAAACAGGGCTGATGACCGGAACACACCTGACAGGGTAGGGAGTGAACCAGAAACCTGAGCAGTAGAGTCCCTGGGATCCTGTCCTCCCCATGTTTGTAGCTTTTCTGTCACTGAAATAAAAATACCCGGTGCCCACAACTTAGAGGAGGAAAGGTTTATATGTTGGCTCATGGTTTTAGTCTGTGGTCAGCTGGCTCTACAGCAGACATTGCATAAGGAGGCTATGGTGGAGGGAAGCTGTCGCACCCAAGGCATCCAGGAAGTAGAGCAAGAGGAAGAGCCAGGGACAAGAAAGTATCCTTCCAGGCCACGCCCCCAGTGACCCACCGTCAACCAAGCCCCACCTCCAACTTCAGCTACTGAACTCATCCATGATGAGCACAGCACTCCATGGTCTTATTGTCTTCCAAACACATGAGACTTTTGGGAAACATTTTAGATCTGAATCATCACACTCTCTCTCTCTAGGCAGCTGCCCCTCTATTTTTACCTGTTCTTCCCACCCTGAGTTGCCCCTGAGAGCTCCCTCATAGCTTTGACTTGCACTTTATTTATTTGATACTGGCTTAACCTATGGCATGCTGTCACTTTCAGCTGGTAATGTTTTTATTCGAGGAAGGGTTTGGCCTGGTTAGCTCAACATCTTGTGTTGGGCCCTGTGTCATGGGTGGTTGAGGCGTGATTGCTCTGGCTTCTGGGAGATGAGCCACTGGGAGCCATGGGAGCTGTGCCAGGGTGCTCTCTTGGTTTCCCTAGCGGGTGAGTAGCAGTGCAAATTCGTGTGGATAGATAGAGCTCATAGTGTCTAGAGAAGCTCCTTTGAGAGAATATTTTTATGTGACTTTCAGGATGTTCATCTGTACAGCTTCTGGGTTGTGTATAGTGTCTACTCATGCACCTCATATACCTGAACTCACTGAGATTTCACAGCTACCTGCTACAGTATTAGTGCTCAAGGTGGACATAGGAGAAAACGGAGTACAGAGAAGCAGAAAGAGTCGCCAGTGCTGCACAATGAGCACATGGGAAACGCAGGGCTGTGCCTCCTGACTTCCAGCCCAAGCCTTTCCTTGTGTCCATCGTCATCTATATGCAGAACATTGTGTTTCCCTAGGTGTTACGAGAGATAAAACAGAAATAAGCTTACATTCTAGTTGGGATAAGCTGCAAACAACATCCATTAAGACAGTCATTTGAGAGCTGATGATTGCACCGTGCTGGTGACTGTGACCTTGAAGTACTGACTCAAGAGGACACACAGAAATTACAGGCTGCTTCACAAAGTCTGAGATGCGCTGTGGTTGAAGATAAGCCTGAGAGAACCAAGGTCACGTGCTGGCCCTAACCCAGGAAGCCTTGCCAACAGCCTGAGTTATTTGTTGGTAATACTGAGCTGGAAGGCATTCCTGGGTCCTGCAGCCCGAGGAGCATCCAAGGTTGCAGGCCCTCATATCCAGTAGGTTGGCAAGGAATCAGAAACCCCAAGTGAGGGGGTTGCTGTGTCTTTTGGAAGGACAGCGTGGTGAAGGCGGCGTAGATCTGAAGGTCTGCAGTGCAGCTGTGTTTCATATTCTGACGAGCTTGCTGAGGACATCAGGAGAGGGTTTCTGAGCTGTTTTGAGGTAACCTAGAATGAACATCAAATGAAGAGAGCGAATCCCTTACTACAATGTACTAGAAGCGTAGCTGGAGGGCAGAACTTGCGGAGCCGCTTACAAGAACAAGGCTCCACTGGATTGGCCTGCCAGGCACGCGAGTGAAGGCGGAGCTGTCCCACACAGTGGCTGCAGGAGCCCTGAGGGGCTGCCACTAGCACAGAGAGGGGAGGCAACCTGAGTACATGGGCCAGCCCAGCCTGCGGGACTGTCCTGGTGGAGAAGCACAAGCTTATGGACATCTGTCTACTGGCCCAATGGCCAGGTCAGGCAGCCAGTGGCTGTGCCTCCAGAAGTTCATTTGGGGCCAGGAATCTGACCATTGTTGGTGGCATCTTTCAAGGGGGAATTTAGAGTCTTCAGTTTTTGGGGGGAACCCACAACTTAAGTGGCCACCACAGTCTGGCCAGAGTTCTAGGAAAATATGGCACAAGCTTGTTCACCAAGAGAGCCTATTCGCCAAGAGGGCTCTGAGGTCTGAGAGTGGAAAGGGCTCCATCAAGAGCCACTGAGTGACATCAGACATGTAGCTGTATGTATGGAAGCCAGGAATTAGGGGTATGGGGGTGGGACATGTGCAGAATCTGAGATTCAGAGGTGGGACAATTGCCCTAAATCCTCCTGGTCAGAGATGTGACAGAAACAGCCTTCTAAAAATTTATTATTATTATATTTTAGCCTTAATTTTACCCTCTTTTGTTTTTAGCATTGTAATTGACCTTTGAAAAATATAGGCAATACATTCATATGGTTCCGTAGTTTACAAGTACATAAGGACTATTTCCTTCTCTTGCATTTCTTCCATTTCCCCATTCTTTAACTAGAGACAGCCAATATCATCAGTTCCCTTAAGTTTCCACGCGGAGACTTTTTCTGCATATACAAGCACTCATCTGTACATCCGTATTTCTGTCATCCCTTTTCCCCTTTATTACTCTATAAATGCAGTCTGTATTCCGCACTATTCTGCACTTTGCTTGTGTTCACTTAATTTATCTTGTAAGGCTTTCTGTATCACTTTGTAAAGAGTTTCGTCTTTTTAAAAATCTGCTCGATTGCCTTTCTTTGGGTGGGTATCCCATAATCTACTTAACCAGCCTCCTACCCTTGGAAATTTAAGTTCCTCCTAAGCAGAGTGGTGAGGAGTAACCTTGTTCCTGTGTCACTGCTACCTGTGAGATCGCAGCTTGAGAATAAATTACTAAAAGTGGAATTTCTGGGTCAAGTCGAGCCTTTGTAATTTTGATAGATGTTGATGAATTGCTCTCCAGAGAGGTTGAACAAATTTATAAAATTTATACTCCAACAACCACCCATGACATTCCTGGTTTCTTCCCTCCAAACCCCCCTTGTGCTGTCAAGCTTCTGGGATTTGTCAGGTGGGGGTGGCAGGTGACATTGCGGTGTGGGCGTGTTTGCAGTTCTCTGTACTGAGTACTTGTAGCATCTTCTCAGATGTTTAAGAGACAATTATTTTTATGAACGTTCAATCATATATTTTACTATTTTTAAATTAGATTGGTATTTTTCTTATTAATTTGCAGGTGGGCTTTTTTGAGGCAAATTAGTCCTTTGTCCTTGAGACAAATTACAAATATTTCTCTCAATGTGTCTTTGATTCTGCTGTGGGGGTGTCTTAGTTACTTCTTTGGTGCTGTGACTCAATACCTGACATCCACAAATTTAGGGGAGGAAAGGTCTCTTTTAGCTCACACTTTCAGAAGGTCACAGTCCATTCAGGGGCGGCCGGCGGCAATGGAGGTACATGGCAGAGGCAGAGGTGGAGGCAGCTTCTCAGGACATCACACACAGGAAGCCAAGGCAAGGCTGGTTGAGACTCATCCTCCAAAGAAGGCAGGAAGCAGCTTATATATCCTTCTAGGTCTCATCCCAGGGATCAGCCCCTCCTGGATCCGGGTATGGAAGGTGTGGTAAGCCCCCACTACACGCCTGTAATCCAGTTTACATGCCTGTAATCCACCCCTCCAGACTAGGCCCCAATCTTCCAACAGCACATGGTTCCATAGACAACCCATAACCTTCAAATACACGAGACTTTTGGGGGGACATTCCAGATCCAAACCACAGTAGTAGGTTTTGTTGTGCAGAATTTTATATTTTTATATAGTCAAATTTATTCTTTTTTTTTCCTTCTCCTCAGAGCCTGTGCCCTGAGCTTTATTTATTCCCCAGGCACTCCTTCCTCCACCACTTTATTTTTTGAGATAGTCTTGCTATGTTGCTAAGTTGCCTAGGCTGAGTTTGACCTTGTATCCTTCTGTCTCAGACTCCCAGAGTGCTGGGATGCTATCCCAGGCCTGTGCCACCATGACCGGTTTCTGATATTTTACAGACTTTGGGTCATAGTGAGGAAGGCACTCTCCCTTTATGGCTACATAATTTCTCACCACTTCTCCAGTATTTTGTGACTTAATTATTTTATCTCAGATAAATATTCGATCCATTTGGAATTTACCCTGATTTAAGTTGTGAAGGGTGCCCTCAGTTTTACTTTTTAGGGAGTTACCCAGTGTTCAGTATGTTATTTATTGAGGAAATCATCTTTTTCTGTGCTGATTTGAGATGCTGCTCTTCCTGTTACTGTGAAGTTCATTTCCATGTGTGTTGGGCTGGGCTGGACATTCTGAATGCTGGTCCATTTCCTTCTTTGTAATGCCTCGCTGCTCACCTTCTAGGGGCTCTGGGAGACCTGGAGAGGAGAGAGGTAGAGGACTCAGATAAGCAGGGAGGGGCCAACATGGGCTGAGTCGTACAGTAAGACTGAGACGGCTGCTGGGATTTGGAGGGAGGAAATGGATGATGCCTCTTGAGGAAGAGAGAGATGGGACCTGGGGTCGCTCATGTAGCAAAAAAAAAAAAAAAAAAAAGGCCTGCACATACAGTCCCCCAGGTTCTGCTGGAGCTTGGAAGTGGTATAGGCGAGACCTGCTGCTGGGGGGCTTCAATCCCAGGTGTTTGTGTCTGTCTGTCTCAGCGGTTGGACTTTGCTTGCTTTGAGGACTTCATGTTGGCTCTTCTGTTCCAGAGCCGGCACTGGGATGTGCCTTCTGAGTACAGCCTCTCCTGGGGTGCCATATTTATTGTTTGATATTTGTTTTTATCTAAAAATTTTTCATGTATTTCATCTTTTGTAAGCAGGGGAAGATAGTGGTAAATGGAAATTCTCCCAGAGTGAGCTGCTCAGGGCATGCCCCATCTTACCACCCTGCCCACACCCTGATCTCCTAAGCCTCCAGCTCCTCCACCCACCCCCTGCCCAGCTCAGCCTGCTTCTGGGTGGAGCTGCTCCTGCCCTTGGCTCTGCTTCCGGAAGCCCGGGTTCCCTTGCGGGAGCTTCCTGCCCAGGCAGATGCAGCGCCAGCTCTGCTCATCATGGTGACTGGACCGGCTCTCTGAGGTCTTGCAAAAGCAGGTAAAAGACAGCTGTGTGTCTGTCTTACTGCTCTCTGCTTCTGTGTGCTGGCTAGTGAATCCAGCCTGGAATGCAGAAGCTCAGGCTCCAGGAGTAATAGGAGCTGTTGTCTTGGGGGAGCTGGACTGCCTTCGGGCATAAGCATGGTCTGCTCCTCTCCACTGGGTCACTCTGGACCCTGGGGTCCCAAGGACACCGTGGCTATCCTTCCTTTGCCTGGGAAGTTAGAGCATCTCTTGGAGTCAGTGGCAGGTAGGGTGTTGTGATTCCAATCTAAAATTTCCTCCAGATATTTTAGTCTCAGGAATTTGGAGGTGGGGCTTTTGGAGGTAGTTGGATCTTGGGGCACTATATTAGACTTATCTGTGGATTGACCCATTGATGAGCCAGTGTCTGAACTTGGGTGGGTCACTGGGGTGTAACCTGGAAGGGTGTAGTCTTGTCCCCAGCTTCTCCCTTCTCTCTGCTTCCTGGCCGCTGTGGGTTGAGTGCCTTTCTTCCGCCATACCCTTTAGCGTGCAGTTTCTGACTTAGAGCCTGCAGACCATTGACTAAATTCTCTGAAACTGAGCCAAAGCAGACCTCTTCTCCTTAAGTTACAGTGTCAGGTATTTTGTCCCATTGAAGGGAAAGCTGATCAATACAGAAAGCCAGCCCCACGTGCAAGAAACTGAGACTGGGTCTGGCTCTGTAGAGATCAGGTCAAGGTCACACAGTCTAGATCAGAGGCCTCCTCATGCATCCTCCATGCCACGTCTCCGCGTGCGGCTTCCACTCTCCCTACCTTCAGCACATCTACCCTCTTGTGTTCTTGGAGCAACTCTGTTTGCTGCTGAGTTGGCTGCAGGTGTCACTCAGAGACACCTTCTGCACCTTGTGTCTGGTCTCTGGTTTCCACCAAGCTGAAGTTCCATCAGCCCTCCCTCCTTTCCTCTTTCATCCATTTCTCCTAATACATGCGGCACCAACCCTGTCCCTGTCCTTCATTCCTTCAGCCTTCCTGTCTTGTTCATCTTGCTGGGCAGCCCGTCCCATAGGGCCATGCCTGCACACCTCAGCAGGCACTCTGGGTGCAGAGTGCTCCGTGAGGAGAGGACCCACTGTAGGAGGTCATTCATGGCCCATGGCGCCTTCTGTTCCCCACCTTTGATTTCATCAGTAAGTGGCTTTCTTTTCAAGAAGTGATTTCTGTCTTTCTGTTGGGTCTCAAGGGATCATATTATGTGAGAGTAAAAATTTAGAATACAGAAAAGTGCAAAGAATACGGTAATAAATACCGTTATACTCACTAGGTAGAACTTAGCAAAAGCTGATGTTATTCATTTAAGAAAACATAGAGAGTGAAGTTGAAGTCTTCTCTGAGTACCTTTCAGTTTCTCCCTGGGGATGGATGTGCTCATGAGCTTGGTGAATATCAATATCCTCTGTGTTCATGCTTATTACATGGCATGTCTCTTTAGGCAACAGGCTGAGTGGTTTTTGTGCTTTGATGATTTGCATATGTGGAACCAATCAACCTACAGTTCTATATATTTTGATGTCTGTGCGTGTATGTATATATATATATATATTATGTATACATATAATGTGTATATATATATATATATATAGTTAAGTTCAACTGTTATATAATATTCTATGAAGTGAATATAACCACATTTTATTTTTCTCTTTCTTAATTGATGGACATTTATTTTTGTAAGTAATACTACATTGACTATCTGTGCTCCTGTGTGGTTTGTCTAGGCATGCCATTTTGGGTTACAGGGTATAAACCTTATTCACTTCCAACAAAATTTGTATTTCTCCTGTTTTTACCAAACCTTGATATAATCTAATTCTGTTAGACTTTGCTATTTTGGTTGGGTGGCAAAATATGGAATAGGATTTTTATAAAGTTAAAAAAATTTCATCTTTGCTTGGACTCATGTTTCCTTGAGTCAGGATTGAGTTGTGGGATTTGGGGTACCCATTCAACTACCCATCTCTGCAGGGGCCAGGGAAGTGCTCTAGGCTTATTGTCCTGTCACACACCAAAACCTACTTGGCATTGTGCAGTTGAAGCCATGATTCTGCCTTTGTGCCTGGGATGACCTCACCCGGGAGTGGGGAGAAGGCCTAGGATTTCTGATGCCACTGATGCTGCAGGGGACTGGAAGTCAGGGAGTGTGGCCTTGGTCTGTGAGCCAGGAGCAGGTGGCAGGGTATAGCCAAGGTCAGAGCACAGGGAGAGATGGCCCAGGCCAGGAAGAGGGAAGGGAGGAATGTGGCTTGGTTGAGAAATGGCCAAAAAAAGAAACCAAGGCTCAGTACATGAGACTAGGAGGAGACAAGATGATAGAAGTTGTCTCCTCCCATAGCTGTTTCTTTTTTAAACCATGCCAGACACGTGTTTTCTGTATGTATTAAAGGATTTCCTGGTGTCTGACATGTATAATAAGTCTATATCATTGATGGTAATGTGGTATAATAATAGCAATAATAATGATAGTCATGGGATGTTTATGTTGCAGACAAGTAAGTGCTTTACGTGTATTAACTCATGGAATTTTCACAAACTCCTAAGCAGGTAGCTACTTATATCATGTTTTTAAAAAAACATGTAGCACAGAAGGCATCATTAATGGGCAGAGATCGCGTACCCAGAAAGTCTCAAGGCCAGGGTCTCCCCTCAGGCAAATGGGTTTCACCTCCCGGACTCAGCAGGGAAAGAGTGAGTTAGTCTCTGTTCCCCCTTTAATTTCTGTTTTTGAACACGACTAGGGGGATCAGGTTAACTCTTTAATTAACATCTTTAATGTAGTCATTTAAGTTAGAAATGAAAATAATCAATTTTGTGAGTCGAGGTGTTCAGGAAAACCTAATTTGTCTTTTTGGGCTTTTACCTGTTCTCCTTATTTTCTGTTCACTTTTTTAATGAAAGCATGTAACAGGCTGAAGAGTGAAATAATCACCTGGCTCTGGCCTATCAGGCACCACCTAGTGTCCTCCGGTCCTGTCCCTAACACACAAGCATGTTTTCTTGCCCCTGTTTTTTTCTCCTTCTGCCTGTCTTTCCGAATTAACTGTGAAAAAGGAAACTCAGTACTATATAACTCTTTTTTCAAATGAAAAACGGAAAGCTCAGGAATCTGGATTTCTCATCCTCTAGCTGAGACCATTCATCCAGCTATTTGGAAGCACCTGGGCAGCTGTCTGGGTGGTTAAAATTTCATCTGGCCCAGCCTGGTGACCATAGTGCACACCCAAGAGAGGTAGATCCAGCAGCGACAAAGCTGGCCTGAGTGGCCGTGATTGGACCTTGAACCCAGACCCAAAGGCGGCATCAGCCTCAGAGAATGGTTTAGCGTTTCTGTCCCGGCATCTGTGACTCTGGTGACTCATGAATGATCGTTTTACTTTTGTCCCAAGAAGCAGGAATGACGAATTTCCAGCTCTGTTTATCTTCTCGCCCTCCCTCCCCTTTCGGACAACTGCCGCCTACTGAATCTTTAATTTAAAGAAAATGGATGTTTCCCCCTGGCCTGAAAGCTGGGGATTCTTATCAAAAGTGACATTAAAAAAGTGCCAGTGTGGCCTCCCTCCTATTGCAGGACCATCCTTCATCACTTCTGCCTGCCTCCGTCACTGTCTCCCCATCTCTAGATCTGTCTCCACTTCTGGGTCCCGGGAGAGAAAGCATGAGCTCATTGTTTTCCAGTGAAAAACCAGATCTGGGCTCCTTCTTGCCTCATTTGTCTGTCAGAGACTGGAGATGGATGGCCTTTCTGTCAGCGGAAACGGTACCTGGAGGAGCCACAGACTCTTGCGCTGGGTGTCTGTGTGCTGGGGGTGTGGGGGCCACGGTCAGGGCAGGGGCAGCTCACAGCTGTGAACTTTGAGGAAGGTTATTAGGGATGTGATGGGAATTAGGAACAGGTTTTTTACGACGCACCAAATGGTGATTTCCAGCTATGTCTCACCTTCCTTGTTCTTTCCCACCAAGTCTGTTTCCAGCTGGAAAATACATGAGCAAATTGGGGGATAGGAAGCCAGAAGCTAGCAGGGACCATGGGACAGTCACAGTGACAGCTTGTTCTTCATGTCTCTTTTTGTGAGCAAGTAACTACATAATGACATTTAAAAAATGTCATATTTAAAATACATGTAGCCGCGAATGATGACACATGCCTGTAATCCCAGCACTCGAGCTGAGGTAGAAAGATGATGAGTTTGAGGCCAGTGCAGGATACACCTACACTGCAAGTTCAAAGCCAGCCTGGACTACAAAGGGACACCTTGTCTCAAAAAATCAACCAATCATCAATCAATCATATGGAAATACTCAGAAAAGAGGGAAAGACATTCACTATTGAATGAACAAGTTAAGATTAAAAGGGCTATGGCTTCCACAAAGGACAGTGTCTTTAAGTTCTTCAATACAGAAGGTTACAGAATGTTAGATGCTGTAATGGTTAGTCAAGGAAGAATCTCTTGATAAGGTGATCAAAAGAACCAAGTTGGCAGTGAATGAGAAGCTGGAGGAGTAGAAACCACGCTCCAAGGAAGTGGTTCCCAGCATTTTTGACTCCAGGACCAGTTTAGTTGGAGTCCACATCCCCATGGATGACGGCGGGGGATTAGTTTTGTCGTAGGCTGTGGGAGGGTAGCAGCTGCAGGAAGGAAGCAGGGAGTGAAGCTCTGTCTCAGGTCAGATCAGCTGGCACCGGAACCTAATAGGAGCACATTGGTGGAGGTGGGGCTTCACTAGCTGCTCACTTTCTGTTCAGTGTTCAGCTGTCCCGTCATCCCGGTCCTTCCAAGGCCACGGTCCCAAGGGTTGGGGATCCTTGCTCTGTGACATTATTGGAGATAATGAGAGGAACCTGGTAGCTGTACTGGGGTGAGCCTCAGTTCTGTTTCTTAGTTGGAGTCTTGACCACCAAATGGTGTGTGAGGACAGAGAGATGCATGGGAGTTGGCCTTTCCAATGTGACCTTCTTACGTGTGGAGGGAGACAGGATGGTGGGAGGGAACTGAGGGATCCAAGGCCCTGAGAGCGTGAAGATGGGTGAATGTCGGTGAATGAAACAACTGTGAGTGGATTCTGGGGACACAGACAAGCCGTTGGTAGAGGGGATTCTGGAAAACTATCCAAAGGCCTGAGGAAGCTGTGAAGCTCAGACCCTGAACAAGCAACACCCTATTGGCGATTGGGTATGTCTCTTAGACATGTTGGTCAGGTCATAGGGAAGGCCTCTGTGAAGTCCAAGTGTACAAGATGAGGCAGTGGACTCCAAGAGGCAGATCTGGAGGTGAATTCATGGCAGATAACTGCTCGCTCCCAAAGAGCTCTCATGATGGCTTGATTTCCACTCACAGGGAAATTGCTTGTGTGAGCTCGGGCACAGTTCCTCTTTCAACACTGCCGCGTGGGAGGATTTTAGCGATGGCTTGTATGAGGATGGAGATGGCCTGCTGATGAAGCATGTGGGACTAATTGCTGTTTTATAGAATGACAAGATCATGATCTGAAAATTTCTTTAGAGGCTGGAACGGAGAGGAGCTTCTATGCTGAGATAACCAAAATAGAGAAAACAACTTAAAAATTGAGAAGACAGTTACCAAAGCACATGGGGAGGAAGGAGTTGGCTTAGCCTCTTTGGAGGAAGACACACGGGCATTGTCCCTTCTGGATGGCCAGCCTGTCACAGAGCTGCCCACAGTGCTAACATAGAGCTAGCTCCATCACGAGAAGAATTTCCCTCACCCCCCAGCAACCTGTGGTCTTCCGAGTCTGCATGAGACTGGCCCTGGGAGAGATTCTAACCCTTGGGCTAAACCTTAAGAATGACCGTAATGCTGGTGGGTTAGTGACCATGTGCCTGGGAGAACTTAGAAATCTTCAGCTAGAAGGAAAGTTAGGGGAGATTTAGGGGTGGGGAGTAGTGTGTGAGCTGTCTTTAAATATTTACGGGCTCTTCTGTGGGAGAGGGCTGTGTATCCAGAGGCATAGCTAATGAATGCTGGGAGCACTTACTGATGGCTGTTGATGCAGCAGGGTTTCCAGAGGTTATCTCATTTATTCTCATCAATCTTTTGAGCTGAGTGCTATTATTATCTGCATTTTGTAGATGAAGAAATGGAAGCCCTGAGAGATTGAGAAACTTGCCCAGAGGCCTCTGCTGTCTGGGGAGGGCAGACAGGATGTGGCCAAGACCCAGCACCAGGTTTGCAAACATGCCATCAGCTCTCTTCCCCTTCTCCACCTCTGTGTTACTATGCAGTTAGCTTTCTCCAGCCCGTTGGAGGAGCTATGGAGGCAAACATTTTGTCCAGCTCTGATAAGAGCGACAGGCTCTGTAGATGCTGAAAACTCCTGTGATTGGATAAGTTTTGCTTTATATAAAAAGCAGCAGAAACCTTGGAAAGTGTCCCACTTGCTCTCAGGAGGGCTTGATTTTTCCCAATGTCCTTTCACATGTGCAGTGTCGAGGGTGCTAGGAGGATTGAATCCACCTCTGCCACCAGATAACTGTGCGTTCTTGCGCAGGGTGCTTCTGTCGGCTTTTGTGTCTTCATCTGTGAAATGGGATATAATAGTACCAACTTTTAGGATTAAACAAGAAAATGTACAATACAATACTTTGTATAGAACCAAACACAGAAAGCATCCATGGAACAGCAGCTATTATTCAAATGAGTTGCAAAATTCAAAATACCATGTTGGCCATTAAGAGCACAGATATGAAAAACACAAGCTCTTCTATCTCAAAGCTTTTACCATTGACAAAAATACATGATGAATATGCAAATAACTGTGTTATAATAGTAGCGAGCAGAAGGTGCTTGGCATGGGGTGAAGGGTCAGAAATATGGTGGGGAGGGTAGATGGGGGGGTAGTGGTTTTTAAAAATGAAATTCTGTTTGTGTCCTCAAGAGAGCCCCTGAACACTACTCATAACACACATTAATGTAGCATTGGATGGAAAGGAATTAAATATTTAGGATCTGGTATATACATTGCATAAAAAAAACAATATTAAAAGGCCATGCTAATACCACAAGCTCAGAAAACAAAGCATACAAAATGAATGCCCCTGAAACCATTAAAAAGAAAAACATAGCAAACACTTTTCCTCAGTATGAGGAGAAGAAAAACATTGGTCTTGGCTGGGCCCGCCAAGGCAGCTGTAAGCCTTGCAAATCTTCCGCCTCAGAACATCTGGGAGTAGCAGAAGGTGTGGGAGAGGTGCAGGGGGGCAAGGGGTGGGGGAGAGATGCCTTGTAATGAGCTTTGGCAAAGAGCTGCTTCTTCAATAGGGGAATTTTTGCCAAAAATCACAGGTCAGTTGTGGAGAGGCCGGGGGAATGCCTTCCCCACCTCCTCCCTTTCCTGTACCTTGCGGGCAGAGTGCCCCAGCCGCTCAGTAGGCCCTTCTGGGCTAGTAGCCTCTGGAACATCCCTGTTTGTCTCCTTTCAGGACCTATAACTCAGCCCTTTATCCCCTGTCCTCCTTGTTCCTCCACCCCAGCCTCCTCTGTGGGCTTTGAAAAAAAGCAGCTGAGCGCTCATGCATCTGAGACTGACTTGCTAAAGAAAAATCTCCCTGCTTCCCCTCACCCAGCGTGTGATGGTGACATTTTGTTTTTGTGGTGGAGAAGATGATCTTTAAAGAGGAGATGAAGCCTGATTCTTAAAGTTCTAACTGGTTTCATCTTTTGTTGTCGTTGGCTCTCCCCTTTTTTGTATGTGCTTTTTACTTTCTACTTAATCTTTCTTTATTAAGCATAGACCACTAGGCAGGCCTGGGCTAGGAAGATGGTGAGGAGCTAGCTGCCCGCCAGTGGGCCAGACAGGGAGGCTGAGACTCCTGGGTGTGAGGTCAGCCCAATTCACTGACAGAGGCCTGACTGGAAGACAGGGCTGATGGCCCTGGCTTGCTCCCTTCTTTTGTCCTTCACCAGTAAATGTGCAGAGCTGTGGCTGCAGAAAGAGGCCCTGTTTTCAGTGGATCTTCCACCAAACCGCAGGTCGTTAGCAGCGGTGATGTCGCGAGGACTGGGGTGAGAGGGGCTGGGGTTTGCTCTTGCCTGGTGCCCGTGGCCCTGGGGAGGCCCTTTGTCTAAGTGCCCTCCTTCTTTGGCCACACAGGGGAAGGCCTGTTATGTTTTCCTCACGAGGCTGTTGTGATGGCATGGGATAACATGTGAGGGTCTGGCACATGGTATGCATGGAGTAGATTTTTTTAAAAGAGGAACATTGAATCTATAATCCCAGCAGTATGGAAGGTCAAGGCAGGAGGATTGCAAGTTTGAGTCCATCCTTACCAGCTTAGTGAGACTGTGTCAGAATTTGAAAAGGAGTGGGAATGTAGCTCAGTGCAAAGGTCGTGGGTTCAATACCCATCGGCCCCGCCCACATGAACTTTGGGATGAAGTGAACACACAGATTCTCAGAGTATTACAGGAGGGCGTGCAAATACCAAAGGAAAACAAGAACAAGGAGAAGTTGAAAAGAAAGACAGAAGTCTGCCTCTGCCAAGGGGTTGACGTGACCCTTCCAAGTAGACTCAAGACTGACCTAGGCCAATCCCATTGGGTTCTCCCCTTTTCTTCCCACAGTGTTCTTAACTGCTGTGGTCTCTGGATCTCTGGGTGCAGTCTGAGTCCTCTGAGGGATGAGAGAGTGTTGCTGGGCTGCCAGCTCACCTGAGTGTCCACTGTGGCTGCAGAGACAGCTGGAATCACACTTGGGCTGGGGACACTCAGGGTGACAGCTTGGAGATGCCAGGCTTGTGTTAAGGTGCTGTGCAGCCTTCGCTCGTGGTGGCACTTGGCCCCTGTGCTGTTTACTGCTGGCTCCATAGCATGGCTTTGATGGAAAACCCAGCAAGTGCTTGGAGCCTGTTACCTAATTCATCTGGTATATCATATAATCAAATATCAGGCTCTGATATTTGTTTTTTGTCCATCCGAATATGTATCGACGACTTTCCGTGTGCCATTTGCTATGCCTGGCCTGCGGGGATAAGGTAAACAAGAGAGTTGTTTCCTGATTTTGATGAGCATACCATCCAGTTTGAGCTTGAAATTGCTCCTTAAATAAAGCAGGATGTAGAGCTGGGCAAGGTGGCGCAGGCCTGTAATCCCAGCACTTTGAGAGGCTGAGGCTAGAGGATCACAAGTTTGAGTCCAGCCCAGGCAACTTAACAACTTAGCAGGACTCTGTCTCAAATAAACAATAAAAATGGGGCTAGAGTCATAGATCAGAGGGAAGGCTCTGTGTCCAGTCCCTAGCACTGCCAATAAGTAAGTAAGCAAAAGGATTTGGGGTTGAGTGGACCCAGGAGTGCCTGTGTGCTGTAACTGCCTCTTCTGGGGGAAATCACAAGTGTACTTCTCAAAGTATTCCAGCAAACAGACCACTAAGCACGTTTGATCCTCACATGCTCTGCTTACTTTATGACTTTTATTATTTAATTTTTTCTTTGAGACAGGGTCTTGTTCTGTATTCCAGGCTGGCCCTGAGCTACCGTAGCAATCCTCCTGTCTCAGCCTCTTGGGTGTTGAGATTACAGGCATGTACCATTATACCAGCTAATTTTTATGTGGTGCTATGGAATTGAACCCAAATTTTAAAAAGAGAAAGAAAAGGAAAGAAAAGATCTGGAGATGTAGCTCAGTGCAAAGGCTTCGGGTTCAGTCCCTAGGACCACACAAGAAAGATCTCTGTAGCTGTAACTCTGTATCTGCACCACCCTGTCCACATTTTGCTAATATTAGTCCTGGCTTCCTCTGTGCTGTATAATGATAAGCAGTATTTATTGAGCACTCACGTTGTGCTGGGATCGCTCATAGTACTAGGTGTGAGTTATCACACTCATGCCTTGAGTCGAAGGTCTTAAAATACAGTGAAAGGAACGGAGCCACTCTTCCACAGTCCTGCTCCCACCTCAGCCTCTGCCGTCTCGCCACCTTCGAGGCCTTGCAGGAGCTCTGTCCCCTGGCTGTCAGCTGGGTTGGGCTGTGCTGAGAGTGTGGGCGTTTCTCCCCTGTCACCTCACTGCGTGGGCTGCGGCCTTCTCTCCGTGTGGCCACGCCCTCCAGCTCCTGGCAATAGCTCCCTGCTCTGCCCCTGGACCTAATTCTTGCTGTCCTCCAGCCCCTTCTACCCCCCTGCTTGCTGGTCTCTCTATGACCCACAGTCAACTGGGAAAATGGCCCTCCCTCCTTCTTTTCTTTTAAATTGAGGTAACAGTGTAAATCAAAGCTACTCTCTTTGCAGATTTTTGAGTGTACCATATACTATTGTAACCTCTAGGCACAGTACTATACAGTAGATCTATGTAGAGCTTACTCATCTTGCATAACTGGAATTTTATGCCTATAGAACACCTCTTTTGTCCCCTCTCCTGGACCTTGGCGACCCAGGTTCCACTCCCTGCTTCTGAGCCTTACCATTTTGGGATATCATGTAAGTGGAACCATGTAGAGTTTCCTTCTTTTACATGGCCTTGTATGTCAGCCTCTCCTTTTTAAAGGCCACATAATATTCTAACATGACTATATACTACCTTTTCTTCATCCATTCATCCATGGATGCATGCTTAAGTTGATTCCATATATATTTTTTTCAGTACTGAGGATCGAACCCAGGGTCATCACACTGAGCTCTCTCTCAAGCCCTTTTTTTAAATTTTGAGGCAGCATCTTGCAGACTGGGCTTGAATTTTGTGATTCTTCTGCCTCAGCTTCCCAGAGTGCTGGGATGACAAGAGTGTGCCACCTCACCCAGATCCTGATTCCATTATCTTGGTGGTTGTGACTAATGCTGGAATTAGCAAGGGGGCTCAGGTAGCTCTTTGAGACCCAGATTTCAGTTCTTTTGCAGGCATACCTAGAAATGTAATCACACTGTACTTTTACTTCATACAGTTTTCCGGCACCAATTCTAGGAGTGTGCCAGAGTTTCAGTTTCTCTACTTCTTATGCCAATCTTCACTATCATTTCTTTCTTTCTTTCTTTCTTTCTTTTTTTTTTTTTTGATGGTAGCCATCCTAACAGGCGAAAGGCAGCACCTCACTGGGGTTTGGATGTGCGTTTCCCTAGTAACTACCAATGTGGTGCATCTGTTTCGTGTACCTCTTGTCATTTAAACATCTTCTTTGGATAAATATCTGTTCAAATTCTTTGCGTTCTTTTTGATTTTTCTTTTCTTTTCTTCATTTATTTGCTGTTGAGTAAAATTGACTCTTTAAGTCTGTTGCCAGTCTGGGTGCTTGTGCATGCCTCGCTGGGCCCCCATGGTGCAGGCAGGTGGATGGTTAGCTCAGAAGGCAGAACAGGACCCAGGCTGAGTTGTGGGCTATGCCAGTTCTTCCAGTTCTTCCTAAGGGGGGAGCTGAGACTCCCTTGGGGCTGGAATGCCTAGGTGATTAGAATACCTTTCCAGGTGAGGCCCCAGGCTTCTCTGTGGCCTTCCAGGTAGCCCCTCTGCAGCACTTGTTTTGGGAAAACCTGTTTGTGTCGGCAAGCTCACGTTCTGGCCACACGCACTGGATACCCAGATGGTGTCTGTATTTACAAGAGCCTAGCACACTGACAGGACCTACAGACGCATGGGTAAATATTTTGCCTTTCTTTGCAGGCAATATTTGAATCTTTCAAATTTAATTGCTGTCAAAGGCACAATGTTACAATCCCCGAAGCTAAGCACACAGCAGTGTTCCCATGTGGGCTGTGCCCACTGCCCTGGCAGGCCCTCTGGCTGTCCCCATCCCATTTCCTGGCTTCTTGCTCTCGTAGAAGGTCAGCGCCTCTCCCCTCACTGGCTGGGCAGGCTCCAGGAGCTGGCTTAGCTTGCTGGGAGCCTATGACAACTTGTTGAGTTTATGTTAATACTGAAAGAGCCTGCCCTTTGCTAGGAAATCAGGTACTTTTCTCCAACCATGACAGCCACTCATTGGGCCAGCACCAGTGGAATCTGGTTTTGTGTTCCAAGGCAGGGTCCAGAGAGTATGTTGTTTGATCTTGAAATTATTCCATGTAGGCCTGTGGCTAGTTCCTCCTACCCTTTTGTACAAATTAGATAAAAGCATCGCCTCTGGCAGAGGCAGCCCACCTTCGCCCCTACCCTACATGCTGCAAGGCTTGGCAAGCAGAGCAGCAGCTGGATCTCAGCATCCAAGTGTCTCCAGGAGGTGCCCTTTTGTAGGGCACAACCATACATGTCCAGTGCATTTGCTCAGACCTGCCCAACTGTGCATGTCGAACCATGATGTTTTTCTATTTATTCTCTATATGTTTCTCTCTTTTCTACACCTCACTTGTACTTTTTTTCTCCCAAAACCATTGACCTAGCTGCCCCTGGGTTACATTTACCAAGCACAGTGAGGCACTGTGCTGTGACCATGTACAGTTTTCTTTACTCCCTGTGATAATTTGCCTCTCCCTACATTGTCTGGACAAGGAAGTCTTGTAGTTCTGCAACCTCCGCCTTCTTTCATTTGCTACATTCTGTTTGCTTTCATTATGTTAATTCCTTACATAAAAGAAGTTGGATCCTTTGTCTTTAAGGGTACTTCATCTTATTCAGAGTACAAGGAATTGGGCTTGGGTGGGGGGACAAAAGTGAATGAATAAGACAGTGCCCCTGCCCTTGAGAAACTCATGATGGGGGGAGTGAGGTGTGTACACCGATAAATTACAGCCCTTCGGGTGTGCTGTGTTTGATGAGTTCACTGCCTGAGGAGGATGTGGCTCAGGCCAGGAGGCGGGAGGGAGCAGCACGGAAGCTCTGCTGCAGGGTGCTGCCAGCAGGGCTTTGCCCGGGAGCTGCCCTGTGGGCCCCTTTCACAGGACAGGTGTCTGTTATCAGGGGAGGCGGGCTGGGAGCAGAATAGAGGCTGATGGGCAGGGATGGGGAGGTCCCCTTGGCTGCAGCCAAGGGGGTGTGGAGACTGGGGCAAAAGCGAATCTAATGTGGGATTTAGGGGACTTCATGTTTGAGGAGTGAGGGTTTCCTCCTATATGCAGAAAGGCCAACAGAGGCCTATGAGCCAGAGTGACTGGTCATATTTATTTTGTGACATGTACTTCAGGAGGGTGGTGGCCAGTGTTGGGGGTCTCTGAGTTCAAGTCCTGACATGGTCACTTCCTTGAGCAGAACACTTAGTTTTTATTACCCTTCATTTTGTCTTTTTAATAAATGGGTCAAATGAAACACTATTACCGATGGAGTGTCCCTGATGGTGGGACAAGTGGAGACCCAAGGAGTGTGTCTTGAGTGCAGGTCCTTCCAGCTCTCAGGGCGCCTAGATAGGGTGGACTTGTGTGTTTCCCCCAGCGTGTCTTGTAAGTATCTTCTCTGTGTGCACCATGACATGCATAATGTTGGAAACCAGCTGTCTACCAAGCATGTGGCAACTCTCTCCTGCCTAGTAAGTTCCCCCAAGTGTGAGTTTGAGATAGGCTATTGTTGTCATTTGTTGCTTCATGATGGGGTGCGTACTAAAAAACCTGTCAGTAAATGATTTTGTCATTGTTTGAACATTGTAGCATATACTTACATGAGCAAAGATGACTGCAATATCACCAGGTGTTGGAATGTTTGTGTGTGCATATGTGTATTTGGAATTTAGTCCAGGACCTTTACACTGAGCTGCAACCCTAGCTTTTTTTTTTTTTTTTTTTTTTTTTACTTTGGATAGGGCCTTTCTAAGTTGCTTAGTTGCTTAGATGGGGCTCATACTTAGGATGCTTCTTTTTCAGCCTCCCAGAGTTCTGTGCATTGGGCCCAGCTAGATGATGTAATTTTTTAAAATGGGGGGCAAAGCGTCTCTTCCTCTGTAGTTCAGGCTGGTCCTACGCTCACTATGTAGCCTAGGCTGGCTTCGAACTCACGGCAATTCTTCAGCCTCAGCCTCCCAAGTGCTGGTGTCATAGGCATGTACCACCATGCCTGGCTAGTTTATATGTGGTGCAGAGTGACTGAACCAGGGCCTTGCTAGGCAACTATTCTACCCATGAGCTGTGGCCCCAGCCTATTGTTTTGGGACTGCCATCATATATTCATGTATGATGAACCATTCACCCTCATACATTCAGCCCAGCTTTGAAACATGTTTATGATGCATATGACTGATTAGGGCAACTGCAGTGGAAGAAGTGGGGACTGAGAGGTGGGACCAGTTTCCAGTGTTGTTTCTGAAGTGGTAATGATAGAATATGGAAGGCAGTTGATATCTGGGAGTGGGAGCACCATCAGGGAGGAGCGTGCGCTGGGGATGCTGGGTGATGCTGATTGTTATGCAGTTAGAGCAGCTGGCTTGGGGTTGGGTTTGTTGTAGGTGAGTGGAGGCAATGGTAGATAATTTTTCAAGAAGTTAAGAGAGTCAAGGAAACAGGATATTTGGTGAGGAGAAGATGAGATGTGTTGGGGGGACACTGAGGGTCTGCGGCAGGCTGCAGGGGGCTTGTGAGCTTAGGAGACAGAAGGACAGGGGTTAGAAACTGAAGATACAGGAAAAGAGTGCATATCACTTTCAGGACTTTGTCTCTTTGGATAAAGTCTGTCCCAGTGGAGGAATGGCCGCCAATAACTGGCAACTGGGCACTTGACAAGATATGATTTACAATAAGGCATGGGTTTCATAAGGCACTGTCTAAATTATTGCACTCTGCCAATTGCCAGGTTCCCTGCTGACAGTGGGCCAGGGGTCAAACAATTCAATCAGGTGCCACCAGTTATAAATTGAAAATCAGTGGGGTGCAAAATAGATTACCATCAAAATCCATTCAGGTGCAAAACCAAATTTCAAAACCCCTAACCTTTAAAAATCACTCTTTTCCTGATTCTTCACAATGCCCTGACATTGAGTTTCAATACTCCCCACCTCTCCCCCCTCCCCCCAGATATAAGCAGTCGTCAATAACAATTCCCGGAGGAGGCCAAGAGTAACGGGAAAGCTCCACTCAGGGACTTCCTTTAGAAGAACATGGCAGAGGTTCGAATTGATGACGCTGTTAGAGTGTGTAAGGTGGCAGTGGTCAAACTTACGCATGTGACAGAAGCAGCTAGAAGGCTTCTTAAGTTTCAGGCAGGAGTTTCTGCTTCAGGAGGCCTTGGGTTAGGCCTGAGAAGTTGCGTTTCTGGCAAGTTCCCAGGGGTTGCTACTATCAGTGGTCCTGGGGTGTTATTTTGGAGAATATCTGCCCTGAGATATAGGAACATTTTCATAATTGGACTAGCAAAGCATCCTTTAATAACAACTTTTCACACAGGTCTTACTGGACAGCTGTTGAATCTGTTAAGGGGCCAGGATTTTTGTCTAAGAAGCCTGAGAAAAGATGATAGCCCCTTGGTGCAGGCCTGCAACCCCAGCACTCTGGGAGGCTGAGATAGGATCACAAGTTTGAGCCCAGCCTGGGCTACTTAGTGACTTAGTGAGATCCTGTCTCAAAATCAAAAATTAAAATGGGCTGGGGATATAGCTCAGAGTGAAGATCCTAGGCTCAACTCTCAGTATCACAAAAAAGAAAAAAGATAAACAAGTAGATTTTTTTTTTTTTTGAGTGCCTTGTGGTTAGAGGTAAGGTCTAGGGAGTTTGGAAGAGAATGGAGAGAGAAAAGGAAGGAAACTTCCCTCGCCCAGCTCATCATTCTAGGCCCATCATTCTAGCCAAGGCTGTTCGCTCTTGGTTCCTGGGTAGAGATCTAATGTCTCCTGATGCCAGACTTCCTCTTTCCACTCCGGAGTTAATGTTTTTAAAAGGTTAAAAAAACATGGGAATGACTTTTAAAAAATGAAATATTTTTTAATGATACTTTAAAAATTTTATTTTGAGACAAGTTCTCACTTTATAATCCAGGCTGCTTCTAAACTCACTCTGCAGCCTGGGCTACCCTCAAGCTCACGGCAATGCTCTTGCCTCAGTCTCCCTAGTGCTGGGATTAGAGGGATGTGCTACTACACTGGCTAATTTTTCTTTTTAATGTGGTGCTGAGAAATTTAATTGGGGGCCTTGTGTGTGCTGGACAAGTGCTCTTAACTACTGAGCTATACTCCCGGCTCAACTTTTTTTTTTTAAGCCAGCCTTAACAGACTGAACTTTGGCACTTCCCACTTCTACATGATCCCAGAGATGCATTTTTCTGTAAATCAGTGCTGTGTGATTTTGGTTCTATTCTCTTGCTCTTTGAGTTAAAATTACTGTCATGTCTAGGCAGGCCCAGTGTAAAGCAAGTCTGTTTCTCCTGAATGGAAAAATGGATCCCAGAACTATTCCAGATGCTGTTTTGGCCTCACTCACATTCAATTCCATGTCTCTCTTCCAGGAGAAATCGAGCGATGCATGTACATCAAGTACCACTACTCCTCAGCAACCATCCCCAGGAACCTCACGTACAACATCACCAAGACCATCCGTCAGGACGAGTGGCACGCTCTGCGTAAGTATACCTCAGCCTTGTTGGCCATGGCCAGATAGCGGTGTGCCACCTTGGAGGGCTTGGAGCACTGGCTGCACCTCCTTCTGAGATCTGTGGACAGCCTCAAGACAGTGTGGGTAGATCCCTATAGTGCCCTCATCAGTGGGTCAAAATGGCCTCTGCTAGGGTTGATGGCATTATAGATTTCTGGAGTTTGGTTCTTATAAAACAATGAAACAAACTTCATAAGCAGTCTGCCAGAGGTCTTCTATCACCTCCGTGGTAGGCATCTAAGGTTTCACCTGCCTAGCTCAACTTGCCCTTGGGCTTTAGCCCCAGTGTATCTCCAAGTTGCTTGGACTATTAGAGTGGCGATGTGTTACTCCCTCACACGGTCACTTGTAAAGCTTGCAACCATGGTGGTGATAGGCTTCATTGCTTTGGGATTTGCACCTTGGAGGGGTGGACCTGGTCCCCACTACTAGGTTCCTTTCCAGTGATTGGCCCTGGGCCCCGGCTCACCATAATAACTTTACCTGGGATTGCTCAGCACGGATGGGAACACCAGTGCCTGTCAGTTAGGGAATTTCTTGGCTAAGGATCCTTCAGACTTAAATTATAGTACAAGGGTGACTTAATGAGTGACTAGAGCTGGCTGGTTAGTATTGCTTTCTTCTCCCTGGGAATCCACAGCCTGTCTGTGGCAGGAGTGTGCTGCCTCACTACTGGCCTAGATCTGCAGGCTGACCCCTTTCTCCTGCTGTCAGCACCTTGTGTCTTCGGTTGAGTTTGTCACATGGCCATTCTCCATCTTTGTTTTGCCTAACAGCCAAAAATTCAGGTTCTGGTTACACGTAAATGCAAATGAGCATTTGCATGTGTGCATGGGGTCTGGCAGGTATAAGCTACCTTCTGGTTTGGCTTTTAATTAAGCATCCCTAACTTGGGGTGGGGACTGGGGAGGTAGGAGAAACAAGTACAAGACAGAACAAAACACCCGTTGGTGTCAGGGAAAACTCTGGATGCCTAGGTGATTGTTACCCGGTGCTCCTAGTCCGCAGTCTTGGAGCAGCTGCCAGAAGATGGGACACCACAAGTCACACTGCTGCCTCTGCAAGTTGTAGCCGTTACTGATGACGCCATAACACGGGGACAGAAAGCTGATGTGCAAAGAGCAGTCCTGTGTGCTAGATGTTGAGCAAAGCATGTCATATCCTTATTTAATTTTAATGTGAAATTTGCCTTAGAGACTCTAATTATTGGGGTTATTAATTTCATTTTTGGAGGTGGACATGTTAACCCAGATATAGAAATAGATGGCAAATAATTGGCGCATTTTCTTCAATATATTGGTCTAATTTAGTCAGTCAATAGGAGCTTAAAAGAGATTTTCAAGATACATGATCAGTTCTGTTGATTAGCCACTTAACTGTATGAGCTTCTAGGGCTCCTGACAGAATTCGGAATCTAAGAAGGGAGAAGTTACGGATTTTACCAGTTCAGTTAAGATGAACTCAGTTTAACCAAAGCTACTGAGCTTCTGTAAGTACCAGATGCGGGTTAGATACTGAAGCCATGGGAGCTCTTTGAAGGAGCTCTAGTCTTAGGGTGGATAAGGGTGGGGGTGCAGGGAGATACTCACAAAGTAAATAATTACAAGGCAGTGAGGTAATTACAATATAGGAGAATTGCTTCAAGCAATTAAGATTGTTTGTGGATTTTTCAGCAAGGAGAATTATTTGAGGGTAAATTGTACAGATAATACTTCAAGATAAACCTGGTAGACACTCTTTTGGCTGTGCACCCTGTAGATGCCCAGAATTCAAAGAGCTCACCCCTTGAGGTGTCATTGGAAACATGTCACACAAAGATGGAGAGGCTTGGGAGGCCCTCTTTGAGCCCTGTGTGTCACCAGGATGCCTATTCTCCATCCGAAGTGCTGTTGGTTTTGTAAAAATGAGTGTGCAGCTTCTGCTGTGAATTGGGGGCTAACAGGTCTATTTTTGACTGATAAAAGCGGTCTGGAGGATTGATAGACACCAAGGTCCTTGCTGCATGGTCTGGGGGAGAGGAGGCAACCCTTTGGTGAGGGATTCATCTGCCTTGTTCACCAAGTTGCCTCATGGGCTGTTAAGCTGGTGGGAACATTTGCCACGCCTGACATCGGTTTCAGCTATTTTTAGCCAGAGGGCAGGTGAGCATGTGTCACAG
Organism: Ctenodactylus gundi; assembly: GCA_004027205.1. NCBI lineage: Eukaryota > Metazoa > Chordata > Mammalia > Rodentia > Ctenodactylidae > Ctenodactylus > Ctenodactylus gundi. The sequence goes on from PVKB01000562.1 coordinate 540,388, forward strand.
CTGAAGTTGGTACCACGTGTGATTGGGAATGCAGGCCCGCTGAAGAGAACAGCAGGTGCCGACGGTAATTTCCAAAGATCAAGTGTTGATGACTCTGGATGGGAAGTGGGCACAGAAGCCCCCTTTGACAGAAAGGAGAAGCAAGATTAGCAAACGTCTATTATTAACCATTTAAAACAAAACAAAAAATACCCAACTATTTTTTTTTTAACTTGTTTGAAGTGCCCTGTACTCTTTAATATCTCAGATCAAATATGTTCATTTGATGCTAGGTTGTTTTTATAATTTAGCCATAATAACTTTACCTTCTGTTATTTCCTTGGTAGATAATTTTTGCCCAAGGAAAGCAATTAGAGTTTGTCTTTTGTGAAACAATTTCTGGCAAATATTTGGACTTTGAATAACCTCGGGTTCTATATTTTTCATCAGAAATCTGTGTGGGTCTGATCATGAACCGTGATTGCTGGTAAAATTTTCAGACAGGAAAAAAATCACGGTTGGTTTAACACTTTGTTATGTTTTTTCAACAAGGTAAGCCCACCAGTGGAAGGCTTACATGGGGGACTAGGAGTCCCTTCACCCCATGGCCAATGGAGAGATCTAAATTACCTGTAGGCTGTTAGGCTTACAGATCCAAGTGTGAGGAGTTAAGCTCCACAGGAAGTAAAGGACAGAGGGTCTGTGCCCATGCGTATATGAGGTGGGGGCAGTAGAGGGTGGCCTTGGTGTCTGAGGTTCAGTGCTGAGTTCTCTGGGTGAGCTGGGGACAAGGTTCTGACCCCAGCTGGGATGGCAATTGCTAGAGAGGGACTGTGGGTGCCTGTTCCTACTTTCTCCTGGGCGAGGTGAGAACTCCTTCCTAAGCCAGGATCAGTGTCCTTGGTGCGTCCTCTGCTGCCCTCCGTTAGTCCCAGTGACCTATGTGGGTGACAGGGACAGGACAGATGCCTCTGTGGGGCTCAGGATGCACAGCTCCCCTTTCCCAGATCTTCCTGCTGTCTCTGGGGCTGCAGCAGGACCAGAGAGTGTCACTGACCAGCAAGGAGGGGACGGGCAGCCTCAGGAGATGAACTTAACCAGAGCCACAGTTTGGATGGGTTGTCTGTTTTAATGCTTTCAGTATGTCAGGAGCTGATTGTGAGGCCGAGTGGCCGAGAAAGCTGGCTAGCACTGCAGGGGCACTTTCAGTGGCGCTGTCCCCTCCTCTCACCACAGCTGGTCCCCACAGGCTTCTCACAACGCTCAGTTCACACTGGGGTGGCAGCTCTTGTTTGGAGAGTTCTGTGTCCTCAAGCAGCCCTCAGGAGCCCCTGAGGCCATTCTGAGTGACCGCCTCTGTCCCCTGGTACTGGTACTCTCCTGTCAGCATAGCCAGCAGCCTGGGCACTTCCTTGGTACAGGGCAAGGGTGGATGGCTGGGGAGCCTGGATGGCCAGTGGTAGGGACGAGGCAACCAGAAAGGGCTGGCAGGGCCTGATGCAGAGCTTGCCTGGAACTGCAAGGAGACAGATGCCTGCAGGGAAGTGTGAGGGGGTCTGTCCTGGCCTGCTGCTGAGCTGCTTGGGAGGGATCCTGTGGAGGGCTGTCCCCCAGGTCCCCAGGCTGGAGCCCTGAGCCTCGCACTCACTGTGTCAGTGAGCTTAGGTTTTCTCATCCTGCTTGGTGTGGGGAAGACAGAGGTTTCGGCGCCCGGCTGATTGCCCCTGGCTGTGATTGTCGAGGAGCTGGGCTCTACTGTCCTGCAATCAGATCTCTGGTATTTTTCAAGAGGCTGCAAGCCAAGGAAGGTAGAGTTTTGTTTTTTTTTTTTTTTAAACCTCTTTCTGTCAGAACTGAGGGTTCAACTAATTAGACTGGATGGTCACATGGCGCCCTTCCAGCTGGTAGGGAGGAGGGGAGGGAGCGAGAGGGAGAGATGTGTTCCTCTCCTGACCTTCCTAGGCCCCAGTCCCCCGTCCACACCCAACATAGCTATACACCACATTTCTGTGGCTGCACTTCGTGACCAAGCGGAGAGGCTGCCTCTGTCCACAGCACTGGAGGGGTGTCCCTGCCCTTCTGTGCGGTGGCCTGCTTACCAGTGGGGCAAAGAACATGAGTGCTGAGAAGCTGCCTGAGGCTGGGGGCAGGGTGGGCAAGAAAAGTCAGGCCCGGGTGGAAGAGGGGGCGGAAGGTGGCGACAGACTTTGTAGATAAGCAAAGGGCCTTTTGTGGACCCATTGCTAAGACGAACAAGAAGCCACAGCAGAGCTGTCTCGTCTACTGCAGACAGTCAGATGACTCTGCAGCTCCTTGAAGTTCTTGTCTCCCCCTTCTGTGTGTGAGTGAGCTCATTCTGGGGGACCAGCTACCCCTTCCCCCACCCAGTGGGTGTGTGGTGCAAAGTCTGAGAACTCTGCTGCTTTGGGTGTTGTGTGGGTCATGATGCAGAATCTTGCCACCACACCCATTCTTCCATTTTTGTTTTCTGTGGTACTGAGAAGTGAGCCCAGGGCCTTTGCGATGAGTGATACCCCCAGCTTTTTTTTATACTTTATTTTGAGAGTTCTTAAAGTGCTCTGGGTAGACTTGAACTTGCAATTCTGCCTCAGCCTCCCATAGTCCTGGTATTGTTACAGGCCTGCATCATCAGGACTGACTTTTCATTCTTAGCCAGGCCCTACTCATTCTCCCCTCATCTGGCCCTTCCCTTCCTCATCCTTTCCTCTTCCTAGAGTTAGAGACCTCTTCCCAGAACCCTGTCTCCCTGCAGTCGCCCCAGGTCCTGCTTACCTCCTGGACCGCAGATGGCTCCTGGATCTGTTTCTCACGCCATCTGCTATTTGGCCTTGGATTTCTCTTGGTTCTTTGAAGATGGTCCCCTACATTTCTCTTTTCTGTGGACCTATTCAATAACTCTTTGCCCTGTCTGCTCATCTATAACTATTCCCTCTCTGAATTGTCTTCCTATTCAGCTCAGAGTGGTCTGGATTCCTGGTTCCTCTTTCCCCAGCCAGTCCCTGATTATAAAGATGAATGTTGTAGACCAAAGGGCTTGGCTTTGAATTACCAGTGAGTACCTCACGGTGACCGCCTCTTTGTTCATGTGGTCTGTGGAGCTCCTGGATGTGACCTGTATTTCCTCCTAGGATCCCAGTTTGTGTTGTTACAGCTCCTCTGCAGATAAGTTACCCAGGCTAGGAGGAAGGCGCTGACTGGGAGCCTCACAGGAACTTACAAAGGAGGACTGAGAATGTATATCTGAATTTTTGTCCTGTTATTTATTTATTTTTTCCCTGTTTTTGGCTCATGTTATGTAAAACAGCCTAATGAGGTAAACATCTGAGACGTCGGAAGCTTCAGGCCCCTGCAGTGTCAGCCATTTTCCTTCTTCTTCCATCCGAGCCCAGCCAGTGTGAGGCTCTCACTGTGTGCAATCTGTTGTGAGCTGCCTCTTGTGAGTGGCAGCCACGGGGGTCATCAGGGGCAGGAAACCATCCCCAGAGCTGTGAAAGCTTGGTACCACGGAAACTCAACCAACGCAGCATCACCACATGTTGCCCGGTAACCAGAAGCCTTACGTTTTGCAAACCGTTTCACGTCTCTCTGCTCCAGCTCCTGCAGGGATCATTGGAAACCTTTCCCACAGGCTGCTTTGTGCCTTTCCTCCCAGAACTTCTGTGGTGTGACCGCAGCAACCAAGTGGAGAGCACAGACCCCTTAATAAGCACCCAGACCCGTCCTTGCAATATGCAGGGACATGCAGAGACATGTCCCTTCCCTGCACAGCTTTCCTGCTTGCCCAAGCTCACCACACCTTTGTCTCACCTCCTCCCTCCCCTCCAGGCTCCCTCTAGAGAACGGGTTTACTGTTTTGATGATTCTTTTGAGTCAGAGTGTTAGTGTCTTGGATATCTTCCCTGGATAGCATCTTTTTTTTTTTCTTCCCCAGAAGATCTACCCAAAATAATGATGGGGAGACGGTTACAGGTAGCTTGGAGATGCTTTAAAATCATTGGCATCCATGCAGCTGTGGATGCCACCTACTTAGGCAGCTGGCCTGGCTAGGGGTCAGCGATGGAAATGGAGAGGACACATGGGGGAGTTTAGTTTTGAGATATCCTTAGGAGTAGGAAAGGGAGGAGGCCTGGAGTAGGGTAGAGTACAGTGAGGTCTTTTGTATTAAAGTCATCCACGGACAGAAGAAACCTCTGAGCCCTGTTGTGCTGTTGTAATTGTAGACTATAAGCCATGGTTCATCTGAATGTGCAGGTCCAATTTTGAGCTGAGAATTAGTTGGAATTCTGGCCTGGAGGCATTCGCTTCAGCTTGTGTAGATTGGAAGTTGTTTCTCCTGGCTGAGCATACTGATCTGGGTACACCAAGGGGAATTGGGTACAACCCCACCAGGCACCTTCATCCAATTGTTCATGAACACATTTAATATTCATAGAGTGCCTATTCTGTGAGAGCCTCCATGTGAGGTGCTGGAGGGCACAGTAAAAGGCCCGCTTTCCGATTGGATGGTATATTTGTAGGTGCCAGCCTGGCAGGGGATCAAACTGTTCTTTGCTTAATGTTTATTGACTACCCAGAGTGCAGCCTTGTACACATCATGGGTCCCCACTTCCACACTTAAATCAACACCGATTCATTGTGTGTGTGTGTGTGGGGGGGGGAGGGGAATAAAGGCAAAATACAATACAAAACTACCACATCACAGAGGTGTGGCTGGTTTATTACACACAAGCAGGAAAGGAAAAAAGTGGGCGTGGCCTACAGATGTGTCCAAACTGACCTGCTATTTTTCCTGCCCTTATTTTTTTGAGTGAAGAGGACAAGTGTAAACTATAAATATAATATACTTAAGGTATATTTAAGTACATAACTTCCTTAATTTTAAAAATTACAGTATTAAGAAAAATCAAGGCCAAAAAGATGGTGGGCCACAATTTGGATCCACCTGGTAGATCAGCCTTATCTCAGCCCTCTAGGGGAACTGTCCATTTTCTAGGTGCTGAAAAGGAAACTCAACATGGCAGGTAATTCTTTTAACACAATCAGAGCTCAGCATCCAGGAGGAGTGCTGAATGCGGAGGAAGAACAGGACCTGGAACTGAGTCTTTCAGTAGGCAAGGGAATCCAGGTCAGGTAGACATGGGTATCTGGGCAAGCAGACACCTGGCTTTGAGGTTAGAGGAAGAAAAGCCTCAATTTTGTGAGAAATGTGAAAGAAACACAGAATAGTATCTGAGAGAGAAGCCATTTATGAGAACTGGGGTATGCAGGGCAGGAGTGCTACCAAGGCAGGCAGCCATTTTAATGAGAACAGCAGTTCTAAACTGTGATCACGATTGCTCCGGAGTTTGGGGATTGGGATTCTGAATATGAGCAGGATGATGGGGAGGTCAATATCATCATGGAACTTGTTGGGAATGGGAACTCTTGGGCACAAGCCCAGCCAGGTGTAAGAATCAGATTCTGTAGGGATGGAGCCCATTAGTCTGTGTGATTCTTAACACATTAAGGTTTGAGAATGAGCTCTTGGTCTGTGGCACTTTGATGTGGGCTGTTGTGGCCAGAGAAAGCTCAGGGCAGAGGAGAGCATATCTGGGCCTTACGTGGATCTGGAAGATGGACTGTTGCCTTTAGCAAACCTCTCACATGGTAGCAGGGATGTTGTATGCATGCCATTCGTTGGTGGTTTTTATTTGGTCATAGCTTTGGAAAATTACTTTCCACTTAAATACCTTCTTATTAGTTGAACAAAAGAGCCCAGAAGAGGTGAGGTGTATTTCCTTTTTTCCCTGCATTATGTGTATTAATTGAGAGTATTGTCCTAATACCTAGCTTTAAATTTCTATCTTGTGTCTCCACTCTACCTTCTTCCTCAGAAATAGGCTCCAAGCTCTCCTGAATGAGAGGACATTGGACAGTGAGTTCTAATGCTGCCACTTTCTAGGTATGTGACCCTGGACAAACCGTTTAAGTGTTTTGAACCCAGTACACCAATCTCTAAATTGGAGGTGTAATATCATATGCCCCGAGAGGTATTGTAAGATATAAATTGAACAAAATGATTTGTGCACAATCTCAGCAATGTCTGATGCTAGCCAATGATCTGTGCCCTGGCTCTGCTTGGCACTGAGGTACCAGGGAGAGTCTCTGAAGTGACATGTCATTGACCCAGGGCCTTTTCTGTCTCTCACTGTGAGCCTGAGTGGGTGCATTTGGCTTGTGTGTGGTTGTGCATGTTGGTGGTCTGTTGTGGGTTTGCTGTCTGCACAGGCTTGTGTGGTGGGAGCTACCACCAGGCGTTTCCAGTGTGGGAGAAGAAAGTGGCTGAGAGCCTCGCTTGCCGGCAGCAGTGTGGCATGTTGTGAAAGGGGCACCAGAGCAGGAAATCATCAGCGTTTGAAATCCTCAGTGAGATAGCAGCAGCAGAGGCAGTTTCCTAATTTATCAGTTGTGTCCAATAAGAATGCTGTTTAGACAATAATCCCATCTCTAGAAGATTTATGTACTCAGTGTCTGAAAAGGAGCATTTCAGAGCTCTGAAGACAAACATGATGTGAGGATTGATACCGTGGAGGGGAGGACTGAAATTCTCTCTTAGCTGTTGTAGCCAGGGAGGGCTGTGGCCCCAGTAGGTGGCAGGGACAGAGCTGCTTCTATTCTGGAAGTGAAAACACATTCCAAAGAGGCAGATCATGTGAGATCATTGGGCACTTTGAGAAAGAGGGCCTAGGCAAGGGAAGAGTCTGCTGTAGTGGGGGTGGAGGGATGAGGGAGGAGGCAGTGTAGGCGATATTGCTGTTCTAGGGGGAAGGGTACTTCTGTGTTTCATTTCTAGCTAGGATAGCCCATAGGGCTTGTTCTGGCTGTGGGTGTGAATTCTGCCTTTTTTTTGGTTGTCAGGTAAGAAGGACTAAGCATCCTAGAGAGATGGACGCCTTGTAGATTGCCCGTGGGCAGCCACTTGGTTTAGAAGGAGGCTATGGCTCTGCGTGGACTGAATCCATTTAGGGGGCAGTGTGGGGCCCAGGTGCTGCTGGGACTGATCTGTAGCCAGCCCCACAGGGAAAAGGTGGAGCCTAAGTTCTCATTCTAGGAATCAAGGGGAATCTGCAGTGTTCAGGTCCATGGAGGCGCAGAAAGCCAGAACCGGATCCAAAAGGAGGTTTGTTGGGGGAGCATATGGAGTCATCTGGAGAGACTGCAGAGCCACAGACCTTGCCATTGATCATCGAGTTAGCTGGTGACCGGCAGGGCTGGCTACGGGGAAAGACTGGATTGCTCTGTTTATGACTGACAAGAAAGGCTGCAGGAAGTGGCCAGTCTGAGAACCTGTTGGCGCTGTTTTAGTGACAGAGTTACCAGGTGGAGCTAAGATTTTGGAACACAAGGCCTGTAAGGATGGTTCTCCGAGCTGACCCTCTTCCAAACATATGTTCTTTGCTATTTTCAGTCTTCTCTTTCCCTTGCATTCTGGTTTGAACTTAGAGGTCATCATAAGCTAAGAGGCCTGCACTGGCTCTGGGTCATTCTGACTTCCCTAAAGTCATTCTCCATGGAACTCAGTCTAGCTTTCTGGGTGACAGGTAGGGTGTGGTATGGGAGGTGCCAAAGAGTTAGTGGTACTTGTTTTGCTTTACTATTTATGCTGATCTGTGTGGGGAGCCCACCTTGGAAATAGTGGAATAGGACACCATTCCAACATTCTTATATCCTTTACAGCTCAATATTCCCGTTAGGACTGTCCAGTTGAACTTTCTGTTTTGGTAAAATCTAAACTGCATTGTAGCCATTAGCCACATTTGGCTTATGATTAATTGAGATAGGACCAGTTCAAGCCAAGAAATTGAGTTTCAAATGTTATTTAATATAAATCAATTTAAATTTAGATAGTCCCACATAGCCAACGGCTACCATATAAGACAGAGCAGTTCCAAACAAGCAATCCTCCTACAGCTTTTATAAATTCTACTTCCGTATCGCTCACAATTGATTCTGAACATGCATATGTTAAAAACACAACCCTGTTGGTTATTTTGATATACCTGGAAATTTTTAGGGGGCAAGAATGCACAGTTGCTTGGGTTCTCTAGATCTTTACAGGCCATTCTGCCCCTGGGATCCCAGCATTCCTCATCTCAGAGATCCCTGGGATATTAATAGGCTTTTCTGCTGATGTGGGCCCTGTGTAGATAAGGAGATGAGAAAGAAGGAGGTGCCTAATCTAGGCCAGGCTGTCACAGGGTAGGTTCCCTGGGAAGTAACCTCAACCTCAACACAATAGAAGAGCAGGGGGAGAAGCAGCATCCATAGATGGAGAAGCCATGCTGGAGTGTAGAGTAGGGGTCCCCCATGGAGGCGTCTGGTCCAAGACCGGCTCCTCAGAGTTTGCTGAGCTTGGCTGAAGTAGATGGGCCCTTTGTTCTTCCACTTTGGTCACTTACTATATGTAGGCCATGGCCGTGTGACCTTGGGTATATGGCTGTCAGCACCTAGGTCATCCGTCAAGGGACTGGCTGCTCAAGGCCTGCAGCCCTTCCAGGACCTGCGCAGCAAGTCCTCCCATGAGGTAGAGGTGCACCGTTGTCTTCCAGGCAGGCATTTGTCTGAAGTAGTAAGTTGAGGTAGCCAGGAAAGCAACTGAGAATCAGTGGATCAGCACCTCCGCTACAGCGAGAATAAGAGGCAGATGTGGAGCCAGAACCCAGGCTGCCGGGGCTGTGGAGTTCATGCTCTTTCCCCACGCGGGGTTGCCCCCATCTTGGGAGGAAGCCTGCTCCTCTTCTCGTCCTGCTCTGTCCTCCAGCTCTCCTTCACTCTAGCTGCTTAACCTCCACCCCACCACCGTGTATGTGTCCCTGAGTAGCGCCCTTCCCTGGAGCCCTGGCCACCCACTCCTTCTATCTTAGAATGCTAACCCTCAAAAGAAATGAAAGAAAGCTATTTATTTTCCATTTTGCAGTTTGTCTTTTTCATTTAATTACCGGTATCACAACAGGATTTTTTTCCTTATTGCTTTTCATTGCAAATGTATAGTATTTCATTTACGTTATGAATTAAATAGGCTTTTGTGGACGAGCCTAAAAACCCAATCATCATTTATAACAGACATGACTTCTCTGGAAATGGGTTCAGAATTCTAAGTAAGTGACTCACAAATGAGGTTTTAGAATAGAACTCATTTTGAAGCCGGAGACTTCACGTCTTTCTGCTTTCTAGGTAGTTTTGCCTCTGAGTGGACTTGCCCTCCCCCTCTGCCTGCATCTGTCATTCTTAGGCTGGATCCCCAAATCTGATGTTCCCAGCACCCCACAGCACTAGCCAATTCCCTGTCCCTGCTCTTAGCCCATAACTAGCTGCTGTACAAAATTAATGAATGTCCCTTGGTGTGTCCTCTGTGTTTTTGTGTGAAATCCGAAAACCCAACCTAGAAACTCCCAGTGTCCTTAGAGATAGGGGATCACTCAGTCTCAGGCCCTAGTCTCTGTTCACATTGGTAAAATGAATGTAATTATATAACATTTCCCTGAGGCTCAGGGCTTGAGCATCTGGCACCAAATTAGAAATTAGCAGTTAGAGGTATGTGTGTGTGTGTGTGTGTGTGTGTGTGTGTAAACTTCTGAACCTGAGATGCTGCTAAACACGGGTGGGAGGTGACATGTTTGACTGACACCAGCATCTGCATTCCATCTATATGCCACCCTCCCTTCCCCTTCCCCCACTCCACTGCCTCTTCCTGGAGCTTCTGGATGGCACACGGTTGCCAAGGAAACTAGGCAAAGCAGTTGTACACAAATTCTCTCCTCCCCAAAGCTCGAGGCACATCCCCCTAGGCGAATGGGTAGAGGAGAGGGAGGACGTCCCCGACGCTTGTCCACAAGTGTGGGTGTGGGAGTGGGAGTGTCATGCTGACACTGTGTCCCAGGGAACAGCTCCATCCAAGTACCTTTCCTATCCCCTGTCCCAGCCTGGCCTTGCCTGAGTATCACGTGTGTATTGCATACCATCTTCCTCCCCTCTGATGTTGCCATCAGTTTCTACCTCCCTGGGGTGCTTTTTATTTCTAGGGAAGTAGAAATTATTTCATATCAGAAGGAGTAGTAAGGACCTGTCTTAGTTAACTTTCTTGTTGTTCAGACAGAATACCTGATATCCACAATTTAGGGGAGGAAAGATTTTTTTTTTTTTTTTTTTTTTTTTTTAGCAATGTTAAAAAGTCCAAGTCCAAAGTCTCTGAGATGCAGGGCAAACTCTTACTTGTGAGCTCTTATGAAAATCAAAGTTAAAAAAACACTTCTAGAATACAATGGCACTGGATAACCATTCCTATTCTAAAAGGGAGAAATGGAGGATAGAAAGCAATCAGAGCAAAGCAGGAATGAAACCCAGTAGGACAATAATCAAATCCTGCAGCTCCATTAAACTTTGTAGCTGTGTGTGTTTCACCCAGGGTAAACACTGGTGAGATGTCAGCTCAGGGGGATTGGGTGGCCCCACTTCTACAGCACTGCCTCTTGCTGCAATCTTTATAGCTTCTCCTTGGCTGTCTGTGTCCGTAGCCTGTAGCCTTTCTCAGCAGCCAGCCAATGTTTTTGGCTTCTCCAAATTTCCAGGGTTTCTGCTGCACCTTAGGTTTCTCCTTTACAGCTCCTGCATTCCCTTCCCAAGGGCACACTGCCTGGCCTCCAAGACCTTCCTCTGAAATCTAGGTGGAAGTCTCTACAACCACACAACTCTTGCCCGCTGCATCCCTGTGAAATCAGCAACATCCACAATTGATTAATTCAGCTCACAGTTTTAGAGGGCTCCCATAGTCCATACCCACGTGGCCCACAGTGGTAAAAACAAATGGTGGAGGCACAGCCAGAGAGCTTTTCATGGCATGGTAGATGAAAAGCCAAGGGAGGGGGCCACAGAGCTGCCTTCTGGGTCCCGTCCCAGTGATCTGCCTTCTCCAACCAGGCCCACCTTCCAGCAGCACGGTGGCATTTTACAGTATTCAGATACATGAGACTTCTGGGGGACACTCCAGATCTAAACCGTAACAGGACCTTAGGCTTATGATTAAGGGTTGAAATTCAACTACTTGTTTAGTTTATCTGAGCCAACAGAAATATGCCATTCTAAAAATTACCCAGCTCTGTTTCCTCATGATATTGAACTATAAGGGCCAGGACTTTGTGTTTGGGGGTCCTGGTCATGCATTGTGGGGCAGTAGAATCCAGGGCCTTGTGTACTCTAGGAAGCCAACTCTGACCACTGAGCAATGCTCACAGTCTCAACACTTCATTCCTGGTGTTCCCCGAGAGTCTGGGGTGTGTGTGCAGATTGGGGTTAGGAGGGAGAGAGATCTGTGAGCCTCTCATCTCTCAGAGAGCAGAGCAGTGACACAAACTCAGGATGTTCGAGGCCAGTGCTATGGGACGTCTACAAACAAAATGCTGTTCGTGGCTTTCAGAGAAGCCAGCGGATAGCAGGTTAGGAGTCGTGGCTGGGGAATGGACTAAATGCTTCAGTCATCTGCTCCCATGAAAACCTTTAAGTCCCTGTCAGCTAACAGGAACAAGTATAGGTGCTGGATAGGAGAGGCACCCACCCCCACCCTTGTGGAGGTTGTGTTCATTTTGTAATGGTACAAGGTGTGATTGAAAAATATGGTGTGTGCTTCAGTGTAAAAATTATTACCATAATAGACACATTGCCATTAATCTCTTTCCAGATTTCCCCCCGCAAACGCGCTTACCCGTGTCCTTGCCACTCTCTGAAGCAGTTCTGACAGTCCTCTTTTGTGAGTGCTTGTGGTTGTGCTGCCGTGGCTTCTTCCATGTCTTGAATTGTTTCAAAACATTTACCTTTCATGGTCATTTTCTCCTTGGGGACGATCCAGAGCCTCACAGTGCCAGATGTGGTGAATGCAGTGCGTGAGGACATGCCATAAGGTTTTTTATATCCTACCTTTCTATTGGATGGCGCTCAGCAGCGATATGCACCACATTTTCAAAAAAAAAAAAATTATACCTTGTAAAGACGTTCACAAAAGAGGACTGACTTCCAGAACTGCTTCACCAAGTGACAAGAGTGAAGGAATAAATGTGTTTGAAATGAGAGGGACTGTTTGGAGGGAGATTAATATGACTTTTACCACAATAAATTTTTGAATCTAAACATTTGCTGTAGGTTTCAGCCAGCCCTTGTAAATAGTACGTACCGAATATGCCACACGTGCCCGCACTTGGGGTGAATTCTTGATGCACATTATTTCACTTGAACCCCAGCTGCACGACCAGGTTCATTTGATGGGTGAGGAAACTGAGGCTGACAGCAGTTAACTCATAGAAGAGCCATGTTATGTGAGTCATGTACCTTTATGAGACCTTAGGAAAAGCGTCTCTCAGTGGGAATTGGGTGCATGGAGGAGGCGGAGCCTGGACGGGGCAGGGAGCCTTCTGGGATACTCCAGGTCTGTAGTCTGGCTTCTCAGCAGTGGATGTGGGGGACTCAATGTGAGGTCACTTGGGAAGGAAATGCACATGCTTGCGTGAGAGTTTTGAGAGAGGAGCTCAGGTGTTGGGAAGTGTGGATGAGGTCTGAGCAAGCTGGATGGCTGGTTTCTAACCTGCCCCCCATGGGAGTGCCTGTCTGTCCTTCTCTCTGAGAATATTTACCAATATTAACTATGCACATGGAAAATAGGATGACTCCTGGAAAGCCAGCTTTCCTTAAAGCATAGGGAAGAATCCACTGTGTTTTTGGGTGAGGTTATATTTCTCTTTTCATAAACAGCATACACGTGTGTGCATGCACGCGCGTGCACACACACACACACACACACACACACACACACACACACACACACACACACACACTCTTAAAACTAATTCATCTAGGCCCTCAAATATGGTTTGTGTTTGACCCTTTTGAAGTGCATGTTAAAATTTAATTGCCCTTGTGGTGGTGTTGGAAGGTGGAGCCTTTAAGAATTGGTTAGGCTTTTGAGTGGAATTACTATACTTCTCATGGGACTAGATTAGTTACCACAGGAACAGGTTAAAAATTGAGGCTATCCCTTGAGTTTCGCCTCCTTTGCATAATCCTGCTTATCCTACCACTTTGCCACGAGTTGGAGCAGTATCAGACTCTCCTTGGCACTATACTCTTGGATCAGAATCATAAACCAAAGAAACTTCTCTTCTTCGTAAATTATCCAGCTTCAGGCATTCTGTTATGGGAATAGAAAATAGGTTACGACAGTCACCTAATAAATGTATGAACCTTGTAGCTCTTACCTGGAATTTTCAGACCAACCTCATTTTTATGCTGCTATTAAACAAATCATTTATAATAGCCATTAGCCTATAAAAATTAGTATTTCACACATTGCAGTGTGTGCTAGATTTAAATAAATTTACATGTACCCAGGCCAAGCCAAAGTTACTGCTGCTTTTCCTCTAAAGTATCGAAGTTATTCTTGCATAAAGAAGTCAGTTGAAACACAATTTGTAAACTCATTAATTATGTAAAAACTCAGTTTTAAGGAGATGTATTTTCTGCTACTTTTTTCAACCAAAATTCTCATCTAGGGATCATGAGGGGGAAATCAATGAGCAGCTATCACTTACGTCCAGGAGAGGAGTTCCTCCGCCTTCCTGGGTTGGAGCTGTGAATAATTCAATATAGTCCCAGGCTCCTTTTTCCCTTCTTGAGTTGAGCTCATTAAAATTGCATGGGCAAAGACCATGGTGAGGAAATGGCCAGTATCAGCTAGTATCCATATCAGCTGTAGTCTCACTGCAGCCTTGGTGTGGCTCTGGGCATGCTGAGCTGCCGTCAGCCGGGAACCACCAGTGGGTGAATGAGGAAAGTGGGGAGGAGCAGTCACCTCTCCTCTGTGTGCGCAGATACCGCCCCTGGCTCGCCGTCCACCCGTAGTGCGTGGAAATGGACTGCTGTCTCCCTGCTCACTGCTGAGCACTAGGTCTTCGCTGTTGGCCTCAGCATTAAGTATTTATGTTTTATGGAGTGAAAGGTAAGTGCTGAGCAGATGGGGCAGCCTTTTAGAAGCTTTCTAGGATGGTGTAATTCATCTCTTCCAGTGGGATGCAATCTCCGGAGGAAGAATCTAAAGTGTCAATTGATTATAGTCAGTACTATTATTTTTATTGAGAAAAGAAATGTGATTACAATGTTAGGGATTTCTTTTTTTTGGAAAGTGCCATATATCTTTTGAAACATTTTTCGTGGGTCAGTAAATAAGGGTGTGTGTGTGTGTGTGTGTGTGTGTGTGTGTGTGTGTGTGTGTGTCTGTGTGTGTCTGTGTGTGTCTGTGTAAAATAATACTGGGATGAACCCAAGTCCTTCACATTGAGCTACATACCCAGCTTTAAAAAATTATTTATTTTTATTTTATTTTGAGACAGAATTCCTTTAAGTCATTAAGTTGCTCAGGCTAGCTAGATGTTGTGATCCCCTTCTCTCAGTCTCCTAGAGTGCTAGGGTTGCAGATAGATAGGTGTGTTCCACCATGCCTGACCTGTAAAAATTTCTAGGACCATATAGGAATCTTCTTTTTTTTTTTTTTTTTGAGACAGGATATTGCTCTGTAGTCCAGGCTGCTCTTGAACTCATCATGTAGCTCAGGCAGGCCTAAAAATCAAAGCAATTCTCCTACCTCAGCCTCCCAAGTGTTGGTTTTACAGGCATCTGCCACACAGCTTATATGGTGCTGGGGAATCAAACTTAGGGTCTTCTGATTGTTAGGTAAACACTGTAGCCACTAAGCTGTGATTCTAGCTAGGAATCAACTTTGAGGCCAAATATTGTGTAATGAAATAAGATTTAAAATCCCAGAGACACAGGCCAAGTTTACGACTTATCATGAAGATTGAAATCAAGCAGTAAATCCAGTTAATCTTGAAGGGAACAGGAGATTTGAGACAAACGTTGTCACCATGTGCTACTCCATTACAGCAAGCATTTGCCCATGATCTGAATCTCTTAAGTCTCTGATTGCAATTTTTTTTTAAAGCCACCCACCCTAACCCAGTTCCATGGAGCAACGGGATACATCTTTTTTTTTTTTTTTTCCCTTTTCACTGTATTAACATTTCTCCCCTTCTCTTATGTTATCTTTTCTTTTCTTTTTTGGTGTGTGTTACTGACAATTGAACCCCTGAGTTCACACTGAGCTACATCTCTAACCCTTTAAAAATTTTTTATTTTGAAGCAGGGTCTCATAGAATTGCTAAATTGCCCTTGTTGGGCCTGAACTTGTGCACTTCCTGCCTCAGCCTCCCAGAGCCACGTAAGTTTTCACCCGTAGACTAAGTACTATGGTCAAAAACATTTGTGTTTTCTTGAATTTCTTTTCAAAGGATAAATAATAGTATACATATAATTTTATTTCCCAAGATTTGTTTGTAATTATGTGATAAACATTTCCCCTTGTCATCAAAACTCTTCATAAGCACAGTTTTAATGACTCCATAATATTCTTCCACATGGAGTATGTAATTCACTTAAGCTTTCCTTTAAAATTAAACGTTTATGTTAACTAGTTCTGGGCTAATATAATAATGCTATAGTGATAATTCTTGTGCATAAATCTTTTTGATAATTTATGTAGAATAAATGCTCAGAATAGGAGCTACTGGCTCAAAAAATACACACTTTTTTTTTTAAGGTTTTTGATGATGCCAGATTGCTGTCTACAAAAATTGAGCCAGAGTATAGCCCTATCCAGTTTTATCTACATCTAAAAATGGCTTTTCAGCTCTTGAATGTATGTTAATTTGACCGATAAAGAATAGTTACTGAGTTTTTAATTTTTTATTTCTAAGATGATGAGAAGAGTTGAGTGGAACCTTTGTATCTCTCTCTCTCTGTTTCTTTCTCTTTAAATTGTCTCTTCCTTTGTTTTGCCCTTAACTTTCTGTTCCCTTCCTGTTAGCATCTCTGAGTAAGTCAGTCAGGTTTCAGTAGGGGGCGCCACATGGCTGGGGTCTCTTCTGTTATGTTCTCCTCCTACTTTTTCTCTGATTGATCCTATTCCTACCCTTTCAGAGTCCCCTTTCAGAGCTAAAGACGACCCTTGGATTGAAAGCATGAAGCCCTAAGTGCTGTTCAAAATATCACACACACACACACACACACACACACACACACACACACGGAGGGAGAGAGAGAGAGAGAGCGTGAGTGCCCAGCAGCTACTTAAATGGGTCCCAAAATAATTGGGATTTTTAACACTTTGGGAAATGCGAGAGGAGTGAAACATTGTCTTGTTTGTGTCTGTATCTTCTGTGCTTAGAACAGAACTGGTATGTCTGGGAGTAAGGAGCTGGGTGCGTATTTGTTGACTGAATGAAAAAGCCATCTCCAGGTTGCAGCTTCTTTGTCATGATTTGGGTCTTCTGACCCAAAGCCCCATCACTGAGCTCAAGAAAACAACCACAAGCCTGCAAGAAAGTTTGAAATAAATCTGCATTTTGCAATTTGTGCAAAAATGTAATTAGATTCCTTCTCCAGAGGTAATCCATTAATGTAATCAATGATTGCAGTTACTCAGTGTGTAACCTTAAGAAAAATTGCACATGTCTTATAAAAATAAACACTTGCTTAGTAAAATAATTCCGCACTCAGTACCAGCCATTCCTCTTCTTTTTATGTTTGACGCAGTGTCTCCTCTGCAGCTTGTCTGTATGGATAGAAGCAAGGCCTGCCCCCTGGGGGTGGCAAGGGTCCTCTCAGATACCTGCTTGCAAGGTTGAAAGCTGCCACTGCCTGGAATCTGCAGAGTGGCATCGCTATCATCCCCGAGCAGTTCTCCTGTGGTTGGCTAGCTGGTGCCTCAGATAATTGACCATGTGGTCTAGTCAGCGTTGCATTTTCCATGCAATTCAACTCTTAGTGACAATATGAATCAAGCATGAATTTAATGCATGCAAATTTAGGGCCTGTTTCCTTACATCTTCCTTCTATAACCCAAGTTACTCTTTTGGTAGAAGGATAGCTTTATGGATTCATGGGTCTCCATCCATCCATCCTGTCTTTAATGGAAAGCAGGCCCATACATATGCCCAGTTACAACCTTTGGAAACCCACCAATGAGGCTCCAACCCCAAGCAGGAGGGGAGGTAATATTGAAAGCCTCACAGCCTGGCTAAGAAAGCCTGGGGAGACCATCTGAGCTCAGTTGTCTTCTGCCCTCTCTAACAGCCAGGGGGTAATAAGTGCCATCAGTTCCCTTAGTTGGAAAATTCTTTTGTAACTCAGAACAAATGAGGGAGAACATGTTGATCCATATGTGATAATCCTAAAAGAGTCTGTCAAGTCTGAGATCAGGTCTCAGTCTTCCATCCTCCTCTCTTCCAGGTGAGTTGGGGACACGTTTGCTGTATGTTGTTGTCAACGCACTATTTTCATTACAGCTGTGTGTCACTGTGCTTTCTTACCCCAGGACAGAGGAACATGTCTGAGTCATCTTGCAATCCCAGTGTCTAACGTGATATATGGCACAGAGTAGGCGTGAGAAATTTTTTTTAATTGATTAAAAGAAGGTAAAGATTCTAAAAGTTGTTAGATACAAGATTAGCTCAAAGCAGTGTAGTACTAACTTTTAGGGAATTGCTGAGGATGGAATCTCTATTGTTGTCAGCTGGGCTGGTCTAGTTCTCAGGGTAGATCTTTGTCCATTTGCCATAGGGAAATGGGAGTCATTCTCAAAGTCAGAATCCACCTTAAGCTCTCTCCCCACTTTGGCCTAGTCCTTCTTGGGGGTTCCTATGCATGTTAAAACAGATAGGTGTT
Organism: Ctenodactylus gundi; assembly: GCA_004027205.1. NCBI lineage: Eukaryota > Metazoa > Chordata > Mammalia > Rodentia > Ctenodactylidae > Ctenodactylus > Ctenodactylus gundi. Next base: position 558,187 of record PVKB01000562.1, read on the forward strand.
AAGAGCTAGGCTGGGTATGTTGTAGCTTCCATATCTGATTTGAGTATATGTTGTGTTGGGAAAGACTTGTAGGTACTAGGTGTTTGGAAAACACTGAACACTTCTACTTGTATGATTTTCTAGTTAAAAGAATGTTGAGAGCTGTATGCGTCCCTCAAGTTACTTCTGTACCAAAATAACATTTGTCCCTGTTGTCAAAGGGGCAGTGCTGAGTTTAGTCTCTTTGATGTCAGTGTGTGTCTGTCCTTTTTACTTGCAGTCTTCCCCAGGACAGAATTTTCAAATAGTGGTCCCAGAAACTCTATAGCTTTGGACCTATGAAAAAGAAGTTTTGACTCATCATTCCAAAGTACTAGATCAAAATTCTAATCAGGTCCGGGAATTTGCTTTTGTACACATTTTGAAGATTGTTCCTCCATGTCATCTAAGGTCACGTAACTCCCGATCTAGGCCTTGGCTATGTTGATGTGGGAGACTGGTCCTCTAAGATGCTCCCATAAGCTGTCTGGCCTAGATTGTCCTGAGAGAAGATAAGTGCTCTCTGTCTATAGATTGCTTCTTGCTTATCTGTAATTTTATGTAAAAGCCATGCTAGGCATACTTTATGTTGCTTAAGACTTAGTGTCTACAGAGTGTCCCAGATGTCACCATGCATATAAAATTAAAATATATAAATAATATAGTTATAAAATTTTGTTTGCTTAGAATTAATTTGTCATAGTATTTCAAGTAAAGCTAATGCTCTGAGGAAAATTATGCCAGCTCTAAATTCGACGTACAGAATGTCCCAAAGTCGTAATACATAGGAAAAGATAACAAATTTTTGGAACATCCTCTGCATGTGTATACATAAATCACTTCAAATGGGCAGCTAGAGGCAACTCAGATTCATTCTCAGTCCCCTTCTTGTCTCTGGACATAGTACCTGAAACCCACAACTGAAAAAAGGTAAACTTTATTTTAGCCTGTAGTTCCGAGGCCTCAGTCCATGTGTGATTGTTCAGTGGCTTCCGTAGTGGCGAGGTCTGGAGTAGAGGAAGGAAGGTTATAGCATGGCAGAAAGGAAGCAGAGAGAAAAAGGGGAGGAGCCAGGGTCAAGAATGTATCCTTGCAGGCCGCTCTTCCAGCAAGTCCTGTACAACAGGCCCTGTCTCCTAATAGCACATACAGTCACATGAATATTGATCTTCTGGTGGAGCATAGGACACCCTTGACCCAAATGTCATCTCATACATGAAGCTTTTGAGAGACATTTCAGAATAAATCACAGCACGTTGAAAGATGGTAAGAAGGAGGGATTTTCTTATTGAGGTTAGGATGAGCTGGTGAGAGTTTTATGGGAAGTAGGATTCAAACTGAGTGGGCTTTGAACAATGGCTGGCACTTCCCAGGCAGATGTGGAAACAGAAGAATTCCCAGACTGATTCCCAGACTGATGCAGCAACTCAGGCAAGGTCATGAAGATGAGGAGGCAGGAGGGCGGGACGCCTGAGCAGCAGGGAGAAATCCCATGCGATGGGCATGGGGGATGCAGGCCGCCTTACCCTGGGAGAAGAGGCCAGAGGGGGGATGAAATTTAGGCACATCAGGGTCTTGTGTTTGCCAGACCATCAACTTTTCCAGCAGGATCACCCACCATCACATTCCCTGCTCCAGAACCTGGTCCAAGGTCTTGACCACCACTTTTTCTGACACTTGGCTAATCAAATCCTCATCCCCACCCTGTGTTGCCTCATACCCTGTGCCTTCAGAATGGTTGTGTGTTTATAAGTCCTCCATACAATGGAATGAAGCCTTGGTGAAAAAGTAGACAGAGAAGAGAAACAGTTTGGTCAGTTCTGCATTGTCTGTGCCCACGTTGAGGGGGTGAAGAACCCAAATCAGTGGGTGATACACAAGGATTGTATATTCAGCTTTGAAACACACGCCATGATTGCTGGCAGCAGGAGCCACAGATTTACCTTCCTAATTAGACAAATATTCAAATGAATTGGCACTCCTTAAACACATGCCACCGCAATGTAAGGCCTTAGAAAAAGGAAGTCGAAGAGCAAATTTCATTTTAATATTAATCACATCAATTAACACTAGTTAGAACATTCTAGAGGGTTAGCATTCAGAGTGTCCCTCCGTGGTGGCTTTGGTGGCAGATAGGCTTCCATATGCCCATTGATTTTTTCATGAAGCTGAGAATAACTGTTATCAGATTTCAGAATCATTGGCTAAAGGCTTTTGATTTATTGGAGTGAAGGGTATGTTATTATGTTAGTAATAGTTTCCCAGTTGTGTAGAATGCTTGCTCTGGGCATGATGGCTGGGGCTGTGTTGTTGTGTACCTAGCCAGTGAGGAAAGGCCACTCGTGGCTCTAATTCCCTTTTGAACTTCAGTTTCCGGTAAAGTACAGTCAGATGTAAATTATGGCCATGTGTTCTAAGTCCATATGGAGACAGGCCAGAATTTATAACCATCAATAAAAGGCATTCATCTTTAAGTTATTAATTTAATCATGGAATTTTATAGCTAGAAGTGACATTTGAGATCATCTAATCTAACTTTATCATTTTAGTGATGAGGCCCAGGGAAAGTTATGGAACTTAATGTGCTAAAAGTATATTTGGAAGTCATGAGTCTGCCAAGGACACAAAGCCCTGCATTGGTTACAAAAACAGCAAAATCCCCCAAACCCTCTGTAGCTCGTTCCATACAATTTTCATTATATGTTTTGATCAGCATACTTCCCATGGGTACTGGAAAAAGATGTTCCCAGTCATACTTTAACAATTATTGACTGAAATCTGAGCCTGATGGTGCAAGCCTGTAATCTCAGCGCTCTGGGAGGCAGAGGCAGGCAGATTTTAAGTTTGAGCCCAACCTGGTAAATTAGTGACTGACTAAGACCCTATCTCAAAAATCAAAAATAGACATGGGCCAGGAGTGTGGCTCTTGGTGTGAATGACTTAGGCTAAATCCCCTGTGTCACACACCCCAAAATTACTGATAAAGCCTTAAAGAGATTTCCAGGTATGCCTCAGGACTTGGGACACAGTGCATTGGTTGTGGTCCTTGCTCTTCACATCTCAGCCCCATGCTTCTTGGCTTTGAGGCAGTCTTAGCTGCCCTGACTCGGCCTTTTCAGTCTTAGGCTGTGGTGTTGCTTAGCCTTGTATCTTGTTTCAAGAAGTTAGAGTGGATGAAGAGAATTAGAGAGCAGAAAAGTTGGGGAAAAGAAAGGAGAAAGTAGGTATTTATGTGACTGCTTTATGCACGTGTGTGTGTGTGTGTGTGTGTGTGTGTGTGTGTGTGTGTGTGTGTGTGTGTGTGTGTGTTTTCTAGCATTCCTGAAATAAGGTCTCAGGGTATAGCTTCTGCTCACCGCTTACCAGGCACAAATGGATAGAGCCCCTAGGAGGCGAGAGAGTGCTGGAGCTCTGTCTCCTGGCTGTATGTACAATGTTGGCAGAAGATAGCAGCAAAGCCAGCATCTTCCCAAAATATGTGAGATCATATGTGAGTGAAAGAGACTGTCTCTATTCTTCTTCTCAGAACAAGAGTAGTTGAGAGGATGTGTGAGGAGCTGGGATGAAACAGTCTAGAGTAAGTGGGAGTCAGGAAGGAAGCAAGTTTGAAACACTTTGAGAATGAAAAGTTAATGGGAAACCATTAGTGCAGTAGAAAAAAATAGGTAAATATGTATCTGATGCTGTAATAGGGGAAAGATCTTAAGAGAAATGTGCTGATAGGTTTGTTCACTTGCACAGTACCCATTGTGCAGGTCAACAACTTGTGAAAAAAAAGACAAGGAAACTGAAAAAATATTTGCAATGAAATAAGGTATAACAAAGAGAAATTTTCTGAATATGGTAAAAGATTGTACAGATAGCCAGTCACTAAAGCCAAGAGGAAGAAAGCAGGTTGCAAAAAGAAATTGACATTTCCAACAAATGTATTCAGTTTGAGCAAGTAATCAGATATACAACTTAAAGGTATTGACAGTATACTTTCTTTTTTTCTAACACAATTTAAAAATACCTGTTTTTGTCATTGGTATGTTGGTGAGAGATTAAATTGATATGACCTTACCTGAAATCAATTTTGCTATATTTATCGTATCTTTGACTATTCATGCCCTTTAAGCAAGTGATTCCCTTTAAGGGCCTCTGTCCTAAGGAAGCAACCTAAAATACGCAGAAAGTTTTGTATTCAAATTGTTTAGCACAAAAAAATGGTCATGATCTTAATGCTGAAAACTGAGAGAAAGAGTTAAACAAGGTCTGGCTAAGGTGTGCAGTGTTCCATGCCATTACCACGAAGTGTGACATTTATGCCAAATTCTTAGGTGTGAAGAGATGCTTATATATTGAATATTAATTGTAAAAAGCACAGTGTTCAATTATGTGTAGGTTATCATGTGATTTAGAATGTTATAGAACAATATGTACTCACAAACATGGAAAAGACCATGCTAGGGGTAGTGACCTCGGGATGATATGATCGTAAGTATTTTTTTAAGGTTTTGTTTTTGTATTTACTTGGCTAAGTGTGCGTGCTTTGTTAAAGTAAAGTGCAACAAGACCAAGTACCTAATTGTGAAGGTAAGGATGGGAGGGTGTAACTAGGGCATATTCTGAGTGGAGCTGAGGGACAGATGATTTGAGGGCAGCTCATTCTCAGGAAGTAGGGTAAGGGTTGATAGGAGGTGGGTCTTATCCAGCTGCCCAGCCCTTAGGTCTGAATCCAGACTGGAGAGGTCCTGCTTCTCTACCAAGGAGTGGAGGCAGCTCTGTGTAGTCAGTGTTAGAGCAAGTGGGAAAAAGGCCCAAGGGCTTGAGAAAAGGGGCCACCAGTGAGCCCTGGGGGACGGTGTGTTTGCCTGCCAGAGAAGGCACATCATAAAAGGACATGCAGGAGTGATTGAAAACTGTGGTGACTGTATTAAAAATGTATGACAGTAAATGACACATTGTCATTAGTCCCCTTCAGAATGGCCCCCACTTGGAACGCCTTTATCCCAGCATTCCTGTCACTTTTTGAAACAGTTCTGAAGTCCTCTTTTGTGTCTTCAGAAGGTGTGATGAAAAGTGTGGCAAATGCTGTTGCCAGGCACCATCCAATAGAAAGGCAGGTTGTGAAAGCATCCGGTGTTTCCTCGTGTGGCTTATTCATTGGAGCGGGCACCAAGGGACTGACTTTTGGCTCTTTCCCAGAGGGAAAAGGACTGTGAAAGCTAACTGGCTTTTAAAAATGGATTCAGGACGTTGAGGCTGGGATGACAGAGTGACTGTGCACCCAAAAATTCGTTCTCCAGCTTTAGAGAAAGCACCTGTGTTCTTCTTGTAAATAGCAGGATAGACGTGGGCCAGATAGGCAAGTGGTGTCCCAGACGTAAAGAGAAAACGTGGAATGGTCAGAAACCCAGAAGAGCCAGAGAGAAAAACAAATCACTGTGTCAGTGATGGAGCCAGCAGGTGGCCCAAAGTGGGGGACAGCAGAAGCTGGGGCAGCTCCAGGGAGCTGTGCCTGTAGAGTCACCTGCTCTGGTCATGTGTCAACCTCAGCCTGTATTCCTACACAGCTTCTCTGTGGCCAACAGCGAGGGTGCTGCTGGGAGTCCTTGTGGTTAGGGGTGCCGACTGTGGCCCAGGAACACAACAGAACTAATTGGCCCCCTCGGGAGAGCTGAAGCCCTCTACTTTGGACTTATTAGCAAAGGGCTGTGAGAGAAGAAATAACCAGCTGCCGGGGTAGTTAGCAGTTGGGTGTCAGGGCTTCTTTCCTCTGCTCAGCTCGGCGTGAGGTGCTTCACCGTCATCATCACAGCTGAAGGTGCCTGTAGGGCTGGTAGGAGCTTTGCTCTCCTGGCGTGAGCTGGTATTTGGGATGTCATCCTGAGAGCCCGTCTGCGCCAAATGCCGGTGGATAAAGTCCCCATCTTTGTGTGCTCACTCCCATTTGCTGTAATGTGTTCTTTGCATCTCGGATGTGAGGTGGGTTGATTGGGAAGCAGACCTCGGAATAGGGGGCTCCACCCACAGGGAGTTGACTGGGGAGTCAGGGTTAGGCAGAGGGGACAGCTGAAGGCCAGGCCTGAGGGAGCTTGGGAGCAGGACTAGCCCTTCAGGGTTTTCCTGAGTTGAGGCAAGTGGCTAGGGCTTCGACTTGCCATTGGGCACAGGCTGCTTCTTAGAAAGGTCTCGTCTGGGGTGAGGCAGCGGCCTGTGGCCGTGGGTGGTTCCAAGGGCAGGTTTACAGAGGGGATAGAGTATGTGACTGCAAAAGCAACACCTGGTGGCATTTGGACATTTGTCAGTATCAGAAAACCTTAAAAAGTCCCCAGATCCTAGAATGTGAGGCTGTAGAAGATACTCCTTTCTCTTCTGTGGGTGACAATCCCTTCTTCTTTTCCAAAATAGGAAATCAGTGATTTTTTTTCCTCTGTTGCAAATGAGGACAAGAATTTCTGGGAGTACCAGTTTTACTTTTAAGGATATTTTTGGGCAACCCTTTTTAATCGATTGCATTTTTACCCCAAAGAGAACGGGATGATGAGAGAGTTGGACCTGCTCTGCCTTTGGCAAAGGCTTCGGCTAGATTTTTCCAGGAAAAGCAGGCAGCTGTCCACATCATTTTGCTGTCGTTTTAATATAAAGCAACTTGCCTTTTCATCCTCCGCTGCTCTGGTTGGTTTGCCTCCCTTTTGGTTCCCTGTGTCTTTGTTTCTGTCTTTCTTGATCAGGCATCTGCAGGCTTTGCGGAGCTCTCTGGGAAGCGGGTGCTGGCGAGGCTGCTTGGGACTGCAAGCCACACGGTGGGGAAGCCTGTGGGGAAGGCTGCAGTGGCCTTGCCCGTGAGCTGAGACAGCTCTGCTTCCCCTGGGATCCCTTTGTCATCTGGCAAAGTTCCTCCCTTCCTGGCTCATGTCATCCTAGAGGCAGTGCTCTGGATTAATCAGAAGTTATCTACCGATAGCTCCTTTGCTATCAGATTCTATCAGACCTTCTGGTTGTTATTGGTGGAGTTGTGAACTGAGGATAGAACTGGAAGCCTTCGCACTGAGCTGCATCCCCAGCTGTTTAAAAAGATTGTTTTGAGACAGTCCTGATAGATGATTAAGGTAGCTAGGCTGGGCTTGAACTCTCTATCCTTCTGCCTCAGCCTCTCAGAGTGCTGAAATGCCAGGTGTGCACTACCACACTGTTGTGGTTTGGGTCTGGAGTGTTCCTGAAAAGCCTCATGTGTTGTGTAGTGTTGGGAGCTGGGGCCTGGCTGGAAGGTGCAGGTGCGTGGGACTTGACCGGGAGGGGTGTGTGCTTGTTCGGCTCTGGCTCCCACACGTGGCCTCCTGCTCCACCATGTTGTGAGGACCTCTGTCTCTGTCTCTGGTTGACTGCCATGTGATTTCACCATTTTTCAGCCCCCTCCCCCACCTGTGAATGGACTGTGATCTTCTGAAACCGTGAGCTACAATAAACTTTCTCTCCCTAGTGTGTGGATGTTGGGTATTCTGTCTCAGTAACAAGAAGTAACTAAGACACACACTCAACTCTGTCATATTTTTAAAAGTAGAATTGCTTTGTTTCTTTTAGAGTAGCGCTGTCCTGTAGCAAAAGGAGCTGTAAATCTCATTTAAAAATTCCCCATAGCCACTTGTAAAAAGAAGTAGGTGATATTAAGTTTAATAATATACATTCAAATACATCTTATACATCCAAAGTATTATTGGTTCAACAAACCATGAAAAAATTATTAATGAGATATTTTACATTCTCTTTGGTACTAAGTCTTTAAAATGTGGTGGCTGTTTTACACTTAAAACACATCGAATTAGATGCTGAATTTTCACCAGAAATACTGGATCTATATTTAGAGTTTCTAAGGCTTACCATGGAGGTTGTACATTCACACATCCAAGTTGTTCCAAACATATATAAAATTTTCTCAATAACCCCAGATCCCATTTTCTCTACATTCATTGGTTATCTTTCTTTTAGAAAAATTGATTTAACATTGAAATCAAGTGAAATGTAGTCCTACCAAAGTCTTGGTTAAAGGAAAAAGACTTCTACTGCTTTTATTTTTAAATTAAAATTGAGGCTTGATTAAAATCATGTTTACTGTCTCAGTTACAGTGTCCACCGTTCAGCTACTCAACAACCGCACGAGCCTTCTTTAGAATATTTTTAAATACCGTTGAATGAATGAATATATATATATATATATATACATATATATATACACACACACAGAGCATCACTTGGTAGGGGTTTGCCCACAGTCTTCCAGTGTGTGGCCTGTTTCGAGGCACAGGTGTATGTGTGCGCGTGTGCGCTCACACATGCCTCTATGAACACCCTTCCGAATCTTTATCTGGGCTTCTAACTGCTGCCTCTCTTGTTCCTTGGCCCTGAAGTTTACTGCCCGCTTCTCTGGTATTGTTTGTCATTTTGATTTCCATTCAGCCTTTCCGTTTCTTTTTTCTCCTCCGATTGCATCTGGCTCTTTCTGATTCTTCATCTTGGGTGAAGCTACTGTCTGTGACCCGCGGTAAGCCCTACAGCCCTACAGGCTCAAGGTCTGCATTTTTCTAATCATTCCTTTTATAAAAATAAATATCAAATGGGTTTGAATTTCCAAAAAGACACAGCTTAGACTTTCACTCAATCTAAAATAAATTTTAACCAAACCTAAACAACCAAACTTGCATGACCCCGGATTGATTTCCTTAGCTTCTGAGTCGCTGGCTAGTGGAGGGAAGAAACATCCCTGCTGCTGGATCCATAGAGGTCAGTTGGGGACTCGGTGTGGGGTTTTGCCCACAGGGCTGCTGGGACAGTCACTTGTTTTATTGTCTGACCCCAACAATTAACTTCTGTTTGCGGATTTCAAAGAACAGAAGCGTCTCTGAGTCCTGTCCTTGCACAGGGTGGAGAAAGGTCACTGCTCCTTCTGGCTTGTGGGGTTAGAGTTGCCATGGGAAGTGACAAAAAAGCATCTTAGCTCAAGAGGGAGATGGTTGTGAAAGCAGAGGGGAAAGTCATCCGGAACTGTGTGCTGTCACAGAACAAGGACAAGAAGGAAGGAAAGAAGGAGTGGGGAGGAAGGCAGAGGCCACAGATTAATTTGGGCCAGTAGACTTGTGACTTGCAGTAGGTCACTGTCCTTGCTGGGCCTCATTGTCATGTTGGCCCCACTGTGTAGCTTCTCTGCTTGTGTCCTGGCCCGTTATTCAGAGCACTCTCGATCTCATTGCAAAGTAAGTGTCCAGCCACAGGGCTGAAACCAAGTATTTATGTTATTCACAGAGACACGTGCAAGGAGGGAAAAAGCAATTAGTGTATTTCCATGTTTCCTTTTGCTCAGCAAGTAACTGACGTCTGTAGGAGTCCTTTAGCTTGATCTAGCAAGACCTCCAAATGGATGCGTCATTGAATATTCACTTGCATCTGTCTGCTGTTGAGTGCCTGGCCCGGTGATAACCAGTGGTGTAGCCTTCCACTAAAGCTGGTAGGAAAGGCAAAATCCAGCTCTAGATGCTGGGGAATATTTCAGTTATACTTACCCTGGTGCATATACATACCGCATCTTCATCCCACCTCCCATCACCTCCATCCTTAATCCTCTTCATATCTCCACAGAGTCCACCTTCCTGTTTCCTGCCACTTCATACAGCTCAGTTACTCAGCTTACCCCGTATTTATCATCATTATTTCCAATTGTGTGTTTTTAGGCTCTCATTTGCCACCAGGCCCTGAGATAAGCATCTTACAAAGATCAACTCATCCACTGTGTGCTAGGTAGTAGATGGGTCCTTTAAAAAAGCTACAGTGTCTGTTACCCAAAAGCTTTTGAGTATGTACATGAAAAAATGGTATGCACTATGTCTTCCTGAAACACCTGCCAGACCAGCATAATGTTTTATTAGGCTCCCAAATGATAATCTGGTGAGTAAAGGCCTCAGATATTTAGGGGAAGGAAAACTGAGTTAGAACTAAATAGAGCCTTGAAGGTAGTCTTGAGTGGGGGAAGGGGGAAGAAGGTAGGTAGAATTCAGATTGGAATTAATATGGGCTAACACTTTGGTTATGGTTGACTGCAAAGGACACAGCAAAGAAAGGACATACATGTGAAGTCATTGTTGAGTGAACAAATGAACAGCTCCAGGCTTTTGGCCAGGTGACAGGACCCACTGGAGCTCTTAGAAGGAGCATAGAAAAGACAGTTTCAGTTTGGGGTATGTAGAACAGGGGCCCCAACAGTAGCAGTCCGTGGTTTTGGAAGGACCAGGCAGCTGGGACAGATGAGCAAGGAGCAGGAGGTGAGTGGTGAGCTCCTGTCGGGTTCCAGTGCCGCTGCTGATTGACAGGAGGAGGAGCCTCCCTTCCCGCTCCCCTCCTGCAGCTGCTGCTGTTTCCAAGCCATCCTCCAGCAACCTGCTGCAGAACAAGTGTCCTCACCTCCCGTGCCTGGGACAGTGGTCTTTAACCGTATTGGTCCCTGGTATTCAAAAGTTTGGGGACCCTTGGGTAGCGTTTGGATGATGACATTTCAAGTTACACGCTTGCGGGCACGTGAACTGGCCTATGGATAAGAAATTAAGTGAAGAATGCAGATAAGAGATTCACACGATAGAAATGATGGGGAGTTGATTCCTAAATGAGGGAGATGAGTGTGGGATGGAGTGGTGTGAAGGACACCCAAGGTTCTCTTCTGGGGAAGAGATAGGGACGGGGCCTAAGAGGGGTGTGCTGAGAGGAAGGAGGAAGGGAAAGACTGATGGTGGGGAGGGATGAAGGGAGCGAAGGCTCCTGCTGTGTGCGCTGCTGCCTCCTAATGGGCAGAGGGTCAGCTTCACACAAAGGTCCTAAGCAGAGCCCAGGGTGGATAGAGGGAAGACTGGCAAAGGAAACTGGATGGAGAGAGGTTTGCTCATTTTACACTCGCAGATCATTTTGCTCAGAGGCTGGATGTTAAACTTTTGCTATGGAGGTTGAACCTTCTTCTGAGCACATTTTGCAAACTAGAAAAACACCACGAAAAAGTCTCTCCGAGAACCTCTTGAGTTTACAACAAGGAGAGAAATCTTCGAGGTCTCAGAACTGTCTCCTTTCCCTTTGGAGGATTCTCTTCTGCCAGCTCTTCTCACTCCTGCAGATAATGCTCCTGTTTCCACTTGTCCCCAGGCTCAGTGCAGCCACGTTGTGTACATGAGCCAGGCTCCCTGAAGGAGCTATGAGTGACGTGGGGATGGCTATAGATTTTGCAGCTGAAACAGAGGCAAGAATCAGGTACCACAAGCAGCTCTGCCTCCATGCTTTTCTGGTATTTATATTCTTTCAGTTGTATAGATTGTCCAGTGAATTTCATTACGGTCTCTGATAGAAATGCTGGCATGGGCAGTCAGATGTAAGTCCACTTCTGTTATGTACACAAGTGTCATTTGGGCCTGACTCCTCTGGAAACCATCGTCAGACTAGAAAAGATTTTAAGGACAGGGATGGGGACTGGACGGTGGCTTAGGAAATAATTTTTTTTGGTTGCTTGTTCTGAATTCCAATTTAACCTGTAACATCTGGAGATTTCCGTGGGCTTGGAGAAAGCCTGTTTAGTGTAGACCAAGCGTAACTTAGAATTTGCCCAAATTAGTCTCAGAGGAAATGATTCTGAGAACTAGATCTTTTCAAAGTGCTGGACAGCTCCTGAGGAATGGCAGCAGATTTGTTCATTTTTGTTAATAGCTCATCCCAGTGGAGCCAGGCTTATTTTAGTTCAGATCAAATCATATTATCAAATATTTATTATTCCCTGAGTAAAATGGAATTGAAAGATACTTTCATGGTAATGACCTGTTTCCCCACATGGATGCAAGTGGCAAATCTTTCATTCATGATTCCAGGGAAGATTTATTAAGCTCAATAAAATGTGAGGTGTTTCTGAGTGTAGAAAAGGGTGTTATCCATACTCCAGGAAGTGATAGCCTAGGTAACCAGACAAGAATAATTCATATAAAAGGGCTTTTAAGTGATTTGGCTAAATACATAAGGCACTTTGTGGCACAACCTGTAAGCTGAAGGAGATAAAGAGGAGACAAAGGGAACCTGGGGAAAGGGGATGGGAAGGCAGGGAGGGGAAGTAGAAATGGTGAGGATGCGGAATGTGTATGCACCAGATCCCCCAAGTTGATTGCAGTTATTATGTATTGTAAACGTATTCTAATGAGATAATAATTATGGGAAAATAAATGTTGTTAAATGACAGATTGGGCAAAGAGGGCTTCCTGGAGGAGGGAGAGCAGAGAGTGGACTTAAAGAGATTGTTGAGTATGCAAAAGATGGTTTGTATACATATTGTCATTTGCCATTCTTAGCAAACATGGCTTCTTTATAGAGCTTAGTGTTCCTTGAAATAAATATTTATTTAGTCTGTTTACTTCTTTGTAGATCAAGAGCTGGGCTGCCTGGACAGATGAGCAGCTCTCAGGTGATGAACAGCCAGTGAGACCCCAAAGCCCCGCCTCCTGTCAGGGAGCTCCTATTAGGTTCTAATGCAGCTGTTGACTGAAAAGAGGTGGAGCTTCGCTCCTGGCTCTTAGCTCCCCTCCTCTGCTGCTCGCCATTTCAAAGCTATCCCCCAACAACCTACTGTATAACAAGTACCCACCTCCCACGGGGCCCCTGGGAGAATGGTCCTCGATTAAACCTGCCCCAATGTCAAAAAGTTTGGGCACCACTTTATAGATCATCTCTTTCTTCAGATTGTGCACTTTGTGAGGTCAGGGAAGTTGTCTCTCTGATTCCCTGGAAGACCCTTTCCACTATCTTGAACAGAAAGATCAGTGTCTGTCTGTCTGTTGGTCCTCGGATATAGCCACTTCTATAAAATGCACCCTTGTGAAGTTCTCATACAATGTAGGCTGGTCACACACCCTGTGTAAATCTGTTTTGTGTAACTGTAACACCTGTACGTGCACAGGAAGAGCTCAAGAGAAGGGACAGGGACATGGTGGGGGAGAGCCAGTACACACGGGAGAGCTGAAATCTCCTTCCATGATAGGCCTGTTCTTGTGGTCACGACCCTCCTTCTGCCCTGGCGCCATCAATCCACTCGTGAAGGCAGGGCCCTTCTGGCCTAACCCCTCTTAAGGGTCTGTCTCCTCCACAGTATTGCATTGCAGGGTGTGTTTCCAATGCATGAACTTTGGAGAACACACTCATACAGCAGCACACCCCTTGTAGGCCATCCCTAGACCCACAGGGACCCTGCAGTGAGATTAAGATCACATATGGTGGGCAAAATGTTTGTATTCTGCTTTCTCAGGGTTACCACTATCGTTTCTGCTCTGTCACAGGGAGAAGGGGTTTGAGCTTTTCATTCTTTTGCCAGAGGGGAAAGGGAAACAGGGCGCGGACATGGGAGTGTGTGTGTGTGTGTGGGGTGGGGGGGGCGGTACTCGGGATCGAGCCTTCCTGCTGAACTACATCCTCAGTCAAACTTGTAATCTTCCTGCCAGAGAGCTGAGATTGCAGGCTGGTGGCTTTGTATCTCCAGCAGAGGACGATGTGGGAGACTGAGTGCGAGATGACTTCTAGGGCTTCTCTAAGAGGTAGAGCAGTCAGTAGCAGGGTTGAGGGTATGTCACAGGTGGGGCTGCCAGGCTGGGTGAAATTTGAGTTGCAGATAATTGGGACATACTTGTATAACAGGTTATACTGTGCTTATCTGCAATTAGAATTACTGTATATCCCCTCCCCAAAATCACCCCTACCTAAATCTGGCAACCTCAATCAGGGGACCTTAGGACACTCTCAGGGGCCTATGCCTGGCACCCCAAAGCCACTATCATGTGTACTAACACAGCCTTCTGCTAATATATATGTCAGTCTTACACTATCCCTTCTTTTTGAGTCCATTTTAATAGTATTTTGCAAGTTGTTTCTTAAGTCACACATACTCTGTTTTGTGACAAATCTGGAACGTCTTCCATTTTGCCTGGAGAGCTACTGATAAGATTTCTGTGCTACTGGTAGCTGTAGGGTTGTCAGATATCAGGAATTTCTTATAAAGGAGAGGAGATAGCAAGCCCAGTGGGAGGCAGAGGGTGACTTGTGGCAGGAGAGTAGAAGACTGTCCAGTTCTGGGAAGTTGGAAGCTGGACTATGACACTGAACTCTGAACCACTAGGATCCTACGGAGAATAGTGGGAAGATGAACTCCTTGTGGTCATCCTGGGCAGGGGTGGTGGCGTTTCCCACTGGTAGTCCTTTATCTGTCCAGATGGGAAGCTGGTCTTCTTCGAATCCAACAGGTTTTGGTGCTATTTCAGGTTTACCTTGGAGGCAGAAGAGCATGTGTTTGGTGACTGTTTACGCAAATCCACTGAGTAAGCAACATTGCTATCCTATTTCGTAGATACGAACGCTTATGTACAAAGAAGGGCAGGTGCCTGTTGGGAGTCACACAGCCAATGAGCGGCCGAGGAGGGACTGTGGTCGAGCTGCAGGATCAGAGCTCCTTTCCACTCCCACACACTTACTTCTTCCTGTGTCACTGGGATGGCCCCCGCAGGAAAGGCATCACTAGGGAAAGGAGATGCGGCGGAGTGGAGGAGATGGACCGCCTGGTTCCACGAGCTCAAAAGAAAGAGTGCAGGATGGAGTGTCCGACACTCGCTGGCGAGCAGGAGCTTGGAGCTGGCCTTCCTTTCATCTCCTTGAGGCGTCTTGACTTTTTAACACAATCAGCCTCTCTGCACCCAAGGATCCTGCTGAGCTCCTGGCCACGCGGAGCTTTTGCCTCATCCACTCTCCCCACCCCAACATGGGCTGAATCTAGTTTCCCTTTCCCATTGCCTTTGAATAATTCTCACCCAGTGTAGCCCTGACCCGCCTGCCTCCATCATGCCCTCCAGCCTTTTCTCCATCCCATAGGATCATACGGATCCTAGCTCTGCTAATCTCACTTCATTCATTCATTCATTCATTCATTCATGTCTTTCTGTGCTTCAGTCTTTCTTTTGAAAGCACGTAACCCTAGAATATTGCTTCTGCGCCTTTCCACTTGCAGCTGGAAGGCTTTCTCAGTGTACCGAGCTGTTGAAAAGAAAGCTCTCTTTTGCTTTTTGGCTTTGCGTTCAGTTTTGCATTTCCCTGAAGGCTCAGCTGGGCACGGCTTTACTAAAACTAAAACTCGGTTTAGCTTGTCAGGCCCTCCTGACGCATTTGCTGTGGGCTGTGTTGCTCATTCTCGAGGACCTGTGATGGTTCAGAGACTCCTTCCCTCTGGAATAAAGTCTGACATGGATGGTTCCTCAGTCCCTAAGGAGGATGCAGTCCTTTTGCCAGAAACTTCTGTACCACTGGCTGAAATAAATAAGCACACAGTCAAAAAGGCACATTCAAAAGTGACAGATCCCCAGGGGTGGAGGTGCACATCTGTAAGGCAGTACTCTGGGAGGCAGAGGCAGGTGGAGCCCTAGTTTGAGCCCAACCTGGGCACCTTAACAAGACCCCATATCAAAATAAAACATAAAAATGGGTTGGGGATGTATCTTCGTGTGGGGCCTTGGGTCAATCCCCAGTACCACATACACAGAAAAAAGTGACGGAAGAGTCTGGGCACTGCTTATGGACACATGTGTGGAGAGACACATCTCACGTGCCTCTGAGAATGGGCCAGAGGAAGTGGTGCAAGATGCTGCCGGTACAGCTGGGAGGGGGGTGCACCAGAGGATGAAGAAACAGCGGGGTACTCTGGTGGCCGGAGACCCTCTTCATCTGGAAACATTGCGATTATCGCCTATTGCTGGGCCCTACTAGGTGTGTGATATAGAGTTCCCAGGTAACTACTTTAGCCTGTAAGATTACTGCATAAGTAAAAATTATTAACACATTAAGCTATAATTATTCAGTAAAATAATGACAGTAATAACTCCATAGTAAACTTATAAAACAAAATTAGAGCTTTTATTACTCCAGGTATACTTTATCTACCCTGCGTTGTACTTATCTGCTGAGAACGCGACCTAACTCGTGGCGTGCTGTCCAAAGTTAGCAGGCTGTCATTTTTTAAACTTAGTAGCTGTCACGGCTTCATTATTTATTTATTTATTTATTTTTGAGGCAGGATCTTACTGTATAGCCCAGGCTGGTCCTGAACTCACTATGGAGCCCAGGTTGGCCTTGGACTCACGGCAGTCCTCCTGCCTCAGCCTTCCGAATGCTGGGATTACAGGCGTGTGCCACTACACCCAGCTTATGTGGTGCTGGGGAATTGAACTCGGGTACTTAGTACCTGCTAGGCAAGTACTTTTAACTGCTGAGCCATTCCTCCAGCACCTAACCATGGCTTTAAAACTGCATTTTCTCTTAGGCTGCCCCCTGGCTTTGTCACTTGAGGGTCTCAGCCATACCCCACCACTCACAGGAGGCACAACACCCATGACTCTTCCTGGTGTACAAGGGAAGTCACGTCTGTAATGTATTCATGCTTCTCTTGTTTGTATTTATTTTTTCTTCTTCAAAGAAAGGAATTTTCCCATATGTTATTTGTTTCAGGTTTAAAAAATATAGAATTTTTACTACTTGTTAGCGTCTCTTTCCAAACTGCCTTGAGGTTAGAGGAAGATGTGGGGAAGCCGTAAAACTCGAGTCATCAGGCATCCATTAAGGAGACAAGAAGAGGACAGAGGGTGTTTCTTTTTGTCTGTGTGTGTTGGTGGTAGCAGACTTGAATACAGGGCCTTCCCATTGAGCTCCATTCCTACTACTTGCCTTTTTATTTCAAGACACCATCTCGCAAGTCGCTACATTACCCAGGCTGTGGCTTGAACTTGGGATCCTCCTACTCCAACCTCGCAGAGGGCTAGGATTGTAGATGTGAACCACAGTGCTCAGCAGGACACTTCTTAGAAAGCAAAGAGAGCGTTCCCTGCTAGCTGGCAGGGTGCAGGCTCCAGTCTGTGGGTGGAAAGGATGCCAAGGACGGGGAGCCTTGCAGTGGGATGGGCTCTCCACAATGAGGAGCACTCAAGTCCAGTCTCTGCCATTTTTGCTGTCTGATTCCTTTCTCCTGCCTGTGCAGCCTCTGAGGTTCTGAGTCCAGGATTCCTCATTTTCTGACGGGACCAGATTCGCAGCTCTCCGAGGGAACAAGGAGGACACAGTAAATGCTGAGCACTTTAAACCAGCCCTGATGTGAAAGCAGCTCTGGGGATAAAACTGTTGAAATGTAGAAGATGAGAATTCTTCCAGTCACTGTTTCTGTGCCTGTGCCTTTGATGTCTACCAGGGTTTTGGAGTCAGTAAAGAAACAGTTTCATAGATGAAAAAGCTGTTGTTTAAAACCTAAGGGTAAGTTGTGATGCTTTGGAGCTGGAGTATCCCCCAAAATCTTCAGGTATTTGGATATGTATGGAGCCACGTGCTATTGGGAGGTGGGCCTGGCTGGAATGGATGGATGCCTGGGGCCTAACCCAGAAGGGGCAAAACACTGAGGCTAACCCTGGAAAGGGGGATCGCTGGGGTAGAACCTGGAAGGTATATGTTGGTTCCATCCTTCCTCCCTCATTTGGCAATGCCATGAGGATCTACCCCCATCTCCGCCTCTGCCATGTGTTTCCGCCATTGCCAGCTGCCCACGAATGGATGGTGACCTTCTGAAACTGTGAGCTAAGTTAAATCTTTCCTCCCTAAAGTTGGATATTCTATCCCAGCAATGAAAAAGTAACTAAGACAGGTGTTATTCCTCCTCTTACCTGAATAGGTCTAGTTCCTGGGTTTACAGCATGCCTGGGATAAACTGAGTCATGGGATGTTAAAATTGAGAGACCGCAGAGATCATCATAGAGTCTGTTTCTGAGAAATGTGGATATATTGAGGGCCATCCCAGGTCACAGAGCCACTAGTGGCCCAGCCAGACCCTCGTCCCAGGCACGGTGCTAGGCTTGCGACATGTGCCTTCCTTCATTCTTCCTGATCTCTATGGACCTCAGTGCCTGGGTTTCCTTGGTGTCTGCCTTTCCCAGGGGTGTGGCAGTTGAAGGGACCACTAGAACCAGAGGGCAAGAGAAAGGAGGTGGCCATCTTTATTTGTGCCCTGCCCTTCCCTGCTCCGGGGCTGCAGTGCTGAGCTTCCACTAGGCCTGGTCCTCACCGACGTCTCAGCCCACACAGTCCCTCCTCTTGTTCCCTGCTGGTTTCCTTTAATTCTTTGTGCCCGGCCTCTTCTTGTGTGTCCCTTGTGAGTGTGCCCTCTGCAGCCGGTGGGTCCTGCTGGATCTGTAAATCGGCAGCTTCTGCAGCACCCTGTTTGTGTTCTTTTTAATCCCCTGTTGCAGGAATATTTTGGTTTACAAAACAGCCATGCTCCTGAAATGCTGCTTTAAGTTACACATTTATTAGTTAAGCTCCCACCTTCCTATTTGTGTTGCAGACACACATTTCCCCTTTGCTTTTGAAGGCCTTTCAGTGAGGAGTACCTCCAAACTAGAGACCTTAATTCCACCCCAGCAGAACAAAGGGCCTTCTCCTAGGATAAGACCTGTGCTTCTATCCCAGGGCAGAGCTATGTATCTTTTCGCAAAGGAAATTATGCCTTCCTATTCCCTGGTTCTTTCCTTCCTTCCAACTTTTTGTTTATCTGTGAGTTCGGATTTTTTGCTTCTTCTAAAATACTTTGAAAATGGGGCTCACCTGAACTCTGCCTGCAGAACAGAAAAGGGGATTCTTGGTAGAAAAGAAGGACATACATTAGAATTTGCTTTGTTTCTTATGAGAAAAAATGCCCAGTTCCTTTTGCTTAATGGGCAACTAAGAATAGGGTGATCTCGCCAAAGTACAGAGGCAGTGTGGGTGAGGAAATGGTTCTTTGGTGACTAGCCCTTCTGGCAGTGTCTGTGAGACTGCTTGGTACCGGGCTGCTCGCTTGCTAAGAGGACCACAGTGACACCTAGGTACCGCTACCTCCAGCACCCCCAGGGGAGGCGACTCAGCTCCACCCACATGTATCAAGCTGTTTGCTGCAAGTAGAACTCAAAAGGGGGTGATAATCTGAGTCACAGTGATCTTGCATGTACACAGTCCTTAGATTCCAGACTCTAAGTAAAGGTGACCCAATTTTAGCAGCAGCCGGTAAGTCACCATGCAGACTTCAAAAATATATGATTCAAGGGGCAGTGTTTTTCCAAATGAAGTGACTTTTTATTTTTCAGTGCAAACTATCTTACCGCCCTAGGGTATTTCAAGCCACTGATTCTCAGCAGAAGTGAGAGGAACTTAAACTTTGTGGGTCAGCACGCATTGTCTCCTTAAATGTAACCATGAAGTAAGAGAGGTAACTGTGAGATCAGGAAGGGTCTGTTTCACACCCAGTTTTCAGGGGTATAATGCCGGGTTCTGTCTGTTTTTCTGTTTTGATTGCTTTTATCAGGGTCTCTGCCAGTGTGAAGATAATCTTAGAATCAACAGCAGTCATAAAAATTTAGCTCACCGAAAGTCACCACATTGTTCCTATTGTTTTATTTATCTGAGGTAAATGAAAGCTTGCCATGTGCCAGCACGAGTGTGCAGGCTGGCCTTTGGGGGCCTTTAGAGCAAATTATCAGGACATGTCGGATGTTGAGGGAGTTTGTATCTCTTTTGAGTCCATTTATTCTTCCCTGGGTTGGTATCTTAGTTACTTTCTCGTCACTGTGATGTAATACCCAACGTCTCTAACTTAGGAAAGATCTGTTGTAGTTTACAGTTTCAGAAGGTCTCAGTCCATTCATGGGTGGGTGGCTGAAAAATGGTGGAATCCCATGGTGGCGCCACAGCTAGAGCTGGAACTGGAGTTCCTGGGGTAGAGATCCTCACGGCATGGTAGAAGAGAGGGGAGGGGAGGGTGGAAGCAGTATAATATGCCCCTCCAGGTCAAGCCCACACCCCTTCCAGTCAGTCCCCACCTCCCAACCGTAGAACATGAGACTTTTGGGGACACTTCAGATCCAAACCATGACAGTTGGGAATGAGACAGACCAACCATCCGTTCATCCATCCACTCATCCATTCCTGTGTTCATTCAGGGACTCTTTGTTATGTAATGATGTGCAGTAAGGATTGCTCTCAGTGCTGGAGATTTAGTCTGAACAAAATGGTTGTGGGTAGTTTTCGTGCCTTCCAATGGTAAGACCATAAACAAGTAAACAGTTAAATTAAAGGCGTGATGGTGCTGAAAAAATAAATCAAGAGGGTTTATGTAAAATAGACCAGAAAAAGCTTCTCACATGAGGCAAGGAAAAACCTGGTTGCAAGGAGGAGGACAGCCAGATGGATAGTTGAGGGAAAGACGTTCTAGACAGAGCCAAGAGCAAGTGCAAGGCCCTAAGGCAGAAGGTACGTGAGAAGCGTGATAATCCCAGAGAGACTGGTGTGGCTGGAGTGCAGGAGGCTGAAGGAGACAGTGGTAAGCTTTGGTGGAGCATCCACGGTCAAGTTTATGTAACTTTCTATCAAGGCCCACCTTTGGATGCTTTCTGAGTGAGATGGGAAAGCACTGGAGAGTTCTGCATAACTTAATAAGATCTATACCTAAAAGGCCTACTCTGGCCCTTGGGATTGCCTAAAGGAAGAAGGATGGAAGCAAGGGGACCACTTGGGAGGATGCTGTGCTCAGCCAGGTGAGGGATGATGATGATGCTGTGGATCAGGTAGGAGTGGAGGTGGTAGAAAGCAGTTGGATTTGGGATGTCTTTCCAAGATGTTACTGACAGGATTGGATGTGAGGTGTGGAAAAAGAAACGTGCAACACTAAGAAATGCCTGTTTCACATCCAAATGGAGATAGTGAGTGTATTAGTTACTTTTTCATCACTGTGAGTCAGTACCTAGCACCCACCGCTTAGGGAGGGAATGTTTATTGTAGCTTAGAGTTTCAGAAGCTCATAGCCCATTCACAGGTAGGTGGCTGGAAACGATGGAAGCACATGGCAGGACTGGAGCAGGAGCAGGGCCAGAGCCAGAGTTCCAGCAGCGGAGATCCTTACAACATGATAGTATAGGGAGAGACTGGAGGGAAGGGCTGAACCAGCACACGCCCCTCCAAGTCAAGCCCCAAGCTCCCGCCCTTTCCAGCCAGGTCCCACCTCCCAACCCTGCACAGTCTCCATGGGAACATGAGTCTTTCGGGGACACTCCTGACCCAAACCACCAGTGAGCAAATAGGATCTGGTGTTCAGAAAGTCATCAGTGGGAACGGTCACAGCGGTCCTGGTGTTGGCTTAGATTACTAGGGAGGGAGGTCACAGTTAAGCAGTTCAAGAGCCTCATCTTAGTGTCACAGAGTGGGAAGAATCTAGAAAAGGAGACGAGGAGGGAGTGTCCAGCGACGTAGGAGAAAAGCCAGGACGTGGGTGGGTGGGTGGTGTAGAACAAGGTAAAGGAGGAAGAGGTAAAGGAGGTATTTCAGGATGAACGTGCGGTTTAAAATGGACCAGTAAGGGGAGTGAGGTAAAAATTTAGGATGGGATGACCCAGCTTGTTGCTAATGTTCCCTCAATGACTGAAGAGTTAAGTCCCACACTTCCTTGTTTCCCTGGTTCTGTCTTCAGGTTCAGTTGTTGCTGTTTTGCACGTATTTTCATGCTGTAGAGAACTGTATTTCCAAGATGTTGGCCTAAAGATATTTGTTTCTGACCACTCAGGTACAAGTTACATTGTGTTGCTGGAATATGTCCCTTGGAAAATGTTGGGGTTTCACAGTGTTTTGCCTTTTAACAACCAGATGACCACTGAGCCCTTAACATCTTGGTTTCAGTGCAAAACTTCCCTTCTCAGTTTCCCCTCTGAGCCCCTCAGCTCTTGATTGCTCATTTTAATTTTTAAGTCTGGCTTTCTTTTTTTAAATTTTATTTTGGAAAAAAATTCTCATGACATAAAATTTAACTTTTTTGGTAAATACATGAATTCCAGATTCTGTAACATATTAGAACCAAGGGTTTGGGGAGTTTCAGAGTGTCTGTGCCCACCCCTTTTTCAGAGGTTTATCCCTTTCCTATCTGACCATTGCCTTTCTTTTACCCTGCCATTTGGATCTTTTTATGATATTATTTTTGTGCATTTTATGAGAGCAACACCCATCCATAGTCAGTTTTTTGTGCTTGGCCCATTTTACTGCGGATTATGGACTCTAGGTGGCCTCCGTTTTGTTCAAACGCTTCACATCTGTCTTTGTTATGGCTGGCGTAGTGTTCCATTATGTATAGGTACCACATCTTCTTTAACCATTCCTGTCTGGATGGGCAGGTAGGTTGTTGCCAGGATTTGGCTATTATGAACGTGTTGCTATAAACATGGATATGCATGTGTCTTTTTGATATGTTGATTTTACTTCTTTTGGGAACATGCCCAGTAGGGCAGTAGCTGGATCACAAGTTTGGCTTTCTAGGGCTTGACTCTGGATTGGCCTGCTTTAGAGGGCATCGAAGGATTGGTCAGATTGTGTGCAACACATTGCTGTGACTAGGCTTCCATCCTTAGCTGGAAATCTGGGTGTGGCTTGGGACATGCATTGAAAATCTAGTCACTTTACAAGTCTTCCTAGTGTTTACTTTCCACCGAGTCTTGTGTCTTTTGTGTATGTACATAAGGGCGCACTTACCCAGGGGTGTGCGGATCGCCAGGGTCCTCCCTTACCTCTCCTGAGTGTGGACATATGACTTCCTTTCAGCCTGGAGAACTGTTATCATTTCTTGTAAAGCAGCCTTTGAAATCATTTAAGTATATATTAAAAACCACTGTGAATGTTTTATTTTCAGGATTTCTCTGGCTTGTCTGCCATTTAGCAGCTGTCTTCAGTCAGGGTAGCAGCCTCAGGCTACCTTTGACATTGACCTTCCTCATCTCTTTACACCAGGATTACTACTATAGGACAATGCCCAGGCCATTGCTTTCTTACGTTTTTGTGTTTTGCACACAGTCCTCCCAATCGGGTCAGCCA
The DNA here is from genome assembly GCA_004027205.1 of Ctenodactylus gundi. NCBI lineage: Eukaryota > Metazoa > Chordata > Mammalia > Rodentia > Ctenodactylidae > Ctenodactylus > Ctenodactylus gundi. The sequence continues at coordinate 581,152 of PVKB01000562.1, forward strand.
CTTCTTGAGGATCTTTATGTCTTATCTCATTTTAATAAAAACCTACTGTGTCTGGAGCTAGGGACAGAGATAGGGATAGCCCCAGGCTAACACCTGGCAGGGTCCCACAGTTCTCAAATAAATATTTGCTGTATGTCTTTGGTTGATGGCCAAAGTTCTCATATTGTTATTGGCCATTTTCCTCAATTCATTGTTAGGGGAAGGACTAGCTCAACTTCTCACTGATACTGTAGAAGCTGCACCTTGCTGTCACATTTGGGTCATCTTTGACTCTGCCACACTTGTGTAGCTCACTGCTAGAAACAGACAGTTGTCCTTAACGCAAGACAGAGAAAACTGGGTTCCATCTGGGACACGGTGGAATTAACATGGTGCATCTATCTTATGGAAATGTCCTTCTTGCTTGAAGAGTCAGGGTGAAGAGTTAATAGGTGGTAAATAATTTTATGAAAACATTATTATTTTCAAATTAAGCAGAGAGAGTAGATCAGAACATTCACAGAATTACTTCATTTTTTTTGAAAATATGAAATCATAAGATTTAAGACAAAATTCAATGCCTAATGACACCACTTTGGGAATAAACTTACAGGTATGGTTTCATGCTTATGAGTGTTTCCATTGGAAAATTATAGAAATGCTATAAAGATTAGGCTTAAAGCAGTTAATAAAAAATCATATGGGCCCGATGCTAAGAAAGTTTTAGGATTTATTAAATTTAAAAAGAAGATGGTTTTGCAATCATGTAAGTGCTAACCCTAGTTGATCCTCAGTCATTGAAAAGAATTAGGAATTCTTGATGCCAGTATATTTTTATATTTAAAAAGAAATTCATATTGACTGAATAGATTGTTTGCAGTTAAAGGCTGATGGAATGGGGGCACCATTCCTGCATCATTATTTTGTTTGGCACTCAAAGTTTTATTTTGTGGCACCAGGAATTTCAGTACCTTATTTGTGAGGTGGTGGAGGATATTCTCTTCTCTTGCTTTGCCCGGTCGCAGCTTCACTAGCCTAGGTTTCCTGCTTGTATCCCATACCCATTTGAGTTTGGTACAAGGTCAAGAGTTAGATTCTTTGTAGGAAAAGTGGCCACTTGAGTATGCAAGCACCTTTTGGATGATTGGAAATGGGACAGACTAGACAAAGAAATTGTGGTTGTTGCGGAGATTGCCGATCATGGGCGGTGGTCATGAGCTAATTATATGTGATTTCCAGAGCTAGCACACCATCATGACAGAAATTTAAACCCCAGTGAGTGGCTGAGAACTGTGAGTGAATGGTTGCCATCATGAGTCCCTTGACTGGCCTCCTGCCCTGCTCCAGGCCTTCTGCCAGATGTTCCCCATCCCCATCACGACTCCAGCAAGCAGAACAAATGCCAGGTCATCACAAAGCAGAGTTCAGTGCTGAAGTCCAGGAGTCCAAGGGTGGGGGTGGGGGGCAGGCTGTGCCAGTTCACTGTTTAACCCTGTGCATGCTGGTCTTCATCTGACCAAGGGGAAATGATCCAGTTTTCACCACAAGTTTCAGAGAATCTTAGCTCTTGGATCTGAAAGGAACCTCCAGGTTTTAGGCCCAGCCTCTGATTTCAACATAAGAAGATACTTATCCTCACATGTAAGTTATCCTTATGCTATGGCCTGAAAAGAGCTGAGGAGACTTAGGGACCTACAAGCTCATTCCATTTCCCCTTGACAGACAAAGGAACTGTTCATAGTAGAGGGGTCACCCAGGGAGAGTGGAAAATAGGGCCAAAACTCAAGCCAGGTTGCAAGCAAGCCAAGGCCATTTGCACATCAAGAGCCCTGGGTCATTCTTTAAAAAGTAGCCTCACGTCTAAAGTTCCATGAGGTAGTTGTGGTCTGGGACTCTCATATCAGAGAGACCATCCGATGTTTCACCTTCTGCTTCTGACTCACTTCACTAAGCATGATGTTCTCAAGTTTCTTCCATTTGCCTGTGAAAACCTCCTTGCTGTTGGACCTTACAGATGCGTAGTATTCCATTGTGTATAAGACAAAGCAAAAGAGGGGGACAGGGTGGGGGTAGAGGGAGGGAAGGGAGGGGAGGGGGTAGGACAAAAGGAGAGTGGGAAAGCCCTTGTCACCTTGACAAGATAGGTATGTGCACAAAATGCTCAACTCCATTGTAAACCTTAAATTCTGCACTTGTACCTATCAATAAAATGGGAAAAAAAGTAGCCTCACCTAATAAATTCATTTGATTTGCATATTTCTCTGTGGGCTCTGGTTTTGAGTGGATTCTAGAGAAAATCAGGATTTGGTGTTCTTTCTCCCTCTGCTGGCTATTCAGACTGATTTTCTGAAGCTGACATAGGTATTTGGGCAAAGGAATGATTTCAAATAAAATGGAGGCATATATGTGGGTTGCTTTAGAAGTGGGAGGAAATTATATTTTTTTATTCTTAAAGAGGAAAAATTAATCCAATGGAAGCTGGAGAAAAATTATCTGTATATATTATACACACACACACACACACACACATATATGTGTGTCATATATATATATACATATATGTATAGCCTCCCCATCCCCGTCCTTACGTACCTTTCTTGGTTCCTCTTGACTACAAACAATGGCCAAGCAAAAATGGAAAACTTGAAAAAAAAAAAGTTGACAGCGTTTCTGTGATTCAGCTAGCAATTTTCTATGGTATCCAGGGAGACAGCTTCTCACATACATTAGCATAATGTGAAGTGGCAGCTAGAACTAGAATTTACTGTCTAAGCAACTCAGCCTGAACAGTCTTTGACGACAATGCAATTTAAAGGAAATCCAAATATTAGGCTTAAGTGACTGATACAGCCCTGAAACCACTTTATTTTTAAACATACGGGGTCCAGTATGTTCCCTCAATTTTCCTCGGCATTCTCGGGGCAGTTGACTGGGATTCAAGGTTAACAAAGGAAGACATTGCGGCTAGTTCTGATCCAATATAGCATTCACCCAGCCTCAGCTCGCTCCAGTCCCATTATCACCAAAATACATTTTCTTTGCCTCTTGCTATTTCTGCGATTTTTCCATTTCCATTGGTTCCCAAATGCTGACATTTCTTTTCCCTGTACTTTCTCTGTGCGTCTTGACTTAAGAATGTACCTCTTTGCTTTCCAGTTATCTAGACACAAAGCCATTGCAGATAGCAGCACAGAACAGAAGCTTTGTACCTGAGCAGCAGAGGCCCAGGGAGCCCAGGGAAGGTATCCTCACTGGGCCGTGATTCCTGAAGATTCTGGGCTCGGTTGTGGATGGCCCTCTTGCTGGCCTGTGGTTCCTCTTTCCTGTCTAAATTTTCTCCTGTGGGTTGAGGATCAGGCTCAGCAGATCTTGGCTGTACCATTTGCCAAACAGATGGGACACATGGACATGGGTGGCCATTTCTCAGGTCTTCCACATGACAGTCCTTCTAATCTACGACCTGCCGAGACTATACCAGCCTTTGAAATCCCAAATGTCCTCCAGCAGGACCTCTCTCTTGTTATTTATGCGTAGAGGTTAGAGGACAGGGAGGGCTGGGTTGGGTAAAGATGCCTTTATACACTTGAATCTGCAGGGTATCTGTGGTCAAGACCCCTCAGGGACTTACAGATGAGTGCAGACTAATAGGATAGGCCTGGAGGTTTGCTGTATGGTCCAAGGAAGTGGTGGCCTGGCTTCATAGGTACCTGACACACACCTATACCAGGTGTACCTGGCTGCTCATCTGGCTGCTCGTTGTTTGAATGGCCTGTGCAGTGTTAGCAGAAAGACCCACAAAACTGTCTTTGCAGCAGAGCTTGGAGGTGCAGCACTCTGGGAGACCATGACAGGAGGGTCACAAGTTTTTTAAAAATTGAAAGATGGAAAGAGGTGCCGAGGGCTGAAAGCAGGAGTGTTCCAATGAGGAATGGCCAGTTTTCTTCTCCCCTCTGAGTCATGAGAAACCATACTTTTTTGGCATCAGTGTGTGACACTACGCACAGAGAATTGACAACCTGCATCACGGTGTCTGTATTTTTTGGAGTGTTGAGGCAAGATTGACTCCAGTCCCCAGCCTTTTCAGAGGTTGAGCTGACTTGGCAAGACCCAAAGCCCCTACTTTAAGTCACATTATTATTATATTTTGCTGCATGACCCGAGGTCCTCAGGCAAACAAAGGTCTTCTTGGGAGGTGACTCCTTTCAGAGGCTTAGAGGGGACCTTCCAGAAGCCCTGGGGAGAGGCCAGACTCTCTTTGGGCAAGGTTAGCTCTTTGCTATACAACCTACTGTGGCTGCCTTTATTTTCTTTGGGGCTTCCCGCGCCAGCTGTAGCCGTGTGTTCAGTTGAGGCAATGTTCTGGAGTTGTAAGAGACAGTTGGTGACAGTGGAGGTGGAGGCGAGAGAACCGCAAATGAAGGGGGATAGTGAGGAGAAAACTGTGGTTGGCAAGGAAGGGGATCTGCTCTGAAGAATTGTACCAAGACATTACGCATGAATGGAGTGGGAGACAGGAAATCCGATGAATCTGTTGGTGAGTGAAATATTGTTTAAGGTTGTGATTTATTCTTTTGTTTAGTCCATCAGGTGAGGGTTAAATAAATATATCGTAACCTTGCCAAAGGTGACATGAATTAGGGTTCACGATTTAGGTTAGGAGTAGTTTGCTGTGGAGTCCAGGGAAATTCTGCTTTCTGTGTACATGTGTACAGGCAGTAGAGATTTTCAGGGACATGGGAGAAAGTGGGCTATGTGTTGTTAGTATATCAGCAGCAATGATGATCATAATTATAAATAATAGTGGCTACCATCTATAGAGTTCTTTCAAGTACCAAAAGCTCTTTAACTATTTACCAACATCATTGCATTTAACTATACATATATCACTTATGGGATAGGTATTATCTGCTGAGTCCTACAAATTAGAAAATTGAGCTTCAGAGCTGTCTAACCCTAGCATAGGGATCACTCACAGGTGATCAAGCCAGGATTGAAACTCAGCCTATAGGACTTCAATGTCTATACTTAACCTGCTATAAGTCTCCACGAAGACACGGTGTTGGAGCCGAATCATTGGTATGTTGGTTTGCTACTTTGTGTTTCCTTTCAGAAGTGACTTCAAAAGCTTATGCTTCTGCTAAGTCACTGCTGGGTATACAGAAGCTTCAGGTTTTGTTTGAAAAGGTCTGAAAGGGCCAAGATGATGGGATGGTGTGGGGAGGCTGAGTTTTGTGCAGTCCTGGGGGACTCATTCACTTGCAGGGTGGGAGTGCATGCTCTGGCTTGTTCTGTAGCAGGAAGAAGATGGTTTATTTGCTCCCAGGTAAAGGGATCTTGCTGAGGTAGTATTTGCAGATTAGGAATACACCGGAGAGGTGGGAATAGGCAGTGTTGGAATTCCCTAGCCCAATGGTCTCTGAGGTTGGCAAGGAGGTCTTGTTTATTTTTCTAGCTCAGAAATCTTGCTGTATTGTGAATGTTTAATGAAGGTTTACTGAATACATTAATGAGTAGATACATAGGATATTTCACTCCTGGGATTGGGCTGGATGAAGACAAAAGAAGCAGAATCAGCATTTCTACCACTGTATACATTTGCAACTTCAGAACACTTGCAAATACTTCCAAAATACTGATTAATGTTTTTTGTGGCAATTTATGGTTTCAAGGTATTTTCATGTATATTGTTTCACTTGATCCTTACAATATCCTTGGGAATTGTTTTATTATATTCATTTCATTATTGATAGATGAGGACTTGAGGTTACAGGAATTAAGTGACTTGCTGAAGGTGTGTAACACAACTCAGAGGACCAAGGTCTTGTAACCCAAATCCATAGCTCTTTTTAATAGTGGTAATATGAGTTATAGTGATGTTTCTCCAGCCCCACCCCAACTCCTAAATATGGTCATAATGGCTAGAAACTTCCCTTCCTAAAAGTAGAATTTAATCAATTTGGAAGAGTGTTTTTATGACAGAGGGTGTGGCTTTTCCCTCCGGGGATTCATTATTGGTTGCCTTAAAGGTCATCCCCATGCGCTAGTCTTGGATATGATGCCTTCTATGGAATTAGGGTCCCCTGAGAACTTATGAACTTCCTTCTGCTCCATGATCCAACCCACCCTAGCCAGGTTTCATGACAGTGGAGATCAGGACCTCATATGTGGAGACTTCGTGTGATTATCTCTCCCAAAGACTCCCTTGCATTTTTTAAGTAAAAACTAAAACAAACCTATAGCCTTAACTAGCTCATTTTCTGGTATGTCTGGCTTGGACTTTCCTCCATAAAGGGAGGATAATTTCATTCACATTCCCAGCATCCTTCTGTGCTGTGACCATTTTCTTAACCAGCAGTGGGCACACCTGAATGTGGCTAGTGACTCTGGAAGGTTGACAGAGGACCTTTGGTTTCTGGTGTCCATTATTTCTCTGTTGATGACTCACAGACCTGGATGTATTTCTTTCTCAGCAAATGTTGTACACCTGGATCTGTTCGTTTGTGGAAACCTGTGTCCACAGAGTGCCTGGTAGATTCTGCTCTTTGTACTACTATCTCAGAGAAGCAACTGAGGGGAGGTTCCTCCTGGCCGTTGGCCTTAGAGAAGCCTTGCTCATCTCCTGGTGAATGAGAGGCCGTGTCCAATGATCTCAAGAAAAGTCGCTCTTTCAGTTGTAGCTTCTCTGCATGCCATTACTACTTGGAGAGACCTGGGACTGTGAGAAGTTGTGTTGGAAGAAGACGTTGCTAAGTGGTTATCCTTTACAATAGTTTTCAGAAACATTTCTTTTTTGTTTATTGATGATAAAAGTAGTCAGTGACATGGAAACATGTGTCTGCAAAGTGTGATAGGAGGGGGGATATAAACTTGAGTTAGTGGTCATGTGGCAGATCCTGAAGATACGACTAGTCTAGATTCTCCTTCCTGAATGCTTTCCCAAGCCCACGTGACCTGCCTCCTGTTTCACTGAAACCAGGACATGTTCCCAGGGGCTTCACTTGGCCCAGGTAGCATCAGCAGAACCCCAGATGTGTCACCTTCCCTTTCTTGCTACCTGACATGTTAAGTGGGGTGGAGGATATGACAACAGAAAAATTTCTTCTGTGGCAGTTGATCTGGAGCTAAAAGTCAGGTCACCTCAGGGCAAGCAGCCAACAAGGACAATCCTGTAATATCTCTTAGACTTTTCTTCCGTTTTGTCTTGCTCTGTTTACTTCAAATTCTATGCTTACAGATTTTCCCGGTATTTCCTAACAAAAACTTAAATGATTTGTTAAATCCACTCACAGTGAAGTAGTAGGGCTTGAGTAATTCCTACTTTTAGTTACAACTTTTTTTTTTTTTTTTTTTTTTTTTTTTTTTTTTTTTTTTTTTTTTTTTTTTTTTTTTTTTTTTTTTTTTTTTTTTTTTTTTTTTTTTTTTTTTTTTTTTTTTTTTTTTTTTTTTTTTTGGTACTAGAGATTGAACTCAGAGCTTTTCCATTGAGCTACATTTCCAACCCTTTATATTTTTAACTTTTTAAATTTTGCGGGTGGGATCTTGCTAAGTTGCCCAGGCTGGGCTTAAAGGTTTAAACTTGAAAGCCTTCTGCCTCAGTCTCCCAGAGTGATGGTAGCTTTTGCTTTAAGAGGGTAAAAAGACTAACATTTAATTCAAAATAAGAACCAGACCATGGAAGGGGTGGAGGCCGTAATGACTGAGAAGACCTTAAAGGTGGCTCTCATGAGACTACATGTTGTCCCCCACATTAGGTCGGCCCTGGCTTTAAGTTAACATCCTCCAGGACCCAGGCCAAGAAGGTGGCATTCCTAGTTATGATCCGATATTGAGGATCAGGCTGTGAGTGGAGCCTGAGTGGCTGCCGAGCCCAGAGATGGCCCCTCTCCGCTGCAGACCTCACTGGCCCTGCCACTTGCTTCCCCAGATTCCCAGTGCTCTTGCCCTACTACTTGGGATGGCCTCATATTTAATTCATGGCGTATCCTTGACTGGATCAAGCTGTTCTCTAAGAGCCACTTACAGGCTTTCCTGGTTTGCTTCTCTACTTCTCATCTTATAATTCAGGAGTGGTGGGGGTGGCAGACAGAGGAGCATTTCCTCCTTAGGCCCAGTGGAGCCAGCACATAGCAGATGCTCAGTAAGTACTCTCAAAGTCCTGTGGGAATCGTGTGGCCTTAAGATCTAGTAGCAGAAGCAGAGACTACTGGGATAGCACCTGGTTCAGTCTCTGGTGCCGGTGTGGCTGTGGATGGTCTGTAGCCTGGATGGCACCTGGCTCAAGCCCAGATGCATGGGTATCAGTGTGCAGGTTCAAGGATGCCCAGGCACCAGCTGCAGGAAGAGGAGACTTGATACAATAGGAAGCTGACATTCTGGATTTTTCTTTGGGCAGATTCTCTTTTGATTCTAAAGATTCATGCCCCTTAGCAACAGATATATCCATCTACCTTTTAAAAACATCATTCCTGCCTGTATTAGTTTGGGTTCTTTCAAAAGACAGAATTTACAAATTTTATCACAAAAAGGTCTATTAGGAAGGCTTACAAATCCAAGGATAAAGATGGTCCAAGATGGCTGCTCAGCCGTGAAATAGATCTCCTGTCCAGGACTGCAGGACAGCCGATGAGGTGAGAGTCTGCTGTAGATCCCAGGTAAAGACTGAAGCCTGGAGATTGGCGACTGAAGAGCAGCAACGGACAGACAGGCACAAGTCCAGACTGGAGCAAATCTGTGCTGACGATCTGTGATGTGTAACAAGTCGGCTTCCCTAGACAATTGTGAAGGCGAGAGCTTTCCCAGAGGAAGAAAGAAGCTGTAACAATTGTCCCTCTTCCTTCCTTTTATACCGTTGGAGTTCCAGTTGGCCCTCCCACATCTGGGTGGGTGCTCTTCTCTCATTGGCCAGCCCACAAATGACTCACACTCTAATCCAGACCAGTTCTTGATTCCTAATCTAGAGGGGTTGACAAATCCTAATCCCAGTGGAGGTGTGGGTCCTAGTTCCCTCAGGTTGACATAATCCCTTCAGCGGACCAGGAGTTGCTTCACTACCTGCAATAATTTTTGTTTTGGTTGCCATTATTACCAGTATGACTTGAAGCATCATTTCTAACTAAAGTGCAGACTTCTGAGATGGGCCTGGTGGCACAGGTCTGAAATCCCAGCACGTTGGGAAGCTGAAGCAGAAAGATCACCAAGTTCAAGCCCAACCCGAGCCATGTAGCAACTTTCCAAGACACTGTCTCAAATAAAGAATAATAATGGTGGGGGTTGGAGCCTAGAGCAAAGGCCCTGTCTCCCATGCCCAGTACTGGGGGGGAAAAAAAGACTTTTGAAAACACTGATTCAAGATGAAAATTAATTGAAATGATACAAAGAAAGGTTCTCTTTGCGAGCCTTCCAGAAACCAGTGCCTTGGCTGCCACTGGCCTTTGCTGCTATGTTACCATGTCTCTAAGAGCTTTTGGCATTCCTTAATACTTCCCGGTAACGTGGGACAAGTGCCAAAATTTACGAGTATGAAGTGATTTTTTTTCCCATAACAAATAATGTAATAAGAAATAATTTCAGAACTTTCACATTTTGCTGTGCTAATGTTAGCCTTGTTTGGGCTGATAGGAGCCACTTAGGCTTGCTGGCAACACTCTTAATCTGTTTGTAACCCACATAATGCTTAAAATGTACAAACCTATTCAAGAGTTGGGAATGACTCTGTGGGGTTCAGCACTGCTGGTAGCTCCTGCGAGGCTGAAGCAAAGGCTAAGCACTGACACATTTTCTTTTTTCCTCATCAAAACGTGACACGTACTGGGTTTGACAAGTTCTGGTGCCAGCAAGTACTGGAGTATGACTGTCTCGTGCCAGAAGAGAAAGCACTACCACCTCGTGGCCCAGCGCAGCACAAGTGTGGAAGATACTCCCAGGGACCAGCCCCATTCGGCGTCCACATCCCGGGCCTGCGCAGGCGGCCTGGTTCTCTCCATTTCTACCCATTTCTGCGGTACCATCATCACCTTAGCACAGGGATTGTGGGCTTTCCTGCTCCCCAGTGAGCTGAGCCAGATGCATCAGAGAGGTCCTCCAGAAGTCTCTCCTTTGAAGGACAGTTGACAGTCTCCACAGTTTGCCCGCTGTCCCCAGGCTCAGAGGTGGCCCTACCCTTGCAATGGCTGCCAAGAGAGGCAAGCTGCTGCCACCCGGGACCAGGGAAGATTGGTCCCATGTCACTGTGTCTGTGCTGACAAGTTGGGCTTGAGGTGAGGAAGTCTGCCTTAAAATCTTCTCATGCTCCTTGCCTGTCAGCCATTCCTTAAGGCCACATGGGCCTTCAGTGACCCTGGTTTCCTGGAGGGAATCACCACGGGGAGGAATCATGAAGTATATTGCCAAGCATTTCCCTGGGCCAGTTTCCTTTGTTCTTCTAGGAGACGCATTAGTTTAAAGAGAGGAATGCAGCCAGGTATGGTGGCGTTTGCCTGTAATCCTTGCCAGAGGCTGGGGTGGCTGAGGAAGGAAAGTTGTAAATCTGAGTCCCATCTGAATAACTTATAAAGGCCTTGCATTAAAAAAAAAAAAAAAAGTAAAAACAACTGGAGTGATATAGGCGAGTGTGAAGGCCCTGGGTTGTGGATGAATTGGCCACATAGTAGCAGCCATTGTGAGGTGGCCCCAGTGCTTGGAAAGAGTGTGCTGGCCTTGACTGTGACCCCTTTTCCTACATCACTCCCTTAGGTTCATTTTCATGACAGTTACCACAGAGCTCTTTGACCTATTTCCTTTCTCTGCTCATAAGTTGCCTTGTAAAATAAAGTCCTTTGTCATTGATCTTGGCTCCAACATAGAGCTGAACCCACAGCTGGCTGTGCTCATGCAAGTGGAACAATAGTTACCATTGACTGAGCGCTTCCCCTCAGGTCCGAGAGGGGGTGCTGAGTGCTTCCCTTGCAACATCTCCTCTGCTTTTCATGGCAATGCAACGAGGTTCCTCTGGTAGCTCGCTTTTACGGGGAGAGGGTAGAGGTGCCGAGGTCAAGCAGCGTGCTCAAGGCTGCGCAGCTCGGTGCATGGCCTGCCTTCAGCTCTCTTCTCTGTGGTGCACTCTGACACATCCTGCCCCACGTTTGTGGCCCTATGCATGTCACTCCCCCACGTGCATCCTCTCCTTTCCTTGCTTCCAGCTCCACCTCATATCCCACCTCACCTGCGGATCCCTGAGGCCGAAGTGAGCTTTTAGATGGACTTCTTAGCTCACAGGGTTCGTGCTATCTACCCATCCTATTCTTTGGCCATGTAAAAGACAAAAAGACCCACTGTGCGTGACAACATGGATGAACCTGAAAGACATCACGCAGAGTGAAGTGAACCAGGCACAGAAAGGCAAAAACTCCATGACCTCACTCATATGTGGACATCTTCAAAAGTCAAATTCATAGAAGCAGAGAGTAGAACGTTGGTTTCTAGAGGCAGGACAGTGGGAGAAATGAGAGGATGTTGATTAAAGGGTGCAGAGTTCCATTAGAAGATGAGCAAGTTCTAGATATCTGACATATAGCTTGTGTGGTAATGGATATGTTAATTACTATCATTGCGATGATCATTACGTGAGGTGCACGTTTGTCAAACCATCACATTTATTCATCTTGGGTGTATACAATCTTTGTCAATTAAATATAAAAACATTTACTATAGAAACAACATTTTCAAGTCCCCAGGTTCCTTAGGATATGATAAGTGAGTGAGAAATTGAGGCATTTTTGAACACATATTAAGACATAAATAAAAGACTGACTTACGACAATTAAAAACCCAAATGAAGCGACATTCTACAAATAATAGAACAGTGATTATTAGTCCTCTAAACAGATACTAGTGCTGCAAATTGAGCAGTAATTGTGATTGCAGAGAGAGTATGCATTTGTTTTTGCTCCTTCATTAGGCTCCAATTACAAGCATTTGAACAGGTCTGCCAAAATTTTCTAAGCCCAGTTTTGTTCTAGGAGCTGTGAAGAGTCCCAGGAAGCCCCTTCCAAGTACCGTGTCTCTCCCAAGAGAAGCCAAGTTCAAAGCAATGTATCAATAAGTAAAGGTACATATGGCTGAAGGTTTTACTAATGTATGGAATGGGGCATCCAGATGACTTTGTTGTAATGGAATGTTGAAAAATTGAGTAGTTTGCCATGAAACACCCTACTGGTCTTCAGGAGCTTCAGATGAAGGAGGCCTGATGTCCAGCTGCTCCCATGAAATAGTAATTGGCAAGGATCATTTTGAGCTCCAGGGGGAGGATGGAGGTGATACCAATATTCTCCACAGGGGCACTCACAGGGGAGCCAACTTTCAAGGGTTCAGCATGATTCTTTGACTTTCTGATGGTGTAAAAACATACCTATATAGCCATTCTAATTTTCACAGTGTGATTTTTGATAAAATTTATGAAATAGTCAATACAATATTATAAAATAGGCTTTGTGTCAGATGCTTTTGCCCAACTGTAAGCTAATAAAAGTGTTCTGAATATGGTTAAGTTAGGCGAAGGTAACCCAGGATGGTTGGTAGGTTGGGTGGTATTAAATATAGCTACATGTTATGACAGTTTTATTGGGATATAACCCCAATGTAAGATGGGGGAGTGTCTTTAATGTAAACTTCTCCACTTAGCTCACTTCTTGACTGTAATATGAGTAGGTCAATCAAGTTTCCTTCTAGATATGTGAATCTATGACTTCTTTAGTTTCATTATAAGGTTCATGGTGAACCTGCAATATGGAGTCCAGGGACACTCTCCTTATACACAGTTACTTGTACAGAGTTCATTATCATTCAATCAATGACGTGTTCCTTAAGGCCATCGGCTGGTGTGAAGAAATAGCATTGCTTTAGGGGACAATTATTTGTGATGGTTGAGAGACTTTTCCCTCTACAATGGATGTGTTCATGGACAGTTGAATTTTAACCAAGTCTGGGGACATCAAATCATATTTTAAATACACTAACAGGGTCTTTTATAAAACTAAATTCCATGACAACTCTGTTTGTGGAGAGAGTCCAGTGTTAAAGTGAATGACCCTCTCTCTGTTTAGCGTAATAGAATGCTTACTGATGCACTCTGGGCATCTCCCTCCATGTGTACCATACTCAAAAGGCTGAGGGAACTCAGGGGAGATGCTGTGGTCAGACACACAGGTGCAGTGAAGGGGCTGAGGAGGGAGGTTCACACAGCAAGGGCAGTGTGTGTCCAGGAGTAAGTGGGCTGCTTTAGGGGCATTCAGCAAGTTTCTGGACATAAGCAAGAGGAAGTGGTGGAGCACATAGGTAGGAAGGGTTGTTGGCATGAGCCTCCACATCTAGCCCCTGGGACAAAGAGGTGATTCGTCAGATACTGAGTATTCTGATGAAGTAGATATTGGAATAAAAATGGAGCTCAGTGAACCAACATGTACTTCCTGAGTATTGGCTGGATGTCACTATACTGGGCGTTTACACTTACTTGTACAATAACAGCATGTATGATATCACCTCTAGGACCCATAATCCAGTTCGAGAGAGAAGGTAAGAAGCTGGGATGGGATACATAAATGGGAAGACACTGACTTGGCTAACTAACCAAAAGAAATATCTTAGTGCTGAATGTTAAAGGGCTGTTTTTGGATTTGAAATATTAATGAGCGGATTCAGAATTGGGAATGCCTGAGAACTTCAGAGTACCACTAGCTCATGGAATCTCTTTAACATTTAACACTATCATTTTTTGTTAGTTGGCAGTACAAAATGGCTTTCAAGTGGCAAATACAACCTCAAGCTTCAGAATAAAGGTTGGACAGCCAGGGCAGGAGGGACAAGGGGCCTTGCCAAAGCTTATGAGATACATGGCACACAGTTCTGGTCGTGGCATTTTTAAGAGACATACTCATCTTTTTATAAAATGATACTGGGGATTAAGCCCAGGACCATATGCCAGACAAGTGCTCAACTACTGAGGAGTTACATTCCATCTTTAAGAAGCACATTCTAAGATGACAAGGCTTCTTCTTGAGGGACACTTCCTGGGAAATGCAGAGTGTAGAATCATGTGGAATAAGGGCGGTCTGTTTGTCCATTCTTCAACAACCATTTGCTGAGGGGTATTGTCCCCTGTAACCAGTGCTGTGGAGTCTTTAGGAATTCTGACAGGAGGTCTTGGTCCTTAAAGAAACTCAACGTGGTCTGTCCTGAAAATGAGGACCAGAGGGTAAGATTTAGAAATAACCCATGCAGCAGGAGACCGCCGAAGGGTAAAATACAGGGCATGCATTAATTATTTGCCTGCTTTTGGAACAAGACGTGCAGCACCTGTAACTCAAAGGAGAGGAGGTTTGATTTGCCTTGTGGTTTCAGAGGATTTTGTCCTTGGTCAGCTGGGTCCAAGGCAGGAGGCTCATGGCAGACAGGTGGGGCAGAGCTGTTTGTAGTGCCAGGAAACAGAACAGGGGAAAAGCACTAGGGAGGGGTTGGGGAGGGGCAGATGTCGCAGCCTTGGCTCACCTGGACATCCCCAGAAGTCTGCTAGCAAAGCCAGCTTCTGCTAGCCATGCCTCACCTCTGTGTCCCGCTGGGGTTTTTTTGCACTTGATTTTTAAAATGTTCAAATGAAACAATTTTAAAAAGTTCTTGTACTTAGGTTCATGCATTATTATATGTTTGATATGTAGTCCAAGGTAGCTCCTCTTCATGAAAAAAAAAAAAAGGGAAAAAACCCTCAAGACAGCAGGCCACACATTAGACACACCTGTCTAAGCCTTACTTAATTCTGTCACGTTAACACGTCAGGATTAATAGTCACTGGTCTGAAAGTGGACATCAAAGGGAGGCTGACTCGGCCGGAGGGAGGAAAAGTCTTTCTACCAGCAGCTGCAGGCTTTAGCGTCCTCATCAGTTCACTTGTCTGGCGATGGGAGGGGAGGAAGTGGGAAGGTGGGAAGAGCAGGTGTAACCTGAATGCTCTTGCCCAGGGAAGATTCCGCTGGAGTGAGGGGGCAGAGGCGGATGGCCCCTGGGTGGGTTCCTGCCTCTCCTGCAGCCTGGATCTGGTCTGTGAGGAAATCTCTGGTCCAAAGCAAAGTGAAAAGAATAAAATGAGGCTGCAATGGAGTCAGCCTTATTTATAATGAAATTATACCTCATTGGGGGGGGGGGGGTTGTTATCTTGCTTGGGTAGAATATTCTATGATAGGACGGTGTTAATGGACTGAATTGTATTTTTAATGTGATGTGGCTTATCAGAGGAATATTTTGGTGCTTATTTATTTATTTTTAGGCCTGTGAAATGTAAGAAACTGGGGAATACTATGGGATTCTCTTTCTGACTCAAATGTTGTACCAGGTTGGAAAGGGAAAGTAATGCTGTGGAAGTTCATGGAAGGGAGGGACAGTCACTTCCATCCTGGGGAACAAGAAGTGACCCTGAGAATGGCAGTGTCTACCGAGCTGGCCCGAGGCACAGGCTGCCGCTAGCTTGCTCCATGGACAGGCCTGAGTGAGGGGCTGCTAGGTAAGACCTGAGAGTCCTGAGTGTTCACTGCAGTGACCAGCTGACTGACATATCTGGAGGTCTCTGGGAAGCCAGCTGTGAACCAGGGGCACAATGTTGCTCTGTGGATGGTCCTCTCTGTGGCCATTGGAGGATCTCTTACATCACTGGCTTCTGTAGATTCATGCCCATCTGGCATCCTAGGAGTTGAAACCCTGGAATTGACTACATATTAACTTGGGTGACCTGTGTCATACACAGACTCTTTTAATTGCAAGTAACAGAAACCCAAGTTGGGTGAGTTCAGGGGCTCACTTCTCATGCTGTGGGAGGTATTGGGGATTTTGCCCAGCACCATCCTCTAGGTAGGAGCCCAGAGGCCTGGCCTGGTCCAGTTCCCCTTCTGTTCATAGTGCCACCTGCACTCCGCGAGACAGAGCTGCCTCTCCTATCTGTGCTGTACTTTGGCGTGGTACTCAAGGAGAAAGGAACTCCCCCAAATCAGGAAGGGAGTGCTGTTTCAAGACTAAGGGAAGGGAGCTGGTCTGACCAGACACTCAATGTATAGCATTCTGTGTTTGGGGAAGTTCCCTGTCTGGGTTGCATTAATATTGTCAAATTCCTACTGGCTCAGGTCAGTAAATAAGACATATATATATATATATATATATATATATATATATATATATATTTTTTTTTTTTTTTTTTTTTTTTTCCACTAATGAGTTGAAAGAAACAAGCCTGACTGTTGCTGACACCAGAGGGTCAGGGGCAAGGCTGTGGCTCTGGACACTGTTCACAAAACCTAGTTTCCTGGGGGAGCTTTACTGAGCCTAGACCTGCTTTCCAGAAGTCACATTGCAGAAAGAGCAAGCAAAAGAAGCAAACACTTCTTTCTCCCTGCAGTGATTTTGACTCTGCAGGCCTGGGTGGGGCCTGGAGGGGACCTGGAAGCATTGAACTTGTGCCCAGCCCTTTGGGCCTCAAGTAACTATCACAGGTAGTCAGTCTACCGGCTGCACCGGGAAGAACTTGGTCTTGATAGTTTTTTTTCTGTGCCCGTGCTCAGTGCTCCAATCTTCCCTTGAAAAGCTAACAGTGAAGTGTGCAAAGCGAGCTTTGCCAAGGCAGCTGGGAGTGAATGCTTTTGCAGAGGAAGCACAGCCCTTTGATGAGGAGCCCTCTTTTGTTTGCGCTCCGCCCTCTCCTGGGGAAGGGAGATTGGGTTTGTCCAGGCTCCACGGAAGGCTTTCTTTGGGATTCAGGGCGCTCTGTTACTGTGGGAGCTTGTGATAACTCTAGCTATTAGTATTACTTTATTTTAAGTCTCAGTTTTAAAATAGCTGCAGGGCTGCACCTGGAATAAAAATGAATTAAAAAGAAAGTCACTGAGTGGAATTTAAATAGCGCCGGAGGGATGGGCTTGTTCTTCTGGTGCCATCAGGTAGAGCCATGAGGGTTTTTTTTTTTTTCTCCTGAAAGCGTGGCAGAGCATTGCTCAAGCGGGCAGACATGGAGTTTTGTCATTTTTTCTTCTTTGGGGTTTAAAAATGTCTCTGTGAAGGAATCCTTGTCTGTCTTCTTAGTCATTTTGGTAAGCCTCTGGTTGCTAGCAATACTGTCTGCCTCTGAGGGGCCTAGGATCATGAGGCTCTGTGCTGGTAACAGAAAGCCCAGTGAGACACAGGCCCGGGGCTCTGGGCCCATTGTGAAAATGGAAGAGCAAATTCACTCGGTGATGTGAAGCTCCCTGTATATGCTGTGTGCTGCGAAGTCACTCACTTACTTAGTGGAAATGTCACCCTGGACTGAGATGTTTGCCAGTGGGGTAGGGGTGAAGGTCACCAGAGGAGGATACAGCAAATGCCCTGAGAAGAGGATGTGGGCAGTCTGAAGAAGCCAAGTGAGGCCAAGGCAAGAGTGGATTTGTGTGTACATGGGACTGTCTGGGTGTTATTCTGCAGGTCAGTATATATATAAGCGAGCCATGTAGTTGGATTTGCATCTTCGACCATTTTGCTGGTGAAGTAGGGACTATATTGAAAGTTACTCGGGATCACAAGGAGACTTGTTTGGTGTGGGTGGTGATGTAAAGGTGCCAGGGCACTGGGACTGATACAAAGAGGAGATGTTTTGAAGGTACGAGACAATGAGACATTGTTGGGTAGACCTACATGGATGTAGCCAGAGACAGGAGGAAGACAGGTACCAAGAGAAAAGAAAAGTTTAAGTTGTTCTAAGTCCTGACCCTAGTTCTGGACTTGACAATTATGAGGCCTTTGTAGCCTTAGCCTTAAGGAGAGCAGTTTAAAACATCTACAGCGATAGAAAAAAGATCTTCATGTTTGAGGAGAGAGCTAAGAAGATAAAATACTACTCACCTGTGAAGAATAAATTGCGGAATTAAACCATCTGTCTATAACGAATGGCTTTTTTTTTTTCAAATCCCCTTTGCCCATTATTTGCATGCCCAAGTCCTGAAGGTGAAAGACAGCTCTGAAGATACGATGTCTGGGAAATCTGGAATAGAGGCAAATAATTGGGAAATTTGTTAATTATCACTCTATTAGCAGTTCAGTTATGGAGACCAAATGGTGGTTTACAACACCAATTTAGGCCTTATCAGATTAGAGGTATTGACTTAGCATGAGTCTCTGGAGAGGAATGTGAGTGAAAATTCAACATACTTGTGTATGTAAATTCAAATCCATACAGGATTGTAATCAAGGGACAGCCTATTAAGTCAAGGAACACTTGAAAATGTAGGAATGGCACACATTTTAACCATTTTCTCATTGTTCATTCTTCCTTCCCAACTGCGTGGAGGTGAGAAAAGAGGAAGAGAAATAACATTGAAAAATTAACCATAGGTGCAACTTACTGAATGTTTTGGTGGTGCCAGACGCTGTGCTGATGTGGTTCATGATGAACAATCTCGTTTAGTGCTTCCTGTAATTTATGAGGAAGGGACTGTCATTATCTTCATTTTGGTGTTGGGGAGCTTAGTGGCTAAGTGATCACAAGGTGGTCCAGAGGATGTCATGGCCCCTGTGCACAGGCACACCTGCCCAGGTCAGCGCAGTGAGGCTTAGATTCAACTCTTTCCCTTTGTATTGGCCTTGCACTTATTATCAACAAATGGTGAAGGTCGGTTCAAAAAGTCTCACACGTACTCTTTGGCTATAAGATTCAACTAGCTTCCTGTGGTTGCTTCAGTCCTCCACCCCAGGAATCCAACAAAGGCTCAGAATGACCAGAGGGGGTGAAGAAAATCATGCTGTCTCCCAAACTGGGGAAGCAGAGGTGAGTTTCAGAACAGAAATGGCTATCTTGTGGGAACTTCGTGCCTGGATCTGGGAGGTATGCCAGCAGTACATGGAAGTACCTCACCTTAAAATTGTCCTCCATTGTCTGTGACACTGAGAGAGGACGGTCCCCTCAGGATGGACTCTGCATTGTTACTAATTTTGCGTCTGTCTAGAAATCTCTATGATTACCTTCTCTTTTTTTACCTTTCACTTTTAACATGTCTTACTGTGAAGATAGATGTCTCACATAGTTTTATTCTTTCTCAAAACATTTTCTCTTGGATCAGAATGATTTTCTTTTCCTCCTTCTCTTTTTTTTTTTCATCAGTACATATCAGACCTCAAACCCGGCAGTTCTAGATCCTCCTCCTAATTGTGAAAGGCCTTTTTTTGAATGTTTAATTGCCATCCTTACAATTGACCTAAGAGGGACCTAGCACAGCACCTGATCATTAAAAAATGATAATTGATGAAGAACTGGAGACGGAGCAATGCCTCAGCAGAAGCTCTGTCATGTTAAGCTGGATCCAACTTCATCCAGCTGGGTTACAGATTACTGCTACTGCTGTTGTTGGTGGAGGATTGGCATGCCAAGCACTGGGCTACATACACATTTTTATATGAATGGTCCTTACAACAATTGAGCAACACAAGGCTTAAAGAAATAAGTGGCTCTTCCAAGGGCCCACAGTTAGTAAATCTCAGCTATTGGTTTGCAGCCTGCTAAGCAGTTTGGGTGTTGAGCTGGTCTCCACACCAGAGATGTCCAGTTTCCTCCTGATGGTCTTACATAGAGTTTTATATAGTTTTGTCTAAATCCTCCTTAAATTTACAGTTTCATTTTACCTTCTCTCCAAGTCACATCATCATTTCTGTTTAACTACTGTGAATTTGTTGGTTTTAAGATTCAAAAGATAATGCCTCAGTTTGGAATTCTGGAGTTTGGTCTGTGAATCCATTGTTTTCTCTCCAAGACTTTTGGAAACTTTGACATTGCCCCATCTTAATGTATTTATTTTTCTTGCAGACTCCTAATTTGTTTAACTCATCCTTAGGAAGGAGCCCTTTCTTTCTGTCTTTTGATGGATTAGACCAGTCTGATCTCATTATTTTTACCATGAATTGAGCATTAAAAGTGGTATTTATCATAAACCATCCAGGTCTTATTCCAAAGTATAATATTTTAGGCTGGAATGATACAAGGCACCATATGGTGCTAGTGAGATTTATCAGACAAGGGAATAACCACTATATACCCCTGGCTTTGCACATCCATTGTGAAGGTGGAAGCAGACATACCATTGACTATATGGGCCTGGGTTGGCTGATAATTGCCTTAAGAATGTCCAGGGTGACTGGCACCATGTAAATAAAGGGTAGACATGAGAGTGTGCATGGATTGAGTCTAGAGCCAAGTAGGTTAGAGTAGCCCAGAGGGCAGAGTCCAAGGTCATTTGAAAGGATGGGTCGCATCAGAGGTAAGGATTCTCTGGCTTAGAGTTTTAAGGAGTTGACTCTGAGATAAAAGTTCGACTGTTCCATATTGGTCAGTACATATGAGTCCTTCTTGCTGTTTTAAAAAGCCATCCACTTTATGCAAGTATTGCCAGTTTCTCCACTATCCCCCTTTTATGTTCTGTAATGAAATGCAATGCAGGTCACCATAATGCAGTTAGAGCCACCGCATCCTGATTGCCATCCATGGAGGTACACAATGTATTGCCTATATTCTCAAACACTGAAGTGCAAAAGGGATTTCTGTACATAAATGACTTACATCATAAAATTTCAAAATAATCAACTGCATGTAGTTTTAATTGGATGTATTTAATTGTGCTTTTACTTCATACTAAATTATTAAATATTAGCTCAGAAAGGGTGCTTAACAGTCATCTACATATATGACTCCTTTGTTTTAACATCCAAAGGGATAAGTAACTTGGAGAAATTCACATCTCTAGAGGTATGTCGAGCCAGGGCCCCATTTTCCTTCCTAGCTAGCGTTTTTCTAGTATCTTATTCTCTGATGCCAACAATTGAAACACCTGCGAGACCTCTTTAGAAATGGTATGATGGCTTAGAGGAGCCACCTGAAGAGAGTCTTTGACAGGGGAGAGGTGGCCTGACTTTAGTATTGTTGGAAGACAAAGATCCTTGCTTTCCAAGACCTTTTCCAACTTGAGTCATGGCTCTCAATGTGAGCCCGCCCCCCTGAGAGAGGACACACTGACCATGGATCCCCATGGATGAGAGGACTCTGAGTCTTGCCAACGCAGTCCTGGTCAGATGAGCACAAAGGACATGTGACCCTGAGCTACCGCTGGAGAAGAGTGTGGAAGTCATCCAGACTGCATTGTATTAGTACTTGGCTTGTCCTATAATTGATCTGCACTGCATGTTGCTTAAAATAATCAGGCCAACATTGGAGGCTGAGGCTACTTTGACAGTACCGCGATTCTTAATGAAATTTACTCAAATTTGAATTACAAATAATCACAGGCATGGAGTTAGAGGGATTCTTGGAGGTTATATGTTACGTCTGACTGCAAGAGAGTCCTTGAAGTGTTTGTTTATTACTGTCTCCTTTCTGAGAATTCTTTGGAGAAGTTTTAGGTCTAGTTTCTGGAATAATTACTTTTCTTGTTGCCTTTCTGCCTTTCTTGCGTTCTTTCCTCCTTCTCTCTCCCTCTTCTACTTTTTGTCCCCCACTTTTTAAAAAATTCATAGACTGTGTGAGATGAACGATTGATCAGGTTTCTCTTCTGTTGTTATCTGGTTGAGCATTTACAGCCAGATCAGTAGTCCTTTCGCTTAGCAAATGAAAAGAAGCCGTTTTAACAAGTGCCTAGAACTCTCCGCTGTGCATTTTAAATTGGCCTTACTTATTGCTCCATTTCTTCCTGTCTCCTTTATTTTTCCTCTTTTTCTTCCTCACCCATTTGTAACTTGCAGTGTTGGATTGTTGGTATCCCTCTAGTCTACCTCGACCACCGTCTTTGGGCATAAGACAGAGAATAAATGAACAAGTAGCAACCCAGTGCCTGTGCCTCAGTGATGACGTGTCATAATTTTTGATTTCCAGTGGCTTTTATTTTCTTCTGCCTACTCCAGAGCCACCAGCTGAATAATTGACCTCCTGGTGGGGTCAGCCTTTGGTGGGTCCCCTTCCTTCCCTGTCTGGACAGCCCTGCTCCTCCTCAGCCCTCTGGCTGCTCCTCTGAAAATGTCCCCAGACACAAGCCTGCAAGCTGCTTCTTCAGCGCTGTCTCTGCGCTCCCTCAGGGCCTGAGTAGTGGAGCTCATTTAAGGAAGCCAACTGTTCCCTTTGTACCTTTCCACTCTCTTGCACCTCACTTACTTCTTTATGATGTTTATCTTACCTTCTTCCCTTCAAGATCATTTTCCTGAGGAAAGGCAAACAGAATGGGATTGCCACCTTCTTCTTGCCATCTGTGAGCATTCAATTATCTTCCTGGAGCAGTGGCTGCATCTTTCCTTGCTTGCCTCCCCTGCAAATGTGGCTCCAAAGTCCTTTTCAACATTGTCTAGAACTTTCTGAGTCCTGGGCCCCACTAGGCCCCTGCTGCGGAGCTGTGCTGCAGTTGGGGGCCCTCCTCCCCAGGGTCACTCCTGGCTCTTTAATATTGTGGCTCTGAAGACAGCTGTCTGGGTGGCCTGGTGGCCTCCTTTAGATGTGTTTCCCTCTTTTTCTCTTCTCTGTGATTGTTGGTGATTATTCTGCTGAACTTTGACCTTTCATAGTTTTTCTCACATGGAAGATTTACTTGCTGGCCAGTGTAAACTGGCATTCTATCTCTTTCTTTCATCAGAAATGTTTTCAACTCTTTTTTTTTTTTTATTTTCCTGAAGTCCAGGTACCTCCTCAGGACCCTGCACCATGTTCCTTCTTTGCTGGTTGTGGTTGCAGTTCTAGTTCTGCACTTTTCCTATCCAGGAGAGAGAGAGAGAGAGAGAGAGAGAGAGAGAGAGAGAGAGAGAGAGAAATGTAAAATGAAAGAAGAGGGAAAGAAAGACTCCGCTTTGATTTTCTAATCCCCTCCAGCAAATCTCAGACTTCCGGCTGTGAAATTTGCACCCACCTTCCTGGCTGGTCCCGCGACCCTGTCATTTGCTGTCCATCCATCTGCTATTTCCTGGGATCTTTGTAGACTGACTTCTGGCCTCCTGATGTCTTTGAAGCCGGAGCTCCTGGGCAATTCTTCCACAGAGCTGTCCTCCCGCCCCTGGCTCTGATGAAAGTGACCCCCATCCCCCTCGCTGTGTGCCGGCTCACTCCTCGCCTTGCAGCCTGCTCCAGTGCCATAGCTCACTTGGCTGCTGACCTAGCTGTCCACTCAACCTCGGGTGCCTCGTTGCCCCCAGCAGACTGACAGGCTCTCGTCCCTCTGGGCTAACGTTCTTGGCTCTGTCCGGGTTTGGCTTCACTTCGTTCCCCGTTGGGCTCAATGCGTCTGCAGTGAACGGCTCTTTTCCTGGCTGTCTGGGACCTTCTTCCTCCTCATTCAGTCTTGCCGTGCACACACCAGCCTCTTGCCGTGCACACACCAGCCTCTTGCTCAAGTACCTTCAACTATTACACATGGAGGACTAAGCTCAAAGTCTTCGTTTGTAACTCTGGTTTCAAGATGCATGGGGGACAACTGTGGGGTTGTTGAGCATGTAATCCCCAAGTGACTGGACCCCCAGGTCCAGTCCTGGACCTGCAGCTACCCTGACGACTGACACAGATTATGTGTTAATAGATACACATACTTGCCTCGGGGTCTGTTGAGGTAACTCTGAAATGCTTAGCTCAGTGCCTGGCGCATACCATTATGTGGCCTCTGGGAGAGTGTCAGAGGCCAGGCCACCTGGCTTGTGATGAACAGAGAATGAGAATGCCTGGGACGCAGGGCTTTCACGGGACACCAGGAGCTAGGGATGAAGACCCAGCTGGGAGAGAGCAAGGTAGGGCGGGTTTGGGCCCTCCTCTCATGTCACCTCTGCTCAGTCCCTTTGCTTCCTACCTATGCCCGCTGGCACTACCTCCTCCTTTTTTCTTCGGAGCGGGTGGGCTCCCCAGAGCAGCTGTTTCTGGACCCTTTGAGCAGCTGACCAGCAGAGAATCTACATTCCAGATTCTTGGGGGAAAACGCAGGCTGCTTGGTTCATGGTTCACATTTGGCTTTTGCCATGTGTTTACTCCAGTCCAAACAGCTGTATGTGTCTGGGGTCAGGGGAGGTGGAGAAGGAACAGTTGTTAATTTGGAACAAATGTGGGTGCAGTGGGTGAGTTTGAGAAGCCAGGTGAGGCTTACTGAGGAGACACTTGCTACTATTTATTTATTTAGACATTGGAGATTGAACCCAAGGCTTTCACATTGAGCATGTTTTTTTTTTTTTTGTTTTGTTTTGTTTTTGTTTTTGTTTTTTTTTAACTTTTGATTTTGAGACAGGATCTCGTTACGTTGCTAAATTGCCCAGGGTGGACTCAGACTTGGCAGTCCTCCTGCCTCAGCCTCCCAGATTGCTGGGATTAAGCAGGATTAATTAAACAGGGTTAAGCAGAGATTAAAGGGGTCTCAGATCCCTTAAAGGTCTGCACCCCTGTGCCTGGCTATTTGATGTTCAGTTTTGTGCTTTCTGCGGCCCTATAGAAACATGGCACTGGACCAGTCTCCATTTCTGCCATGTGGACATGGATGTTCTAATTCTCTAAGACTATAAATGTGTATTCCTACACACACACACACACACACGCACACACACAATCCACCTAATTCATAGCTTGCCATAAATCAGCTCAAGTGAGATCCTGTAGCCTGTCTTCCCCCTGTACTCCATCTAACTTTCCCTTGTCACTGACAAGATGCTGTTTATCTTCGGGATAGACTAGCCGCCTCTAGAAGGCAGAAGCCGTAGCTGGTTCCTGCTCAGAGCTGATGAGTGTGGACGATGGCCTTTTCTGCCTGCATGTGGCATCCCTTCCCAGGCCATTATACTTTCTTCTGTGATCAAATGGTCACTCGCTGGGGTGATTCCTGCCACTTACACACCGCCAGCTCGTTCTTCCTTGACATCAGAATCATGTCAAAAGTAGCAGTTTCCCTAATTACTTTCTCTACCTTCAGAGAGAGAAAGTTGTCAGCAGGACAAAGCAGGGACTGTTTGATGTTCCTCCTGTAACAGAGTCAGGCCTCCAGGAGAGAGCAGGATTCCTGATGTCGCTGCAGTGGCTGGATTTGGAGAATTGCTTGCTGTCTATATCGGGAAAGTGCTATTTATCTCCTGCAGCTGGAGGGGGGTTCTGCACTTGATCACCTCAACCAAAGTGACTCTGGTTGTCTCTCCTATTTTAGGAGACCCTCTGGGAAATCTATATATTTTTTTAATGATCCCAAGGCCTCTGACATCACCTGGTAGCAGGCTTTGCTGCCTTATGAGAAGCAGCTGGAATTAACTGATGGCGCCTGTTGTCTGTTATTCTTAAGTAGGTTAAACCAAGATGTGTGTCCCCTTTAAAGGAAGGAACAGTGGGCAGCAGCATGCAGAGTGAGAACAGGTCACAGCCGCTAGGTTCCTTTTAAAATTCTCTTTGTTGAGTAATCACGCTGACTTCCTTTCTTTGTGGGGAGAAATGTACCACTCCCTGTCTGGCATGTGAAAGAAAATTGCCATTGAGGGTCTTAGCAGAGGTAATAGCAGCGGTGAGAGCATCTTGCTCTCTTTCTACCTTTCCCCTAGACCCCCAGGCAGCAGCGGGAACCTTGAGCCCACAGTTGCAGAGACCATCCAAGAATCCTACCTTTGGTTAGTGGGAAATTTAGGTACAGTAAAACTCTTTTGCAGCCAGGCCTCCTGCCACAAGTACTCTGGGAGGCTGAGACAAGAAGATCACAAAGGCAAGATCAGTCAGCCAGGGCAACGTAGGAAGCTTACAAGACCCTATCTCAAAACCAAAGAGTAGGCTGGGGAGGTCGCATAGTGTGAAGGTGCTGGGTTCCATCCCTGCACCACAGACAAGAAAACAAAACAAAACAAACAAACAAACAAACAAAAAAACAAACCCTTTTGGCCAAGCTTCTCTCTTTAGGATGCTGAAATTTCCATATAGGTACAGTGAAAAAAAAAATCAGCCCTGTACAGTGCACCATGGGGCAGCCAGCATTTCTGCAATTTGCCAAGTCAGCCGTTTTGTGTTCCCTACCCAAATACGCTTTCCTGAGTCTCTACACCGCAGTCTGTGTATCTCAGGGAGAGTTATTTCCCCATGATTTCATCTGGGCTGCCCATTCCAGAAAGACAACACTCTCAACTTGCTTTGTCAGGTTACAAAGAGGCGCCCTTTTCCCCTCTGGGTACCTGTCCCTGCTCACCCCAAGGGCACTAATGAGTTGCCTTCTGCCTGTGCATGGTCTGTGGAGCCCAAGGCACCTTCTTACTCAGAAGACTCAGAATGTTTATGCATATGGAACCCAGCGGCAAAATCACTGGATTTCACCTTCTTTTGACCTTCTGTGTCATATTCTTCAACATTATCCCTTCTTATCTCTGGTTTTACTCTAATTTCTCAGAAATACCTTTTCATTGTCATCTTTTCTAGAAGCCCTTTATCTTGTCTAATAAACCAGACTGTAAAGAATCTTTCCTCCAGTGCCTTTGATCTTTGGGGACGGAGGAATGGGTATGTCCTTGTAAGTGTGCAGCCTCGGGTGGGACAACAGGAGGGCGGCTAACACATGTCCTCAATGTCATTGATGGGTGGCCTGTGCTCACATTGTTAATGAACCAAGATCTCTCTGGCTTCTTCTCTGTACTTCACTTTGAAATTCCCCCCTTTCCCCACTATAACCTCAAGTTGGCTTTAAGGTTTTTTTTTTGGGGGGGGGGGCTAGAGGAGTTGAGCAGTTACCTAGCAAGCACTAAGTCAAGTGCTAAGTTACCTGAGTTTGATTCTCCAGCACCATATAAGCTGGCCGTGGTGCCACATACCTATAATCTCAGCAATTGGGAAGCTGAGACAGGAGGATAGCATGAGTCCAAGGCCAGCCCGGGCACCATAGTGGTGAGTTCAGGACCAGCCTAGGACCCAAAAAGATTTTTTTTTTAATTGAGTTCTCTGGCCGCCTCTCTGAGAAAGGGTTGAGGCTGGAAGCCTAGCATTGCCAGGACCATGGCACAAGCCTCCTGTGAAATAAAAATATTCCAGAGACCTGGAAGTTCCCCTCAGTCCCAGCAATTCTTCAGTACTTGGAGACGGAACAGGAGGTTCCACATCACTCTTACCTGATGGATTGGACTTCCCTTGGGCGAGGACAGTAGACATCCTGAAATGGCCTCAGAGATCTTAAACTGAGCCCTTGTCCCTTTAACAGCCCAGTCTTGGTCTACCTATTAGGGACCCCTAGAAGAGGTTCTGCCGGGCGCTTCTGCCTTTTCCAGACTTGAGCATCTTGCAGGTGCTCTTCTGTTTCCATTTCCAGCGCCCTCCCCAGGGAGCCCACACCTACAGGGCTTTCGATCTTTGGCAACCCTTTCATTTAGAGCAATCCTCTTTGCTGTTAAGCCCCCGACTGTGCCTCCTTGAATGTGATTCTTGTTTTGTTTTTTTTCTTCGCAAAAAAAAAGCCCTTCAGAGTTGGAAGTACTAAGGAAATACTAAGTCGTGGCAAGTCCACCTGCAGCCCCCTGATTATGAGGATGCAGTGGGACGGGGACAAAGAGCCATGCAGACAGTGGAAGCAGGAAGGGAGGGAGAAAGGTTGGGACTGTGGGGGAGATGAGTTGTGTGAGTTTTATCAGATTCAGTCTCCAGCCAGGAGCTGCTCGATGTGCTTTTTTGTGCAATGGACAATGAATGTTTTCCTTGCTTGTCTTTAATCGGGAGAGCAGAGGAGGGGATTCTGTTTGTTCACAGGAGAAAGGTTTGATGTGTAGCACTTGTCAAGGCTCCGTACCTGTGTCTAGCACCATGCCCGGCATTAGAAGGTCTTTATCTATCAATCCACAGTAATGGATGTTATCTCACTGCTGCATGGGGTTTTGGGGGTTAAGAAAGCCAAAAGGATATGAGGTGGTTGATTTGGAAGGTAGCACAGGTCCTCCTGTTTGACATTACCACCTCTTGAGGGTTTGAAGTCTGCAGGCGAAGGCTGCTTGGTGGGAGGAGGAGCAGAGAATTTGGATCCGAAGACCTGGGCATGTGTGCTGAGTTAGGTACTTGGTAGTTGGGGCAGATTAGCTTCTCTCATTCAACTGGTTGAACTGGGTTTTCTTACGCCCCAGGATGCTGCAAAAGCAAAAGAAACTATTGCAATGTAGAGACTGCAAAAGTAATTTACAAATAGCATAGCGGCTGCTGTGATGACGATGATGTCCTTTCAGGGAGCCTGAGTCGCTTCCCACCCTGCTCATCTCAGCTACTTAAATCCAGAGAAAGCACATGGAGCTTCTGAGAATGTCATGCCTTTTATATGAAGGCCATTGTTTCAGACGCAAAGCAAGAACAGCAGGAGGCCATCGCTTCCTGATAGCCTCTGAAATGCCCAGGTCTGGCTGGACTGCATGGTCCTGTGTAAGGACATTGGACAGTAAGAAACAGAAGCAGTTGAAAGAGACCAACTGAGGCTCAGAATGAGCACCTCATCTCAGCTGTTAGGGCCTTAAAAAAAAAAAAGAACTGAACCAAAGGTTCTCCATTAAATACTTTGTAAATGGAGACCACCAGCTGTATCAGGCTGCTTTTCATTCAGGAACCCAGATGTTGTCTCCTGAATGTCCAGCCTCACCCAACAGAAACCAACTTGGTTTCTTGGGAACAGAATCTTTCTTTCCCATCTCTCACTGCAGACCAAAGTCCTGGAGAGAATATAGAGAGGAGAATGGGAGACAGTCGGTGCAGACACTGTTTGCTCTACCCACAGCTCTCATATAGGGACTCTCTTGCAGAAGCCTCTGCCCTTCCCACCTTTTTTTTGTTCCAGATTCTGCTGGAATACATCTCTCTAGGCACAGATCAGTTGCCTATGAAGAGACGTCAGCCAAACATGGACCCTTTTCAGTTTCATCCAGTTGGTAGACTCCCCTTCCGCATAGTTGTGCAGTCTGACTACCAGCAGATGGAGGGACAGGTTGGCCCTGCATCCTTGATGTGGGTCTGGGCTGAGATGGGGAAAACTGGCCTTCCCTGTGGAATGAAGGAGCTGCCCCCTGAGAATCTGCTTTGGAGGTGATGGGTATCATGCCTGTACACTAGCTTTGCTCGCCTGTGGAAGGCATTGGGCATGGGTAGAGAAGGCATCCAAATTCCAAAAATCTAAACACAGAGAGAACAGGAGATCTGAAGCCGTGGTGGGGCGAATCTTGGTTCTTCCAGCATTGTTAGGGAGATTCAAGTTAGGTGTTTGGCTTGGGAAGGTGTGCAGAGAGGTGAGGGGAGAGACCCTCTGGAAGTCCCCCTAGGAAGGGTGACCTCAGGCCCAGAACCTCTGCCCCAGCATGGGCCATCTTTAATTTGTTTCTCTTGGCTTCTGCAGGCGTTAACTGCTTCTTGGCCTGCTGTGATGCTTCCCCCACTGAGAGGATGTCCGGCATCCTTATTCATGAGTACATCTTGCCCAGGGGCTGGAGGGGGCCCAGTTGCCCAAGGTTGTTATGAAGCACTAAGGAGAGGCCAAAGAAGCCGCTACCTGTAGAGCTGTGGCTGATGAGCAGGGAGTGTTTTCTCAGCAGACAGACTTGGCCTTGCCTTCGCTTCCTGCAGGGGGCCAATTCCTCTGCTCATTCACTTTATCTTCGCAAGAGAGGCAGTTCTCAAAGCCCGTGGCCAAAAGCAGGGCACGAAATTAGAGTAGATATTTTGGTCAGCAAATCGGAGGCAGGCAGAAGAGCAGAGAGGGATATGAGCTCA
The DNA here is from genome assembly GCA_004027205.1 of Ctenodactylus gundi. NCBI lineage: Eukaryota > Metazoa > Chordata > Mammalia > Rodentia > Ctenodactylidae > Ctenodactylus > Ctenodactylus gundi. The sequence continues at coordinate 610,853 of PVKB01000562.1, forward strand.
GAAGAGAGGCTACCCTTTGTCCCACGTTTCCAGCAATCTGAAGATGCTCCCGTGGCAGCCCTGTCTCCATTAACCTCTTGGTACTAATGGTGACTGCTTTGCATTCCCAGTAACCTTTCCTGGCTTGGTGTCTGCCACTGGCAGTGGCATGCACGTGTCCCCTCTGGTGAATGTTTCCAGAGACAGAGAAAAATTAAGTGCAACAAAACTCTAAAGGGGTTGTCGCCAAAGGTGATGGAGTACTTTTGGGACAAGGGGTTTGAGGAAGGGATGAATCTTTGTCTGCATTGATTTAATATTTCTCAGGAGGCTACTATGTGCCCAGTACCAGGCTGGGAGTGCAGAGATGCCAGGAAATAGTCCCAGCTCTCTGGAAGCCCTGGGCTGGAGGGGAGTGTTTAGGAGAGCCAGCTCCCTCAAGGTGCACAGATTCAAGTTAATAGAATCTCAGGTACCTGGGCTCCTGGAAGTCTTCGTTAAAAAGAAAATGTATTTGGGGATTATTTTTGGTCCGCATTCATTTGCCAGTAAAGGACAGCATTCCCTGACACCCTTCCTCAGTTTCCCTAATGGTGTTGTTGTGCATCACTGTAACACAAGCTGGTGGGCTTCTCCGTGTGCTTAAGTGTGTTTTCTTTGTCTGCCATCTCTTCTCTCTCAAGGTGGATCTTCCTCATTTCAGTATCACAGCATTTTCATGCTGCAGGGTCTCTGCAGTAAGGACAGCAAAATCATTGAATTAGTCAACAAGTTCATATTGTCTTGGTGCCCTGCAGGTCTTGAACTTGGGTCTTGAGGGAGGAAGGTGCTGGCTGACTAAGCGATTCTTGGCTCTGTCTGCCTTCTCAGCCTGTGTCACTAGGGAACTGGGAATTCCTGGCTTAAGTAGAATAACAGGAGTTGGTATTGTTGCAGTGGCAGAGATGTGACGGAGCCTTTGCCAAGAGCTAAAGTTTGCACCTGAGCTTTGTGTGTACTGCTGTATCTTATCCTCCACTCCAGGGGGCAGGTCCTGGGCCTGTCCCCCACATGGGGAGAGGTGAAGCAACACAGGTGCTGTAGTAGGGCCAAGCTTGTCCAACCTGACCGCCCCTACCCAGCACCTCTAACAAAGGAATGAGTTGGCAGTGGTGGACTCTCAGAAGCCCAAGCAGGGCTGCAGGAACGGTGTGACATGATAGAAACACTCCAGTGACCTGTAGCATCAGCAGGACCAGGACTGTCCCTCCCTACTTTTCACCCAAGATGGGGCCTGGTTATCATTATAAAACCACTTGAATGGGAGCTCTGAAAGACCTGGAGTGGTGAGGAGAGATCTGGAGCCACAATTTTGCAGAACCCAGGGCCTACCTTGATCTTCTCGAGTTTTATATAAATGTGTCCCCAGTGGTTCTCATCTCAATAATCCAGTATTTATGGTGACCAGAATAGGTCTAGTGCCGGTTGGAGGGGAGGGCACTTGTAAATAAGTCAGTGGTAAGACAACAAACTCCCTATAAGCGTTTGAGTAGCATCTCCATTTGCAGACCACCCCCCCCTCCCCCCACCAAGCCACATGCCAAGTCCAAGAGTCTGACTTTATTTTTCTGTGGAGGTCATTAGTGATTGAGCAAAGTTGAGAAAGCCATTGAGAGATCACCTTATTTTACAAACCAGGATGCTGAGCCTTGCTTAGCCCTCTACCAGCTCGCCTGGCTTGCACCCACGCCTGAAATATATGGGACAGGTGGGCTTTTGTCAGTAGGAGATGAGAGTAGGAGGCTGTTTGCAGGAGAGAGGAAGACAGAAGTGTCACTGGAAGAGACTGATGTGGGGAAGGGAATCCCTGCCCATGCACAGTGGGGCGGGGAGCTAGGGAGCTTTAGAGAGGCGGGTCATTGCCGGCTGCTTCCTCTCAGAGGACATGCTCATCTCTGTGCACAACAGTGCTCTTCTGTGTTTCCTGTTTTGCTTGTGTGTTCCCAGGGTGTTGCTGTCTGCCCTCAGGGTTTCTCCTGAGGCCGGGCTGGAATCTCACCTTCTAGAATCAGGCTTTCCTTGGAGTCTCCTGTGTTCTTCCCAGGCCTCCCTTGGCCAGGCCCACCATCTTCATTAGTTCCTGGCTTCTTTTTCCTGATGGCTCCCTACTTCCCTTTCCATATTTTCAAAGTCTATCTCCCTATATTCTATCATTTCTTTTTATTTATATTTTGAGACTTCCATCCTTCTTCCTTCCTCCCTCCTCTTCCTTCTCTCTCTTTCTCTCTCTCTTGATTTCTTTCTTTTCCTTCCTTCCTTCCCTCCTTCCTTCTTTTCTTTTCTTTTCTTTTCTTTTCTTTTCTTTTCTTTTCTTTCTTTCTGACAGAATCTTGCTCTGTAGTCCAGTCTAGTCCTGAACTTACTATGTACCCTAGGCTGTCCTCGAACTTATGACATTCCCCGTTTCAGTCTCCCGAATGTTGGAATCACAGGCATGTGCCACCACACCTGGCTGGTTTTTATGTGGTATTGGGGATTGATCCAAGGGCTCTGTGGATGATAGGCAAGCACTCTAACCACTGAGCTATGCCCCCAGCCCATATTTTGGCCTTTTCTTGATTGAGCAGCCGTGGTCCTCCAGTTAGAGAGATGAATGAGAAACAGTGAGAAAGGAAGGGCCTGTGCACCTTGTTCACTTGAACAGCAGTCCAGCACTGTTGTGTTCTGCCTGCCTCATCTCCCTGGTGAGATGTCGGCAAAGAGTGAGAACCGTCATCCCTCCTTCCCGTGAGCATGGATACCTCCCGCCATGTCGTGATGTCATCTCTGGGATCCTCCCGTCCTTCCGTATGTGTGGTTCGTTCCAGCGCCCGATGCTTCGTGATATCCTGGAGGTGGCGGGGGGAGCTGTTATCTCCAACTCCAAGGTGGATGCTGTGCACAGGGGAGTGCAGAGTCCCAGGTCCTCCTCCTGGCAGCCCTCCCCCCTCCACCCCACTGCCTCTGTGCCTCATCAGACCCCACTTTCTCTGTCTTTTCTATCTTAACTTGATTTTCTTTCCAATCCACAATTCTTTATCTTGTATAACTTTTCTGTACTTCTAGAAAATTCCTCAGCTGCTCCTGTCTAAGCCCTGACCCACCATCCTTTGTTAGTTTCTGTTCAACTCCTCCAGGCCGTGTGAGGTGTGTTCCAGTTGTAGGGAAACATTCCACTCCACTCTAGAAATGCTTTCTTCCAGATTCTTCGGCATATGCAGCACTCACTCTAAAATTGGGCCTATTAATGTTCCAGCCCAGGAAGTGAGCTTGTACCTGAAAGATCTGGCAATGTTTGGAGGACATTGGGATTTAATTAGCATTTCCTTTTATGCCACTGTCAATATGCTTCTGTTACATTTATGGGGTTGTGTGGGTATCCTCCGGTGACTAATTACATGAAATTCCTCTTCTTTGTTAAACTCTAATAAACACGCACAATATATGAAGTTTAAACTGGCTCAGTTGCCAAAAGTGAGATTCTTAATTTGAATACAGACTTACTTTTCTTCTCTTTCAGGAGATGGTAGTTACTTGTATTGTGGTTTACCCCTGGGTGGGTCGTATTTGTAGATTTTTTTTCTCTTATAGGGGATAACAATGAGTAATCAGAGCACATTCTTCTTTTTTCATCTTCTTTTTCTTTCTTTCTTTTTTTTTTTTTAGTTTGGACCCAAAAGATTGCAACAAAAATATGTATATTTAGATTGTTCCTGTTGTGCTGGTTTTCCAGGCTCGAGCTAAGTGTGTTTAATTAGCCCCAGAGCAGTGTTTTGTAGGAGTGTGTAAAGGTTAGGAACACTTCCATTCTTGCCGGTGGGAGTTATTGGCTCTTTTCCCTGTCATGCGTGGGACCTGTGTATATTCCCAGGTGTTCTCTGAATCCAGTCATCACCCAGACTGATCAGAAGCATCAACCCAGAAACAAATCCTCAAGGGGGCACCAGGAAGCCCTTGCCTCACAGAGAAGGGAGCCCAGGCGAATGAGTAGCACCCAGTTGACACTCGGCCAATTGCTGGGTCCAAGACTCTGGTGACAGTGTCAGTCAAGAGGTTAGTCTGAGTACAGAAGGAACTCTTGGAAGGGGTTCCAGATGCTATAGGAAAAGAAGACTGAGGAGTTATTGCTTAATGGTTATGGGGTTTCAATTCAGGCAGACAAAGATGCTCTGGGGATGTGGATCATGAAGGCTGACCTGCAGTGTAGCTATGTTTCATACTCCTGGTCCCCGTGCTAAAAAGTATTCAAATGTTATATTTTACTACCACAGAAGCAGAATTAGTTGATAATTTAAAAAGTCAAAATTTCAATGCACAGATAAACCAAAAAAAAAATGTTTATACTGGCTGTAGAAATGTTATCTGGCTGTAAAATGGAATATTACTCAGTCTTAAATATTATTTCCTTAAAAAGGATATTCTAATACATGGCACCATGTGATACTGAGTGAGATAAGCCAGATATACAAGGACAAATACTTCTGTGATTCCTCTCAAATGGTGAGGTCCCTGAAGCAGGCAAATTCACAGAGACAGAAAGTAGAAGGGCAGTTGCCAGGGTCTGTGGGAGGGAGAATGGACAGCTGTTGTCTGATGCCTACAGAGGTCAGTGTAGGGAGGTGGCACCGTTGTTCTGGAGATAGAGTGGATGGCTACACAGTAATGTGAATGTACGTAATGCCACCGAGATGCACACTTACAGATGTTTAAAGTGGCAATTTTTATATTATGCACATTTTGCCACAATAGAAAAGGAAACAGTCTTGGCAGGCTGCAAGGCATGCACAAAGCCGTGTGCTGTCCCAGCCCATTGCTCTCTCGATTAGTGTTAACTACCTCCCTGGGAACCCAGCTCACGTAAGAACTGGGAAGGGTCCTTCTTGTCCTGACAGATGCCCACCATTACTTCATGCCAGAGAGCAAGCGGCAGCCTGATAGAGACTTGACCTCTGGGCACAGAAGATGCGGACACAAATGCCAACTTGGAAAGGGGATTAATGATTTAAATGGTCTGAGGGAAAGAAAATGCTATTAGTGGTAGCTTGGCTTGCTGAGAAGGGTCCATTAATTCACATATAGGAGTTCCAGGGGGAGAGATGCTGTCCTAATTATGTCTTGGGTAATTTGGTCATTTAAATGGCTAACCAATTTGCAACTAGGTCCCTTCCTCGAGGTATGGCATCTTTATTCAGTGCCCTTCCCTCCTGCTGGGAGCCAGGCTGCTCTTAGGATGTTACATGGGGATGTTCGCTGGTCTCTGCCAATTGCTACGCCTTCTCCTCTCCAGTCATGTGACCGTGTAGCTTTTCTGTGGAATTGGAAATGTGTCTGGCTGGAATAATCACCGGGGTTGGCAGGATGCTTGTAGGCTCTGGAAGGTACAAGGCCAGATACTATGTTTGCAGCATCTTCCTTGAATAGTTGTAAATGGGTACGGTTCAACAATTATTTTTCAGTTAAGGAGAGATTCGGAACCTATCCAGATTCCATCCTTGTGACATGCCTGCTGCAGGATTTTGGTCCAGACTAACAGGCAGTGTCCTGTTACCCAGGAGCACCTCTCCTCTAGCCAGAGGTGGCCTCCCCATCCTCCATGATCTCCAAATATGTCAGAACTCTGCTGTGAGCATCTCACTTCACTGTGAGGGGGGACTCAGTTCACAAGACCTCAGACTGCCCTTGTTATTACATACCCAAGTTACTCACTGGCAACCAGCCCAGTGGGGACAGACCTTTAGGACCAGTGGCTCCTCCTCTTCGAAGAGGGAATGGGAGCAAAGGATGTTTGTTGCTGTGGGCTCCATCTCTCCCTTCCTTCTTGCCTCCCTCCCTCTTCCCCTTTCTTCCTTTATTTTTGAGACAGGCTCTCACTCTGTATCCCAGTCTGGCTGTGGACTCAGGATGTAACCCAGGCTCATGGTCTCCTTTAAAAGCAAAAATGGGGCTAGAGGATTGGCACAGTGGTTAAAGTGCTTGCCTTGCAAGTTCCAGGCCCTGAGTTTGATTCCCCAGTACCACATAAACTGGGTCTGGTGGCGCACACCTGTAATCCCAGCACTTGGAAGGCTGAGGCAGGTGGATTGTCGTGAGTACACGGCCAGCCTGGCTACACCAGTGAGTTCAGTACCAGCCTGGGCTACAGAGCAAGATGCTGTGTCAAAAAAGAAAAAAATAAAAGATTAAAAAAAGTAAAAACTGGCAAAAGCTACTATTTATTCAGTTCTAGGCATTGTGCTAAGCCTACAAACCATATCCTTCTTTTTAATCTTTACAGTAATCTAATGTCTTCGTCTTCATTTTACAGATGCGAGGAGTGAAGCCCTTGGTGGCTTCTCTCAGACCGCACAGCCGGTAGACAGTACAAACGAGATGGGGCTGTTGATGCGAATTTCTTCTTTCAAGAGTGCGCAGCTGCTTAGGGAGTGGGTGCATTGTAAGCGCAGATATCTAGGACTGAAGTGGCTGCCTTAGTCTAACATACCAGTGAGTCACATCGTGTCATAAATTGGCTTGATTTTTTAAAAAAGAGTACTGCATATTTCTCCTCTTTCTCTTCCCACCCATGAGAGCTCACACACGGCGATGTGTTGGTGATTAAAGATGGAGGTGGAGGAAACAATGACTGGGGGGAGGGTGGAAAGAGTCACCAGTGGATGGCAGAACTCTGTGCTTCTGAACCAACTCAGGGCTCTTTGGAGACCTAGGCGGTAGATTTGTTCTCCTGGCTTCATGCACCGTGTATCCCCGGTCTCATCCTTCTCCCACTTTCTGCCTGTCATATGTGGACATTGGTGTGGCGAGGCTCTTCGCTTGTATATTCTCTTCTCTAAGACTTTTATCCACTAAGACCCGGTTACCACTGTGGCTACCACCATTGTGGGGGTACTTGGTTCTGCATCATGCCCCCTCTTCAGATTTCCTCCCCAGCTCCCTGCTGGGCAGTTAGCTTCCCTTAGAATTGCTCCAGCTTTTAAAAACTTCCTTTTTTCCTCTTTTATTTTCTTGGCTTTCTTATCATTTTTTTTCTGCACTGGGGATTGATCCAGAACTTTGCATGAGCTGTCACCTCAGCCCTCCTTTAATTTTTTTCTTTGAGACAAGATCCAGTGAACTTGTTAAGTTCCCTAGGTTCATCTTGAACTTGTGATTCTTCTCCCTCAGCCTCCTGGAGTGCTAAGGACTACAGGTGTGCCTTGATTCAGCATGAGTCAGTCTCCTTCTGCCCTTGTGACTGAACTTCAAGTACCTCCTCACTCTCCAGCCACCCTGTGGGATCACAGTTTGGTGACACTTTCTAGTCTTGGCTTCTTTGACAACATTCTCTCTCACTTTTGGTATCTAACTTGTTGCAAGTTACTTGGCTGCTTTTTCCCATATCTCTAGAATCCAGCTCTTTAAAAAAAAATTTCCGCTCAGCATCTCCATGCTGCATACCCTCAGGACCCAGCACTTCTTGTATTACTTGTGCCCTCTGGACCTGATTCTCATGGAAACTTCTAACAGTTAATGAGGAACAACTTCCTGTCCAGTATCCAGTATCTCCCTGCCTCCCAGGTCTTTCTACTCTGCCATCCCCTGTGCTATTATCAGAATAATATTTTCAAAGGAAAACCCAGATCACAGACCCACGTCAGAAATGTTTTATGACCTGGGACATTTTGGATTTTTCAAACTGTGATCCTCCATCACATTTTTCCATCTCACATTCTGCCATCACTACACCAAAAAAAAAAATAGAAGCAGCAGCAACATCCAGGATAGTAAGCAGTAAATGTGAGTAAAGGTGGTGGCCAAAGGTGGTAGAACACACTGTGTGGACTGCACACTGCTCTAAGCACTTTATGTGGCTGCCATATCCATGCAGTGAATGGGCGCTGTTCCCCTCTAAGTGCTTCACTTGCTGTGGCAGGTCATAGCCTGTGCTTTCCTTCTCATGAGCCTTTTGTCCTACTGTTGGTTTGGTCTAGATTGTTCTTCCTGTGTACAACTCCAGGGCTGAGTCTCATCTTTTTGGGGTGCAGGTAGTCCTACATGCCTTATCTTTCACTCTTTTCCCCAGTGGTCTCCTAGGAGATGGGCTCTTTCTGTTTAAGCTCCTTGCTCATTGCACTTGAGTGTCTGCCAGCTGTTGTTGACGTATGTGCACTTGGATTCTCTTGTCTGGTGCCTTGAAACATCTCCAGGGCATGACCTAGCCCCTCTGGGTCTGTATCTACTTAGCCACTGGTTCTTTGCACAGAGTAGTGGCTGGATATATTTAGTCATTTGAACTGAGGTTGATAGGGTTGACCTCACGTTCCGTGTTCCTTGGCTGTGACTACTGTCATTTGTGTAGACTTGTCCATTGTAGCTGAAAAGCTAGATAGATAAACTCATCACATGGGGAAGAAGGACGCTGCCAAACTGAGACAGACAAAATCCTTGCTCACTAGCTCATCAGTATTCAGTAATTACCTGTGCTCTTTCAAGAAACACGTGGGAGGGGCCTCAGTGGAGAGGTGCCCTTTGCTTGAGGGGAACGTGAGGATGGATGGGTTTTTGTGGCTGTGTTAATAACACACATGGGACCTGAAGGCTCAGGTTCATGCTCTGAGCATCAGGAAGGAAATTCTGTAACCAGAAAAAGTGTCCTCAATATGAATATGCCTTTCTTGTGCTATATTTACTTAGTTTTGAAGAATCAGACATTATTAGTATAATTAACTCTTGCAAGCATATTAACTTCAAATAGGAGGAAGTCGGAGGCAGAAGTACATAGGTTGCCGATGACCTTCAGAGCCTGTTATATTTTTTTCCTGGTTTCTCTGGTCTACTTTTTTCAGCCTGTTTCAACCCACTTTGTCTTCTCCACAAGCCTTGTTTTTCACACTTAATCCCTGTGTGCCATCCCTTAGATTAAACAACTGCAGTGACTCCAGATCCTGGTTTTCCCAAAGTAAACCATATTACTCCCTGGGCCGTGCTGCTTGGCCTTCAGGCTTTAGGTCAACTTCCATCTCTTCCAAGAAGGTTTCCTTGATATCTTCAATCTACTGTGATGGCCCTTCCTCTTTTCCAAACGTCTTCTGAATACATGGTTTGTACTACACAATTCATTCTCCCGTATTCTCATACTTATTGCTTGTTGGGTAGATGGTCTTGTGTCCCAGGTGAACTGGGAGTTTCATGGGCACATTGGCCTTTTGATGTGTTTCCTCTCCAGCCTGGCACCAGTTAGGATCTTGTTGATCATACATAACATAGATTTTTTTTTGTCTTTTATATTATTGATTAATTGGGTAAGTAGTGAAAAATTGGGGCTTTTAGTGTTGTTTTTCGTTTCTGGTTTGTTCCAAATGATAATACTTAATCTGTCACCTGGCTTATACTGTTTATATCATATTTATCTGCATTTAAGCCATCAATACTTTTGTTTCTTTTTAAAAGAAAGGTAAAATGAATCAATTTAGCAAGCCTTAACTATTGCTAGTGTAACAGTTGTTATAAAGATACACTAGCACTTTGTTAAAGATGCAAGTCTATGTAGGCCAGATATTTCCCCTAGTCAGGTGCCAAAGAATGGTGCCCAGAATTCTGATCATTGAGTACTGTGGAGTGGGGTCCAGGAAATGGACCAGATGAATATTGGAGTCCATGTCAGTAATTCCAGTGCCCTGGGAGGCTGAGGCAGGAGGAGCCCAGTCTGGGTAACAGTAGCTTAGTGAGATCCTGTCTCAACATAAATAAATAAACAAATAAACAAACAAGAAAAAGAAAGTGGGGAGTGTGTTCTAGAGGAAAGGAAGCCAGAGCTTCAGCTTGAAAGAGGAGAGGTGTTACTTTGCTCATAGGAAGGGCAAAACACTTCAACTAATGCGTTTTATTTTTAATGATAATAACAGTACATTTGCATTTTGCAATAGCTTGGAAAAATTAAAGAAGAAAATAAAAATCGCTCGTATCCTCATAGCCAGGAGATAGTCATTCAAAGCTTGGCATGGTATAGCACTTCCCATTATTTTTCCCGTACAGAATATAGACATACATGTAGTACTCGGTTGTTTTACACGCTGTCTCATGCTTTTTATCCTGTAACCCCATACCATGCACCTTTTTCATTACCACTGGGATATGTTTGGAAATACAGTACTCTTTCTTAACAGAGGTGGCATGTATTCATTGCAGTTGGAATCCTTACGCACTGAGAGTGAAAGAAAAATCCGTAGTCATTTCAGTGCCCAGAAGTAACTGTTGCTAGCATTTTGGTGGATAGTCTAGTCTTTTTATTACATTTCCTCATATTTAGACATTCTTAATATATTATTTATGCTTAAGTATTTTTCAGTGTGATTAGAGATAGATATTATTATTATCATTTTTCATTACCTGTTGATAGGCTACAAATAAGCTTCAGATGATTTGTTCTTCTCTGAATTAGTTGTCCATGTTGGGTCATTTATTATAGATTTCTTACTGATTTATAAATGTTCTTTATAGGTTAAAATATGTGTCTTTCTCCCCTTTGCATCTATGTGAAGATACAGAATATATAATTCAGAAGTCTGTAATTTATTTAATCATTCCACTCTACTGTAATTAGTTTACTTATACACTTTCACGATTATGTACAATGCTACATCCTATATATTTGCACATAGGTCTTATCTCTTACTTTCTTTGTGATTGATGCCGAGAAATGGAAGTTAGGGAGTCACTCAGTGCTGGAAGTGTATCCAAGTACCTGTTTCCCTAAATTCTTGGCATAACTGAATATCATTCAAAATCTGCCCAAAAGTCTGAGTGCTTTGTGTACTACTAGCTGTTATTCTTTGCCTAGATCTCAATTGTTATGTTGTTGTTTTTTGAATTAATTTATTAAAGTTTCAAAATATAAATTCAGCATATTAATACTATAATATATCCTATAAGTTTCTTACATTATGCCATAAAGTTTTATGCAGATTGTATTTAATTTAGTTTTATTTGGTACTTCAGACTCTACAGCCAAATCTGTTGATTCTTTCCTTTTGGATCATCTGTTCTTTGCTTTATGCTTTGAAAAATATTTTCTCTTGATACATTTTGTGGCTTGATTTTGTTCAGTTAGTTTTAAAACCCATAGGTGGTGTCGTTTCATGAGTCATCTGTTCAAGGTGGGATAATGTTGGTAAGATTTTTAAGGGAGAGCAAGGACCAGGTTGGAGCAGTCATGAGAGGCATCTTGAGCTAGCAGAGATGGAGGGGATGAGGGAAAAAGATGAAGCTGCGTTGAGGGAACAGCATGCAATGAGAGGGGGAACTTAGGGAGGAGAGGCTCGGACACTCCGGATTCACTAATGAGTTCCAAAGGGAAGCACAGCTGGGCACAGTAGGCAGTGTGGGAGGTTGAGGCAGGAGGACGGAAATTTGAGTCAAGCCTGAGCAACTTAGTGTGACCTTATCTCAAAGTCAACACTGAAAAATGGGCTGGGTTGCAGCTTAGAGTGAATACCCCAGGTTTGATTCCTAGTACCATAAAACCAAACTGAAAAGATGCACTAATTTGCACAGGTAAGATAGTAAGATACAGGTAAACCAAGGTTGAAAGAGAGCAGACACATGCAGTGACTTGGATTTTCCTCATTCCTGCCTTGAGGTGAGGCCCTGGGCCCCCTGCCTCCCTATTTTATAAAGTGTGTCTGGCTCGGCTTATTTACCCCACACCTTTCGTGCCCTTCTGTAGGCTCAGGACCCTAGCCCTGATACCTGTCTTCAACCTGGACCTCTTTTTGGAAATCAAGGTGAGTATGTCCAATTGCCTACTGGCTGAACGATATATTTCATATTCTGCGTGGTCAAAACAGAACCCGTCATCTTTTCTCAGTCACTCAAAGTTCAGTTTTCTCCTCTTGCAGGGCCTCCTACCAAGCGAGTGAGTGTGCTACCAGGGAGCATGCAAGCTTTGCTCTCAGAAAGGTGGGGTACAAGGAATGAATTCATGATTTGACGAGAAACTTAGACTAACCGGAAGACGTTCTGTGGTTGAGAATGAGTAAGGACTAGGGTAGCAAGCCCAAAATATGACAGACACTTTCTTTGAGTGGGGAAATAAAGCCATAGGTGTTTTAATAGCCTAAGAGGTCATTTGGGAGACACGTGTCTAAGGCTTCCTCCAGCATAAGGATTCTGTAAATAACCTCCCCAGTCGTCAGCTTGCAAATTCAGTCTCCAAAGAGTGCCTATTCCAGAACATGCTCAAAATCTGCTTCTATGATTTGCATCCTTAAGAAGATGCACCTGCAGATCATGTAGGGCAACAGCTAAGCAGAAGAATTTAAACCCTCTCCTGGTGGTCTGTGGAGGGTGGTAAATGTGGTTTCTAGAACAGGTGGATGCCTCTTAAAGAGAAAGTTCTCAGACACCCAATTGAGCAGAATTGGCTCTTGATTGTATGTATGTATATACTTTTTATTAACAAAAGATGCAACTAGTTGATCTGAATGGAGCTGGTCTTGTTTATGTAAGCATCATAAACCATCAAGTTAAAGTGGCTTTAACTGGGTTGGGCTAGTTATGTCCTTGAGGTAGAAGACAACAAGCAATAATTTTTTTTATCTATTGGAGATATCAGCGTCATTTAAAAAAGAACAGAAAAAAGTGAAACGGCATCTTGTTTCATGGTAGCACTGAGTGGCTGAGGAGTGAAATGGAAGCTTTGCTCCGATTTCCTCTCTTGCCCTCACCTCGCTGTTTCTGGCAGTCACTAAGGTCATGGGACAGAGACAGCCCCATTTTCTCCGTGGCTTTGCCTGGACATCAGGCATGTACGTTCTGCCCTTCCCCAGAGGACTATGTCTCCTTGGTTCCATAGCTTTCATCCTGCCTGGGATACTGCCACTGTCAGCTCCTCCTCCAAGTGTTTCCGGATCACACCCCTACCTCTCCTGTTAATTTGTGCAAATGAACTGCCAGGATTTTCTTTCAAGGAAACTTTATTAGCCCTTTGAAGCCAAGGACACCGGTTTGTACAGAGGGACTGGAGAAAGTTCTATGCCTCAGAGGCGGTTTGGGCTCCCAGGGTGCGTGACCTTGGGTAAAAACCGCTTTGTTTCCTTTTCTGGGCTTCTGTGACCTGTGCTGTGAGAGCCCTTGGTACCATGTTCATTCTGCAAGCTGAAAGACTAAAAGTGGAATGATACTCAGGCCTGTCAGTGAGCAAATGCAAGCACTCTGGGCATAACTTTATGCTTATAGAAAAAGGTGTGCATTTGCACTTTCTGCCTTATTGACATGTGCCTTGGGGACGAGGGGTCGCATTTCAGAAAGATGTGGAGGCACGCTTGGCTTAGGACCCCCCCGATGAGACAGAAGTGCAAAAAATCACTGACTTAAATCCAGTTCCTGATAGGGAGCATACAGGAAGCAGATAGAGCTTCCACTAAACGATGCCAGTGAGATCTGCAGCCAGTGAGGTGAAAACAAAGCAAAAGCTTTTGCCTGCCTGTGGCCCAGCTGTTAGCGCCTTGGCCTCCATGGCGTGTCGCGATCACCTGACCTCCCTTTCATTGAGTTGCACCAGCCTTTGCTCCTTGGCCTGGAAACCCAGGAGATCCCTTCTCTCATCTCTCCCCATCTTGAAACTGTTCATGCCCTGCCAGCTGGAACCAGCGTGGTGAGAGGGAGGGACAGCCATATGGCTTCAGCTTGGAACGGCAGGTCGCAGGCTCCTTGTACACCACTAGTGTCCTGGATATTCTGCTGCTGCAGGATCTGAGCCTGACCTAGCTCAGTGGAGCCAGGCTCTTTGTTCACAGGGTGGTTTTACTCCAGGAAAGTGTGGCTTCCGGTGGTGCAGGGATGGGAGCCTCAGCTGGCCAGGCTGCACTGTGCTTATGCCATCCTCCTGTGGTCACTGCCATGTGAGTGGCACGGGGCACTCACATCGTTGCTCAGAATAATAGTCTTCACTGCCCTGTGATCTTCCTACCTTCTGTGGCCTACCTTCTGTCCTCATGGTCTACCAAGATGGCACTGGGGGAGGAACCCACTGGTCAGGGCTGTGCCCTTTGTCCTGGGTGGCTTTGTTCATGTTTCCTGCTCAGCAAGGCTTGATGCTGCTCCCTGGCCATCCTGTCTCCATCTGATCTTGCTCTCCTTGTCCCTCAATGGTGGCTCTTTCTGTCTCTAGCCATGGCTCTTAGGTCCCTCCTTTTGTAGTAGATGGATGCTCACTCTGTCATTCAGTGCTGACCACCTTCCCTCCGAGGCCTCCATCACCCTGATGGCAAGCACTGGCTCCTTTCAGTTATCCCAGTCTATGCTCTAATCATATCTCGAAGTTCCAGGAGAATATGGACCAGTGGCTTGATGGCTGTGCCTATCTAGATGTCACATTACTATGCCAGACCCAGCCTTCCTAAAAGCAGTCTACTGTTTTCCATCCACACAAGATGCCTTCATCCCAACAGTCTTCAACCTTGAAAGCCCAGGCTCATTTGCCACCTGGTTCGGTAGGGACAGCCATGCCCAGGTCTGAAGGTTTTATTCTAACCATGTCTCCATGTGCTCCTTTGCTTTTTATCCGTCCCAGTTCAGTTCCATCTAAAGCTTTGTTGTTGCCTTTAAGCTGATCTTACCACCCTGTCACCCAGATTTATATTTTGAAAATGCCTCTTTCCTCCGTCAAATCCATTAGTGTAGGTTGTTACAAAAGGCAAAATTTATAGAAATCATAACAAAAAGGATCTATTTGGAAGGCTTACAAGTCTGAGGACAGAGATAGTCCAAGATGGCAGCCTGCATGTGCGAGAGCTGGAGGGTCCGATGGCTGCTCCACTGTGAAGTAGAATACTGATCTGGGACTGCAGGACAGCTAGTGAGAGTATGGCAAAGACCAGAAGACTGAAGATGGCCAACTGAAGGTGGGCGACAGGCAGACAGGTGCACGTCGAGACTGGAGCGAATCTATGATGAAGATCTGCAGTGTGCAGCAAGTTGGCGTCCATAGACAATCTTTCTTCTTCCTTTCTTTATACAGTTCGAGTTTCAGTTGGGCCTCCCACATCTGGATGTTTTTCCCTCATTCACTGGCCCACAAATCACTCACACTCTAATCCAGGCATGGTTCCTGATTGTCTCATGTCTTCTAAGGTTACAAGATCCTCTGTGAAAATGCTTCCCACTATCAGCAGACAAAAGCCTGTGACTTGAGGTTGTCATTAAACAATTCATAGAGCAGCCCAAAGCGCCAGTCCAGGTGAGTGTGCCTGGAACACGCCGAGGGCACCCCTGCCTCACACACGTGCTTGAGTCCAGCCTCCTTGTCCCGGATGCTCTCTTCTCATTCTCAGATCCTACTCCTTCAAGGTCGAGGTTAGGATCTACTTTTCTCTTAAAATTTTTTGTAAGTAGTTGAACCTTAAGGACCCGATCCATTATCTGAACCCTAATATCTTGTACTTACATTTTAATCATATGCTTTTTTGTATTATTGTCCTTTGCACTGCTTCCTTTTATTAATATTTCAATTTTATTTTTGGACTTAAAAGTTTCTTCATTTGCATATTTTATTGCCCTGACACAATTATAAGCCCCTTGAAGGCAAGAAATCTTTGTTTCCTTCTTAAATCCCCCTCCTTCATCATTCAGCCCAGGACTTGGTGTGTAGGAGTCTCTCGGCACTGGAGTGCAGAATGAGACTGAAGGTCGCCTAGGACTTTTACTCTTATTTTAATCAAGGAAATCTATTTTTAAAATAACTTTTTTCTTGCAAAATTATTTATTAGCCTACTCATGCCTCCCAACTTGCCATCAATATGTAAAATAAAATTTTACTCATCAGAAAGTGTTCTATTTATTGTTTGAGCTTGATTGTGGATGACTGACAGCTGGGGCATACTAATATGATCCTTGTTTTTAAAGACATGTTGTTGCCTCTTCTTCCCTGATGAGCCTGCAAGAGTGGTATTCTGGGTAGAATCCTGCTTCTTGTCATACCTTTGAACCCCAGAGAAGGAAGGAAGTATTAATGCTGCATGTAGTAATTATTTAACCTAAGTCAGGCACAACTCAGACTTGATGACCCTTACTTTAAAGGGTATTAGACTGGCTGGCTGAGGAGGCTGGGCCTAGTTGTCAGTCTGGCAAATTCAGGCACTTTACATTTCAGTGTCTTCTCTGAAGAGCAAATTGATATCCACTAAACCTACCAGCACAAGCTGGAAAAGCAGCATTCTATTGCGTTCATTTGCTGCAGATATATATATTTAGCTGAAGAATTGATAGGCTACTATCCAGATCCTAGGGTGATACTTGGAAGGTACTAAGGCATCTGGAGAGCCTTATTCTAAATCAGAGTGGGCTGGTGTCCTAGTTACTTTTTCATCACCTTGACTCAATACCCAACATCCACAACTTAGGGAGGAAAGATTTATTGTAGCTTACAGTTTCAGAAGGTCTCAATTTGTTCATGAGTGGGTGGCTAGAAAATGGTGGCATCACATGGTGGGACTACAGCTAGAGCTGGAGCTGCTCAGGGGACAGAGATTCTCACAGCATGTGGAACAGAGAAAATGGGGAGGAAGGGCAGAACCAGCACATGCCCCTCTGGGTCAAGCCCTAAACACCTGCCCCTTCCAGCCAGGCCCCATCTCTCAACCCTTCACATTATCCATAGGAACATGAGACTTTTGAGGGACACTCCAGATTGAAACCACGACAGTGGGTGATCAGGAGAAAAAAAATCTCAGTCATGGGTTGGGGGATTCCAGTTTTGAGAGAGCTAGGGAAATTGCCTCGGGACTGCGGCCAGTTCCCTTCCTCCCTCCCTCTCTCTCTCTCTCTCTCTCTCTCTCTCTCTCTCTCTCTCTCTCTCTCTCTCTCTCTCTGTCTGTCTCTCCCCCTCCCCCATTATGTCTAAGGACAGGGCTACCTCCATGGAGTTCAGACAGGTGTTTGTTCTTTGGATAGTACTAAGTTGTAAGAAACTCTTAATCATTAGCTCTTTTTTCCTGACTCTTTAAAGATGGTCATTTCCTTTGTGACAAGTTGATGTGTTTAATAAAACTGACTGAGGTTATCCATTATCCATTTCGTGTCCCCTTAGTTTTGGCAGTGACGTTTCTAACTGTCACTAATTCTGGACTGCACTCGCACACATGTAAATTTGTAGTGCTAACAGGAAGGGTATTTGTCCTTAATCCTATTCTCAATTTCGTTGTCGGCACCGACTCTTCCACATCACCTCAGGTGTATCAGGGAAGATTCTCTAAACTTTCCAACCCAAATATTTACATTGTTTTCTGTGATTTAATAGACATAGACAATGTGATAGTGAGTTTACTTTCCATTACTCTGGAACCTTTGCCCATATTCTCTTTGCTGGAAGAGAAAGAAACTCTTATGAAAATTGCTTTTGAAGAGCCAAAGCCATCTGTCGCCAAGACAGGTGGCAGAAATTCTCATTCACTGACCTTCTTGGCAGTATTGGGAAGTGTCATTGCTTTTGAAAGCAGTTTCTAGTAGCCTAGCTTTTACTAAAAGTGTCACAAGGAGGGACTTTGCCTTTTCTCTTTATTAGGAGAGGGGAAGGTGCCCTTTCCTGAGTGGGGACCAAAAGATAACAGAGTTTCATGCTGGAGCACAGAAAGGTTTTACATTGGGAAAATCTTCTCCTCATATACTCTGCTCCTGGTTGCAGGTGCGTCAGTAAGAATAGCACAGTGGCAGGTCTTCCCCACTGAATAAGGAGGCAGGAAGGACAGATCAGGCTGGGTCTGTAATTAGTATGAGCGACTCAATCCAGGTGGCAAGGGCTCCAAACCCAGAGGAAACTCCTGGTGCTTGGAAACGACTGGGAGGACTTTGAATACAAGATGACCTTTAGTTCTGGAACTGAGATTGCCGGGATGTCTGCCCAGTATGATCAGGTGCCAAGAGGAAGAGCCTTGGTGTGATTAAGGACGAGGAGCTCTATCCAGACTTCAAACGTAGAACTGATTGGAAGCACCAGAGCCATACCCAGTCCTTGGAGTTATTTTGTTCCAAGACATGATTCAGACTGACTTGGAAGAGAGCATTGTACCAGAGACTATGGATAAAACCAAAGTTCACCGAGGTCTGTCAACAATTAACGAGTAGTGACAAAGCACAAGACTTTGTTGTAGGTTAAACAGCTAAAAAATGAGCAACAGTGGTGGCCAGATGAGATTGTCAGAGTCCACAGAATGTGATTCTTCTTAACATCCACAAATATAAAATGCCAGCAGCATTCATTTACCCCATAATATTTATTTTAAATTATTTTATTGGATTTTAGCTTTAAAAACAGAACAGATAGGTTATTTGGGAGGGAATTTTAAAATTATTTAAATCGAATTATATAATATCTTATTGAATAAGCTTTCTTTCGCAGACCTTGTGGTTATGACTGCAGTGTGATCGCAGTCTGGGGTAGTAGGGAACAACCATCCATCCACCCATCAGCCTATCTTTTCTCCTGCAGCATGGCATTCCCTATATAGATGACGCGCAAATATACTAAATGGTGAGAGTTTGCACAGAAAATACTATGGTGGCTAACTATCCTTTCTTACAACTCATTTTCATGGTGGGAATGGGACTTTAAAAAAATCAATAATTATGTATTTCAGTGCTAAAAAGCTTGGGTGTCCACCTGCCCCCGATGACTTGAGCTCATTTCTTGGAGAAAAATGTCCATGTTTGTGGATTCAAAAAACCATTCATGTTTTTCTTCACTCTTCACTTCTTTGAATTCATGCTTTGTTTGGTTTTTGAAAATTTCACACATCCGGCAGACATCCCTTGCCACTCAGTGAGAAGTAGTGATGTAGTGGCCATGAAAATATTCCTCTTCTCTTCCAGCTTGTGCAGAGTTACCCAGTTGTTCGACAGCCAAGCCTCTGCCCACCCTCGGAAGCCAGGACAGGACACTTAGAATTTTGCTGCTAATTTGCCACTCATCTTAGATTTTACAATATGTTACCTTACAGAGAAAGGCACAACAGTCCCACCACATATGCTAAGAATAATGCTGTCAAATATTGTTAAACTGCTAGGAATCAACTTTTGGAAAAGGGCTAAATGAATGTGTATTTCCCGTGCTGTCTTGATTCAGTTAAAGACATCTTTTTTTTAACCATATGTGCCAGAAATGCTTACCGTGGATCCAAGCTTGAATATGAGATGTTTCTGCCAAAAAATGAACAATTTTACCAAGTTTTGAGCAACTGAAAAAAATTGTGGCTGTGATGGTTGAGGAGAATTGTCAAATATTGCAAAATGTGATTCTAGCTGATCCCTAGAAAAGCAAAATGGAAAACATAAGGCTTAAGAGTGGCATAAAATTAAGAGATTTGGTGACACTAGGGAGCCAGTGGGTTTAGAGAAAGAGTGTCGGGGAGGCACTCTAGAAATAAATTGACCTTGGAGGCTATATCCCAAGAAGCAGTGGTCTACATTAGATTTTCTCTAGGAAGATAGTGCTCATTGACATATTGGGAGCTTTGTACTGGAAACTTATGGTTCTTTGAAGCTCTGAACTTGTACCCAGAGACAGAAGACACAAATTCTCCCCTGCCTTAAAAAGACTGGTGACCTGGATAGTTATTGCATGTGTTACTATTCAGTTAGGCTTTAGTGCATAAATTAATCTGAACTCATCATTTGCCTAAGCATAGGGTCAGGTTAGGCTTTTTTTTTTAATGGCAAAAGGCTCTAATATTGGATGGGAGAATTGCACTACTGATTATTTTGTTGGGCTGATCTTCTTACCATAAGACGACAGGCTTGAGAGCAAGACCTCTCGAGTTGGAATCTGTGTTTTATGTGACCGTAGGCAGGTTTCCTCCTCTCACAGTGCCTCAGCCTTTGGTTATCTGTAAAATGGGAGTCTAATCGTGTGACAAGTAGGGTTGATGTGGGGGTTAGGTGTGTCAAGGGGCTTAGCCCATGCTGTGTGTGTCCATCACATGCTAGTCATAGCATGGGTTAAAGGAGGCCCAGCAGGCACACTTAACATCTGGAAAAGTCCCAAAAGCACCTGTAACCGGGGTAGGAAACGTGACTCAGAATTTCTAAGCCTTGGGAGTTCAAAGGCCATGCCTTTCTGCTGGCCTGTGTGGCCTGTCCGTTCTTCTGTGGTCCCTCTGATGTCTTCTCTTGAGCCCAGTGAAGACTTCACATCTGGAAACTCAGGCCCATTCACCACCCCGAGACTTGCTTATTCAGTCCTCAGCCATTTATGTCTTTGTTAATTCACTCAGATTTTTTGTTTTTGCCACACATTTTATTAAGTACTTTGTTTTGTCTCTGACCTCCAAAAAACCCGATGACAGAGCCATTCTCATAGTTACCCCATTTCACAGAGAAGAAAAACAAGGCATTGACAGGTTAAATAGCTTTTTCCAGGTCACAGAGCTAGTAAGTAGTCTGGGAACAAAACCTGGGTGCTTACGTTGACTCCTTACTCTTAATCTCCAGGCTATAGCACCCTGACTGTGAGCTAGCAGGACAAGGACTAGCCTTCTTTATGGAAGGGTCCTCTAGAGAAGAGAATGCTTTCAGTCTGTTTTCTATCTTAGACTACCTTGTGTCTGAACATACCTCGTTCAGGGTCATTTGTGGGATCCTTGTCCCTTGTGTGTGGTTCCTTAAAAGATGCAGTTCTTTGAAGTGTTAACTTGGACCTTCTGGTTATTAAGACTTCATTTAAAGGCCATACCATCACTTGAGTGATGACCAAGACCAAATACCACGTCCCTGGTTACCTACAGGGCAAACTCACCTGGAAGTCAGTTTGGTGATTGCCAACCTTTACTGGTTTAATACCATGTTAAACTAGGCCTGTGTTCCGAAGACACTGATGGCCTTTCTCAAACAGTTTGTCCTTTATGGGTGTGGCCATTTCTTCCTGCCCGAGAAGTGCCTGTGTGCCCAGTGGAGCCTTGCTGACCTTGGTGGCAAGGGATGTTTTCTGGGTGTCATATACGCCTCACATTGTGCTAGTCACTAGGTCCAGATAAATCAGATTAGACTCTCTAAGGAAGCCAAGTGAAGGAAGTGAACACAGTACAACAGGAGTCATTGATCATCCTGCGGCCAGGAGTTCATTATCTTTTCTCCCCTACCTGCCAAGGTTCCTGACAGTGACTTTAAGAGCTCATCACTGGTCCTAGCCCTTGTGATTTGTTCTGCTGATAGTACCAGGCCTGAATGGAGCACCAAAGGAAGAGGGGAACTTTTTTCCTTGCTTCATGGTAAAATAACTTTAAGACCAGAGCAGTGCCTCTCAAACCTAACTGCCTATGAGAACCTCCTTTTATACAGCTTCGAAGAAGGACCAATGACCTAGCTGTATCCTCAAGTTTCTAATCTATTTATTCAGCATTTTTAAAAATATGGTGAGTTTCTGTGCATCCCGGGATGTAGAGTCTCAGGGACACAGGTCTCAGCCTCTGTTCTTTCTAGGATTCAGAAGCCACTTCCCGCTGAGCAAAGGCTGCCTGAGCCTGGCGTTCCTATTGCCAGCATGTCCATGTGCAACTCCTCCTTGGTGTGATGTGCTGTCCTTCTGGGAAACCAGGCGGTAGACATGAACCTAGATGCTGCCTGGTTGGCCTGGGATTGGAGCCACCCAGGGTGCAGGGCCAGCCTGTCTGTCTCATGTGTTCTCCCCAGCTGTTCTGTCACTGAGTTCAATCCACGCAGCCTGTTATTAATAACAAGAGTCATGACACACCCTGCCAAGGAATGGATCTGCAGTGACAATTAGAGATGCCATTAGAGTACAAAGTCGTGGGACTCTGGGGTCCAAAAGCCTTGAGGAAGAGGATGCCATTCAAGCTTAGAATGGGGACATGCAAGGTGGGGGCATGATGTGAATGAAGCCTACAGGTGACAATGTGCATGGGGTATGTGGCAGACATGGTTGCTGTAGTCTGCCTGGAAGAAGGCCTTAAGTTGAGGTCAAGTGGCCAGGTGAGAGAGAGACAGAGAGGGAGGAGGGCTGGGGGTATAGCTCCGTAGCACAGTGCTTGCCTAGCATGCACAAGGTCCTGGGTTCCATCCCTCACCCTCCAAAAAGAGGGAGAAGAAAGATAGGGATGGAGTGAGAATGGGTAGCTGAGAAAGGGATGCTCCTCGTGTGGGCTCTTCCTCCCATGTCCCCTGTGCTCCCCTCCCTTCCTTGGTACTTTGTGGTTGGAGCTAAGGACATTCTAATTAGCTTTTTTTTCTGGTCTTGGTCTTTAAAAGTTCTTATTTGTATGTTAACATTTTCTTACATACCCTGGTGTTGTTATGGGAGTCAGGTAAATCTGTCTTCAGAATTCGGAAGAGCAAGCTGTCAGATAGCTACCGGAGGAGGGTTGAACTGAAGTGGCTCGAATGCTGTGTTTTTCTGGGATGTTAAGTTTAGTCAGGCTCTCCGCAGGTAGCTCTCCCTTGGTAAACGGGAAGGAGAAAGCTCTTCTAGAAATCCTGTTTTGAAAAAGAACTGCTCGTTGTGGGAAATTCAGTGCAGACAGGATGAAGAGAGCAAACATCATTTTAGATTCCTCTGCTGGGATTGATGTGTCTGTCTCATGTTTTCTTCTTCTGTCTCTTTTTCTCATCTCTGTTTCCCTGCCATGTGTCTGTCTGCACAGACAAATAGAGCTGTATAATAAATATGAAACACGTCTGTAGATCACGAGCTTGTCCCATTTTACACTGGAGTAATAGCAGACCTGCTGGTTTTTAACTTTACGTGCCTTCATATGTGGTGATGGTTTTCCATAATAGTAAATTCTACGTCACTTTTAAGGAATGCATCATGTATTTTTTATGGCTGCATTATTATTTATCTAACCAGTTTCTTATTCATAGGCCTTTAAACTGTTTTTAATTTTTTTCCAATTACCTTTCATTATGTCCTCCTAATTACCAGTTGGCATGTCAGTGACTGAGCTCGGTGCTCATGTATCCAGTGAGGGTTTCTTTGTTGCTGTGTGTTGAGCTAAGCACCGGTGCTATCGTGATGATTCCATTATGAACAAAGGAAGAGGTATCCACAACTCCAGTTCTATGATGACGTGGCAGTGGATAGGCGAATGAATAGAAGATAAAGTGCTCAGCAGGACGGAAGCATGGGAGTGATGGGAAGTACTGGGGTGGGAGCCCAAATTGAGATTTTAGAAAGAAGAGTTGTCTGGAAAGGCCTCAGGAGAAACAGATATGAGGGAGGTGTTTATGGGAATATCAGGAGATAAGAAACTCAAGCAGAACGATGAGCAAGTGCAAAGGCCCTGAGACATTGAGGCCTTGGCATGTTCAAGAAACTGCCTGTAGGGAAGTGAGGTTGGAGCAGAGTGGGTGAGGAACTTAGTGGATGGAGGTAGTATGAGAGGTGAGTGGAGACAGATTTTATGTGCCCTTGGTTCCTGGAAGGAAAGACATTTGGAAGATTCTGATCAGAGGAGTGACATGACATGAGCTATATGGCTAATAGGCCCATGGCTTGAGGGCAGGGCAAACTCAGAGGCAGAGACAGGAAGCAACTTAGGCTCCTGGTAGCAGAGCATCATGCCTGAGGCTAGGCTGTGGCAGGGGAATGGTAAGAGTGATAGGACCCTGGTTATGCTTGGACCCAACAAGACACGTGAAAGATTGCATGTGCTGTGTGAGTGTGAGAGAGGAGACAGAGAGGATCCCAAATTTTAGGGGTTGAGGGACTGAGGCAGGAGCTGCCTGGAACAGAGGTGGGGACAAATGCTATGATGGGGTCGGGGAGAGGTGGGCATGGACTGGAGGGGAGACATTAATTTGTTTTTCATTGGTGAGAACCCAGTACCACAGAGTTGTAAGTTATAAAGAAATGAGGGTTATTCCAGTTCTGTCCAGAGAGTGGTGGCTGTGTCTGGTCATAACTCTTCTGCAGGCAAAGTTTTGAGGTAGTGCTGGGCATCACACTGCCAGAGGTAGGTGTGCACACATGCGTGCATATGTGTGCTCACGTACCTGTGTTTGTATAAACATGTGTCCTCTAATTTCTCTCTCTTGTAAAGACACCAGTGTCCAGTCCTGAGGCCCCAACCTGGTAGCCTTATCTCATCCTGATCACTTTCAGGATGCCTCACCCCTGAATGTCACAGATGAAGATCCTACCCTCCTAATCTGTCACCTGGGGATTGAATACCAATGTGAGATTCCAAGGAACAAGCCATATTTATACCACAGCTGGAGGGGCTTTGGGAGCAGAGTTGCAGACTTCTGGCGCTTGGGATGCTGTATGCCTCTGAGCAATTTCTCTTTACAGCTGTGCCTCATTTAAGGCGCCGGTTGGCTCCCAGTTTTGAGGAATGCAGTGGTTTGATTTAACAGATTTCCTCATCATAATTTTAAATCAGAGCATCAAATCCCTTTTAAGAATCATTTGCCACTTTTTGTGTGTGTGTGCACACACCTTGTTTCAGCCATAAATCTGTTTACCACAGATTACATTTTGGAGAAGTTATCTCTGCAGATTTTTTTTAATAACTATGCCCATTTGCATAAAACAAGTCCTTTTGTTTCTGCAGTGATGATTAGCTCCTGGCTACACTCTCCCATTGAAGTCATAATCTGCTCTTTCTGACAGCCTAACGGTTGCTCTCAGAAATTATTAAGATGTCACCTTCGGGATTAGAACGCCAGGTGTAGGATAAGGATGAGGGGCAGATGGTCATTTTCTCAAAAACAAAGAAATTCATGCCTCCTCCCCATGCTCTCAGAGATAGGAGGAGGCTAGGAATATGTAAGGCCTATAAATAGCACTGCTTCTAGGGAGCCTGCATTCCTAGAGATTTCATTAGGCATCAGAAAGCCCTATACACTTAGCAATTAAGGGCACCGATTTGACTGCGCTTGTGGAGATTGAGAAAGGAGAGCTAAACTGGCATCCTTTTGGAGCAGATGCAGGTGAAATGCCTGAGAAAATCCCGAATGGGTTCTGTTAATCTCAAGTCATTTACCCCCAGATTACAAAAGCATCTTAAGGAAGAAGTATCCCTAGTATTCCCCATGTTAACTCTTGTTGATGGAAGCAAACGCAATACTACCTACCAGCTGTACTGACCCACAGTAGGGGGACGTCCCAGGACTACAGAAAGGGCTGTGCTTGTCCTCCTGTGTTTCCAACTTGAGCTAAGGCATGCCTTTTCAACAGCCCTCTGTGGGGAATGGGCTTCTAGTCTGACTTATTAGCATGCAGCTTCAGCCTATTGAGCTGCCAGGGTCCAAAGAAGGTGAAACCAGCCTGAACTTCTTGCCAAGTCCCCGGAGACCCTTCTCTGTACCCTTCAGTCCATATTCTCAGGCTTGGAAAAACCACATCAGAAGCCCCTTCAGCCATTTGTCCCCTGGTGGATGATGTTTGAACCCAGCAGTTTTTCCACCTGGGATGGTTTGGATTCAGATAGATGGCATTGGTTAGTCATGGAAGACTGCCTGGGAAAATCATGTCTGCCCCTCCAGGGAACTCCTGTAGATGCACAGAAATGTGAAGGCTTTATAGATACGGTCCTGGGGATGACTGAGGAATCCTTTCCTTTTTATGTCCCAGATACCTTTGATAAGCCACTGGAAACTATAGGCTGCTGCAGGAGATTTGTGTTCACCCAGCATTGCTAAAACACTCAGTTCTCATGATGCCTGAAGTCCATCTCTGAACACTTCTGGCTTTTTAGCAGTTGGTGTTTTTTTTTTTAATTTGATGCATATTTATCATGTCTGTCATCACTCAGCACCATTCTGGACACTCGATATGTGTCAGTGAACAAAAGAGCCATGGATTTATATTTCCATATTAATGCAATGGCCAAAGATCACCTGAGTAGAAACTTAGGTAATGTGCTTATTTTTCTCTTATTTTTCTCTTGCATTCTTATTTTTCTAAATCAAACATGTATTATTTATGTTAGGAAAGTGTAATAAAAGAGACAAAAATTCATGGTTCATTTCTTGAGAATAATACACAGTGGCACATAGTCTTTGGAAAGCAGTAATGATTTGAAATGAGTTTGTATTTTATAAGGGATGGTGGAATAGATATTCTTATAAATAAAAGGATTGCTGGACGCATTACTTTTTCAGTCTTAGGCTGTTGCCTGTAGTGCTTATGGGGAGAAGTTGTGTAGATGTGAAGGCTTCCTGGGAATGGAATGTTTCTACATTAGAAATAGTGCCTTTAGACCAGGGCCTGGCAAACTTGGCCTGTAGACCACATCCTGTTTATGTAAATAGCTTTATTGGAACACAGCTATGCCCACTTTCTGGCATAGCGTCTATGGCCATTTTCATACCACGAAAACAAAGTTGAATAATTACAATAGAGATGAATTGGCCTGCAGAGCCTAAAACATCCTTTGTCTAGCCCTTCAGACAGGAAGTTTGAGATCCTTTTTCAGGAGTAGCTCTGTAACTCATTTTGCAGTAAGAGGCAAATTGCCTGTGCTGCTAATATGGCCGACATTAGCCACAGGTGTCTAATGACCCTTGATGTGCGGTTAGTGGGCATGAGGAACTGACATTTTCATATAATTTAAACTAATTCACATTTAAATACAATAGCTACACGAAGTAAGTGATTGTTATGTGGGGTCATGCAACTCCAGGCCGGAATGTGAAATCTTTTAGTTTGTGCCATTCAACCTGGATGCTTTTTTCTCAGTCCACCCTAAACTCTTGGGGGATGAAGTGTTCTAATTCTTTTTTTTTTTTTAAACAGGGTCTTGCCTTGTAGTCCAGGCTGGTCCTGAACTCACTGTGTAGCCCAGACCGGCCTTGGACTCGGGGCAATGCTCCTACCTCAGCCTCCCAAGTGCTGGGACTACAAGTGTGTGTCCCCACATCTGGCTTTCTGTGGTGCTGGGGAATTGAACTAAGGGCCTTGTGCTTGTAAGGCAAGTGCTTTAACTGCTGTGCCCTTCCTCCAGCCCCTAACTATTTCTAAACCAGGTAGACCAGGGCCTTTTTTTATGAGTTACAAAGTTCATGAAATTTTCTACTCAGAAATATCTCATCCTGGGGAAGATTTTCCAGAGGAAAATATTCAGTGTTGAACAGATGGTATAGAAATTTCTTTTTTTAAGAAAATTAATTGTATTTTTTAGAGCTGTCTTAAGTTCACAGATACAGGGGGCTCCCTATAGTCCCTGTGACTACATGTGTGTAGTTCTACACACTATAAACATCTTCCATCAGAAAAGTATAATTCTTCACATAGCAGAACCTACATTGGCTCATTGCCATCACTCAAAGTGCATAGTTTACATTTGGCTCCATTCTTGGTACTTTACCATCTGTAGATTTTGACAGATGTATAAAGAGGTGTGCTCTAGTTTGAATGTGTTCCCCACAGATCATGTGTTTGGAAGTTGATCCCCAATGGGGTAGTGTTGCGTGGTGGGATATTTAAAGTGTGTTCAGGTCATGAAGACTCTAGCCTCATGAGTGTATCAATATTATTGTTTTAGCAATAGTTTTCTTAGTAAAGGCCAGATTCAGTTCTCTTTTCTCTATATCTTCTCCTGTGTTTGTATTTCTGCCATGGGATGATGAAACCCAAAAGCCCTCGCCTGATGCTGGCTCCTTGATTTTGGATGTTAGAGCCTCCAGAACCATGAGCTATTAAATTGCTGTTCATTGCAAATTTCTCAGTTTGTGGTACAGAGTGAATTAAGACAATATATATAATCCAACTCTGGCCTTTGAGTTCTAGATAAAACTCACAATAATTTGCAAGATTGTAATTGAAGTCACAGTTTGAGGACTAGACTAGAAACAGGCTGACGATGACGGGGATGTGCTGACGGGAGAGGGGAGCGTGAGGAGAGGCAGGGATATGCTTTATGATTTTGATACCCTCCCTTTATCTGCTGGAAACTGGAGGTGGGCGGTAAACACAATGTGGATTTGAGCTTCATATGGACTAAGCATGCTTTCCTCGCTATGAGCACTCAGGATTGAGAAGATGGGGTCTAGGCTGCTCCTGTTTATCTCCAGTGCTTTCAAGAGACATCCTTTAGATCTAACTGAATAATGCAAGCAGTCCGGCTCATTTTTCTTATATTTCTGAGGGTGCTTGCTGTTATTGGTGAAGCTTGCAGAGCTCTCCTTAGCAAAACGGTATGTTTACCCTACACAGCCTCCTGAGATCTGTGAATATTTTCTTTCTACTTGGCTTCTTCCATGTAGTCTGTGGGTCGCCTGAGCTTCAAGTTAGTCTGTACTATCTGCCATGACAAATACAATGTGGCTTGCCATGAGATCACCATCTTAGGTGACATATTGTAATATTATCATACTTTCACTTTATGCCATTATTTATCTTACTTAAAGCCTCAGTTGTTGGTAATAATTGAATACTCTGCACCTTCAACTGCTCTTCCCTTCTTACTTCTAATTATGAATGCAACATTGTAATGGAAGGACGTTGTGAGAATGTCAGTGTTCTTCAGGGGTGATCTTAAATTTTGTTATATCACTACTGCAGATCGTGATGGATTTGTGTTTTTACTGCATTTGGAGCTAAAATGAGATAGAGGCACATTGAGACTGGCAGAGGACACAGAAGATATGGTCTGTAAAACTTGGATAACCTCACTTGCACTATTTATGTCATGGGGTTTTATGACGCTTACATGTTCTAAATTATGAACTTAATTGGGCCAAAATGTTGGTAGCCCATTAAAGTGTATAGGTGTATTTTTAATGATGGTATCATTTTAAATTATAGCAGTAGTTGAAATAATTTTCACCTCAGCACCACATCCATATAATGTAGAGTATGTGTAATTCAACAGGAATTCTAAATAAATGTTAATAACACCTTGGGGAGACACCAAGTTGATCCATCTCTGCCTGGCATCCTCACACACTCTGGGGACCCCAAGTCCTTCCTATCACTGGCAACATTCCACTTACTTACGGCGTGGAAAATCGAACCCTTCAAGGACAGTCACAAACAAAGAGGCAACTTTGCATCTTGGCTAGACCACCTGCCATTCATAAGTGTGTCATAAGACCTCAGCCATGTATTCATTTCTCTTCCCCAAGTGGAAAAGCAAACAGTGAGGTCACTCCTAAGGGACAATGTGCAGTATGTGATTTTGGTTTGGGTTGTTGTGTTTCTTCAGGAGACATAGACACATGGCTGGACTAGTGGAGAGAAATGTAGGGGGCTGTCTTAGTTACTTTTTTGTCACTGTGACTCAATACCCAACATCCACTACTTAGGGAGGAAAGATTTTTTGTAGTTTTTTGTAGTTTCAGAAGGTCTCAGTCTGCTCAAGGATGGGTGACTGGAAAATGGTGGGATCACACAGTGGGGCCACAGCGAGAGCCAGAGCTGGAGTGGGTGCTCGGGGAGACAGAGGTCCTCACAGCAGCATGGCCAAACTGAGACTAGCCTGGGAGGAAGGGTGGAACCAGCACCCACACCTCCAGGTCAAGTCCCAAGCATCTACCCCTTCCAGTCACGCCCCACCTCTCAACACTATGCAGTATTCCTAGGAACATGAGGCTTTTGGGGGACACTCCAGATGCACGCACCCTTCATGCCAGTGGTATCCGGTGTCTTATACTTTTGGGGTGGTGGGGAGTAGAGGAATCCAAAAATGATTTTGAGACACAGTATTTGGCGACAGGAAGAGAAACAAATGGGTCTTTTGGTTTTACTTGAGGGAGACTAGAGGCTGAGGGAAGGAGTTCCCAGCCCACAAAAGCCAGATGATAAGGTAGGAAAAGCTTTGAAAAGGTGACACCTGAGCCACAGAGAAGGGGCCTGGGCCGCTCAAGTTCTCTGGGTCTAAACTGGGAACCAAATGAGAAGGGTACCTGAGTTGTGCAAGACTCCGTGCTCTGGTTTGTAAATCTTTGTCTTTGCCTTATTTTGCATTCTGCTACAACTGCTGGGGTAAAGTTTGTGTTCTTCTCAGGAGGGGAAATTAATGCTGTAGTCCTGGGCCCTCCTGGCCATGGGCCAAAGAACCTGGCCATTGTCATTGACTGTCCCCAGGTAAATGATCCAAGCAAGAGAGGCCTTTCCTTTTTCCTTTCTATAACCAATCCCAGACTCACTGACCTGCAAAGGCCTTTGAAGATAAGCAAGTATCAGACCTGCCGTACTTCCAGTATTTTCAGCTCCTCCTTTGTACAAAAACATGTGTCACTCAAGGTGACTTGGGGAATGAATGGTTAGACTCCAGGTCTCAGAACTCACAGCCCACTTTTGTACGCTTCCCAGCTTTGTTCTATACCTTAATGTGTCCTCCCCTCCAACTGCGCCCCTCCCCCCCCAAAAAAAAAAGACTTATGGTATCTTAGGCTTACAGTGCCCTTACAGTCAACCTCTGAGCCTTGGAATGAGTAGTCAGTGTGCGTGAGGCATCAACATTGGATATTCTAAAATTTCCCCAATGGTGCAACATCTGCTGCTCCCCACCAACCAATCCAACTTGAGATCTCTGGAAGGAAAGTCCAGGTGTAAGGAACGGAGTGACAGCACCCTGCAGGCACTCCACTGGGGTACATGTGTGTGAGAGGACAGGACCTGAGGTACACTCCTTGGAGGGCAGGAGGGAGGCTGGGCTCTGGCTACATGGCCTTCATGGTGGCTGTCCTCATTACTCCTTCCCTCCCATGACTGCATGGCAGATTCTGCAAACCAGCAAATAGCCAGTTGAGCCACCATATCAAATCATCATTCTTTGTCTGGATAGTTGTCAGCTCGGCAGGATGGCCTTTTATTCTTCTCCTAGGGGATGAAGCTTTTCTGTGTTGCGACTTATTCAGGTAAAGTCATTTGTTCTTGGTGTTTTCACCCGAAGGAATTGAAAAAACCAATTGTACCAAATGGCTAGCTCATTGGCCTTGTGACTGAGCATTGTGTAATAGCCACTGCAGATGTGTTGGGCGGGACAGCGACTTGTGGCCCAAAAACACCTACCAAGATCCCTTTATCCGAGATGCACCGTCTGTTCTGCCCCATTAATTAGACAAGTATCAAGTGAATTGCTGCAATCAAGGAGCTGATAAAGGGACAGAAAATAAAACAGGGGGTATGATCCTAGCTCCCAAGAGCTAAGAACAGTCCACTGGGGAGACCAAAGTCACGCACAAAGAGGACAGCTCATCAGAAGGCATCTAATGACAGGTTAACTAATACAATACACACAGGACCAATGCTAGTGGAAGCCGCTTGCCAAGAGACACACGAGGATGCCACTGCGTGGCCCAGGGAGGTGGTCAGAGCTCACCAGCATGGCCATGTGACCTTGAGGAGCTCAGGCTTTCTCCTAAGACCCTGTGAAGGGCTCTTAATTGGAAGGGAACAAACTTAGATTTCATTTAGGAAGAACGTACTGGCTACTGGGTGGAGAATGATATGGATGTGTGGCAGGTGGAGGATAGTATGGGGACATAGGGCACCATCTTGACATAGAAGCCCGGAAATCAAGGTAGAAGTGAAGTGTGAATAAACAGCAGCCGGTGAAGCCAGGCATGGTGGTGCACCCTGGGAGGATGGAGCAGGAAGATTGAGAGTTTGAACCTAGTTGGGGTAATTTAGTGATTTCATGAGACCCTGTCTTGAAATAAAAAAATCAGAAAAGGGCTGGAGATGTAGTTCAGTGGGAAGGGCCCTGGGCAACCCCACTATTATGAAAAAAAAGAGAAAAAAAAAACAGTAGTCTTGAGGAAAGCTCTCTAATGGGAAGTCACAGGAGTGTTTTGAGGACAGTGATAACTTACATCCTAACAGGATCATCCTGGCTTCCATGTTGAACATGTTCTGGGGGTGAGAAGAGAACAGCTGCAATGCCAGCCCTTAACAGTAATCCAGCGTGGAACCTGCAGCCTGCCATTTTTACCTTGATTTTTTAAAAAAAAAAATTTAATGAAAAATTTTAAAGAGGAAGTTTTAGTACTCATGTAGGTACATTAGCTATGTTATATATTTTATGTATGACTCAGGACAGTTCCTCTTTCACTCGGAGAAAATTGGGGACAAAAAAAAAAAAAAAAAAAAAAACCCTGGCAGGCCACAGAGGTTGGATATGCCTGATCTAGGCTAAGGATGACTGGCTTGGACCAGGGAGGTTGTGGTGGTGCCTGAGAGGTATTTACCTTGTGTTTTGACAAAGGAGTAAATGTAAGTAGAGAAGGTAAGTGTTGGACCGAGCTCGGGGACATGTACAAGTAATAAGTTCAGAGCAGATGAAATAGCAATGGTTTGTGCTGGTAGGAAAACCTCACAGGGTGGTGCTGGGAAGCCAGGCAGATCAAGGCCAGGAAATGATGGACTGTGGATGCAGGAGGGAAAAAAGTCTGGTAAGTTTCCATTGACTTTACAGCATAAGTGCAAGGCAAGCTTGACACCCGTACAGCTAATGAGCTTATTAAAGGAGGGGCTGTTGGAAATGGGAGGGTGGTAGTCGTGTTTGATGACGACAGTTCCCGTGGTGATGATATGGGGAGGGGATTTGCAACTACGAGTTTAACCTTTGGGCCAGTTGTTAGATGGCTTCTTGGGCCAGTGGTGAACGCTAGGATTTTGTTAGTGGTCTGCTTATTGGTAGTTCTCTGTCAGTACCATGTCCTTGGTCCCACCCCTTTATTTGCTCATTCAAGATCCCCCAGTTCTCCCGTGGAGACACTCCCCCAAACGCGTGTGCTGGGGATTGGCCTACTTTGCTCTCAGGACCTCCGCTGTACTCTTTGGTAGGCAGAAGGCTGCCTCCCTGGCTGTTAACTCTCTGTCTACACAGCTCTGGCCTTCACGTTTGTTATTCCAAGTTAACGTAGTCCAATCTATTATTCTAAATCTTGTATTAGCCACCTGTGGTAATGCATGTCCTGTTATGCTAGCACTCTGGGAGACTCTGGCAGGAAGATCATAAGTTTGAATCTAATCTGGGCAGTTTAAGAGACTTAGACTTAGTGAGACTCCCCCCCCCCAAAAAAAAAAAAAGACTGAAGATATAGTTCAGATTGGAGGACCCAGGTGCTCTCGTACTACAAAACAACAACAACAATAACAACCAAAAATTAAAAACTTTATGTTGATGAGCAAGATTCAAGACCCTTTTCCAAATTTCTGTGCGCACCTTTAATATATAATGGAGATGATAGTTATTCATCTCATTCTCCAAATCTTTTAAAACTTCTAATTCTCCAAATAATATATCCTATTATCAAAAATAGAATACACTTATAACCAAAAGGAAAGAAATCTTTGCAGGCTACCCACTGTTACCATCGCGTGGTTCACAGAAGCACCAACACACTTATGAGCGTACACAGCACGTTGAAACGTCTTCATTTAGGCCAATCAACCATCCTGCAAGTTGTGCCCACTGTGACTCCATCTCTCCCTTCCAGCTTTATCCTCTCCTCCTGTGCATACGGGTCCCTTCACTCTCCATGCCCCAGCTCCTCCCAGAGAACTCAGACATGTGACACCCCATCCAGGAAGGTTTGCAAGCATCACTCCTAAACACTGTTTCCAGGCAATTATAGAAACCACCTTGTGTGTGTGTGAGGGAGGGAGACAGTTGAGTTTCCCCAGAGAATAGAGGTGTGAAATGTAGATTAGTTTGTCTCCTGCCTGCAACTCTGTCCTTTTGCACAAAAATGTCCCTAAAGCCCATCTCCTGCACAGAGTACAAGTGTGTCAGTCTTCTGGAGTGTTTATTCACCGTGTATCTCAGGGTGCAAATCAGATACCGTACCAGTGGGTTCAGGTGCCTCATCAGCACTTTGAGGGTTGTTGTGTTTGGTTCTTTGTTGCTCTTCTGTGTTTTCTTTGCCTGATGGGATAGTTTTAAAAGATTGCGGGCCCCTTTGGCTCCCACAAAGAGCCCTTGGCTGAAGAGGTGTTCCCATTCATTCTGTACCCATCATTCACAGGACATTTCTGAGTTGTTTTTTTTTTTTTTTTTTTAATCATCAGCGCCTCCCTACCCTGCTCCTCCACTGTTCCTAGCAGAACTAGCCAAGCTAGTTCCTAGAAGTCTCTAAAGGTGGCTCAGTCTTAATACCTCTTTTACATATCCCTCTCTCTCTCTCTCTCTCTCTCTCTCTCTCTCTCTCTCTCTCTCTCTCTCTGTGTGTGTGTGTGTGGGGGGGTGTGATACAGGAGATTGAGCCCTGCCCTTGCACTGAGCTACTTTTCCAGTTCTTTTTAAATACTTTTATTTTGAGACATAGTCTCGCTAAGTTGCCCAGGCCAGCCATATGCTTAAGATCCTCCTGCCTCAGTCTCCCAGAGGGCTAGGATTATAGGTGTTATGCTACCCTGTCTGGCTCCCTGGTCCTAGTGGCATCTTGGCTAAATAGCTAGCTCTTCAATTCAGTGATGTTGACAGCAACAGAGGACACAGACATTGCAGGGCTCAGTCACATGCTACTTGGTGGGCCCTGGCTGCTCTGAGATTATTCATGATTCATGGAGGTGTGGTGGGTTCCACTTCCACCCTCTCTCCTCCCCCAGCACCAGTTCTTTGGCATGTCAAAGCCCAACTACATTGGGTTTGCACTTCCCTTCCTGGTTTCAGCAGTCTTTTATTTGGCTTCTCTGCCGATGAAACCAAAAGCACCCACATGATCATTCGCAAGTGTGGGATTGTTGGGAGCTGAATATTTATTGTACACCCACAAATTTTTAGGTGCTATGCAGAACATGATCGCCGGGGATTGCTTTTGTCTAAGGTGCCAAAGGAAGTTAATTAGCATTTGAGAGACATGCACACAGCACAGTAACCTCCTGGTCTTCCTGGATGAGAGGGGAGGGGTGAGGGTACTTGAGGAGGAACTGGGGAAGATGCCTCACACTGACCAGAAAGGGCCACTGCTGGATGGCCTCTGGACCCAGGCTCCATCCATTGTGTGTGTGTGTGTGTGTGTGTGTGTGTGTGTGTGTGTGTGTGTGTGGCGGGGGTTGAGGGGTGGGGGGGGAGGGGGGTGGAGGGGATGTCTTCCTCAGGAATGAACCACAACCACAGAAAGAGGCCAGAAGAATCATTCCTACAACACTGGGACAGAAATGAGTCTGGGGTTTCTGCTGGGAATGTGTGGACTTCCTCCTATGCCCTTAAGAGACAGCCAGGCTTTCAGTGAGACTGACCGGGACCTAAGAACTGGCTTACTGGTAGCTGATCTTGGGCAAGTTATATAACATCCCTGAGCCTCTGTTTTCTCATCTGAAAAATGGGGTCGTACCACCTGCTTGCAGTCCAATCTTGCAACTTAGAAATAAAATCTGTTTAGAAGCTGGTACTGTGTCTGATCCACAGAAGGTGTGTTGGCTCTTGCTGGCCAGTGCTGGTTGTACACTTCAGGTCATGCATTCTCAGACACCTGAAAAAGATGTGTCCTGGGGGCCGGTTACCCAAGGCAGAGTCCCAGGAAAGGCACAGTGAAATTCCTTGAGGACAGAAAGAAAAAATAATCTGGTGAAGTGGGTGAAAATCTAGGATAGGGCAGGAGAAGAAAAGAATGGGAAAGCGGGAGGGGAGGGGGGTACTTTGAAGTTTCCCCTAGGAAAGCAAGTCCCCAATTGCGTCTGGCTATCCTTATCCCTAGTGGCCCATGTAGAGGTCATCAGACCCTCCTTTCCCTCTTCATAAATCAACAGCCCCGAGAAGTGCGCGCACTTGGCATTCTGAGCCCACGCCCGCCTTGTCCTATAGGAGGAGAGCACTTAATGCAGGTAATTAAAAGTGTCAGCTCCTTATCCAGGAGAGGGTTCTAATAAATTATGTACAGTAAATATTTTTGCAAGTTGGAGCTCTGAAGAAGACTTATTGATCTGTGGCAAGCTGCCAAGCAGCTGGCAAAGATTTGGAAAATGCTTCTCAGTCCAGGGCAGGTCTTCAGAGGGGCAGGGGAAAGTGGTATGGAGGAGCTTTTGTTTCCTCTTCGTCTCTGTCTTCCTCCAGGTGTACGCAGTCTCTCCCAGGGCAGCCAGATCAATAGCAGACAATGACTTAAGCCGTTCAGTTAGTGCAGCCCCCGTGATTCCTACCCAGATCATTTCCACACAGTGGTTTGACTGGAGCAGCCTCGACCAAGTTCTGGATAGGGGAGGGGGAATCAAGGTCAGGAAACTAAGTCAAAGTGCTCCGCTGGAGGGGACAAGTTGTTCTGTCGAGCAGTGGATGGAGCGGGGTGTACCTGGGACCCTCAGCTCAGCCCCGGTCCCAAGAGCCCCATGCATGGAGGTCCTTGCTACTGTTCCAGTCCCGCCCCAGCCACCAGGACTCAGGCTGGCACCTCCTCTTTCCTCCCTCAGCACCTGCTCCATCCTGGACATCCTGGATATGTGCAGTTAACTGGGTCTTGAGAACAGAGGTAGAACCTGACCTTATCCTGTGAGTTTGGTTTTGTCCACCTGGACCGGTCCTCTTGCGGAAGACCAAGGGGCACAAAGAGGGAAGCTGCTCAAATCCCTGCATCTTCTGGACCTTCTGCTAGTGAAGTTCTCTGCTCCCGATACTACCTCTTGCTTTCTGTCTCATTTGCACGAGGGCCCCCAGTTCTTAGGGCACTTCCTGGCATGTTGTAGGCGCCTGATACATTTTTGTTGAATGAAAAGATCCTTCTCTGTTGTGATTTAGTTATTCTAAGAAGGTTCCTGTGACTGGAGCAGATGACCCCATGTGCTGCAGGATCACTGGGGATTGCCCCAGGGCCTGGCATCTAGGTGCCTCCTGTCCTTTGAATACTCCTGACAGCTGGGTTGTGGGACAGAAGGAGCAATCTGAAACAAAGGGACAGGTGGTCCAGAACAGATGTGAGCTCAGAAGCAGCCCTGGGGTCACATAGAGGAGGCCTGCAGCTGCCTCCCGCCCCTGGTAGCCCCGGCTCTGGCCTATGTGCCTGCCAGCTCCTGGCTCCATGTTCCGTCCCTCTTCATTCTTCTCCCAGGGGTCTTAACGTGACTGTGGGGACTGGGCACAGGGCTGTGGCAGCTCCATGGCCTTTCCCCCTGCTGCCTGGCAGTTTGCAGATCTGTGGCTCTTTGGCACCTTTGGCGGTTCTGGAAGAAAGGAACCCACTCATGGACGGTTTTGCTGCTTATTAGTGACTTCTGCCGGGTGGGAGAGGCTTGTGAACAGTGTCATAATACAGTGTGCTGTTTGAGATTGATGTTTATTCTTTTCCCCTGTAAACTTAGTGCCTCACCTTTCCCCATTAGCACCACAGGGTGGGATGCGTCTGCAGCTCCGGAGGGTTTGCAGCAGTGATTCTGGCTGTTTCTGTCTGACTGGCTATGCATTTCTGTGAGCAGCCAGGGCATAGTGTCAGATGGAAGGCTGAGCGGAGGGTGTGTGTGTCCAGGCAGCTCTCAGGCCTTCAACCTGGGGGGACTTGCTAATGTTCCTCCCCGTGTCTCAGAGCAGAGAGCCGGCTCTGTGGTTGAGGTTTAGCTCTCTGCAGGGAGCGATTCCTTGGTTGTTTAAAGAAGGCTTTATGCTTTGCAGCTTCAGATTATTTCACTTGATGCAACACCGGCTCACGACTGACAATTGTAATTTAAAATGTTTGACGGTCTTTTCAGCTGAAAAAGAGTAATCGTCACTCACCATAGGCAGGATCTGAGCGAAGGGGGAAGGTCTGGCGGGCCACACCCTGGGCCTCAGGCCTCTGTGACCTCATTTAAAGCTCTTTATTCTCTGGCTTCTCACCTGCTACTGGGCTCCCCTCCCCTCACACACACAGCCTGTGCTCTGGGCTGCCTCCCTGTCTCTACCTCCATTTCCTTACCTTGTAAACACCGGGAGCCCCAGTCCCTGCCTGCCTGCTGCCCTGGGGGACCATTCTGTGGCAACGGCTGAGCTTGGATGAGGGTCGGGCGGGGTTGGGGGGGAACATATGCTGAATACCGGAATCTGTCCAGTGAGTGTGCTGGAATCATCTGTCCTGTTAAAAGTCTTTGTTTTCTCCTCTGTAAACTGAGTGGAGTGATGCCTGCCTGTTGGGACACTTGCGATTTCTAGAGCCAGTGTTATAAAGTTCCTAACTAAAGATTGGCTCAGGTAATCTCTGTTTTATCCTGAGGATTATATCATAGGATGGTGTATTTAAAAAATAACATAAATTGTATACACATGGGTTTACTACATGTACTGTCTTGCCCAGTAAACTATGGTACGTATTTATAACGTTTAGCCCCATCACTTCTGGTGTCATCACCAGCTCTACCGCCATCATCCTCATCACTACCAGTGCTACCACCGTTGCCACCATCTCCACCCCTACCACCTCATTGTCCCCACAGCAGTCACCATGGTGCTACCACACCATCAGCACCATCAGATCCATCAGCACCATGTCTTGCCATCGTGACTGTCACCACCACCAGCCCTCTGGTACTACCATCCTCATCTTCACTGCTACCACTGCAGCAGCACCATCGCCACCACCATCGCCACCGCCGCTATCAATGTGAAAATCAGCAACAGGAAACTCTGGCTGAAGTTACTTGCAGAGCACTGTTACCGATGCCTTACGTGTATTTAATCACTTGAGTTTCACAAAAACTCTAGGAAATACTCAAATATCATTGGCTTCATTTGTCAGTATTGGTAGCTTCATTTTATGGATGATGAGTGTAAGTCTCAGAGATACTCCGTAATCCAAGGTCACAGAGTTAAGAAGTGGAGGTAGATCTTCAGCTCTACACATCTGGCTACGTCTCTTGGGTTAATTAAGTGTGTGTTTTTGTACGTCTGTGTGTCTCTGTCTATATGTGTTTATCCATCACTGTGTATTTTGTCATTTTGAAAGTGTGGATGTCATGGGACTTCTTAGTATATGGCAAACATCATGAGCAACAGAGGCAAAAAAATTGAAGAGAGATCTAGCAGATACCACAGGGTGGTTTGATATTGTAGAAAGCAAGGTTATTTTTGAAATTCTGTGAGAGAAATTAATTAGAGCAATAGAGATGTAAGATGTGGGAAAGGTAGTAAAATTGTGGTCACAATGTGATTAAAACCTTCACTGATAAACCTGTTTTGTTTAAAAGTGATTATAATCAGTGTAAGTATGCTATAAATTAGACAATTATATAAACTTTCAATTTTTTTTTTTGTTCACTCTCAACTTTCCTTTCTTCCATAGAAATCAAAGAAGCAGGAAAAGTGACTTTTGAGGTTTAAGGAGGAAAGCACTCTTATTTTGCCATAAACATCTCATTAAGATGGTTAGTAATGGACACACCTACCATCCTACAACACCTGTCCTCTGTTTGACAGTGGAGGGGAATGTCTGTGCTCTTACCTTGTTTAAAACAGAAGGCAAAGGAAGCTCTTTGTTTAGTGATTTCGGGCATCGGGGCCACATTGCCTGTCAGGTCCGGCACATTGTGTGGTGACTTCATGATCTCTGACATGCTGTGGAGTTGCAGGAAGAGCAGAGGCCGCCTTCTCCCCGTGTTTAGAGTGAGCCCGTGGGGCTGTGTGGTAAGTGGGGTGTGCAGGGAGTGTGGAAACTAACGTTCACCTATCTCTCCTAACCACCAGAACTACTCAGGCTGGCCAGGGGTGACATCTCTGCCCCTAAAGTAACATTATGGTTTTGAAAGCAGGGTCTTGAGGTTTGCTGTGGGTACGTTTCATGCCCATTACAAATTATTGTGCGGTGGGAATCTACCTCTGACCCAGAAGCTGGGGCTGGCAATTAAAATGTAAATAGCTATTTCAGAAACATATGGGGACTTGTGTAGCAGGTGTTAGAAGAGAAGGAGTGTTCATGAGATGCGTGTGTGTGTGTGTGTGTGTGCACGTGCGTGCGTGCGCGTGCACGCGTACACATATGATTGTGGCTTTAACATTGCAAATTCCTGGGCAGGAAATTTTCTCATACCCAGATTGGGGACAATCTATTTAGGGCTGCTTTCTCCCCCCTTGGCTTTTTTATCCCTGAGAGGTTTCTCCCAAGAGAAAAGCTCAGAAGCCAGGAATGGGTTCCTTTCAGTAGTGGACCATAAAGGGTGGGGAAGGCAGACATCTTTGGGGGAATCCTAGAAGCCCAGGTCAGGAGTAGGTCAGGTGCAGCATTGGGCATGCCTGGGGCATCCAGACAGCAGGTAAGAGGTGGAGGGAATCCGTCATGGCTAAGGAGAAGCTGCCTAACTATTGGAGTTAGTACACGTTTCAGAAGTTAGACTATGCAGGTGGCCAGAAAAATACAAGACTACAGTTCAGAAAGAGATCTGCTCAAATAGATTAAAATTAGCAAAGGAGACTTTAAAAAAGCAGACGGTTCAAAAAGCCTGAGGTGCAAATATAAAATCAAACAGAAAAGCAAATCATTCATGTGTTTTATGAAAGAAAATGTGAATATTTAAGCAATTTCTCGCTCCGTCTTGAAAGATTTGTTGCCTTTGTGGCAGACGCCAGTCATTGATGCTGTGAATGCGGGGCGCTCATGTCTGGGACAGAGTGGGGAGAACATGGGCAGAGGAGAGGAACAGAAAGAACCTGGCGCTGCCCCAGACTGTCCTTGAGTAGACCGACCATGTGGGTAGAAACTGCAAAACATTGTTGTCATCCTGGCTTAAAGTCAAGGAGCAGAACATTCGACTGTTCAAAGAATTTAGGGCAAGCTGGAAAGGTCATTTTGTCAAAAACTTGGAGCAAGACCAGGATCGAATAGAAGCCTGATTATTCTTAGTCATGATTGATGGGAGAGACACTGGTGGCCAGAACAGAAACCCCGAAGAATTCCAGTCTTAGTCCCTGGAACCTGTGAACATAAGACCTTATGTGGCAAAAGGGATTGTGGAGGTGAAATTAAGAGAGACTTGAAGAGAATACACTTTGGACTTTGAAGATTGGGAAAGGGCCACAGACCAGGGAACACTTAGAGTTTCCAGAGGCTGGAAAAGGCAAGGAAAGAAAATTTCTTTCTACAGAATTGAGAATGATTGTGACCCAGTCAATACTTCTAGATTTTAGACAATGAAACCCAATATGGACTGTAACCTATGCAGCTATAAAGTAGTGTGTTTTGAGACACTGGATCTGTGGTACCTTGTTGTAGCAACAACAGAAAACTAACAATAGTACCAGTTTCTTCTGAGATACTTCTCTTTACAGTTTGGTCTAGAGATTTCACCTGTAAATCCTATCATTGTTATAATTTGGTATGTATATGACATTGAGAATATCACATTTAAATAAGGATTGATATCCCAAAAAGAAGTAAAATCATGCTTATTTTAGTCTTAGCCCCAAATCACCTTTGTCAACAGATGTGTGCTTCTCTGAGGATCCTAACTGTGGCCATACCACCACCTGCTGTCAGCACATTCTTCATATCAGGAAAAACATAGCTAGGAAAGGCACAGCAGGAAAATCGTAGCACAAAAGCATTGACATAACAGATAAAACAAGAGCAAAATCTCATGCCTTGATGTGAAACTCTGCCTAATAGTTTAGTGGGTCATGAAGGGTTTTTATAAATATTGCATGAGCCTAGGACTTTTTGAAGACAGTTTCTGCCATTGCAGGAGCATATAGAATAATGTATAGCTCGTCTTTCTGCAAGACCATTGGGTGTGCCTTCAATCTTATGTTAATTATGTACCTGTGTGATCTCACCTATGTCACCGAATATGAAACTCTCTGCCTCCCTTATCCAGGATTAGAAGCAGAGGCAAGCTGTGAAAGAAAATACCACTTGCAGCCAAAAAGTGTTGCTCGGGTTCCATGCGTAGAAACACACATATGTGCACCTTTACCACAAACCCACAGGTAAATGCAGATGAGACAGAAAGGAGTCTTTGGCCTCTTTCTCAACCCAGCACTGCTTTTGACCCTGTTTGGAGTTACTTACACACTCGCTGGAAAAAGGGATGCAAACTGCTTGCTGGTTGTTGTTGCCTTGGAAACTGGCAGAGACAAAAGGCCACAAAAATGAAGGGATAAGATGACATCTAAGGATTAAAAACAAAACCAAATGGGGTTTTTCTTTTTTCTCCTCTCTCCATTGTGTCATTGCAACTTGGTGAACGCTGGGGTTCACTAAGCCTCCACTGTGTGGGAAGGGAAAGGCAGAGATGGGAGAGAACGTGGGTTTTTGGCTTCTCTCTTGTCCTTTCTTTTAACTGCATATTCCAATTAAGAGTTTTCCCTTTAATTTCCCAGCACCTCGCCTAAGAAAGCTAGGGAGCTACCCATGAATTGGAAGGTAGCATGGCTATCTCTTGCTTCTCTCTAAGGAAGGAAGGAACACTGCCCAGCTGCCAGCGAGGAGGATCTCTAGCAGTGGCTGCCTGTCTTCTGACTGGTGGGGTTTCCACTTCTGTGGGCCAAGGCTCACGCTCTGGGGCTCAGTGATTGATGACTTTAGGCATTCGACTTAGGGAAAATGGGATGGAATTTCAAAAGCATCTCCTTTTTAACTAGAAAAAAGGAAATGGTTGGCAGAGTTCCTGTCCTGAGAATCTCAGAAAGCTTCCAGTGCCATGTCACCAGCACCATGCCACCTTGGCCTCTGCTTACTTCCAGTGCCTGGGAGTCCAATGACACTTTTTCCACTTCAGGAAATCTTCAATGTCTTGTGGTAGAAATTTATACGTTACTTGTGAAAAACAACACTGAATAAAAGAAAGATAATAGATCCTTCAGTAGCCTTCTTCCCAATCTCCCTGTTTTTTAGAGAACCAGTATTTGTCAGACAACTTGGCCACCTAAACCATGACAGAAATGTGTATTTTAAAAATGTTTAAAATGTGTATGATGAATGTGTATTTTTTGTTTAAAATGCATATTTTGAAAAATCATAGTCATGGAGGCCCTTCTGAGACCTCTGTATAAGAACTGTCTTAGAATATATGTGAAGAATGATCTTATTTTACAAATCCTTTGTTTCACCTGAAAATCAAGTTCATTGTTCTAGCCCTGGGCTTCCTGATGACCTTCAGGGAGGGTGGAGCATTCAGGATGACTCAAGAAGCTTGTTTCTTCTGGAGCTGGTCTTTTGGACCTTTGGTTGACACGATCTCTTCTTGGGTATGTTTCAGCTAATTTCCCTCTCTTAGACAGCAGGAAGACAGTTCAGTATCCACTTTAAACACAATTTTCTTCACGTTTGGATGACTCAATCGTGCTTGGCTTTTTCCATTCGAGCTTCTGCAGTCATTGAGGTGTGGAACTCTCTGACCTGTCTCACATTGCATCCGTCTGCAGTTTCTCTCAACTTGATCGACCACTCTGCCCATCCCTGGTGGGTTCTTCGTGCTACGAGGCTTTCATGACATCTGTTCTGACAAAATGCCAACTTCTTGTCATTATTTTATCTTTCATTGTTTCTGTCTAGCCACTCTTATTAGGCATATTCTGCACCACTTGCTCACCAGCTTTAGCTGTACTGGACTGACCTGGAGGGCTTTCTGAAGCCAAGTGGATGGGACTGAAACCCAGGGTTCCGATTTAGCAGAGCATCTTGGAGATTGAAGTGTGGATGTTTCTACCAATCCTATGAATGGTGTTCATGCTGCTGTCCCAGGGACCACACTTTGGGAGCTGTTGTCCTGGACTTTACCCGTATCCCTGGACCATGTAGATCTGACTCTTTTGGACCCCCAGCCCTGGCCTTGCATCTGACAGAGCCATGTAAAGGTGTGTTATACTGAAGTAGGCCAAGGAAATAAGGCACCTCAGTGCCCTCAGACTGATACTGAGATTCTGACTTCCAATTTCTGAGATCATATGGCCTCTCAGATTAGGAACTCTCCAAACGCATGGTCTATTGGTGGATTCATTTGCAACTTTAGAACATAAGGCTGGACTGGTATCCAGGCCAGTGACCTTCCTTAAATGTCCAGCTTGGAATCAGGCTTGTCATAGGTTACAGCTGTGATGGGAACACTTTTTTAAATCCTCTCTGCTCCCTCTGGCTTGCTTTTTTCAGAGCTGCTTCAGATGCTAGTGTCCTGTTAAAACCTACATGTTTTTGGCCTATGAGTCTCAAACCTTCTTGGGAGTGAATAAAATTACTGTGCAGAAGTAATCACACTACAGAGAAGAGGGCAGCTTGAATTGTGGTGAATCTGAAAATACAGACTCTATTGGCCCATCATTCTACATGGATCTAAGGTTTTCTAGTATTAAAGTATAGTTGATATTGTCTAATAAAGACCATGCTAACATCTGCAACCATTAGCCTGGATTAGTTTATAAGTCTCAGGGGACAGATCAGGACACTGAAGGTTAGAGTAGTTGAATCATTTGTGCTTGGTTGTAGAGTTAGAGACCTTGATTTCAAGTCTCTGACTTCAAGCCCTGAACTCAGAATCTCAGTGCTGTGGCCCTTCAGATGACATTGTGAAAGATCCAAATTCTATTGAATTCCACTCTTATTAGTGGCTTTTTAAAACCCTGAAATGCTTTTAAAATATGATTTTAAGACATGTTTAAACCATGAGGTTTATATTTGTCTAGTAAACAGACACCATAGAAAGATAATTAAAATATAAAGCAATAAAGATAGACCTGGAAACCCAGCACACTACCATCTCAGGCTCCTAGAGATTCAGAGATTGGTTCAAAAACCACTGGGAGTCAGGCCTGGTTGTAAATGTTCATATTCCCAGGAGAGAAGCACCAGCAGGTTCAAGAAAGAAAATAAATAACAGAAGAAAAGAATGTTACTGGAGAGGGTCAAGAT
The DNA here is from genome assembly GCA_004027205.1 of Ctenodactylus gundi. NCBI lineage: Eukaryota > Metazoa > Chordata > Mammalia > Rodentia > Ctenodactylidae > Ctenodactylus > Ctenodactylus gundi. Next base: position 655,520 of record PVKB01000562.1, read on the forward strand.
TTCAAACTTGGGAAGTCAGAAGACTGGATGTTAGCTGTGACTGCCACCAGCTGCCTCTGGAGCTGAGGACAAGTCAGTAAATTCTACAGGACTTAATGGGCTGAGCTGTAAAGTTACAGAGATAAACAAGGCTCTACATTGTCTCTGTAATGACTCGTTAGTTGACTGATGAACTTGAGCTAATGGTTAACAAAATATTGACAAAAATAGCTTCTTCTACTTTTATGAAGAGATTAAAGTAGTCAGTGCATACAAAAATGTCATGAAAAAGAGTTAGGAAAGAAATTTTAATCCTAAAGTAAGTAAATAGTTTTCATTGTACTCTACCTGCGGTCTCACTTGCACTGCTACCTTGTTTGTGCGCCTTTCTTTTCCATTTGTAGATAGAAGATAGCTAATTTTAACCAGCTGTGGTCAAATGTCACAAATTCACTTGCAGTAGTACCACCCAGTTAATGACATTATTTGTCAAAATTCCCTAAATTTAAATAAACTTAGATTGTGTCAATAATTCTGTAATCAAATCTGTAGAGTGAAATGCCAACAATGTGAGGTTAGTAGTGAAGACTTTTCAGGGAGGTTACAGAAAGTCTGAGTGTCTCTCTCTAACTTGATTTTATTTTCTGCCCTCATGACTACAGTGCTAGGTCTCTTGCCCTGCCAAGTGACAGTGAGAGTGACACCATTACAGTGAATGATAAAGTGATCACAGAATAGCTGTGGTATGTTTATTAGAGTCGTGCTGTTCTTATATTCAGCCATTAGGTCATTTTTTGCCATTATCCTATGTAATGAGTTTGGTACAAATAGTGTTTCATAGGAAATAGAAAAGATTTAATGTGGCCAGGAAAATGAATGCCCATGTCATAAAGAAAAACATAGTTGGTTTAATTACTAATTCAAATTTATCAATATCTCCATGAAATAACTTGTACTAGTAGCTTTATATTAACCACCATTCTTAAATATTAGGTGGGCATCTTTAACTTTTAAGTGAGATGAGACTCATGATTGGGGCATGCTGTCACCAAGAAGATAAGAAACATTTTGTTTTGTGGAATGTGATTCAGATCTTGCCCATGAAGCCTTCATTCATTTATTTACTTTAATAAGACTTCTGTACCAAAACAGATACAAATAGAAAAGAATAAATCATGCTGCCAAAGATTGAATAGAGAGATCCTAAAAAGTAAAGTCCTGGGTGCAACTTGAGATCAGTGTCAAAAGTTCTTAGAAGTCATTCATCAACTCTTGTGTTACCACTAGACTTTCTCTTTTTCTGACTTATATAAAATGTTACCTAGAAAATTAGTTCCCCTACGGACATTACCCACCTCCTGCACTTCACTCATGGCCAACTTTGTGCAGTGTGTCTTAGTAAGAATCATGTGTCATGATTTGTATCTCCATCCTGTCCTCATTCTAGCCACCCAACTTCTCTAATTCTCTGCTTTTTTTTTTTTTTTTTGGAGTTCCTTGTGTTTCTTTTTTATGTGGAAAAAGGAAGAGGAAAGCCACACAGGTGCATGCATACATGCACACACTGATAGAATGACAATTTTTACCATTAGAAAGTGAATTTCTGTTGCCAAGTAAATTACTCCTAGAAAACGAGAGTTGTCTCTTAGTCCCTAAGGAGTCTCCAAGACCAGATTCTATCTAGGTTTCCATGAACTTTCTTATACTATGGAAGAAGGTCATGGTACAGTGTGTGTAGAGTCTAAAGTTAAGGTCTAATATAGAAATCAGTGTGTATGATGTGTACTACCTACTTTCTTAGGAATCACATTGGGATGTGCCACATTGGAGGCTGGTGTACAGTCTCTCAGGTCCCTGCCACAGCTGGTTGTCCTGTGTGAGAAGACACCACCGTTGAGTCAGCTGAACATTAGACGATGCAATTGGTTTGTGTTTAAGAGCCGGTGTTCTGGTTCCTCTTCTCTTGCTAATAACACAGGACAGCTGGCTGGGCAAGTTAAAAGAATATGTTTATTTTGGTGTATGCTTCTTGTCCAAGGTTGTGGGGCCGTACCTGGTAGTGGCCTTCTTACTGCCAGAATCCCGAGGTAGCTCTGTCCTTTGGGAGATAGGGAATATGAGTGACCCAGCCAGACTGGCTTTTATAGCAGGTCTACTATTGCAGATAACTCACAAATCACATGAGTTGATTAACCCATTCATGAGGGTAGAGCCCTAATTATTTTTTAAAGGCTACTCTTCCTAATTGTACAATGGAAATGAAATTTCAGTATGTGTTTCAGAGGAGACTAACCATACTGAAGCCATGGTAGCCACCTTGTAGAAAAATACTGGCTTTAAGCACCAGCACCGAGTAGGTGGTCATAGCTGAGCAAGCCATGGCTGCTGGGCATGGCTCTGGGCCCGGCAGGTTTGTTGGCCCATCTTTCTGCTTGTCCTTTCTGCTCTTTGCCTGAGGCCCCCGTAATTACTAGGTCAACCTTTGTTTTGCCCCTCTTTACTCTCCAACCCGCCGTTTCTTCTTTGCCTTTCCTCTCTTCTCTTTCCTGCCCCTGCCCGACCTTTGCCATCCCTGCCAATCTTGGAATTCAGGGGAGTGGAAACCATGCACGATGCGTGCCACTTCAGGACAAACTACCGCGACAGTCTTGCCATGTCTCAGGAGTTACTAGGAAAGATGATTGCACAAACAGGCTGTGTCATAAAACCTTTCAAAATTTAATTTCCAAAGGTCTGCATCTCTGACTGGCGAAACTTTGAAAACAATATTCACTGGGGGAGTGAGAGGGGGATATAAATAGGTCTGCTCACGTTGCACAGCAATGTTACACATGCCGTTGGTGTCCTCCAGAGATTTTTATTACCCAGACCATTTTACTTCATCATGTTTTGTTTATGTCTTACCTGAAATCTTGGCTTTTGCTGTAGTGGGTTGTTTTCATCTATTGATTTTTATTTCTTTCTAAAATTTGCAGTTGTTTTGTTCTACTAAAAATAATAAGTTTTCCCAAATCAGTGAATCAAAGTGTCTGCTGTAACACAGCCCACGTTGTGTGGCTGTTTTCTAAATTCCTAGCTGAAGAAGTTACATAATGCATTGTGGTTAGCATGGGGCTCAGACAGGCAGCGGTCTTTAGGGGATGATGGCTTTTCCTGGGAGCCCTGGGCTGGAAGGACACCAGGAGGGACTGGTGTTTTAACTGGGGAGTCAAGTATTAGAAGAAGGACAGATTTCTGGAAGAAAGAAACCATCTCTGGACCACCTTGGCAAGTTGTAATTTAGGGAGATAGTCTGAAATTAGTTAATCTAATTTAGACTGTGAGGAAAATGCAACCATTTCCAAAAGAGTGCGGATTATTTCAGACAGAGAGCAAATCTTAACTGACAAGAATACCTTCAGCCTAGTTAAGCTAATGAAACCTTAACTAGGTTACAAAGAAATCAGAATATGAGCTTCAAATGGGCCAGTAAAGAAAAGCAGCAATTTCAGTTAATGTGTATTACCCTGGGTGGAAGGCTGATTTTGCCTGAAAAAGAATATCTTTAGCCTAGTTAGAGCTAATTAAACCTTAACTAGGTTACAAAGAAGTCAGCACACCCGTGAGCAGCACGGGTGCTCTGGACGCTGTCAGGATCCTATTGAAAGTGACAGGCACGGTTTGTGACAGGGTACTGGTGACGGGATATGGTTGATTGATAGGTCCAGGAGACATGTCCCCAGTGAAGGACACACAGCAAGAGAAACAAGTCAACAAATAAAAGTTTGAATAAATTTTGCAACTTTTTCATCATATTTTTTCCTGTATTTTGTGGAGTTAGATAGCATTGGTTTTGGTTCACAGAAAAACAGTTTAATGTTATTTATAATCCAGAATTGCTCTGTATTTTTAAAAGTGTTTTACATCTGCTTTGTCTTTTCCTCTGTGTCAAGCCTACTTGACTTTTTAGATTGCCAAAAAATACTCGGTGCTTTTAAATGTCAATTACTTGTGGGTGGGACCTCCAACCTCTGAGTGGATCAAATGACTGATGGATCATCCACAAAGCAGATGTCTTGCAGGAGAATACAGATAGGAAAGGAACCTAGATAGGTTGCAAATTGGGCTTCAGAAAAATTGAGATTGTCATTTTTAGACAATCAACACCTATGTTTTGAGTTCCTGCTGCGTGATGGGCACCGCATGAGTTGCTTGGAGCAATGCAGGAAGCAGAACTGAAAGTCTTGACCTCTGGGAGCTTCTGTAGTGGTGATGGAGACACAGGAACAATAAGGCATGACAGAAGGTGATCATTGCTATGGAGCAAAGGGGAGACTTAGCAGGGTAAGAGGGTGGGGCTGGAACAGAACATGGCATTGAACGCTGTGGTTGGGGGAAGCCTTATGGAGGTGGCAGTCCCCACCTCCGTAAATGTGGTCTGGGTTCTGATTGGTTGCCGAACCTTGGGTAGTCTGTCAATTCATCCCCCTTCCACCCACCCACGCACCCTTCCACCCACCTAGCCATCCATCCATCCGTCCGTCCATTCATCAAGATTGAGTGCTTCCTATATGCACTGTTCTTGGCTTAAAGATGCAGAGGTGAAGACATGGTCCTTACCTCCAAGATGTCACAGTGGGGGCAGAACACACACAGGTGAGAAAAGCAGTGATGACAATACACTGTTTTGCTCCCAATGTTCTCTTGTTAGGCTCAGTTTAAATACTTTTTCTGTGACCATCCCATACAAATGAGCCCTCTCAGTGACTTTTTGACCCCCGGCCTACCTTTATTTTACTTTATGGTAAACATCACTCCAGACATTCTTACATACTTGATTTGTTTTAATTCTCCTCCTCTAGAATATAAGCTCTGAGAAAAGAGATTTTGTTCATTGGTATAGCTCTACTGTCCAGAACAATACCTGGTCCACAGAAGATGCTTAATAAGATTTGTTGAATGAATAAATAAATGAAGTGCTATAAAACAGGAAGGTATTGAATATGGTGTTGCTGACCTTGTAACTCCCAACACAGTGGTGAACAGAAAAAGCAATATTAGCATAGAATCCCCTGAGGACAGTGTGAGAGATAAGATGAAAGTAAAGTTATTACACCAAGAAAACGTAATATATTTTTAGTAGGTTAAAAATTTTAATTTTAAATTACAAAATATTTCAGGCAAATAGAATAGTACAAAAAACTTTCATTTATATACTTTTAACATGGAATAATATTCTTCTTACACACACACACACACACACGCACGCACGCACGCACGCATGTACGCACACACACACACACACACACACACACACACACACACAGAGTCTTCCCCTGGCAATTTGATGGTTCTTGAATTGCAAGACTGAGATTAGCAATGCATTATAACAAGAAACTCCTGGTCTCTTGAAAACTATAAAGTTGCTGTTTCTCTTTGCAAAGAATTCCTTCTACCTCCCATCAGTGGTGGAGCCACGCCTGGGTCCCATGCCACACATGACCTGCTTTTCTTCTGGCATCCTTTCAAGCAAGTATTATCATTATTTTATTTATTTATGTATTTTTTTGCATGATGAATGCAGCAGAAAGTGGTTTGTTAGCAAGGTGACAGTGGAACTCCATCACTGACCATCACTAATGTCCTATGGCACCAATTTCCTTCAAAGAAAGGAACTGGGTTTGGGAGTGTGGCTCAGGGGTAGATTTCAGGCTTAGCACATGTGAGATCCTAGGTTCAATTCACAACACACACAGAAAGAGAGAGAGAAAAATAGGGAACCAAGGAAGAGTATCTCGTGCACTTATTTTATAACAATAATCTATCCTTAGCTTTTGCTACAGAATAACCCCAAATTCCTAGTGGTTTAAAACAGCAATCACTTGTGTAGCTTAGAAGCTTCTGAGCTTATATCCTGGTCCAGCCTCAGCTGGGCCATTTTTATTTCTAGGCACTCACTTGTGCATCTGTGATCAGCTGAGCTTGGCTAAGGCCTGGCAGGCCTAGGTGGCACCAGGGGGGATGGTTGCTTTGCTCAATGTGGTCTCTGGTTCTCCAGCAGATCACCCCAGGCTAGGTCACAGGGCAGCTGGGTGAGGTGTGAGAGATCTGCTGGAGATGGGGCAAGAGCAAATGCAAGATCAATTATGCTGCCTCTGATGGGGAAATAGACTCCACCCCTTGATAGGAGGAGCTTCAGCATGCACTTAAAAGAGTACAGCAGGAGGAAGTAGAGCTGGTGCAGCTGTTTCTGCAGAGAGTCTACCCAAAGCCTAATGTCAGGTCACCATTTCACTTCCATGTGCATGCTTGATTTACTTTTTCTTTCTATATTATTTCATGAAGACCCAGAAATCTTCCCAATTTTCTAATTTTGTAATTCTTTTGTAATCTTTGAGTACCTCCTAACTTTGGATTCCTGAACCAGTCATACCTAGGGATAAGAAACAATTAATCCCATATTTGCTGTGCTATTGTGGATGAGAGCAATGTGATTTCAGAAGAGTTTGTTGAGCACCCCAAATATGTCATGCTTGAGCAACAGAGGGAAATGAAGGTGAGTACCTCACACTGTTCTTGAGGCATTCTCAGGTTCAAGATGTCTGGCATCGTTTCAGGTGGCTGTCTTCCCTTCACACTGGCTCCTGCATTCAGACACACAGTCCTGTGGATTTTGCTTTTAAATGCCTCCTTGGATACATCCCTTTCACCACCCCCTCAGTTCAGTCCTCTTCATCTGTTGCCATGACTACAGTGTAACCTTCTAGCTTGTCTCCCCGCCTCAATCCCTTCTTCTCTGCCAAGCTATTGGCCGAGTCCATGTTGCTGTGAGAGTGGCCTCTCCAATGCAGACTTAGGCCTGACACTCCCATGAGAGCAGTCCTCTGTGGGTGCCCCCGACTGGAGTCTCATAGCAAAAGACCCCCCATGCCATGCAGAGCCTTTCTGAGCTGGCATCTTCTTGCCCCACCATTTCTCCAGGCCCCCCTCCATTTTATCCATGAGAAAAACTGGAACCATTGGCAGTTTCTTGAACATGCCACTGATTCTCACATGTTTTGCTTTCTACATACCGTGCCAAGAACAATCTCTCTGTCATTTGTCTGCCTAAAGACTGTAACTTTATTCTCAAAAAAGGCACTTACAATATTTAGGAGCTGTACAGGAAACTCGAAATGACTCCTGCTGCTGTCTGACTTAAGACTTATCTTCCTCCCTCGTGTGGACGCTCCACTGCCCCTTTCCAGTTAGGATGATTCTCGTGTTTGGCTCTGCCCTGTTTTCTTTTTCCATAACTTCCTGTAAGAGAGCAATGCCATCCTTCCAGCCTTCTTTCTCCATAGCAGCCCTTAATAAATATTGATAAAATGAATGAAATAAAACTAGAAAGAAGTGGAAGCTATTAAGTTCATTTTAGTTATACTGTCGGTCAGGCAGTGAAGTATCGCATAATGGTCATTAGACTTGATGTCTGAAGATGCTGCTTTGCCCCATAATAGCCATTTGACCTTGAGGACGTCTCATTACCTCTTGTAGTCTCGGTTTCCTCATTAGCCAAACAAGCATCAAACTACCCTTTCTACCTCACAGAGGATAAACTAGGAGAATGAGATGTGAGCATCCAATTATTGGCAAAGTAAATCTGAGAACGAGGCGAAATCCTCACCGCAGGCTCCAGGCTCCATGGGTCTGTGATCTCTCCTCCTCCCTTCCCCCTTCTTTGCTCCACAGTTTGTGCCATGTGCTTCTAGTCTCCTCAGTGTGGTGGCCATACGTATGACTTGAGTATAACAAACATTTTGCTTTGAGTTTAATATAACCTAAGTACTGCAGGGTTATTGTTCACCGTGTTTGCTTTCCAATAGGATAAGCTGTCCTGAAAGAATGTAACAGAATTTCTGCCATCAGGGAAATACCGGTATGCATCCTCAGTGCGTGTTAAAGTTTATGGGTATCAGATGCTGGTGGTTTTTGATACTATGCGAAGTAAGTTCTTTTTGACTCACACCACAATCCTAGGATATCAAGTGTGTTGTGGCTTAGGTTTTGACAACATAATGAAGCAACCTGCTAATCTTAGAGTCTAGGGAAATGAGTCGCTCAGAAGTTTGAGTGTATATCTGCACAAGCATCTGTACACCAGAGATTAATGATTTGGGTTTGGGGTTTGGGGTGGGGTTTTTTTTTTAATGTTTATTGGCATCTCATTCCCACCTACTTACCTATATTCCTCTAATCTTTATGTCCTACTGTCTGCCTAGTTTCTGCTTGGTGGTTCTGCTGGTCTTAATTTCCCTCCCTACGTCCTGTATTCCTGAACATCACTCTGAATGTTTTTCTTTTCTCTTGTCTCCTTGGGACTCCAAGTCTTTCTTCTCTACACTGTGAACTGATTTTTTGACTATCCTTACTGGTTTAAGAGATTCCAGCTGCTTTCTCTTTAAGATTAACATTTTCCCCTTTGAGTTTTAATTTTTCTTTTGTTTTGCTAAGAAGAAATGTAGTTACTCATGTTAATGAAAAAAAAAATCACTAACAGTAGGCAGACTCAAGTAACCATCTTTCTCAGCCAGGTTGTTGGCTGCTGTAATGAAAGGGGTGGGAGGAGGAGGACTGTCCCTTGGGAGGGCAGAGAGAGACCCAGGGTGAATGCTGATTACGGCTGTCTCCAACTTCATTGAAAAGGAATCAGATGTTCTTGCTAATATTGTCAGGGCCTTGGCCGCTCTTCAGATGTAGTGACTAACTTAGGAAATAAAAGGAGGTAAGGAAACTTCTGAGATGAAAACCAGGAGGGTGAAGTATGGTCAGACAGACTTCCCTCCCTGCCATGGAACCTCAGAGAAACCCCGGACCCCCAAGGTTTCCAACAATCTCTTATCAGTCCTGCCTCTGACATGAGTTGAGAGAGATCCAGAACAGATAAAGATCAGTGGTTTTCTCAACTCTTATGGAACTTAAAACGAAAAAAACAGAGTGAAACAGGGGAGTAGGGTGGGGGAGGAGGGAGGGAGGGGAGGGGAGGGTTGAGGGACTGAAGGAGATTGGGAAAGCCCTTGTCACCTGGACAAGATACATATGTGCACAAAATGCTCAACTCCAATGTAAACCTTATAATTTAGACATATACGTATCAGTAAAATGGGGAAAAAAAGATCAGTGGTTTTCTTAAAGAGGGGAAGAAGCTATAATATCAATGTCAAGGCCTCTTAATTCCAGAATGACATGGGGTGGGCCTGTGTTGGATGGGAAGAACAAGGAGGAGCCAGGTGAGTCCAGAGGAACATACAGCACCGGTTTAAATTCTTTTCAGAGCAAACTGTCTGAGGTGCTGACTTGTTTAGGTTTTCAGATCATTTTTTTTTTCTCTCGGTCATCTGATCTTACTCCCAGAGAGAGTGTCCGTCTCAGAGCTTGGAGTCTTGAACTTTGCTACACTTCGTAGTAGAACTTCATGCCATCTCTCCTTTCACATTCTTCTCTGGGTTCTACCTCACTCTTTGCCCGTATCATTGCAAATAGGGTATTTTGTGGCCCATAAAATCAAAAACTGGATCACAGATTTTTAGTGCACAGTACCTGAAGCTAAAATCTGGGAAGAACGGTATGTCATGCAACTACTGTGCATTTTGTTATAATTTATTTTGTCAGAAAAGGAAAAAAAAAAAGACTGAGAATAAAAGGACGTTATCATAGGAGAGACATATTGCAGTGTTTGTTCAGGCCCACTCTCTCCAGCTTAGTCTTCTGCTATAATGATATCCTCAAATGAAGATGCCATTGTCTTCCCTAACGTCAGTCTCAAAGGCTAAGTGATCTCCAGATCTCCTCTCTTAGGAGTGTTTTGTGACTAAAAGTGGCAAATGTGTCCAAGCCCTGTTTGATCCTTTTCACATTTCCGGTGAGTAGCACCTACGGAAATAATGAGATGTGCAGGTTTGCGTAACTTGTTGTAAAATTGCCCTTCTTTGATCCTAAACTCACTTCACTCACATTTCTTTCGCTCTTTTTTCTACCTATTTTCATATTCTCAGACATGTTGCATAACTTTGTTTTATCTTCATTATTCACTGCATAACAAGCATAGAATCTAGACTTTCTCAGCCCTTGCTGTTGTGACAGGAGCATTAGCTGAGATTTAGTGGCTATTAATCATAATTGTCAACTTGACTAAATTAAGAGATGTCTAGCACATAAAAAGCGCCTTTCTGGATGTATCTGGGAAGGTCTCATGGGCATGACCTTGGAGACTCTGTCTTGGTTCCTAGCCTTGTCCTCTCTGGAGCTCTTTTCAACCCACCCTGCTTCCAGACTGCGATGAAGTGTTTTGCCCCCCCCCCCCCAAACCCTTCCGCTGTGTTGTTCCTGCTTTGGAGCTGGCCAGCCAGGGACTGCAACAGTGAGCCACAATAAATACTTCCTCTCTTGCGTTGTGTGTGTCAGATAGCTTGGCCACAGAATCTGAAAGACTGACTAGTACAGGCTCCCAAACACTCAAGGGTCCCCTGGGAAAAATGAAGATAGTTTAAGAATTTGAATGGAAAAAATTGCATCTTTATTCTCATTAACATCTAATTGCAATTTATTATTTCCTTCCATTATAAATGCCACAGGTAGACATCACCGGTATTTTTATATGATATTATAATTATTGCAAGATATATTTAAATATCACTTGTGTTCATCACCATTTTGAAATTAGGGAACAATTATACCTGCCACTGGTCTGTGTTTCTGACTATCATAATAATAAAGAAGCATATATATATCACTATTATCAGCAATTTGTTTTAAAATATTTTGATAACTAGGCAGCATCATAATTAGTTTTGTTAGGAACATATTGTATTCTACTTTATGTATTTAGAAATTTTACCCCAGGAGAGCATCCTGAAGCACAGTACACTGCCAAAGGTGTCCATGATGCAAAAGAAGGGAGAATCTCCATTTTAGAGACTAAATATTATTAAGCTTTTTGGAATTCTATCTTCACACATGGGTCATGTATCCTGTAACCATGTCACCTGCCCTTATCTGGAAATCCAGTTCTGGTATATTCCTCGAAGACAGTATTGAACATAGTAGTCTAAAAACTCAGGTGTCATAGTTTACATAAAGGGAAGGTAACGCCTTCTACCTCTCTCTGGTATGTATTCTGGTGGTGATTAATATTTTACTGACTTGGGTTCTCAGGAGTACACTGGCCTGGGATCCATACGAAAACATCCTTTCTCTAATTGACAGTATTTCATTTCACTGGGAAGTTTGGATTATTTATGTCAAAACATGTTAACCTTGTGTATAGATTCCCAATAGGTTGGCCCTTCTCTCTCCTTATCAGTTTAATGTCATCTGTGAGATACCTTTAAGTCATTTCCCCTCAGTATCATTTGTTAAGATACTAAACAGTCCTGGTTTAGTGCTTAGGTCTGAGAAACCAGAATTTTTCCTTTATGCTTCTCTTTACACAGAGAAGCTTTTAAGTGTACGTGTTCCTTAAACCATTTTTCTGTGTGTGAACCTCCAATTCTACCCCGTCTCTTCAACCCCCTGACACCTCATTAAATCAATTACAAAATCATTGAATGGGGAAACTTATTAATGAGTAAGAAATGCTGCATTTTTCAAAATCTGTAATTTTCCTTTCTCAAAGAATTCTGAATAAACAGATGTGAGTTTTCTCTTGTGGCTTTCCGCTTTATAGGAACTGTTTAGAGTTTTAATGTTATATCTCCAGGAGACGTGGTTTGGACAGATCACCGTGGATGTGGAATTCTGATTTTCAACAGCCTCATGAGTCAGCCTCAGATGTTGAGATTTTTCACGTGCATACTTATTTCCATACACGTCCCTGCATAGGTAATTCATAATTACTGAAACTGAGAGTAGCTGCATTTACTTAGAATGGCTTCCAATGGAAGATCCTTTCATTAAAAAAAAAAAAATTCAGATACCTTGCCCTGGCATCTAGGCCTTCCAGTGTTTTATTGATGATCTGAATGTTTTATTGATGATCTGTTTTCTTCTTGCTTCTCCAGAGGACCTCTGGTCTCAGTGAAATGTACTCATCAGTTCTGCCCCAGGGCATAGCCTACCAGCTTGCTGCCCTCCTTGCAGCTGAGTCTTGCATAATTAACACCGTGGATGGTATTGGCGAAGTTCTGGCTGGAATTTCTCTGTACCATCTTCTCATGCTGCCACCCAACCTCTCAGATTCACCCTTTCCAAACCCGCACCCCAATTTCTTCTAATTGGCCCATTATCGTGAACTCAATTGTTAGCTTACTCTAACCGTAATGACTATAGGCAATTATGATGCTAACCTCATAAAGATTACTAAAACATTTTGGCTCACAGTGGCAGACCTGCGCTTATTCTAGGCTCCACCAGCATTTCTTCAGGTTGTCTTGGAGTTCTCATTAAGAGGAGGTACATTTCCAGTAACGCAGCCTTCATAATTGGTGCCTGTTTTTAGGAGTAGGCTACGTATTCTGGCCCGTTTCCTTTATGAGTTCTTCATTCTCCTTGAATGTATACCACCTCATCCTGACAACTAATTTGGTTTATTTTGTAAATTGAGTGTTTTGGCATATTTTTCCTACATGAAAACCACATGACCGTCCCTTCTCTGCTCAGGGAATCCTACACCAGAAAGGATAAAGATGGGGCTGAGAAGGGGAGAGATGATTTCATTAGATAACCTTGGGGGATGTGTTGTGATTACCAGGAGCTGGTCCTCATGATCCTGTGAGTATCTGACAGGTATTTCCTTTCCCAGCTTCACTGTTGTGAACCGATTATGACTAATAAGAGGAAAGGAGGCACCTGGAAAGGAGATCGGATTCCAGTGAAAAGGCTGGGTCCTGATGAGGGGGAGGCCTTTCTCCTCAACTTTGCTTTCCTTCCTGCTTGGCATCGGGTGTGGGCTTCCGGCCTGCAGCTGTCGCAGCTGCCTCACTGGCCCAATGGAATGGCCAGAGACACAGAAGCTGACCCAGCACCCTGACACTCTTGTGCCCTGTACTAATTCTATAATAATCCACTTCCAGACTTAAGTGTTCTGTAGGATAAATACACAGTTCTCATGAGTCAGATTTCTGATACTTGGAGCCAAACACATTCTTAACTGATTTGGGCTTAAAGTAGATGACCTCTAAATCAAGCTCTAGGTTCTGGGTTTTCAATGCAGTAAGAATCAAACATTCTAAGTAAGAAATAAGCATTTTAGAGATTTGGGAACAAACATCCAGTCTTCCTTGATCGAAGGGGGAGAAAGGTGCCTTGGTGGCGTCTCCGAGCTGCGTGGGCAGCCAGCAAAGAGAACATTAATCGTGACAGGCCAGCCAGCAGACAGGGCCTCCGAGCAGGGAGGTAATGTGAGGAGCTTCTCTAGGCAGGGGGAAGAGAGGAAAATCGGACAGAAGGCTAAGCCAGCAGGTCTGGTGTCTCTCATGGACCTTTCCCAGGGGTGTGTGCCAGAACGAGGAACTATTTCAAGGGAGGCCATCGGGTGGGAATCTACCCCTGTCTGGCTCTGAGCCTGCCCTGCCCTGGCTGTTAGTGTGGCCTGGCAACTTCTCTTGTCCTCACTCCTCTCCCTAGATGCGTTGTGAGGCCATTTGTCTCTGTCATTCCTATGAGATTTAGGTGAGGAAGCTCAAATTGGATAAGCCACCACGTAGAATGTCAAGAGAACATCCTGGGAAATCAGTACTAAAAAAAAAAAAAGAAAAAGAAAAAGAAAAAAATCATTGGAATGGGAAAACCTTCGATTTCTCAATGTTCATGGCCCCTTTTGGAGGAGAGAGAACAGGAACATGACCATCTTGAGCTGAGATTATAAGGCTTCTCCACGAGTCCTAGTTTGTGTGTCATTTGATGTACACACTTTGTGTATTTCAAAGATGAGTTACTGACATTTAAAAATTAAGGGACGCTATGTAAAACCCCACATTTCTGATCTCTTTAAAAACAAGTCACCTTCCTATCCACATTAGGTCTGCCTGTCTGCATGCTTGTCTCAGCTTAGCTGGGTATGTGCTTTGTGGACTTCTACTGTCACCTTCTCTTTAACGTCTCCGTGATGCCACTGCTGAGTTAGTGCATCGTCACTCTTCAGTATGGCTTTTCTCATGATAGAGACTCTGTCCAGAGCGGGAAAACAAGAGAACACATGGCGTAGGCTGTGTGATTCTTCCCGGGAACCACTTCATCATGAAAATTAGCTGCCTCCCAGCACCTGTGGGTCTCAGGATTTGCAAACCTGACTTGAGCTGCAGTGCAGACCACAAGTGGAGATTTGTCTTCGTGACACCTTTGAGCTCATTCTTCTTGGAAGAAAAAAGGTGAGGAGGTTGATTATTCTTACAAGCCAGGCGTCCTTAGTGCATGGCAATAGCTAAATTAATTCAGCTTCTCAGACCCTTTGCTGCAAGACAGCTAGCCTGACAAAGGCTGTTGCTAATTAGCTCACCAAGTCATAGGAGGGAAGCCACTATCCGGTGGTCACAGTTACGCTTTCCAGTAGGCTCCACAGATTAAGGCAACAGCAGACTCCACCTGGCACAAGACAGCCCTGGGTGTCAACAGAAAGATCCTTACTTCCTACTGACCATTGAGCTTTTGCCAGGGATATTTGCTGTGACAAAAGTCACTCAAATTCAGTGCAAGGAAATAGACATGTGGCATTGTGGTCATGACAAAAAGGGATTTTTTTTTTTCAGTTTTGAAATTATAGACACTTTCCTGCAGCCTGATCATCTCTCATGCTTTAGAGTAAAATACTGTCTCCAGGCACCTAGAAAACTACTGTTTGCCTCTTGGATTCTCTCCTATACTGGGCAGCTTAACAAGCACAGGTATTTTTTCAAGACCCGTTAATTATCCAGACTATTAATTTGTCCACTAAAAGAAAAGAGCTCTTTGGCAGATAGAGGCCTCCATAATTTTATGATCAAATTATCAAATCAAAGAAGGTGTTGGGACTCCAGGACGTGGGCAGTTGGCTCTAGAGAGTAGGGGGTGCCCGGTGAGGTATTTGATGCTTTGAGGTCAGCAGCATAAACTTGTTGACATTATGGCTTCACCAGAAGTATTGGACAGCATCTGTGAGTTTCCCCCCTTGATCTGGGCAGAGGTGCCATGAGCAGTTTGAAAGTTGTAGGAGAAACCACCCAGGCAAATGCTCAGGGGACAGCTCATGCCGTGCAGAGCAGGTGGCTGTCTGCCCAGACACCGAGAAAGATTGTGATGAAATCGGTTATGTCCAGAAACAAGATTGAGCACCCATACCAAGGGCTAGGAAGGCAAACGTAGCGTGTCCTTGTGGACAAACAGGCCGAGCACTCCCGATGCCAGTGGGCAGAAAAGAATTGGCAGGGCAGAAAATTTAGAGGTACAAAATCATCAGAATAGTCCCAAGGGCCCGAAACACAGTAGCTCATTAATGCTGACACGCACGTGCGCATACACACACACACACACACACACACACACACACACGAATAAGCAAATTTTAATATGAGTCAGAATATTGTGACTCATGAATGGGGCCATGTGAAACCTTGGGGATTCACCTACGCAGGGTTAGTAAACAGTCAGGAATTCCTTTAGGATCTTGCATCAGAAGCCAAACTATTTTTAGAGAAACGCATCACACATCATTTTCTTCTGTGAGTCTCTTGGCTGGTCGGTTACTCCCACTGTCATAGCTTCGTTCACAAAGTGCTTCCACAGCAGCTCTGTGACCCCCTTGAAGTAGCCCTTTGGAGGGTGAATGAGAATCCATACAGTGGTGGTCAAGGTTAGGCTAATAGGTAGAAGGCCAAGACTTGCATCCAGTCCTCTAATTGCAGTGCTGTTTTTGCTACAGAAGGAAGAATGTTTTCTCAAGGTGAGCTTCTGGGTCAGTAAGACTTTTGGCACCCTTGTGATTTCAGTTACTTGGGAGGATCATGATTTCCAAGTCAGCCTGGGCAACGTGGTAAGATCCCCATCTCAAAGTAAAATAAAATCCTGTCCTGTTTCCAATATGTCGGAAAGTTGGAAAAGGGGATTTCTGTGGAAGGTCCCTATCGTTGCTCACTTGAAGCACAGTGGTTTTTTGAATACAGATGAGCCCAGAGTGTGGGGACACTCGGTGGCAGGCCTCCGCGGTGCTGTGAAAAGGTTAACAAGACTCCACGAATCACCTGTGCTGCCTCCTGATAGCTGTTTATGTATTTATCACCATGAAATTCTGTAAACTGTTTTTGGATTGAGCCATAGTTTAGTGTCTTCTAGAAGTAATAGGTTTGTAATTTTTTTTGCCTACAGAAAGGATTTTTAGTCTTTTTTATTAATAACTAACTCCTTCAAATATTATTTTACAAAGTGAGTAATGTCTTCCTTTATTCCCCTACATTAACTTCCCAGTAACTACACTATCTTAGGACTGTTAGTACTTCATCTGTTTGTGCTATGCTTCTGAACTATGCCCTTTTTAAATCAAATATTCCAAATTATTCTAGAAGCTCATTAAAAAGCTGGGCCAATGATCACATATTGAAGTGTCTACAGGCCAAGTAGGTGACCCTAAAAGAGTGAAGTGGACCAAAGATTAAAACAAAAGCAAAATCTTCCCTGCAAGCATGGGAACCTGGGTGGGAGAGTAGGGAATGGTGAGAACTGAGGGTAACCTGCTCCTTCACTTCTCAGCTCTAGCCCATGAGGCTGTGTGAGCAGGTTGGCTTCCTGTGGGTAGATCTTCTGCTTTTTTTCAATGAAAGCTGAAAAACAAGATTTGAAAGTAGTATCTTTTGACATTTTGATGATGTTAACTCATTAAATAATTTTAAGCACTTTGTGGATTGAATAAAACCTTGTGGCCCAAGGTTGGTGCCAAGGACTGGTGTAGGAGAGCCTGCTGGCTCATGGCTGAATCTCTACCTTTCCTTCCTCTTTTCCTAGTGATTCCTGGTGATTTCCCAGTCTCATGCAACACAAGGCAAATAAGCGCATCTTTGGGATCTTCCCTTATTTCCACCTGGATTGCTGTCTTCAGACCTCCCCTGTAGATAGTCCGGGTTCACCTTGGCCTCGTGGTGTGAGTAAAGACTAAGTTGGAGTATGGCCTTGGCAAAGATCAAAGGTAGTTCCCTCATCTATGAAAGGAGGAAGGCTAGGTGATGGCCTCCACTGGTGGCTTCCCATCTGGGGGCCCTTCAGTGCCCTAGCGGTACTCATGGTGGGCTTTGGGATTAAGACCTTGTGTTAGCCTTCCTAATTCTTGAACCAAACACCTGACACCCACAACCTAAAGGAGGAAAGATTTCTTTGGCTCATGATTTCAGAGGTTTCAGTCCATGGTCATCCCCAAGGCAGAAGTGTCATGGTGGAAGGGTATAGCTGAGCACAGTTGCTTGGTTCATGGCAGCTGGAAGCAGAGCAAGGGAAGAGTGACAGGAAGTGATAGTACCAAGGTCATGCCTTCTGGCCCTCATAGACACACCCAGAAGTGTCCTTTACTAACTCCCTAGGTGGCTCCCAAGGCACTCAAGTTAGTTAAGCTAAACCATCACAGAGCCTTTGTTTCATACTAGAACATACTTAACCCTTATTAGCCTCAGTTTTCCTTTCTATAAAATTGGGAGGTAATGATCCACAGTGAGTTTTGTTAGGGTGATTGAAGAATTGGAGGAAAGGCACACAAAGACCTCAACACTGAGTGCTTAATTAATGCTCCTCTTCACAGCTGTCTCACTATGTCAGAGTTTCTCCTCACTGGCACCTGAGGTCATTGCACAGAGAAATGGGATTTGTTGAGAATTGCCAAGCGTGGCCTGGAGGACTTTGGTGGCAGGGGGACTCTAGCACTGGGTGATCAGATACTGGGTGAGTCGTGGCTGACAGTGAGGTGACTGGTAGGCTAAGAGAAAAGAAGAGAATGTGAGAGCAGCTCAGCCAGGGAAGCTAGGGGAGAGAGTTGTAGAACGGTAGAACATGCCTGGGGGCACAGTGTGGGGACCAAGATTTCAGTCACTCTTCAGAGGCACTGCCCACATGACTATTTTCTTGTCAGGGCTGCTGAACACGGTGCCACAAAGTGTGGCTTGGGAAGGGGACAGGTGGTCACAGTGATACATAAGGGCACAGATTCCCAAGTCGTGTATAACTAACATGTTAATGAAGCTGTAATACATTCATATTTTTAACAAAATAGGTTGACTGGCTCACTGCTCTGGAAGCTTGAAGTCCAAAGTGAAGGGGTTGGCAGAGCCAAGCTCTTTCTCCCGGCTTCCAGTGGTTGCTGTTGGCAACCCCTTGACATTCCTGGGTTTGCAGCTGCAAAATTCCACTCACTGCCTCTCTCCTCACCGGGCAGTCTCCCGTCTGCATATGCCTGTCCCTGTGTCTATTCCTAAAAGACAGTCAGTCCTCTTGAGTGAAAGGTCCATCCTACTCCAGTGTAACTTCACCTTACCTACCACCTACTTACGTTTAACAAGACCCCATTTCCAAATCCAGTTCCACTTGCTGGGGGCAGGCAGTGGGACCTCAGCTTGTCTTTCTGGGGCCACAGTTCAACCCACGACAGTAACCTCAGGCACAGCATCTAACCTTGTGGACATCACGTCACTCTTGCCTTCTGTCTGCCACCTACCTCTCAGAGCTCTTTGGCAGACCAAGTATGGGTATGGAGCCGGGATGGGGGGGCTGTCTGGGAAGCGGAGAGCACTTTACAGCTGTATAGTAGTTTGTTCTCACCCTGGAAGGGATGTGAAAAGGTCAGAGATGATGATTCTTGAGCGCGTGCCTTCCTCTGGAGCGATCGTAAAAATAAAAGCTTGTAGTATTTATTATTAATAAACTGTTTGCTGGATCCCTGGAGGCCGGGGCGCCTGCTGATGGACGCCTTCCACGCGCTCTCATCTTTAGGTCTCCTAACCCCTCCTCTCGCCACACTTCCTGCACCGCTAGTGTGTCTGTGTGTTCTGGCCCCAGAGAAAAATGATTGTATTATCTTCCCTTCTTAAATAAAATATACCCAGAAGTGGAGGTGCAGACCTGTAATCCCAGCACCCTGGGAGACCGAGGCAGGAGGATTACATGTTTGAGTCCTGCCTAGACAATGTAGTGGCTTAAGCAAGATCTTATCTCAAAATAAAAACATGAAAAAAAGAAAAAAGAGGTTGGGGATATAGCTTAGTGCCAAGGCCCTGCATTTAGGTCAGCACCCAGTACTGAAAAAGAAAAAAAAAAAAAAAGAAAAACCATCACATAAATAAGGATCCTGGCAAATCAGTCTCAAATCCACGCACATAACGCAGATATAGTTTCTTGTTTTTAAAACCTGTATGTTTTTGGAGGTTTAAAAACTACGCAGAGGTCATTGTTTTGTGGAGAGGAAAGGAAAGCTCTAGGATTTTCCGTCCTTCCGGTCTCTTGGCCGCCCTTTCTCAGCCTCACTAGGATTTCCCTCTATTTTCTTGATCCCACCCTTTTATTTGATTTTCCAATACCTTTCTTCTTTAGCTCACTTCCTTTTCTCTGTCTCTCCCTGGGTTCCTTACCCCATTCCCACACCCACGTCTGGTGTCTTTGATGAACACAGACACCCTTCCTCTACTCCTCCCCTTCGCGTCCTTCATCTGGTTGGAGTGAGATCCCAGATCATCTCTGCTTTCTTTTCCTTCCAGGGCCCTCGCAGGCCACCAAGCCCACAGTATACTCTGCCATGCTTCTGTGACAGTTTATAATCTGTTTTATGGACCTTAAAACTGTTCAATCTCTTTGCCCCCTAAAAGAGATTGCTGACACTAAATTGGATCCAAAGGGGTTTGGTAGTGGAGCTGCTCCTTTATGGACAGCTGTTATTTATGCCTCTTTATTGTGTGTTAGCTGATGTGTGCTGCTGAGATTCTGGGCCTCACTCCCGGGTTGGACAAGGGACTGCATGAGAACGGGCCGCAGAGGTCCCAGTGGCCCTGCTGAGACAGTGCCACCCCTGACAGACACCAGCTCCCTCTACAGAGTGAAGGAAGGGGATAGGCGAGGACACTTTATGTCCTTTTCTGAGGGTTTGAACTTCTTTTACAAACCAATGATTGGACAACAGGGTGGGAAGATTCTCCATTCCTTTAATTCATCTGTTACTTTTTAAGCTCCATACAGGGACCAGGCATCATGCTGAATGCTGGGAGCATGATGTGAGGGTCAGCTTTCTCCTGAAATGAGGAGATTTTACTGGTCAATATAGAAATAGTTACAGAAATAGTCTATCTACAATTACAGAGTGTACTGAGCTCCTGACCTCAACTCATGGAGTGAATTCCTGAGAAGCAGTGACTTGAACTGGGGTCAACAGAGGAATGGCAGCAGGTTGGGGTTGCAGCAGAGGAAGCACTAAGGCAAAGGCCTTGAGCACAGGTGGAGCTTGGGGCCTGTGAAGAGCTAACAACCTTCAGCCCAGGGAGCAGGACAGCCTAGGGGCTGAATGCCCTGAGACCCACGAATGAGACACAGAGGCTGTGTTCACTTTGGGAAAACAGGTGTTGAGAAATACTGAAAGAAAAAACAATCAGAAATACTATTGCTGGGCATGGTGGCACACAGTGGCACATGCTTATAATCCCAGCACTTGGGACAATGAGGCAGAAGGATCACAAGTTCAAGTCCCACCTGGGCAACTTAGAAACCATGTCTCAAGTGAAACTACAAAGGACTGCTGACGTAGTTCAGCACTCCTTGTGCTCCATCTCTAGAACATTAAACAGAAACAAACAAAAGCAGTACTACTTAGCCAGTTCTCAGAATTGGAGTCATACCCTAGTTACATGTTTGAAATTTTTCTGAGATACACGTATGGGAAAGTAACTTATGTATATTTATCCTAAGTATGTGTCGCATTGGGTGTTTATGCAAATAGACCCTCTGCTTGTAAACCTGTGATTCTGTTTTTGGATGTAACATCGTATCACAACAATTTCGTACCATTCAATTTCATTCTTCAGGGACATGAGATGTGCAGACTCAACACTCTTCAGCCACTGGGGACCTCCATCCTTCAGCATGTGCACTTTGTGCTTTTTCTCCTTTGTACCTTGCACCAGGTGTGACTACGTGTCTATGTCAGTGCATGTCTGGTTATGTTCTTTTTCTGCCAGAATTACTCTTTTTTGTGTTTGTGATGCGTAAGAATAACAATCAGCTTGAGGAATTGGCACATAGACATGTCACGTCTTGGCCTTCTTCACTTCCCCTCCCATAGCTACCCTCTTGCCCCCACATTCCCTTTCCCTCTCCACATAGTCTTTCTTCCTATTTTCTTTCATCTTTTCTCTTCTTTGCTATTTTCTCTTTTATTTTTGTCATTTCTTTTTTTTAAAAAGTTTAGGTTTCTCATCATAGAGAAACTTTACAATTTTTAACCTTTACATCCAATTTGTTTTGGTAAGTTTGATGGTCTCAGGGTGCATCTATTGTCCTATGAAGGATTCAAACTTATCTTTCTTTATGGCAGAGTAGTTTTGCATTGTATAAATACACCACATCATCTTTATCCATTTGTCTGTTGGTAGACATACTGGCTTGTCCCAAGATTTGGCTATTATGCATTGTACTGTTATAAACATGGGTATGCAGGTATCTTGTATTTATCTCTTTGGGGAAGATCCCCAGAAGAGGTATACCTGGGTCAAACAGGATATCTATTTTCATTCTTTTGCTTGTTTGTTTTTGAGTAGTCTCCATCATGCTTTTCACAGGGATTGTACTAATTCACAGTCCCACCAGCAATGTAGGAGGGTTGTCTGGTTATTTTCCAACATCTTAGAAATAAAGCTGAAACGAACATAGTGAGACTCTGTACACGTGTTGCTGAACTGCACAAAGGTGAGCCTCTCCCTCCAGGATCTCCAGCACCGTGACAGCATTTCCAGGTCACCTTTGTCTGATTATCTCTGATTATCTCCTCTACCCTAGTTTCTCCCACGAGAATCACACCACTCCTGCTCAGTTCCCTGCATCTGAGTCTGAGCATGAAACTACTTATGCAAAGGATAGTCCGTGAGCGAGCGATGTTTTGGGGCTAACCCAGGAGGCCTGGCCCCTCCTGTGGCGATCTGAGCCCAGGAATAAAGTCTGGCACTTTTTCGAGCTGTGGAGAGAGGAAAACATCCCTTCTGCCTCAACTTGGTTTCTCAGTTTCTCCCTCAGTTTTTTTTCTTCTCCCCTGGGCCTATCCATTCCTTGTAAAGAAAAGATATTCAGCATGTGTTCATTGAATAAATAAAGACATAATTTCTTAAATAGCATTATATAGGAATTTCCTCTAAATTCTCTTTTGTATAAGAAAGCAAGCAAGAAAGAGAGAGGAAGTAGCAATCACCATGGAGAAGGGAGGATTCTGTTGATTACTTTGCCTCTGCCTTTTCTTCAGAGCTGCAGCATCTTGCTGGTTTCTGGGCCTCTCCAGCTGTTTAAAATGGCGGGCCTCCCATTTCCTTCCTCTTTTGTATGTCTGAGCAAAATGGAAACCTCAAAGGAAGGAGTTTGGCTTTTTCCCTGAGCAAGAGTGCTGAGCAGGGCAGCACGTCCACGGCACATTACTAATGGAGCTTGCTCTCTGCAGACTGGCTGTGAGCCCAGGTTGACGGAAATTCACTTCACACAAATACATTCTGCCACTCTCTCTCTAGGGGACAGACATGGCACAATCCCAGTGGGTCATTCCATCTGTCCCCTGGAGCCAGGATTACTTCCTACCTCATCTCCACAATGCCTTTTTAAACACAACTTTTAAATAAACCATAAAATGAAAATATGCCTGGCAAGTGGAGAAATATTCTATCATTGGAAAGGGCTCATGGAATAATATAGCTTGGAGAAAAAATAAGCTAAAAGAAACCACACGAATGCAAAATCAGGCAACAAATCTCTGCTTGCTTGGTCCTTCTTTTTGACAGCATGAGACCAGTCTAGACCACAGCCGCCCCGAGTAATGATGAGTTCCATATTAGTTTGTACTCACAGGACCTGGGGGAAGGAGGAGTTGCCCCAGGTTGTGGGGTTGTGGCCAGGCGGAGCTATGAGCAGGTTGCCACTTGTGTAACTCACTCACAGACAGGAAGGGACAAAAGGATAGTTACAGAGGTTCAACCAAAGACTTTTGGGATATCAAGAATAATGGTCAAGAGACTCAAGAGAAGAGTGAGGCCTCAGGTTTCTCTTTGGCCAGCAGTTTAGAAAATGATGCCAGGGTTGAAAGACATACACCTGGTATTCTATCTACTTTGGCAACTGGGAAGGCATAACCACGAGGACACAGATGGGTGGGCTGGTGTTCTGCAAGACCACACCTGGATCATTGCTGAGCTTTGGAAAATAAGAGCTAAATTTGTAGGACATGGCATCTCTCAACGAGCTTTCAGTTCACCTGAGAAGACTGACACATGCAACAGCTGGTCAGTAAAGCAAAATATGGTGAGGTGTCCCATTATGATAAATGGATGGGGAGTTCCATTCTGTTCTATGCAACAGAAGGAGTCTTGTTTAGACTGGAGTAGTTAGGAGTTTCTTTACAGGGACAGAAATCCATGGTAGGTCTTGATGGAGAGTGATCTGGACAGGAAGAGGAAGGCATTTTAGATTCTGGCTCTGTGACATTTGCCAGTATCCAGTAGGGTGGGCTTTTTCATGATGACCCCTTAGAAGTTGGTTAATTGCTTCTACTTGTTAGGAGAAAGAATTTCCCTCTTCTCATGTTGGAGATACAATAGATATGTGTGTTGGTCTCCACTTGGACCAGAATATTGGCCACTTGATTGCTAGATGTGGCTGTCAGTTGTGTGGCTTGGAAGCATGGTGGTGGTAACATTCTGAGTGTAGAGCCATCTGTCCTGAGAAGATGCTCACCTGCCAAGTTCAGGGGCCACATGGTGTACTCACATTATCAGATGAATGGTCCCATGTAAGGGAACATTAAGTAGCTCAAGTGACTGGCTCTCCTTCTCTCATATGTGGACAGATCTATGAGCAGAAGTGACTTATAAACAGTCAAAGCTACCATGTGAGCATAGCACATGTCTGGGCAAAAGGAGAGGAGATTAACGACGGTAGGCATCTTCATCTCAGCCATCTCTGGTCTGTGATGGGAGCAGAATGCATGACCTCAGGATACTGAGTATCTAAACTCTGTACCCCTCAGGGCTTATCTCTGTATTAAAGGTAGACTTACTGGTTGGGCCAGGATAGCAAATGACCCGTGGCCATTGCCACCTCAGTTCATCTGCTCACCTACAGGGTCTGCTTGCCCCTCCTCCCTCTGTCCCTCCAATCCCATCTCCTCTGACTTGTTAAGGCGCTGCTCTACTAAGTCTCTACTTTTTTCCCTTTCTCCCAGTCTCAGGAACATATAAGTATCTGTTATTTTTCTTGTCATACAAAGGTCTCCTCTTGGACCCATGTTCCCTGCTAGCTAATTCCTTCTATCTTCTTTCTTTTTTGCAGTACAGCTGTTCCAGGAGACTTACCTTATCCTCACAGGTGCTCATTCTTCTCCTTCCTTTCTGACTCTCACTGTCACTCTCTACCTCACTCCCAACTCACAGAATCTGCTACTTGTCCAGCCACCAATGGCTTCCATCTTGCCAAACCAGCAGTCAGTCCTTGGTCCTCCCAACTGGCCCATTAAACATCATTGGGTAGCGAGGATCATTCCCATCACCTGGTGAGCCCTTGTGTCATCTTTTCTTATCTACTGCTCTCCTGGCTAATCATGGGTTTCCAAAGCCGTTTGCTTGTTCCTTCTCAGAGCCTGGTCCTCTGCAATCTCAGAGGACAACCGTGCAGAATCTCTCTCCTCCAGCTCACCATCACCCCCATCTGTGTGACTTTTATGAAGACCCATGGGAATTGCTACAGGTTTCTATGTTCACATATGGAGTGTGAATTTAAATTATTCAAAAGTTCTCAACAAAATCTCAGAAAAAAATGCCTTGAAGGATGTTTTGTGTAGCCCAGAAGGAGATCTATTAGGTAAATGTAAGTACTTGAGGATTCAGTTTATTATGAGAGCCAGACTTGGTACACACTTGAGAAGATGACACAAGGCACAGGAGCAGGCCACAATTTTGAGAAGACCAGAGCAGCAGTGAAAAGAATGGGACAGAGACAGTAAGAAGTTAAAGGCTCTTAAAAAGAAATTGAAAAGGGCAATAGAAGGCAGTGGCTCTACAGTTAGAAGCACTGATTTTGCAAGGAATAGCTCAGCAGTTAAAGAACTTACTAGGTAAGCACTAAGTCAAGCACTTAGTACCCAAGTTCAATCCCAAGTTCAGTTCCCTAGCACCACATAAGCCAGACATGATGGTGCATCCCTATAATCCTAGCACTCAGGAGGCTGAGACAGGAGGATTGCTGTGAGTCCAAGGCCAGCTTGGGCTCTATAGTGAGTTAAGGACCAGCCTAGGCTACAAAGGAAGACCCTGTCTCAAAAAAAAAAAAAAAAAAAAAAAAAACCACTGGTTTGGAGTCAAGGCTGTCTATAGTCCAAACTTAACCACTGAGTAGCTGTGTGACTTTGGGCAAGTTGTTTGATCTCTCTAAGCCTGGCTTACTTTGAATTTTAAAAAGGGCTAATTGTATCTTTCCCTTCAAACTTCAGAGGTCAATGAGGTGTTGCATGGGAAGA